>JARWIR010000137.1:0-622594 GCA_029959085.1 Nemophila menziesii | reverse complement strand
GAGATCCGCCGTCTTCTCCAGCAACGAGATCCGCCGGAGCTTCGATAATGGAGGCTGCTTTGGAGAGGCGGACGGAAATAGAGAGAGAGAGAGAGAGAGAGAGAGAGAGAGAGAGAGAGAGAGAGAGAGAGAGAGAGAGAGAGAGAGAGAGAGAGAGAGAGAGAGAGAGAGGAAATAAAAAATGATAATTAGGGTTCTTTAAATATTGTGATATAAATTAGTATATATAGGAAAATAAAAAACAAAATAAGGGTAGAAATGTAATTGGATTTTTGGGGTATAGTGGTAATTTTTTGTTGTGGCCTTTAGTAAGAAGAGACTAAAGATCCGGTCTTGTTAGGTCACCAGGTGGTGTTTTCAAAACCTTTTGGGTAATAATCTCATAATTGTACGATTCATAAATTACTCCTTAATATTACACTTTATTTTTATTTGAAATAAAAAATATATGTCACAATGCATAACTTATTAAAAAATTAATTGAAAATAATATAATATTCCATATTGTCCATAATATTCTCCTATAATGTCAACTCGACCTTAAGATTATGTTTAGATGAAATGAAAGAGAATAGAAATGATTTTTTATTTTTTATATTATTTGTATTAGAAAATTTAATAAAATAAAAGAAGTAATTCCAAAAATCAATCCTTTATCTATTTTTATTTTCACTCCTAATTAGAGTCAAATAGAGAGAAA
The DNA here is from genome assembly GCA_029959085.1 of Nemophila menziesii. Lineage (NCBI taxonomy): Eukaryota > Viridiplantae > Streptophyta > Magnoliopsida > Boraginales > Hydrophyllaceae > Nemophila > Nemophila menziesii. The sequence continues at coordinate 621,894 of JARWIR010000137.1, read as the reverse complement.
AGAGTTTTATTAATGACTATAGGCCAAAATTAATCATTTTCTTTCTCTTTTTTTTTTTTACATTTTTCAATAGAGTAATGCTTGGTATCACCCAAAAAATGATCACCCAAATATCACCTTCCTATGTGGTCCAATGAAACTGTTTCTCTTCCTGATTACTTTTTTTCTTTCTCTTATATGAAACAGTTTCATTGGACCACCTAGGAAGGTGATATTTGGGTGATCACTTTTTGGGTGATACCCAGCATTACTCTTATTCATTTTCTTTCCTTAATTTTATAATTTTTTCTTTTTTTATATAATCTTTTTTCTTTTAAATACAAACATGCACGTATTAGAGATTCTTCCATGCGGCATAAGTGAAAATGAGAGTTTTTTTTACACCCATATTTATGATAAGTGACCTATTTTTTATGATAAATGACTTATTACTGTGGGTTTCATATCTGACAATTTTTTCAGAAGGTTATTTTTCGTAAAAATTAGGTATATTTTCATAAGGTTAAAAGCTAACAACTTTTTCATAAGATCACTTTTCGTAAAAAAAAGTATATTTTCATAACCACTTTATGAAAATATACCTATTACCGTATAGAAGAAAAATCTGGCACATATGTATAAGACTCTCAAAAGAGGTTTCAACTTTAACTTGATCATATAAATGTCATATTTAATGACAAATATATATATATATATATATATATATATATATATATATATATATATATATATATATATATATATATATATATATATATATATGTGTGTCATATTGATTTAATAAAATTAATTGGACGAATTTACCTTAAATTATAACACAAAAATATTTAAATAAGACAAAATTTATATCTTCAAAATAAAAATTGCATGCTTCACAATTTATTAAATCGCGGTTCGAGTTCCTAAAATTTCTAAAATTGCAATATAAGTTCTTACAATTTTTTAAAATCACAATCCAGGGGTTTGGATCAAAGAAATTACACCCATAACATATTTTTATCACAAATCGCATCATAGTAACAAATTTGTAGTACAATCTGAAAATCTCGTCAACTTTCATATTCAATCACGAACAATAAAGACATAACTACAAGTGTTTAGTTGTTTTTATATTATATCAATTATAAATTTGTAGTAATAGATTAATGCTAGGTACAAGATAAATTAGTTTGTTAAAAATAATTTTTGATTCCTAATTTAAATATAATAGGCTAATACCATGGGATGAATTAAGTAGATATTACCATGAAAATGATTATGGTAATAAGATCCTATTTTTTTAACTCCTACCAAATTTAGAAGTTTAGTAATATAATTTAACAAAGAAATCAAATTTTATTCTTAATTTCATTAATGGTCAAATCCTTGAATACTTAAGATTTAGGTTTATATATTCCTTATAAATAAAACATGCTGGGCATAAAAATAAAAGCTCTAACGCTTCTTCTTCTTCTTCAAACCTAAGCATTCATAACATCGACATCACGCTACACTATAATCGTTCTCCCAACAACAAGAAGTAATATTGGTAAAAACTCCTTTCTTTTTTTTTTTTTCTCAATTGAAACGGTAAATACAATTAAACAAAAAATCGATTTTGATATTTTTAAAACTGAAATCTAACCATCAATTTATTCTTTTTACATTCATATATTTTTTTTCTTAGAATTTTGCTACAGTTTGAGTATTTTTCAGAAACTACTTGTGTATATATATTTATCTCAATTGTGCTTTGCCATAAAAGCTTCGTATTTGCTCTAATACATGCAGGAATTGGAGAGAGTATATATGTCGATGTCTAGTGAAATCACCGATTGGGATTCCCCTTTTCTTAGAAAGATGAAAGCTCTAAAAGGGGCTAATTCATGCAGATCCAGTGAGAAACCCAAAAAAAGCATAATCTTTGCTGTGGAGATGCATTGCAAGGAAAAGAGATTTCGTGATAAAGTGAATTACTATGTTTATGATGAGAAGAAATTTGGTGAAATTTGGAAAAAATCGTTGACTATGTTTGAAAATATAGGACCTTTTGATATGTATAGAGAGGAAAAGAGAATTACTAAATTAGAGAAAGGAGTAGTAGTAGAGCCTATAAGTTCAATGCCTGATTGCCACCTGTATGGGAGTTATATTGTTTTTGAATCCCAACTATTTAGAGTAGGTGGTTCTTATTATTCTGTCGATGAAGCACGCTCAATATGGATGAGAGATTTTGAAGAGGATGTAACCGAATATAAATATTATCTCAAAGAAGGTAGCACTAAGGTGGGAATACTTGATTTGAAGAACATTGATAAAGATAAAGATTGGATCAACGGTCCTGAGATGAACTTTCCTAGAAGAGAACCCCATCTTTTTATCTTAAAAGGAAAATTATACGTTGCTGGTGGACTATATACGTACCATGAGGAGGTGAAGAATAAATTTATTTTTATGGAGGTTCTAGAAAATGGAACTTGGAAAGCTATTCCGAATCATCCTAGATTGTTAGATGAGATACCAAATCTTAGTAATTATTACTCGAAATTTGTAATAGGGGCCATTGAAGAGGAAGGGTTGATAATAGCTGGGGTTGATATGGTCGATTATACTAAGGATTATTGTTTCTACACTTTTAAACCTGAAGATGCATCTCCTAAGTGGGAACCTTATATAAGTATTAGTAAGGATGATGCCAAACCGATGATCGATCAACTATACTTGAAACCAGCTGTTGTTTCCGGAAAGTTAATGCTTTGGTTATTGTCTGGATTACCAACTATGATATGCATAATGGATTTAGAAAATGATACAACATTGTACCTTGATTTAGTCAAAAACTTGTTAGTACCTACCTATATGGTGTCCAATTCTGGACCTTTTTTGTTCATGCTAGAGGAAGGAAAGTTTTGTTTGTTTTGGAGGGTAGGTTCAAAATACATGTCTGGTAATGAGGTATATGTTGGACTACATAGTACTGTCTTCACACTCAAAATTATTAGTGAAGAGCCAATTGTTGAAGTCATAAATTCAAACTTCTCTATTATTCCTGATCTTTTTACCCACAGTCTCCAAGCTATTTGCATAGCGTATGTTCTCTCTCTCTCTATCTTTTTATTTATTTATTTATTTATTTTTTGTTTTGTTGCATGATTACAATAACAACTATTATATGCATATGCAGGGACATTGAGGATTCAATGCAGCTTACTCCTTTTGATTATTGACAAGGAATGGACGGTTGAGATCAAGTCTACTTTCTGTTGCCTTTCTTATTTATTGAGGATGATAGATATTTCTAGTTTGCTTATTAATTGGACTTATTTATTCGTGCCTTTTGTCTCTCTTTTAAAATTAGTGGCATTATGTATGTAAGATGATTTTTACTGCTATGTTAATGTTAAATGTAAATGTGATTGATAAAGCACATAATGATTTAGCTTCAAATGGATCATAATTATATCGTGCAAATTTATAACACAAAAGATTAAAAAAGAAAAAAAAAAACTGGAACTCGAAATATCATCGTTTCGTGATGATCCTAGACAGGCTTGTTCTTCAGCACTAAATAAAATTCAAGCTTTGTTTAGAAAGTATGATTCTGTTTATTTGTTTATTGGTCCTTATACTATGCGAAATATTCAAATGTGCCATGCGTTTATAAGGTTTGTAAATTGCAGATTAGAGTATAAACTAATTTGCGTTTATAAGGTTTGCATGTTTATTTGTATAAAAGACTCGATCTAATTCAAAATAATGTGTTGTATAGCAAGGACAAGCTATACATGTTGGTGATTTAGTGATATTAGATCTTACTCGATCTTCTGTTGATACGATTTATGTTACTGTTTGGGCATCACTAGATGTTTCTCTTCATGTAGGAAAGATAAGAAATGCTCATGAAATTAAGATTACTAATTCAATTATTAACAAGATGTTCGAATTTGGATGCAAACCTGATACAAATTCATATAATTTTATTCTCGGTAGTTTATGTAAATACAATCGATTAAATGAAGCGTGTACTCTCTTTAAACAAATTAATGAAGGAAAATAGTACAAAATTCATGGACTATTTGGTTATTTTAAATCCCAACATTAGTTTGTTAAATCAGTTATTATTAACTCTTAACACATTCATTCACAAGAGATCTAATATAGGAACATCTAGTGTAATTTTTGTATTATATATAGGGACCTATAGTGCAATTAACTTTAAAACAAATCTAGTACAGTTCCATATATTATGAAAAAATTGCAAAATAGGTCCTTATATCATACAAAATTGCAAAATAGGTCCTTATATCACTATAGGTCCCTATATTTGTAAAGATTGAACTATAAGTTCTCATACTATTTTTAAAAAAAAAATTATCTATCTATATTGTAGAAAATAAAATTTATTTTACAATAAAAAATAAAATATATATATATAAAATAATTATAAGTCAAATATATAAATTCTATAAATTAGAGGGGGCCCGAATAAAAAATCATAAAAATTAGGAGGGCAATAGATTCTATAACTTTAAGGTGGCTCCGCCCAGGCTCTTGTTCCCTGAGCATTTAAAATTTATGTTTTATTTTTTTTGTTAACTTTTTGTTTGTATGATAAAAAATAAGGACCTGCAGTGCAGTTATGAGGTATAATACTTGTTAACCTTTAATATTTTTAATAAAGAACTAATGACGGAATGATGAAAGTTAACCCAAAGCTAGAAAATGAAACAAATAAAGAAGATAAAAATGAAGACGAAGAACAGCTAAACGTTAAGTGGAAAATGCGGTGGAAATAGTGCTGACGAATTTTGGATAGGTTGTGAGGCTGAGTCCAATGGGTTAGCTATTGTAGCTAATAGCTACAATTGAGAAGGAACTATTACTTTTTTATACTCCAACAGTATGCATATTATAAGATTTCTGATTAAGTGCCCGTTTGTGCTTTTTTGGAAAAACACTTAAAAATGTTTTTACCATTTTAAGTGTTTTTTTTATTTTGAAAAACATTTTTATGAGAAGCACCAAATTGGTGTTTCTTGAAAAAAGCACTTAAAATAATTTTAGATTTTAGAATTATTTTTAATAATTTTTTTAAATTTTGAATTTTATTCTAAAAGTGCTTTTTTACTCTAAAATAAGCACTTCGAAACGGACCCTAAGAATCCCAATTTTTTTGTTTTCCTTAGCTACATGTGGCGATGCCACATTCTTAGCTACATTTTTTTTCTTTTTTTTAATTCTTCTTTTTATGCTAACTTGCTATAGCAGCTTTCATATAGCAATTTTTATTTTTTATTTTAATTCTTTTTGTTTAGTTAACTTAGTTGTAGAGTGTATTTTTTTTTTCAATTCCTTTTAAAATTAAGCTTATTGAATAAATTTCTATATTTTAAAAAATAAAAATAATAAATTTTAATATTCTCAAAAAATATATATTTTATAAACATTAATTATACTTTAAATATGGAAAATATTTTTAAGATACATAAAATTATAAATATTCAAAAAAAATTATAACTATAATATAAATATTAAATATGACTATTAATTATTTACAATTAAAACAAATTATTTAAATAAAGTTTGAGTATAAAATTTAAAATTGGAGTTTATAATTGGGAAGCTGTTGGAGTAAAGCTGAGATAGGAAGTTAAAATTTGAAAAAAGTTAGCTATTTGACTTCCGATTCTAGCTAAAAAATTGGGAACTGTTGGACTTAGCCTATGCTTGTGAGAAATGGTACCATGGAAAAAGTGTCAATATTACCCCTACTAAAGCTGAAAGTATACAACAATACAAATGCCCTGCTTGTTGTTCGAAAAGGTCAAGTCAATAAATATTATGTTTGTTTGTTTGTTTGATCATTTGACGATTTAACTGAAGATTGTTTGTAAAGGATGGTGGTCTTTGTAAAGTACGTGGCTTGGACCTTGGTTATTAGATGAAATATGATGAGTTTATAGAATGGGATATTATATAGTGTATTTGATGTGTTGTTTATACTGGAATATTTAGTAATGGGACGGACCATTTTGGCTTGATTGTGTGGCCAGTTTTTTTTTTTTTAATTTTCTGTTGGATTAATGGGATTATACTTTGGATTTGTTGTTTGAAAATGTTGTGTTTTTGTTATCTCTTTTTATTAGATTTTAACTTTACAAGGAAGGAAGTTTTGTCAAAAAAAAAGGAAGGAAGTTCAAAGATGATTGTTGGCTAGTATTCATTCAAGCATTTATTAATTAATATCAATTGAATGAGGGATTGAGACAGCTTTGCTCAATTCTTGTCTTCTTTTCTTATAACATATGTTTTTTTGCCTTCTATCTTTATAACATTTGTGAACTTTTCTAAAGCTTTTTCCGAAGTTCGAATAACAAGTCTTTAAAATTTAATAATTTATATTATTAGAAATAACTTATATTAAAAATTGATAAATCATTACAAAAGTTATAAAATATAAAATATGGAATAAGTGATAGAGTAGAAAGTTTAAATTAAAAGCCTGAATATCTATTTTAAGTTTTGTACTTTTTATTTATAAGGTAATTGAAAATTTTATAAATTATATTTTAATATTACACTTTATTATTATTTAAAATAAAAGATAAATATGTTACAAAGTCAAACTTATTAAAAATTTAAATGAAATCAATATAATATTTTAGACTTTTATAATAATATATTACCCACATCATTCTCTTATAATGTCAATTAGGTATGAATGTATAAGATTATCAAAATAGGAGGTTCTACCTTTAACTTGATCATAAATGTTATATTAATTTGATTGAATTAATTGGACAAATTTATCCTAAACTTCAACACAAAAATATTTAGATAAGACAAAAATTTAAATCTTCAAAATAAAAATCACATACTTCACAAATATGTAAAATTACGGTTTGAATTTCTAAAATCTCTAAAATTGCAATATAAGTTCTTACATAATACAACTACGAACAATGCAGACATAACTACAAGTTTTTATAATCATCGGGGTTAGCTCAATGGCCAGGACCTTGTCTTTCTAGGAGGTACATGGTTTGAATTACTCCGGCCTTGTTATTTTTTAAGCCCTTAAAGAAGGTAAAACAAGAAGTACAAGGTTCGAATCCCCTTCTTAAACATAGATAACCTAGTTTTGATTAACCTAAAAATATAGTAACATATTAATATTTGGTACAAATTCATCGATAATTATTGACTTGATAATTTTGTAATTGTTTTAGGAGATTTAGCCTATAAAGTTTACTTCATCCCACAAACTCATTTGCAACTCATTGTTTGAGTGTGCTAATCAGTAACGTGTAAAATATCATTTGATAGAATTTATTCAATCAAATTTGATTTACTCCTTCAAATTTGTTTCATCACATAAAAAGTTGCTCCATCCAATCTAAACACTGGAGGTATAACTATATAGCCTCTCTTAGGAATTTTATCTAACACTTCATGTGTACCATAGTTGATTTTCATAATTTTTAGAAATAGTACAAAATAATCCTCAAAACAAAATCAAAACCTTTTTGAGACATTGACTCCTTTTATAATATCTTTTAATGATATTTTAAACCTATAATAAATATATCAATGTTTATATGTAGTGTCAAATCGAAAATATATAATTTAAATATAAGAATAAAATTATAATATATTTAATGAGTAATGATATTTGTCACTCTTTTTGTATCACCTTTTTATCACCTCCTATGTGTATGCTTATATGGACCAATGAATTAATTTCTCTATCCTATTTAATTTTTCTCTATCTTCTATTCAAGGAAATCAGTACATATATATAGAAAGGTGATAAAAGGTGACATGAAAAGGGGTGACATATATCATTACTCATATTTAATATTATTCACTAGAAAAAATTGACATTTATTAATTTATTTTAAGATTTTTAATTTAAAAGGACCATAATTCAACAAAGTTTCTTCATAAGATCCAACCTAATTTACTAAAAAGACTAGTCCAAATTACTTTAAGTGAGCACGCGCGCGTGAGTCGTTAATATTAGCAGCCACATTAGGAACACACGGTGATTTAGGGGAGTTCAAACGTTGTTGCAACATATCTTGCCATACTAAATAGATTTTCCATAATCAACGTAATGCAATAATCAATAGGAGAGAAGTGTTTGATACATGAAGAAGAAAATGAAATACCCAATGGAGAAGAGATTTTCGGCGAGTCTAGTTAATAAACGACACAACCCAGTTAGGTGTTTTGGACAAGTTGACTGGGAGACAACCTAAAAGTCCCTTACCGGTGAAGACCACCAAAGCTATTGTAACTCAAGCTAGAGTGGACGAGTCGATTGAGAGAGAACCAGAAAGTCCATCTGTGAAATGTGTGCGCAACCTTACAGCGGAGGCCACATATGCGGAGAAGCAGAAGGTAATTTCCCTTTGAAAAAAAGGCTTCCAATGAATCGTATCATTAGAAACAAATATTTGTCATCTGACTTAAAAATCATGGCTCTGTGAAAGTCCAATTTGGGTGTCCAGCCGTAGTAAACAAATCAGCAGTATGGACGAGCGTTAAGTTTGATGGCTATCTAGGTGGGTTATCTCCATTAATTCGACGGGATGTCCGGTACCTACAATGGGTGTCTATTGTTATTCTCATTTTGATGGGCTGAGCTTGCTTATTTATTGTGTTTTTGGCGAATCATATACATTTAGTTTAGTGGAATTAGTTGGAGTCCGAATGTTTCACATGTTTATCATCTATAACTATAACAATTAATGATAGATTTGCTCCTTAAAATCCTCACAAACTGTTTTGGTAACGATGTGTTAATCAAATTAACGTATATAAGGTAACATAATAGCGTAGAGCTCTTTTATTCTTTGTTTATTTTTTGTCGAATAATAATAATTAATAATAAGGGTATAATAAGCATGGTCTAATTGCTAATAATTATTTTGGTGAACCTGCGGCAGCATGGTTTGAATAGTGATAGGGTACAGTCGGAGACTGTGAATCAGGTATTGGAGGAAAAGAACTTAGTGGTTAATGTCCAAAGTAAATGGATCGAATTGTTAGCTAGTAAATCCTTGGTGAATGGGGTTGAATTGAGGCTTGTAGTGGCAGCTTTGGTTTGGCAAATTTGGGTGGGCCGTAATACTATGCTTTTTGATCAATCGGCAAGGGTTAGAACGAAGAGTGAACTGAAAGCCATGGTATTTAACTCGGTTAAATGATTATATGCGGGCGTGGGGTAAAGAGAGTGATGGTGGGCTAGTTGTATCATCAAAGTGTATTTTTGTTAAATGGAATAGACCAGAATCGGGGGTAAAATTAAATGTGGATGGAGCCTTTGATTTAGGAAGATCATTAGGAGGAGTGGGGGGTTTGTACTGGAATAGTAGAGGAGATTATTTGAATGGGTTTGCCAGTAGGTGCGTTGCGCGAGACTCGTTTGAAGTAGAGGTTCTTGCGTTACATTTTGGTTTGGAACAAGCAGTAAGGCGTGGGTATGAATCATTAGTGATTGAGATAGACTCGAGTGAATTGTACGCGCTAGTGAAGGGCGGTGCGAATTCAAGAGCTTTCTCAAGCATTATTATTCGGCAGTGTTGCGATATTTTGACAAGAAATATACAATTTGAGCTGGTTTGGAACTATCGTGAACCGAATAGAAATGCGGATTGGATGGCTAAGTTCGGACTCAATTGCGCGGAAGGACCTTTACCATATTGCGATCCACCGGATGGACTGTGGCGACTCTTGGCAAGAGATCGTTATGAATGGGCACTACCTAGATTAACCTTAGCTAGTTAATAATTTATTTGGAAGTTTACTTCCCAGTCTTTTATAGGCCTCTGTTGTAACAAAAAATAATTATTTTGGACCTTAATAAGATAAACTATATAGCTGGATTTGATGGATCATGATTTGTTGGTTTAGAACTTTATTAGCAATTATCAATTGATACTGGATCATCCAATATTGGATGAAAAAATTTACGTAAATAAATTCAAAAATGAGTAGACGAGATTATAAAATAATAATTGATATCTCTTTTTTTGTGATAGAATAATCTACTCACGAGACTTATATTTTAGGGTTTAAGGGACCTAAGTGAGGTATCTTTCCCTAATGTTTTTCTTATCTTACTTTTCTACATTCATTTGGACATTATGATATTTATAGAGTTTTTGTGCTTTAATTGTGTGTTAAGGGGGTGTATTCAAATTAAATTTTTAAATATTCAATTAGATTTATTAGATCTATAGACTTTGCAGACTCCACAACTTGTTTTAAATTTATATAAAGTTTGACAGATTCTTTTAAATTTCATATGGAGTCTGACAGATTCTTATGTCAAGTTTTAGTGAACTTTAATGGATTTTTTTTTTTGTCGGCAAGAGACCCAAACACTATCTATAGCTATTACAAAGACTAGTTAAAGCAACAAGAGAGTGGTCTTTCCAATTAGATAAATCAACATTCCTTCTAGTGCACTTTGCCAGAGCATCCGTTGTTGAGTGTTATCTTCTATCAATATGGGCAGCGTTCCACAAAGAACTTTGACCTAACCATTTTCTAGCTTCCGATAGAATAGGTTTAAGACTCTAATGGAGCCCGTTTATACCCAAAATTCCTTGAACTAACTCAAGGTTGTCAGAGTAAAAAGAAACTCTCTGACTAAAGAGATCCTTACTTAACCTCATAGCTATAATTAAGAACTTTAATGGATTTGATATTCTTTTATATATATATATATATATATATATATATATATATATATATATAATACATTAGATTTTTTTTATTTTTCCTAGTAAAACAAATCCACTAAAAAAATTAGCCTGAAACAGAAATTTATAGAAAAATATTCGAATAATTTCCCTAATCTCTACCAATACCAGTAGTTCTCCAAAAGATAAATAAACTTAAAATGTATTTTGTATGTGATCCCAAGCATGTTTAGTTCTCAATTCTAAGTTCTAAGATATGCCTATGTAAGACTCTCATCAAGCATTTAAAATTTTCAGTCTAAACTAAAAAATGTTTACCAGAAATTAATATATAATGATACAATTATTATATAAGGGAAAAAATTTATGCTTTCAAGTATGTAATGATGATAATATACCTAAGGTCTCACTAGGTCTCGAATAAAGTAAATGTATTAAGAAATGAGATAATTAGTTCGACATACTTAAACATGCATTACTTTGCAATAGCAATAGTAGATTGAGAAAAACCAATCCAAATGGGTACACTAATAAGTTGAAGCTCTGGGGAATCAATTCAAATTCTCAATTACACAACTTGTCCATCATAAATCAAATCGTACTTAGGGGTGAATTTCTGGATAATTCCGATTCGAAAAATCCATAGTCGAAATTGATTTTTTATATTTTGATTTTTGAATTTTTTATTTTTGGTTTTTCCGACTTTTTTTAGATTGAAATTTGAATTACAATTTAAAATTTTAGAATTTTCAATTTTTTTCTAATTATTTTTCCAAAAATGTTTTCCTGAATATTATATATATGTTAAAACCTAAACAAATCCTAAATAAACTCTAAACCAAAAATTTGGGATCAAATCTTTAAAAGTTAGAAACTTTTTTTCTTCCAAACACGCAAGGTTGTGTCAACCAAAAGATGTTTAAAAATTAAATTTCTTGTGGAATATATATTCTTCTTAATGATTTTTTCTTTATCGATGAATTCAATATTTTGTAATAATATGAATCTAATATAATTTTCTTATAGTATCTTGCACGCAAGTCTTCCCTACTAGTGAAAGATTTCTAAATGATTGATACATTTAGCCATTATCATGTGTGAATGAGAATTCCGTGCTATAATATATATCATATTTTGAGAATTTCGTGACGTAATTTATACTATTTTTTAAAAATTATGTATTGTAATATTTACCACTATCTGTTTATTTTGCAGGTAGGTGTTTAGACTTTATTGCAGGAAAATGAAATTTTTGCTAGTATATTGTTTAAAGTAAAAGTTTCGAATTATTAAATTTTAGATGATGAATCTTACTTAATGAAGATTTTTGAGTATTTAAAGATTTGGTATTGTTGGAATTTCAGTTTTAACAATATAACTCAATAATTTATACCATATTGAATTTGAAGGTTCAATGAAAAGTTAGAATAATGTTGTTCATTTATAAAAGTTTCACTTGTGTATTATTACTTTATTCTTTCTTTAACTTTTAAAAATGATCAAATCTTAACTTTTATGAATGGTAAGGATATAAAATTTTACACCCCTAAATTTCTAAAAATAAATTTACCAAAGATTTCCAAAAAAGTTTAAATTAAGAAAATATAGGATTTCTGAAAATTCTGAAATTTCGAAAATTTCCGGTGTTTCGAAATCGGAATGAAATTTTGAGTTCCGATATTTTTGGATTGGAATTGGATTGAATTTTTCTCTCGAAAAAAATTTGAAAATTTCTGAACAACCCCTTTTCCGATCCGATCTGGCCGATTTCCACCCCTAATCACACTACTATATTGTATCCATCAATTTCTTTGACAAAAAAAACTCTTTACAGCATTAACAACTATCCGATCCGACACAACTTACATGTTTTAAATCAGAATCAATCAGAATTCATTAAAAAAAATTAAAACAAAACTAAATAAATGAGAACGCATAAATAGCCGAATAATTAGTGTATGGAAAAAAATATCATAATGTCAAAATAAATGTTGAAAAGTAAGACATGACAAATACTAGAGAAAAATCTCTCACTTAGGTCCCCTAAACCTTCAAAAAGATGTCTCGTGAGTAGATTAATCTACTACAAAAAAGGATACATCAATGCCTCTTATTAAGAATCCTCAATGGTTCAATCCCATAAAAAATAATTTCATTCTCACCTATCATCAATTCATTTCCCACATAATTAAATCATATGCCTCACGATATTAGTTTAGCTTTGGAAAACGTGGTAAAGTATAATTCTTCCCCATTAAATCTCTATCCATCTCTATATTTCCCTCCCTACCACTCACAAATCTGCAAAAAAAAAAAAAAAAATTAGGCCTACAACTGGTTGAAGCACTATAAGATATATCATGATAGCTCCTTCTATTGCAAATATCATGAAATCGTGGTCTCTATCCCAATGTGCAGGATTATCCACCATCTTCACGTTTCTAAACCAAAACCTTTTGTTGAGACTTCACGAGTTTTATCCCTATTACAACATACTAGCCTCTTGTCTAGAGTGCTTATCCTATTTTTATAGCTAGATCCAGATTTTATAGTCGAAGATTCACCAATGTGATAGTAATTCTTAATAGCTTTCATCTCTAACTTCTAAGATCTAGAATAGGATCAGACATATTCCTAAGATGATCTCTAATCCAATTTCTAAACCTTCATCATACTTATCACAGTTTTCCTACTCATACACATTTCAACCCCCAGATTCTTTAACCACTGTCAAATCTTTTGATATATCTCTTATTGCCTGCCTGATGTCTTGCCTTTTGGCATTTTATTTGATAGTTCGAGACATATATTCCTGAGGGGTTTTGAGTTTAAAGTTGATATTTTGTTCCTTTAATTGATATATATATATATATATCGAGTCTTAAACTAATGTTAATGATTATTGTCTTTTAGAGCATTTTTGAGGTGTTTTGTGCTTTATAGTTGAAACTCATTGGAACACACGAGGTCCAAGAACTAACATATTAGATAAAGACTCGTAAAAGTGAAGAGAACCCTCCAAGGAAGCAAAAAATGACCAAAAAAGTAACTCGGGAAGTCAAGAGTTGACATCATGCTCAAGAAAGAAAAGTTTTACTATTAGCCCAAAATCTTCGAATTGATGCCTTAGGATGACTCGAGAACAGTTTAGGGCTTATTTATGGACAGTTGGATATTTATCGGAAAGACAAATGCGTGGAAAAAATCTAGGCGTGATACGGAGTACGTAGGACCCATTTGTGATCATTTGCGTAGCCCAAAAGTGACATCCGTTCACAAAAATAAGAATACTCCACAAGTTAGTATATTTAGCCCATTGAGCAAACCCATCCATTATGGCACAAAAATTTGGAAGCTATAAAAGGCCTCTTAGTTCATATCTTAAAACATTTATTACATCTCATAACACAAGATCGAAGGGAGTTTAAGGCTTGAAAATAGGAGATTGGGAAGAGTTTCAAACATTCATCTTCATCTTCATCTTCAAATATTCAAGTTCATCATTTTCACCAAAATATTGTAAATTAATTTTCTTTTTATTTCTTTTAATTACTTTATGCTAAATTACTTTTTTATTTTTTCTTAGAATTATGAGCTAAATTTAATTGGTTTTGGGAATTGATGAAACCCGGGTTTTACTATTTGGGTATTTCATTGTAATAAGGAGAATTTTAGCTTAATTTAGATTAATACTAATATGTTTATCGTGACGTTTACATTCAATTGTAACTGATTAATTTGGCCAATTGATTGATTATATTTTATCTTTGAATTACACCCGAGAGATGGGGGATGTTTAGGGTAGATTTAGATGACTGAAAGTGAACTGTTCTATTCAATTGAGAGATATTAGGTGATGCATATTCATGAGGCCGATATGAGTTTCTAGCACTTTATATGGTATCTTTGTTCATCTGAGAGGGGTTCGATATCCTTGTGAGTAGAACCTAAGCACCTGGGAGGGGTTTAGTGTTAGTTTTGATTTACATTAATGTTTATATATCAATCTTACCCTTATTAATTAAAAATTTCCAATTAGTGAACTTAGTTGAATTCAGTTGTCCCAAACTCAACTCCTCTCCTTTAAAACTTAGCATTTTTGTATCTGTTACTTATGTTAGCCTCACCTTGTTTTTATTCCCGTTTTAATATTCGACAAATCATCATTTAAACTAAAATTCATTTTGGTATCACTTAAGATGTTTTCCAAAACCCCTCATTAGAATAGTTGTGTTTACTTCCTTGTATTTAGCTTGATATTCAAAAGAGCAGCTCCGCGGTACACCGGACGAATCACGCGGTACACCGCAAAGTCACGGACCAGAAGTGCGGTGCACAGGATAGCCCGTCAGTATGCTCAAATATCTGCACGGTACACCGGACCTAGGCGCGGTACACCGGACCACGGCACGGACCAGGGTTGCGGTACATTAGATAGTCCGACCAGTAAGCTCGAAGTTAAGTCGAACAGCTCCGCGGTGCACCGGACCATATCCGCGGTACACCGCACAAGAGGGTTTCTGCACTATTACAAGAGGACAAAGCTTATATCCGTTGGAGATAAAATAGATCCGTTAGATAGAAGCCTTATGACCGTTGGACCATATTTTCAGCTATAAAATGGAGTTCATTCAAGACACAACTCAAGCCTTCCATCTACCAATCTTAAGAGCAATTAATTCTATCATTCAAGGAGGTTTCAAAGGAGCATTCAAGTCATATTTATTGTGAAGCTAATTAGTTCTTATCTACTCATTTAGGAGTTTAGTTACAAAGCTTTTTTAAGCACCCCTAAACACTTTTCCCTTTCCTCTTAGTTCTTGTAATAGATTAAGAGAGTAGTGTGAGCATAGGTTTATGCTTGGTTCCTTGTGTTGGTGATAACACAAGTGTATTTTCCTTCAAAGGGTTTTTTGAAGTGGTTGTAAGGGTTTGTATCTCACCCGGTTAAGAGTTACGAAGATTAGTTGAGAATCTTGCAAATCCTAAGGAGGCTTCCTTAGGTAGTGGATGTAGGGAAACCGAACCACTATACATCGTTGTGTATCGTATTCTATCTCTACACTCTTTATATTTCCGCACTCTATATGCTTGATAAAATGCCTACTTGAATAGTTTGATAATATTGTCTATTAGGATTATCTAGTTCTATACTATTTAGTTTGCTAATACAATAGGATTCAAAGTAGCTTTTAATTTTATTTACTTGAAATAAAATTAGCCGATTAATTTCTATTGTCCTATTCAACCCCCCTTCTAGGACGCATATAGTATATCAATTGGTATCAGAGCCTAGCTCTATTGTACTTAATCGTTTCTAGAGTTAATACGATATGGATTCTAATCAACCGGAAGGTTCATGTTCTACTAGACCTCCGCTTTTTGTAGGAAAAGACTACTTTGGATGGAAAAAGAAAATGGAGATTCATGTGAAAGGAATTGATTACTTCTTATGGCTTGCTATCAAGAAAGGTCCTTATATTCCTTATGTTACGGGTAGTACTACGGAGATGAAAAATGAAGATGATTACAATGATCAAGACATAGCGAAACTCACCAAAAACAACAAAGCTATGAACATTCTCATTAATGGATTAAGTGTCACGGAATACGCTAGAGTTAGTGAATGCAATTCCGCTCATGAAATGTGGCAACTCTTGGAGCTATCATATCAAGGAACGGAAGATATTAAAGAAACTAAGATTGGTCTCTTTATCACTAAGTATGAGCTTTTTCGTATGGAGCCCGATGAAGCCTTGAATGCTATGCATCAAAGATTTTCTAACATTGTTAACACCTTGAAGACTCTTGGTCAAGAATACACTAACAAGGAACAATGCCGAAAGATCTTATTTGCTCTTCCAAGGAAATACAAGACAAAGATCAACTCTATAAGGGATACTAAAGATCTTTCAAAAATGACGGTTCATGAACTCATTTGCAACCTCATGACGGAAGAGCTTGTGCTTGAAGAAGAAAAGATAAGAGATGATGAGGAGAAAAAGATTAAGAAATCTATTGCTTTCCATGCCATGAGTACCAAGTTGAAAGAACGAAAAGAAAGGAAGGAAAGTGAAGAAGAAAATTCACATGAAGAAGAAACTAGTGAAGATGAAGGAGTAGCTATGTTGGCAAGAGATATGAAAAAATTCATGAGATACAAACGCTTTGCCAAGAAAGGAAGTTCTTCCTCACCTTACAAGAAGAATGATAGAGCTATCAAACAAGATGAACCCACTTGCTATCATTGCAAAAAAGTTGGTCACATCAAAACTTATTGTCCTCTTCTTCAAAAGGAGAAACCTAAGAGAGCAATGCATGCTAATATCACTTGGGACACTCAAAATTCGGAGGAAGAAGAAAGTGACAATGAAAATGTCAATCTTGTTGCCTTTATGGGAAAACTTGAGAATGATGAAGATGCTTCTTCGGATGATGATACCGGTACCACTCACTTTGCCTTTATGGCAAATCATGATGAGGTAACTCCTAATTCCAAACTCTCTTTAACTAATGATGATGCTAGTGAACAAGATATTCATGAGGCATTTGATTCTCTTTATAATGATTTTTTAAATTCTATTGAAACAAACAAAGTTTTAACAAAAGATTTAGAATTTGAGAAAAATAGAACTAAAGAGGTTTTGAAAGCTTTGGAAGATTGTCAAAATCTTTGTGATGAATGTATAGATGAAAATGAAAAACTTCATCTTATTGAGAAAAATCTTTTGGAAGAAAAAGCTTTATTAGAGAAAAAGATTATTGATCAAAATGCTATTATTTTAAAATTTACTAGTGGGCAAGAAAACTTGGATTTGATTTTAGGTTCTCAAAGATTGGCTTGTGAAAAAAGTGGTGTTGGATATGATCCATTCACTCACCAAAAACCTTTGAAAAATGTCTTTGTCAAATCAAAAACTTCAAATGCAATTCCATCCTCTTCAAAATCTTCTATCACTTGCACCTATTGTGAAAAACTTGGTCATGATGCATCTCATTGTTACTATCGTAAATTATTGGATTTGGGATCTCTTGTGCCAATTTGGAAAAGACCTAAATGGGTCTTAAAAAGAAAATCCGCTAACCCTCATGGACCCAATCCGAATTGGGTACCTAAAGCTTAAATTACTTTTTGTTTGTAGGGGTTGAGCATCAAGAAGCAAAATATATGGCTACTTGATAGTGGATGCTCAAGACACATGACCGGAAATCCATCATTATTTACAAATTTATATAAAACTAAAGGTGATAGAGTTACTTTTGCCGACAACACTAAGAAACGCGTTTTGGGTAAAGGTAACATTGGTAATATGAACTCTTTACTTATCTCTAATGTGTTACTTGTTGAGGGTCTCTCGTTTAACTTGCTTAGTATAAGTCAACTTTGTGATGTTGGTTTTAGTGTTAAGTTTGAAGCATCTAGATGTGTTGTTTTCAAAAATGATGAGTTAGATACTATGTTTATTGCAAAAAGATCGGATAATGTTTTTGTTGTTGATCTTGAGAGTCTTATGTGTAAACATATTAAATGCTTATCCGTGGTAAATGATAGTTCGCTTTGGCATAGACGTTTAGGACATGCTAGCATGGATTTAATTTCAAAATTATCTAGAAAAAATCTTGTTGTTGGTTTGCCTATTTACAAATTTGATAAAGATAAATTATGTGATGCATGTCAACTTGGTAAACAACATCGTTCATCTTTTAAATCCATTAATAAGGTCATCACTGTTAGGCCACTTCAATTATTGCATATGGACCTTTTTGGTCCCGTTGATGTCACTAGTTTAGGAGGATCTAGATATGTCTTTGTTGTTGTTGATGATTACACTAGATTCACATGGGTGATGTTCCTTGCTTTGAAAAGTGATGCCTTCAATGAATTTGCAAAACTTTGTAGAAAGGTGCAAAATGAGAAAGGCTACTCTATTACATGCATTCGTAGTGATAATGGTAGTGAATATGTGAATTCTCATTTTGTGCATTTTTGTGATGAATTTGGGATTGAGCATAATTTTTCGGCCCCTAGAACTCCCCAACAAAATGGGGTAGTGGAAAGGAAAAACCGAACTCTACAAGAAATGGCTAGAACAATGCTAAAAGAACATAGCTTGCCTACATACTTTTGGGGTGAAGCCGTTCATACGGCTTGTTATGTGTTAAATAGAGTTCTAATTAGACCCCTTATTAAGAAAACCCCTTATGAGCTTTGGAATGGTAGACCACCAACCATTGCCTATTTTCGTGTTTTTGGGTGCAAATGTTTTATCTTAAACACTAGGGACTATTTGGGAAAATTTGATGCTAAATCGGATGAAGGTATTTTTCTTGGTTATTCCACTAAGGGAAAAGCCTATCGCATTTTCAACAAACGTACTCGTACTATTGAGGAATCTATGCATGTTGACTTTGATGAGACTAATCCTTTTAATATCAAGAAAGTAGTAGATGTTGAATTACATGAAGATGCTCCACAAGATAAATCCTTAGAATCTCCTACTCAAGAAATAAAGTCTCATGATGAATCTCCTAAGGAAAATGATCAAATGCCAAATGAAGCTAGTACGGATTTACCAAAGTGTTGGAAACATATCAAAGATCACCCAAGTGAATTAATTCTAGGTGATCCAAAAGAAGGTGTTACCACTCGCTCTCGTATTATTGCTCTATGTGCTCATCAAGCGTTCTTATCTCAAATTGAGCCCAAGAATATTAAAGAAGCATTGTTAGATGATCATTGGATTAACGCTATGCATGAAGAATTAAATCAATTTGAGCGTAGTAAAGTTTGGACATTAATGGAGAAACCAATTGGCCCTACTATCATTGGCACTAAGTGGATATTTCGCAACAAGCTAGATGACACCGGTATAATCACTAGAAATAAAGCAAGGTTAGTTGCTCAAGGATACAATCAAGAAGAAGGTATTGATTTCGATGAAACTTTTGCTCCCGTAGCTAGACTTGAATCTATTCGTATGCTACTTGCTTTTGCTTGTTATATGAATTTTAAACTTTACCAAATGGATGTCAAAAGTGCTTTTTTAAATGGTTTTATAGACGAGGAAGTTTTTGTTAAACAACCTCCGGGTTTTGAGGATCCAAAATTTCCAAATCATGTTTTTAAACTTTCAAAGGCTTTATATGGTTTAAAACAAGCACCTCGTGCTTGGTATGAACGATTAAGCAAATTTTTATTAGATGATGGTTTTAAAAGAGGAAAAATTGACTCCACTTTATTTATAAAAAGGTCTTCAAAAGATATCCTTCTTGTTCAAATTTATGTGGATGATATTATATTTGGTGCTACTAATGAAAATCTTTGTGAGAATTTTTCTAAAAGCATGCATAAGGAATTTGAGATGAGCATGATGGGAGAATTAAATTACTTTCTTGGACTTCAAATCAAGCAAATGAAGGATGGTATCTTTGTCAATCAAGCCAAATACACAAAAGAATTGATCAAAAAATTTGGACTTGAAGATGCAAAGGAAATTGGAACTCCAATGAGCACATCCACAAAATTAGACAAAGATGAAGATGGTAAGGTTGTTGATGAGAAACTATATCGAGGTATGATTGGTAGCTTACTTTATTTAACCGCTTCTAGACCCGATATTATGTTCCCCGTGTGTCTTTGTGCTAGATTTCAATCTTCTCCTAAAGAAACCCATCTTAGTGCCGTTAAGCGTATTTTTAGGTATTTGAAAGGAACCCTTAGTCTAGGACTTTGGTACCCAAGATTTACCTCTTTTGAGCTAATAGGTTATTCGGATGCCGATTATGCCGGTTGTAGACTTGATAGGAAGAGTACTAGTGGTAGTTGTCAATTCTTAGGTCAATCCCTTGTTTCTTGGTCTAGTAGAAAACAAAATAGTGTTGCTTTATCCACGGCCGAAGCCGAATATGTTGCGGCCGGAAATTGTGTGACTCAAATTCTTTGGATGAAACAAACCTTACTAGATTTTGGCCTAGAGTATGATCGTGTTCCCATTCGTTGTGATAACACTAGTGCTATCAATCTTACCAAAAATCCCATTCAACATTCTAGAACAAAACACATAGAAATCCGCCATCATTTTATCCGTGATCACACTCAAAAAGGGGATATTGTACTTGAATTTGTTACCTCCGAAAATCAATTAGCCGATATCTTTACTAAACCTCTACCCCAAGATCTTTTTGAGAAAATTCGGTGTGAAATTGGCATGCAAATTCTCTAACCTTTCTTTCATGCCATTAGTGTTTAGTACTTTTTGTGTATATAATCTTGTTGCTAATATTTTCTTGATGTTTTAGGGTCCTTGAAGCTTCTAAATTGTTATACATTTATTCCTTTGGTCCTTGTTTTTTTACTCAAAATGTGTTTTGACCCCTTAAAATTTTCAAAATCGTATCATTTGTTCTTTTTGTTGTTGACAAAGGGGGAGAAATTTTAGTTAAACTTTTTCAAATGCATTTTGTGAGGGGGAGTTTTTATAAAAACTCTAGTGATTAGGTTGAGGGGGAGTTTTTGATCAAAACTAAATCTTAGGCATCTTCAAAAGTTTATGATTTGTCAAACATCAAAAAGGGGGAGATTGTTAGCCTCACCTTGTTTTTATTCCCGTTTTAATATTCGACAAATCATCATTTAAACTAAAATTCATTTTGGTATCACTTAAGATGTTTTCCAAAACCCCTCATTAGAATAGTTGTGTTTACTTCCTTGTATTTAGCTTGATATTCAAAAGAGCAGCTCCGCGGTACACCGGACGAATCACGCGGTACACCGCAAAGTCACGGACCAGAAGTGCGGTGCACAGGATAGCCCGTCAGTATGCTCAAATATCTGCACGGTACACCGGACCTAGGCGCGGTACACCGGACCACGGCACGGACCAGGGTTGCGGTACATTAGATAGTCCGACCAGTAAGCTCGAAGTTAAGTCGAACAGCTCCGCGGTGCACCGGACCATATCCGCGGTACACCGCACAAGAGGGTTTCTGCACTATTACAAGAGGACAAAGCTTATATCCGTTGGAGATAAAATAGATCCGTTAGATAGAAGCCTTATGACCGTTGGACCATATTTTCAGCTATAAAATGGAGTTCATTCAAGACACAACTCAAGCCTTCCATCTACCAATCTTAAGAGCAATTAATTCTATCATTCAAGGAGGTTTCAAAGGAGCATTCAAGTCATATTTATTGTGAAGCTAATTAGTTCTTATCTACTCATTTAGGAGTTTAGTTACAAAGCTTTTTTAAGCACCCCTAAACACTTTTCCCTTTCCTCTTAGTTCTTGTAATAGATTAAGAGAGTAGTGTGAGCATAGGTTTATGCTTGGTTCCTTGTGTTGGTGATAACACAAGTGTATTTTCCTTCAAAGGGTTTTTTGAAGTGGTTGTAAGGGTTTGTATCTCACCCGGTTAAGAGTTACGAAGATTAGTTGAGAATCTTGCAAATCCTAAGGAGGCTTCCTTAGGTAGTGGATGTAGGGAAACCGAACCACTATACATCGTTGTGTATCGTATTCTATCTCTACACTCTTTATATTTCCGCACTCTATATGCTTGATAAAATGCCTACTTGAATAGTTTGATAATATTGTCTATTAGGATTATCTAGTTTTATACTATTTAGTTTGCTAATACAATAGGATTCAAATTAGCTTTTAATTTTATTTACTTGAAATAAAATTAGCCGATTAATTTCTATTGTCCTATTCAACCCCCCTTCTAGGACGCATATAGTATATCAACTTATAATCTAGTTAATGGTTACTCCTTAGTAATTTACTTTTGTAGTAAATTAATTTGAAACCCAATCCATCATTTACCCATTTAGTTTTTCCTCATAACGAATTATTCTTAACTGATCTAAAACAAAAAAATTAGCATTGCTAAGCCCTTGAGACATATTCTTGACTTTTTGAATTATTGCTTTGTCAAATTCCATACACTTGAGGAATGACCCATAATTTTTTGGGATCGTTGTCGGGTATTAGAGTATTAACTGTATTTTAGTTTAGTTTTGATTTTTTGTTGTCTTAGATTTTACGCTTGCTTAACTATTATTCTCTCTAGGTACATGCAAGTCCCAAGTGGTGATTCCGATTAACAATCGCTCGTGAGGATTGATTTGACAATGTATGGAAGATATTATTCAAATCCTAACAGACTCAACCACGCTCCAAGAGCATTAGGTATGTCACCTTATACAATCCCTAATGTAAGGGTGACTGGAGGCTGGACGCGAGTGAACAATTGAAACATCAATTGAAGGGTAAGTCGTTATCTCCTTTGAGCTACGTCTTCAACAACAAGTAAGCGGTTGAGAAACAGATTGATGAGGAAATTGCCTAACGATCGAACTTCTAAGCCTTAACGCTGTAATAACCGCTCTCATCTACAACTATAAATAGTTATTCCTAACACTTGACGAAGGTACACAACCTTTATTAGGCAAACTATACATAATTTACTACTCATTATATATGTATAATATTTATTACATACATTGTACTTCACTCGACGAGAGATCATCTTTTACACATATATAACTGACTTGAGTGTTAGAGTGTCAACGTGAGTATCCTATACATTGGTTCACTAAATTTGTGTCTTAGGTCAGAGATTAAGCATTCTTATATTTCTCATATTGTATGTATAACAAAATTCATTCGAAGCATCTAGTAATTACTCGATTTCTATCAAGGACATTATCTGGCGAGGTTCAAAATTATTCTTTAGGGTTAATTTCTATATTTACATCACCGAATGAGAGTTAAAAGTCATAAACTAATAAGATCAATAGTTGATCTTATGGTTAAGTACTTTGCAGTGATAAACAAAATCCAAAATTCGAATCTTACCATAATCAAAACCATTCTCATACATATAAAAAATCATTAAAAAATATAAGAACTAAATAATGTATCCTTGATACTTTCAAAAACTTTAGTCCCCAAACTAAAAGTTAAGTTTCAATTTTTGTGAACAAATTCACTAACTAAATTTTCTGAACTTTGAAAATTCAATCTTGGAAAAATACCTTTGTGGATATCTAGTGTTTTAAAAATTAACAAATAAGTGCCCAAGGTTTTAAAAGTTACAAATAAATACCCAAGTTTTAAAAATTTGTCTTCCTTTAGTATCCACAGCTACTTTTGACATTAAGTGACACATGACGATTGCGTTACTACCCAAGTATTTCAAAATTTGACAAATAAGTGCCCAAGTTTTAAACATTTTTTGAAAACTTGGGCAATTATAAGTCAAATTTTGTAATACATGGTATTAACGAAACACAAAACGTCGTCGTTACATGGCACTTAACGTCAAAAGTAACAATGGGTACTAACGAAAGACATATAATGAAAATTTGGGTACTAATTTGTCCTTTCTGAAACCTTAAGTACTTAGTTGTCAAATTTCAAATCCGATAGATATGTACCGAAGTATTTTTCCTTTAATCTTTTGGAAAACTTTTTTGTGTCTACTCTTAAACACCGAGACTAACTACTCCTTTTAACCAAAACTAGTTTTAGAAATGGAAGAGCAATCGTTTTCTAAGACGACTAGCAAGATTTTTAATTTTCTGGCGTGGACGAGTGAGCCACTTGTGCTATGTCCATTAGGTGACAGGAAGGAAAAAGTCCAATAAGATACCACATTTACTTGTACTTGGCTTGCACTTGAATGAAAAGTAAGTCCACGACAGTGACTGTGGCATTTTTATTTCCCAATTTAAACGTGCTCTTTTAAAATGGTCAGCCCTCTAGAAATTTTCGACAGCCCACCAACAACTGTATGTGATTTACAACTATCATATTTTTTCAATGCTTCATTTGTACTATCTTCTGGCATATATAGTCAGGTATAATTATTGTATCTTTGTTATTTGTGATAAATTTCTCTAAAATATTTCTATTTGATTTTTTTTTTATACAATTTTAAAACTAACGTATGATTAAGCATTTGAAAAACTACTCTCGTAAATTACAATATATGTATCTCTTACATTTATCAGATTCTAATATTATCACGGTCATGTCCAAAGGGTTATTTCCAAAAATTAATTAATTTTGAAAATTTATATGAATATTAATTATTAATATATACGACAATTAATATGATATATAAGTTACAAAATTTTAACAAATTTAATTTTAATTATATTATATATATATATATATATATATATATATATATAAATATATTAATTTCATAAAATAGATAAATTAATAAATTATAATTTTGGGTCAATGACTCAAAAAATCAAAATAATATTATACTTGCCCCAAAGAATCATCCATTAACTTACTATTATAAGATTACATGTTTATCCGTCAAGAACGATTCCCGTCAAGGACGATTCCCATCAAGGACGATTCCCGTCAAGGACGATTCCCATCAAGGACGATTCCCGTCAAGGACGATTCCCGTCAAGGACGATTCCCGTCAAGGACGATTCCCATCAAGGACAAAATTTAGTTAATGATGTTATTGGGAAGAAATTTTGTCATTGATGTTATTGGGCAGAAAATAATATTATTTTGATTTTTTGGGTCATTTTCCCTATAATTTTTTCTATATAAATTATTATTTATTAATTATTCTCGATGTAACATTATTTATATATATTGATGATAATATATTTTAATTATAAATGTAAATTATATACTTATATTAGAGAAAAAAAGTAAATCGTCAACAATAAACTCTATCAGTAGCAATAAAATAAATAGCTAGCTACTAATGGTTTATCATTGAGGATGAACTCATGACGTTCTTAATGATGTCGTCTCTGATGTATTATGCTATGTAATTGGACATGAAGACAGCTGCCAACTTAAATATTTGGATGATCCCTGAGATTTATAATATAATATAAACATGTAACTTAAAACTCATAAAGAATTTTAACATAAATTAATAGATCCTAAAACATTAAGAAATAGCATATGATCGTGGTCGTTAATGGACGCCATGTTTATGGCGACTACTTTTGTGTTTGCCAAATGTTTTAAAGATTTGTTTAAAATATTTTTGGCTACTATTAAACGATCGCCAAATTTTTTATAATTAGCTACCGTTAACGATAGCCAGAACTCTTATATCTAGCAACCACTTTGACGATCGCTAACGATACGCCGTAGTGAATATTTGGATGAATATTTTATAAATATAATTTAAATATGTAACTAAAAACCTCATAAAGCATTTAACATAAATAGATTCTAAAACATTAAGAAATAGCAATAAGTACAAACATTAAGAAATAGCAACTGTTGAACATATTTTTAACTACTGAGTTCAACTTCTATAATAATTTTAAAAAAAATTATTATCGTGGGGATTTTAGCGATTCAACATGGGATTTTCCAGAAGGACCCTTTGTTCTAATGAAAGCCCTATATTGGTTAAACGTCATGGGAGTATATAACGCTTGATGATCCCTTTCAACAAGTTCTTCAGCTGGTTTAATGAGTATGTCTCCTCTTGGATTATAGAAGAAGGCACATGACACTCTTTCCTTCTGTGAGTTCACAATCACTCGATGCTCCACACTTTTATACCTTCCATTGCTAAGTACCTATACATTTCACCAAATCATGGTTTATTAGAACTCATATATATGATATATCCATTATAAAATATTTAAAAACGGTAGGGTAGACCAAAAAAAGTACCTCAAGTTGATCCCCGATATTTACGATGAAGGCATTAGGAATAGGTTTAACCGTGATCCAGTTATTGCCACGTCGGACTTGGAGACCCGAGACATTATCATCAGGGAGGAGAAGGGTCATACCACCCGGGTCCGAATGAGATGAAAGACCTAACGTAAGATCTGGTTGTGGACACTTAGGGTAAAAGTTTGTCCTTAAGCATGCACCTATATTATTTCCTCCAAAAGCCTCTTGAAGATTATCTTCGCCTAGTCCAAGGTTTTTGGATAAAATTTTCATCAATTTTTCACATAATTTTACTAACTCTTCACCATATTCTGCAATCAGTTCCCTATATAAATTAAATAAAAATCAATGTTAGTGGATATATATGTATTAATTATGAGAGGATAGTATTTGGAAATAGTGACTAAAATATAGACTTAAATATGACCTTTCGATTTTAATTATCAAAATATCACTCAACCTCAGCTGTACGTAGTACTTCTATCCATATGTATTAAACAACTATTTTGAATTTTTTTATTTCACAGAACACTATTTTATCTTGTTATTATAAAAGTAGTATATTCACCAATCTAGTTGCCATTTGCCAACTTGATGATATAAATATTATGGATATCAAAATCCAAGCATCTTGGAAGATCGATTTCTTTGATTTACTATGCAATTAAAATGAAATATAACATGTCTCCTCTAACGAATCTAATAATTCTTGTTTTATAGTATTATTTATATCTTGACCGACTTACCAAAATAGATCAAACAACCGATATATTTTCAAAATATTATCATAAAATAAGTATTTACTCAAATTCTGCTAGCTAACAAATCTATATATAGGTCTGTGGGGCCTGTAACTCATCCCCTACCATTATAATTTATTTGCCTCCAAAATTATTTTAACTTTTCACTAAAAAAAAACTCCTAAACGTGTACTTTTATATGCTCTTTTTTTTGGTCTGTTTTGTACGACGTTTGAGTTAGCAAGAAAACTTATGATCCATTATGTAAAGATCACTAATGACTCATCACTTATATACATCTCCTGACTGGACATATAAAAGAAAAAATATGGTGATCGATATGCATGCTTTAAATCATATATACCTGCATGAAGATGGTAAGCTAGGCCATTTGTTTTGATCCATCAATGGAGTAGGAAGATAATGAAGAAAGAAATAATCACTCCAATCCAATTTCGCACCTTTCTCAACACCTAATCTGCTACCATATCCTTCATAAGTACTCGGAGAGTTAGCATATTGTTGCTTCACTTCAACCGGAAGGTGAAAAAACTCGCGCCAAGCCTCCCTGGCTCGTGCCATTAACTCATGGTTAACACCATGGTTAACCACCTGGAAAAAACCCCACTCTTGACACGCGATAGATATTTGGTTTAGGGTTTCTTCACGGAGCGAGGCATTTGAAGAGTAGAGATTTTGAAGATTGATCTCCGGGATATTGATCGCTTGATCGGAGGTTAGGTTTTCAGGAGAGAATCTCTCTGATGGTCGTTTCACGTAGCGTTCAGGGATGACACGTAACCCGCTTTCTGATAAAGATTGGACTCGAACTATTGGTTCGGGCCAGCTTTGTAAGCAGTTCATGGTTTAGTGGATATCTAATGTAAATTAAGAAATTTAAACGTGATATTGGTGGGGTTAGTTGAGATGATTATTGCATGTAGTTAGTATAATGGACTATTAAAAGATTCTGAGATTGAATATTTTCTTGAAAGTAGCTATATATATAACAAGAAGAGAGAGTAGTGAGAGTTGATGAAGATTTAGGGATAATGTATATATGGCATTGAGATGAGATGTGACATATTTATAGATAGGAAAATACACGGCTAATCTTCGGCGCCGTGATAATCTTGCTTTCTCTCTCTATAAATAAATATGCATGTGAGTCTTGTGATACAACATTATTTAATAGTGGGAGCCACATCTTTTCTTGAACTTGAATTGCCACTATTTAAAAATTGGAATTGTGTACTTTTTGATTTAAAAACATAATGTAATGGATGTAGTATCTTGTATAAAAGAATTTCGATGAATATGAATGTTAAGTTTATGGATTATTTTTGTTATTAGATCTGTTTGGTATTTTCTTTTTCACCATCCGGTTTTTGTCTTAAGTTCAGTGATTTATGTATTTACTAATAAACCAATTATTGTTATTATCATAAGTAATATTTGAATTGAACCGCATAAAGAAGATAAAAAAATTGATTACCAATTCTTCAGAAAAAGTTACAAAAAGTATAAGTTCATGTTATTTCCCAGAGTAATGGTATATACTACCTAAAATTATACCACCCAAATACCATCTAATGATGTGGTGTAAATTGGTTGGTTAACAATCGTTATTTATTTTCTTGCTCTAATTAACGATTGTTAACCAACCAATTCACGCCACGTCATTGGGTGGTATGATTTTAGGTGGTATTTATCATTACTCTTTTTCCCAATGCATGTAAAAGAAGGAAAAGATGGTCATTAAAGTCTGATGATGTTTGAAAAGGAAACTGTTGAGTACAAACACTATAACTCGTTGATGGAAGAAAACAAGAACTCAATCGATGCAACTACTAACAAACATGCAACGATATTGAAAAATTTCCTAGTGGAAACAATATTGCGAGCACTCGATACATTAGCTCTGAAACCTTATTATTCAATGACTATAACGTACGCCGAGTCACCTTGGCGGGGGAGGTGG
Organism: Nemophila menziesii; assembly: GCA_029959085.1. Classification (NCBI taxonomy): domain Eukaryota; kingdom Viridiplantae; phylum Streptophyta; class Magnoliopsida; order Boraginales; family Hydrophyllaceae; genus Nemophila; species Nemophila menziesii. The sequence goes on along the minus strand of JARWIR010000137.1, from coordinate 592,798 downwards.
GAAGGTGGGTAGTGAAGATTCTGGTGTGTGTTTTACGCAAGAGGTAATACATATTTGGAAAGATTGCAAAGTTGTACATGGTCCAAAAAGCAAACACCACAAGACGGTGGATAGTGCAGAAATTGTTGAGATACTCACATAGGTCGCAGAAGATTGTAATACGGAATTAGACCAAATTATTGTGCTTTTGAATGTTTATTTTATGTCATTAAATGATTTTTTTATGTTGTTGAATGTTTATTTTTATCAAATTACGCTTTTTCGATTCCCATGCTCAATAATGTTGTAACGAGCTTGGTCAAAGTATATGGTTGCTCAGAGATTCTCTGAATATTGAGCATGCTCTCAATGAGTCATTGAGAATCCTCCTTGAGACTTTGATCACCTTCCACGCTCAAAGACTGTGAACATAATCTGATAGTCATGAGTACGATGAGTGGTAGGTAGGCGTGTAAAATCATTGAGCAAGGTCATTTCCATACTGAGAATTTTCAATAGATTTTTGAGCTCACATTCAAAACTTAAGATTGTTCATTAAGTCTATAAGCCTAGTAGTTGTAAACAACACATTGAGCATGCTCAATGGTCCTTTAAGTTGTTATTATATCTCTAAGCATGTTTATTATGTCTTTGAGCCTTGTAATGGACAACGACATATTATGCATGCTCAATGAGGCTTTGATACCTTATTTAAGCTCTGAGTGTGTTCATTAAATCTCTGAGCCAGGTTATTAAACCTTTAAGCATGAAACAAAATAAAAAATTAACCAGATAAAAGGGAAAGAGTGTGGACCATCTAGCCTTGAGCATAAACTTAGACACAAAAGGATGTACAAAAATCATCTACGGTGGAAGTACATCAAATGGCATGAAAATTTAATATAACAAATAAAGTACTAATAGGCTCGGTCATGCTATGCCATGGTTACCGACTTAGGTGAAGCCTCAACCAATCATGTGAACCAATCTTGACAGTTCTACAATACTCAAGGAAAGCTACTGCAAACCCGTCCAAGGAGATAAATTATCACGACAGTTCGTAGAGGGTAAAGTCACCCAGATGTCCATAATCTAAATATGATAAAATCTAAAAGTGGTATACTGGGATTTTGCTATCCATAAGTATTCTAAACCAAGGTGGGTCTGGTGGTATCGTATATTGGTGGCTCCTGGTGCGTGATATCAAAACCAACATACGGGGATGCAATCTAGTCCTCACAAGTGTACTAGTCGCCCTAAGTACTAAAGAGTAAATATATTGTATCGTTATCCACGAGTACTATGAGGTTAATTCTTTGTGTTTTATAAAGTGATTAGGGGGTTGAGTTGCAAAAACAAAAAGTAAAATATTTGTTTGAATTTGGTTTTCATGTGAAAAAGGACTAAAGTGAAACAAACTAAAATTAACTAATAATAAGTAAGATGAAGGACTAAAATGCGATTAAAGATGAAGATATAATATGAGAGAGTATAGCTTGAGAGTCGCTAGTAATTCCCACTAGTTCAAATTTTGCACGTTATTTGTTATAAAAGAGAATTGATATTATTAACAATAGTTGGGATTCAGTGATTGCCCTAAATTCGTTCCGGGTAGATAGGGAGCTATCTTTCAACTTTAGGGACCTCCCCCGAGTATACCTTTGAAATTGTCCAGCGCCGAAGGACCTCTCCCTATGTGACTATCCGACTAGCTAAGACCTTCTGGTTCAATAACACACACCGAACCTCTATATGTTATTTTTGTATTTTGACCCCTATTTTGGATGTAAATGAAGATTACTAACCCAACCCACTACGTGATCAAGTTAATGGATGAAATTTAAAGCTTAAACATATATCCAATGCACAAACAATCAATTCATTTAAATTTAATCATCCCAAAACACAAATACGCATTATAATTCAAAACTAAGGTACATACAATAACTTTTTCAAGCTAAAATATATTTAATTCATAAAAAAATATGAAATATAAGAACCATAAAAGGATAAGATTCACACTAAAAATGATGATCAAAAGGTGGTATGGTGTTGAACCGTTGTATTTCCTTGCTCCAGGTGTGTAGATCCTCTCCCAAAATGGGGTGTCACTGTTTTGATCTTCTAGATTTAGTTATTAGCGGATGGAAATTCATTTATGGGTTTTGGGCATGTTTGCCTCCCAAATATGATAATCAATCAACATAATGGACAGATGTTTTCCCGCAAGTGTACGGGGGCGTTGAGTAAAAAAGGATTGTCGTCTCCATAGGGACTATTATTTTTTTGACCAATGAGCTTACGAGTATAATAAATTAAGTTTCTAGATAAATGACAAATAAAGTAAATAAAATATTTGTTGTTCTTTTGTTTATAAGCTAAGATTAAAGTAAAGATTAACTAAAATGAAAAATAAATTAAATAGCTAAGAGAGTGGACATAGATGAGATATATGCTTGAGCCTTGTTGGTCAATTACTTAAATGTTATTCAATATAAGGTTGAATTGGTCTTTTCACACTAGTCAGAATTCAATTGTATTCTCAAATCCCTCTCGGTAGATAGGAATCTATCCTACAACACTGGAGGCCCCTCTTGGGTGTTCCTACAAATGCTTTCAAATGCTAGATGATTTGATTTTAGTGACTAATTATTTAGTTAAGACCTCCATGTTCATTAACGCACACCAAGTGTATATATACTAATCCTGTAATCCAACCCCGCTCCCGGGCAATTGTTGAAACTACTAAAATTAAGTAATACTTGATCAGTACACATTTATAAATAAGCTTAAATATATAATCAATAGAAAATTAACCCACTTCATTAAAACATATATATCCCAAAAATCAAATAAACATCAAAATAATTATCTAATCAAGGTTCATACCTATATCAATCCTCAATCAATGGAGGTATAGTTCATAATGTAAAATTAAAAACTAAAGATAAATCATGTCAAATCATATTTAAAAGATTTAATGAAATAAAATTAACATAATGTTTGAAAGGAAATAGATGTGGAACGGTGGAAAATGGTGGAATTAGGTAAAAACCCTCCTCCTCTTCTTCTCTTCCTTGCTCCAAGTTATGACGTAGATCTCGGTTTTTCAGCCTAGGCGGTCGACCGAGGCCTAGCGCATAGGCAGGATTACATGGAGCCTAGGCAGGATTAGATTATTTTGAATTTCGATGGGTAATTTTGTATATTTAGTAATATATACGTAGTAATTATAATTTTTTTAACTATTTAAGTCATAAAATTAATCTAACGGCACAATAATGAAAAATACTTAAATTTGACTTATAATAGCAATTTAAGAATGCACGAGAATAAAATAAATAAAAAGAATGCCTACGTGACCATTTTTTGCCATTAATCAGCGCCTAGGCGACCATTTGTCCATTAGTCGGCACCTAGGCGGTCTAGGAGCCTTTTCTACAGTGACTAAGGTGCTTGGAAAGAACTCCTAGATTTTTTACTAGGCGTAAGCGGCTGAGGGGGAGTTGATGCCTAGGCAGTGCTAGGCGGCGATTTCTACAACATAGGCTCCAGGCATGTAGCACGTCTTCTTAGGTGTAATATTTCATGTCTAATCAATTAGGAGCTGCTTAAATACTTACATACTAACCTATAAACGTTTTGGGGCCAAATGGGTTCTCTTAAACGGGTTACAAATAGCCCAACCCGTTTTTAGCTAGTTATGGACAAGTTCGAGTGAAGGTGGAAGCAAATGGCATAACTTCTTCATATCAACTTCGAATTAACTTTTGTCTCTTCTCACACATCACTAACTTTGAGCTCTATCCAAATAAAAATGAATTTCATCCAAAACTCTGACCAATTAGTGAGTGAATCAATTGACGTCAAGATTTTTCCTGTAAACATTCCGACTTCTCCAAAGTGACTTTTAACTCTTTTACGCCTTGGCTTGGGTTTAAACTTGACTTCTACTCATCATCTTGGCATCTGATGTATCCATTTTTGTGAGATATAAATACCCTTAGGAGACATCAATTTAGGTAGAAATTAGACTTAGTTAGTTGATTTATTGCCTTAATATGCAATAATGCACTTTCTTCCTTCAGAATTATAATATTGTTACTTTTTAAAGCTTTTGTGCGTTAATTTGCTTGTTTAGTGTGAAGTTCTTAGGTACATGGATGCTAGAAGGCACCAAGATGAAGAGAATAAGTGAATTTTATAGTTCAAGTTCAAAATAAAGTGTTAAGAGAGCAAAAGACATCACTTAAGTAAAGGAAGAGGAGTATTAGAAACTGGAAAGTCATCACTTCTAGCTCCTCCCGAGCCCAAACGGTGTAGAAACAAAACAGGTGGATCAAAGAAAAAGATGCGCCTTTGAGTAAACGAACTTTGAGAAGTGGTTCCAGGTGATTTGTACTTAAGATGCGAAAGTTACACCTGTTTTACTGAAGTGTGTACAGCAGATGCGGGAATATAAAATGGATTTAGGCCCATAATTACTTAATTAAGCCCAATATTAGACCTAATCTCTTTTTACTCTCTATATAAGCTCCTTTAAACCTCATTAATCATTACCTCTAATTTGAGCTTCATATTGTAGTATATTTTTAGAGAGAGGTAGAGCATAAACACTTGGAAGTAAGAGGCAGAAGCTGGAGAAGACTTTCTTCCTCCACAATCAGCCAAATTATTCAAATTAGGTTCTTTCTATTTTTATTTCTGTTTTAGGACTTATGTATTCTATTAATTTCCTTTCTGTTTTTATTTCAATTATGAGTTAAACAATTAATAATTGAGAATCGCGATATGGGTTGAACCCTACTTTAATTTATTTAGTATTTTTGAATTTGAAATTTTCCAATTTAAATTAAATTATATATTTCTATATTGCCTATTATTTCGATCTTGTTTACTATTTTTAATTAAGGCGCGAATTAAAGATAGGTTTTAGTAATTAGGACTAGTGGCAGTGATCATCCGGAAGGGGGGGGTTTAATTACAGAACTAGGTAATAGACGCGTGATATTCGTCATTGATCCCGACGGGCTTGGCTAACCGCGTAGCCAATTGGGTAATTCACTTAATCATCTGAATGTATCTTAGAATCTCCTTGACGGGGTTTTGTAATACTGTAAGATTGCGTCCTAAGTCTACCATGACAGGAGTTAGGGGATAACAGAGTCCTGACTAATATGAAATGCCAGTTTTACCCTTAAACGAAAGAATCAAATATACAAAATTATGTGATTCCCTAGCGAGACTCAAGTATATCTCTTTTATCTACGTAATCTCTTTAGTTTAATTTTGGTTTCTAATCTCTTAGTTAAATTTACATTCTTGTGTTAGTAGTTTTTAAATAAAAAAACCAATTTTATTTATTTATGCAATTAATTTTACTTCTCATCTAGACACATTTATGTTACCTCGCAATCCCCGTAGAGACGATAATCCCGATTTACTTACTTTATTACTTGGAACGACTCGTACACTTGCGGTATGTCGCTTCTCTTCTTTAGTTTTGATTTTTATCATACTCAAGGAGCGACCAGCATCTTGTGTTAACCATGTACCTAAAAGCTACACGCTTAACACACAATTAAGGTACAAAAGCTCTATAATAGCAATATGTCCAAAGTAAGATAAGAAAGCAAGATATGTCGAATATTAGGGTATAATTCCTCACTTAGGTCCAATAATCCCCCAAAAATATATCTGGTGAATAGATTAATCTATCACAAAAGAAGAAACATCAAAGCCCCATTTAAGTGGGTAAAAATTACCTACAAACGAATTTAAGCAAATCTGGACTTATTCGAGCCACTGTGGAATGATATCATAACTTTGTCGTCTCAAATCCAAATCATGAATTGTCACCTCTTACGCACTCCTAAATGGATATACTATCTTGAACCCAAATGGCTTAGAATATTCACCGAATCTGTGTGGTGACTCTCTAAAATTGACTTCAAAGTCTTGACAATACATTTACTTGACCTTCTAAAGTGGTTGATTTGATCCTTTCACGCCTTGGGTTGATCTTGACTTTTTGACTTCTCATCATTATCTCGGGGTCTTGTATCATCCAAGTACCAAGGATATACACACTTAACACACAATTAGAGAACAAATTTTCCAAAAGTAAAAAGATATCAGAGAAAAGACAATAAATCATAATATGTCATAAAAGTGGGATGAATCCCACAAATGAGTCCAATAACCCCACAAAATGATGTCCCGTGACACTATAAATCTGTTGCAAAACATGAGACATCAAATACCCATGACATACACCTAAAACAGGTAACCTTTATTGTTCATTAATACATACAAATCTAATTCCAACAAGCAATATATATCCTTCGATTCTAGGTCCATTACTAACTTGACAGTCAGAGTGTTATAGAGAGACACCCCTTACGGTGGTCCCTGGAGCTTGTCTGATTTCAGGTTTCTACAATCAACCGAGGATAGATGTTAATATAATTCACCATTGACATTCTAACATCAAGGTTCACCACATCGTATATTCTTATTAGTATGACATTCCACACTTTATCAGTTTGAGTTGTCTATAGGAAATGAAGTTTCCAAACTCACTGAGGAACCAGGTTTAACTTAGATTTTCTAAGACAAAAAGAGATGGAAATACCACAATCAGTCATACCTGGCACCTAAATGGAATTACTCACGACAACCAAGAATGTACACACACATAGAGATAACCTCGCGCCTCTCTAAGTGTCGAGCCTCACCCACCTATGCTAGGGGAGTCACGAATATCCACCAATCATTTAGTGGCTGAGGCAAAGATGCTTCATCCAAGGTTTATGAGACACGACCAGGAATTATTACAATATGCACTGGATCAACTACAACATTCATAGGTACAACCATAACAAGGTCATTCTGGCATTAATTTCTGCGACGATTATACTTGACGGAGTGAAAACTTGCATACGGGAGTGCCTAGAAACCTCACGAGCTCAGTGTTTAAAGATTGGGGTAGAGAAAGGTACAACTAGCGAGAGAATTATCGAAGAAAAGAAGCCTGATCGAACAACGGGAGATACTCTAGGTCTAGCGAGTATTGATCATCAACATAACAATTCCTTTTCCTTGGTAAATACTCGACCCTGTCATGCCACATAATTTTAAACCACTGTTTATTTGTGCATTTGATAGCTTGTCAGGCCCGGTCTCATTATCAATGTATTTTAGATGTAAATAGAGTTTATTTCATGTCCAGACACCGATTATTGTTAGGATTCCCCCAACTGTGCCCGAGAATGCTAAAAAAAATTGATAATCCAAGATAGAACTGCATTTTAACAAAACTTTCACTCAATTTGTTGACATTTTGCGAGCTAGGTTCCCAAACCAAAAGACTGGTCAGACAAACTCTTCTTTACTCGATCTTTTCTAGCAAAAGGGAGAAAGCTTACAATATCATATGGATCACTTCTCTGAAGTTTCGTATAATTTTGATGATTTAAATTATTCTATAGTTTATCATGCTTTCATTTGAGGAATGATAAACTATGATTATCAGGTAAATTTGGCTTCTTGGCCACGACATAGTCTTTTGGACTTAATTGTAAATTCAAAAATCTTTGTGAAAGATGGAGAAATTTGAAGAAAGTTTGGGAAAGAGAGATCACATTCTAAGAACATCGAACCCAATCAAAGCAAATAAGGATTGCCTATAACTGAGAACAAAAACGTCACATAGAAAACGACGAGTTGTTGGGAAGAGGGGACCTTCAGCACCGTTGGATACATGATCAAACCCGTTATGTGATTTTATTCCAAATTTAGTCAAACTTAGACATGAGATGGAAGCCAAAGATATATTTTGACACTAAAATGAGAGATACATCTAAGTATTTCCATTTCTATAAGAAGAATGGCCACAACACTAATGATGCAAGAAAATGTAAAAAGGAAATATACAGGTTGAAGGTGCTAGGAAAGTTACCAAACCTAGTTTCCATAAGAAACCAACCCACCAAATCAGTCTTAATTCATGTTGATCTCTTCATTGATAGTTTCATGATGTAGGTAAGATGTGTAAGTTAGATTAAGTTACGATAAAAGTTACATAAAATAATGATAAATGAGTGGAGTTGTTAAAGCAAAAGAACTATTGATAGGTCAGTGTCGATATTCAAGTGTTAAGGACACAATGAATATTTATGGAGTAGTAAAGCTACCAAAAAGCAAAAAAGGGTGATCTATATCTATATCTTATAAAAATTTGTTCACAACTGGATCAAGGTGTGGTAAGACCACAATAAATACTGATAAACGGGTGGAGTTATCAAGGAGAAAGGTAGCCATTGAGACAATTCTAATTCCCAATCCCACTAGGTGTAAGGTCCTTAGAAGTTGTCAAATGTAATTTTTAATTTCCCCCATAAAAAATTATTCCTGAGAAAATATATCTCAAGTTTATGATATATCTCATCTTATCAGCCTAGATTTTTTTTAATTGAATAGATTCTCTTATGGGCTTGAGTAATTTTTTTTATTTAGACCTCTTGGATATCGTTAGTAGTTTCCCAAGCAAAAGAGCATAACCATAAACATGTGACAACTTCCTAGGTATGACGTTGTAGAGTATCTAGAATTATTATATGAAATACTGATTTAAAGGGCTTCACATGGTATGTATCAAATATGTACAATTCTCTGTAGACATTAATATCAAATTATTTTGGGAATGCCTATATATAGAAAGTTTTGTATAGGGAACATTGATCACGATCATCTTGTAGGAGGATTCATGATTTACCGACAAAAAGATATGTCTCAGCACATGTGATATTCCTTTTTGGATAAGATCAATGATATTACATCAATCATTCATCCCCTTAAGGCAATATACTCTCAATTTATGTTTCAGATGCATGATATACGTCGATAAACAAAGAGAGATTTGTGTCATATCAGCGACATGGAACGTGCTGATATATCTTAATTTGGATTTAGTTACTATATTTATAGATTGTCCTGAGGTTTTATACGGCTTCTCAGATCCTCTGCCTAATGGTTGTTGGCCTTTTCAATCACTTAGGATAACTCCAACTCTACGCAGTGGCAGATTTACAACTGGTAGATGCAAAATTCTTAAGGTAGAAGTTTATCTTAGAGTAAATACCTCACGTACCCCCTTATTTTTAGCATTTTAACTCTTTTCCCCATCGTTCTTTATATATGTACGCCAATACCAAATTCCAGTGTGAGTAAGGTCCTTAGAAGGGTGTCAAATGTAATGTTTATGATTTCCCTAATAAAACAATATTCCTATGAAATTGTATCTCAAGTTCATGATTTATATCATCTTATCAGACTAGATTTTTTAATAGAATAGATTCTCTCATGGTTTTGAGTATTTTTATATAGACCTCTTGGATATCGTTAGTAGTTTCTCAAGCGAAAGAGCATAACCATAAACATGTGGCAACTTCATATGTATGACGTGGTAGAGTATCTAGATAGATAATATATAATGCAGATTTAAAGGGCTTCACATAATATGTAGCACGTATGTACAATTCTCTGTAGACATTAATATCAAATTTATATTAGGAATACCTATATATAGAAAATTTTGTCCAGGGAACATTGGTCACGATCATCTTGTTAGGAGGATTCATTATTTAACGACAAAGAGTATATGTCTCATCACATGTGATGATCCTTTTCGGCTAAGATCAATTATATTACATCAAGCATTCATCCCATCAAGGCAATATAATCTCAATTATGTATCAGATGCATGATATAGGTCGATAAACAAAGATAGTTTTGTGTCATTTCGGCGACATAGTTAATGCAGATATATCTTAATTTGGATTTAGTTACTATATTTTTAGATATTCTAGAGGTTTTATACGGCTTCTCAGATCCACCGCCTAAGTTTTTTGATATTTTCAGTCACTTATGAGACGCATAAAGAAACAATTTCATCGTATATGATAGCTTCAACTTTATGCAGTGGCGGATTTACAAATGGTAGATAAAAAAGTCTTTTAAGATAGAATCTTTTTTTAAAGTAATACCTTATGTACCCCCTCATTTTAGCGCTTGACTCTCTGTCCCTCGTTTTTTATATATGTGTGCTTGCCCCCTAAAATTTTTAACCCTGCCCCGTTATTTCTTTTTGACGATTCCTTTAGTTTTGTCATGCGTGGAATATTTATCATATTCAGATTGTAAACATATACAAGTGTATCACACACATAAGGTATTTAACATAAAATTTATTAATGTAAAACGTAAAAAAACGATAACAAAGCAGTGTTTAATGTTTTAAGAGGTAAATTTACATGTTTTAAGGAACGAGGATTTGATAAACTAAAACACTAAAAATACAAAGAATACGAGAGATGTTTCGTTTATTTTTTATAGGTAGATTTATAATTATATTAAATAAATTTATATATATCTCTACTTTAGTTTTGTTTATGTAAACTCAAAGCATCTTTGATCAACCTTGAGCTCGTCGCTAATTTAACGTGTGTAAAGAGAAAGTTATCTCATATAATAGGGTGTGGTGATTGTTTTCTTATAAAATTTGCTGAGCAAAAAGTAGGTTTCTAACTTCTTCTTTTTTTCGGTATAAAGGTTGCCAACTAAATTGTATATCATACAATATCAGTACAGGAGATAAGAATCAACAAATGTTAATTTTATTAATTAATTTGTGGAGAACAATTGGACACGAGTAGTAGTATTGTTTAGATTACTAAACTTTGAACTTTTTACCGACAAACATATTGTAATGTGGCAATAAGTGCTTATTTAAGTAAGATACTTGACATGGTAATCGCCAGTGCAATATATTTATCTCAAGTGGAACACATCGGTTTCATAATCTAGGTTCCCAACACATAATCCTTGCATTTATTTAATCTAATCATATTAAGGATTTTCCAAAATCGAAACTACTCAATAAGAAATTTCGACTCAACACCTTTTTTGGAATCAATAGACTCTTGGAGTAATCTACTCGTTACGCTCTTTGGTAAATCATTTGAACATTAGTTATATATATTTTAACTTTTTTTTTTTAGGAAAATTATTCAAGAAATTTCAAAGACACCCCAAGACCTAAAAAAATTCACTAATTTTTTCTTTTTTAACCAAAATAGATTAAAAAAAGTATCGTTTTAAAAACGTGCTCCATGGCACATGTTTCAATAAACCCTTGACGCGCCCCTTTTTTCCATCTCCGATGGGCTTCTCTTCTCCTTTTCAGTTTCAGACAAGTAACATCCACCCCCTCCCATCCAACTGAACTGTCGTCTCTTTCTTCTTCATTAGATATCTTTCCACTACCACCACACTCCGCCCTTTTCCGTTGGATTCTCCTACTGCCGCCTCCGCCTCCCTACCGAACCGCCGCTTTCATCCACCCTACTTGCTGCTCTCCCCCTCCCCTTCATACATTCCTACGCCACTTTCCTCAACCCACCAAAAAGCCTCCTGCCCTCCCACACCTGTTTGCCTCCTATTTCCATCTGACCAGATTTTTTCCTGCCTCTGGCCTACTGTTTCCGCGTTTTAAGCCTTTCTGTTTGTTAGGCCCAAAATTATGTCAGACCCAATACCCAGATCCAGGACGGAATCTCCTTCGTGGGCGCTTTTCAGAACCAGAATCAAGGTAGGCCGGTCTGCTTGGCCTTTGCATCAATTCGCTGGAACGCTTAGGCCGCTGATTCCGAATATTATACACTGCCTTGTGCGTGTAAAAGCTTCTTTGTCCAGGTAGGTACACCCCTATACTTTGTTCTTTTTTATTAACATGATTGAGAAAAAGTAGATGAGTTTTGTTTTTAAAAACTTAATAGCTATTTCAATTCATAAGAAAACTTTTTATAAAGTGAATAAGAAGGTGTCCACTGACACTATTATTTACTTGGTAAATTTGGTTTTAAAAACAGACCGGCCTAGTTTTTATAAAGCTTCTCTGTTTTTCCCGGTTCCCGTAGATGTTTGTGATCGTATTGTTAATATTTGTCGGAACTTTCATTGGGATAAGAAGTCACCACAAGTTAGTTGGGACAAAATTTGTGTTCGAAAGAAGAAGGTGCGCTTGGATTGAAAGATTTGGGGGCTTGGAATAAATCACCTCTCATGAAAATGCTTTGGAAGATTATTGCAAAAAAAAAACTCTCTTTAGATAAAATGAATTCATGGAGACTATTTTTCAAAATATAAGCTTTTATGGTTGGAAACCAAAGAAAGTGGATTTTCCTCTTTTAAAGAACATTTGGGAACTTAAAGAGGTAATTCGAAATTCGGCTGGTGATGAGGGTAAAAAAGGAGTTTTGGCTTGGTGGTTCTCCTTGGCTAGTGATCATTCCATCATTTATGAGGTATCTAAATTTTTTTTTATACTTTATATAATAAGCCTTATGATCTATTTAGGCGTAGATATTTTGTGAGCCCTTGAGTTAATATTGTTTGGGATTCACGCGTCACTCCTAAACATGTTATTGTCATTTGGATGGCATTAAGGGGGAGACTTAAATCAATAGATCGAATGACCTATTTGGAGTTGGAACCACTTTGTGCTTTATGTGGTGAATGCTTTGAGTCAAATAAGTATATTTTCTTTGCATATATTTATGCGATAGATATATGGGATGATATACAAAAATGGTTGGGGATTGATAAGAAAATGGATACACTTTTAAGTGATTTGAAATTGTTTAAGAAACTAAAGGCTCGTGAAAATTGGAGGAGAATGACTTGGAGGAAAGCTTTTGGAACCACTGTGTATGGTTGTATATGGAGGGCAAAAAAATCATCTTGTTATGAGAAGTGAAATAACTACTCGTAAATTGGTTATTAAGGAAGTTAAGTAGTGTATATTTCTCATTTTATTTTTCTTGTTTTTTCATAATTTTTGTTTGAATGATAGTGAAAGATTAACATATAATTGTATATGATAGTTATTTTTCTTTGTTGTAAACTTAAGATTTCAGATTTAAGTAAGCGACTCCTTATATAATATAGTGTACAATTTTATTTTTTACTTATTAATATAACCGTTTACCGAACAAAAAAAATTGAAGGTCAAATGTTGATGCATGGTCTATTCGAAGTGGTCTATAAGAGAACAGATGTATGAGATGATGATAAATGGTTGGCCGACATCAAGCTTGAACTTTTATTTTTTAACATAGCCGACATCAAGCTTGATGAGTACAACCCACAAGCTGAACACTGCATACCCCACGTGCTGATTTAGACACGTGATCTTATTCATTCTCTGATTCACTAATCCATCCGACATACCGCCTTGTTGGAATATAGTTGTTCTAAATTTAACTTACACTATCTATACTGTTCTAATTAATATTACGGTACAATAGCTGTGTTCTAAAAAAACGTTAAAATCATATTTTACAAGTTATTAGTATTACAGGTTTCTTTCATATGGTTTATCACTTTACCTAAAACGAACACATGTTAGAAGACATTGCGAATTGTTAAACTATTTACTAAAAGGAAGAACACTTTTTTGTTTCAGTACAGCAAGGGTCTACAAGATTAGTAAGATATAATTTACTAATTCTTTAATAGAATGTTCAAACTAGTTTTAAGCAAGGAACACCTACTCAATTCTCTAATGATATGTTTCCATAAGGAATTTGGTGCAGTTGTATACTATATCGGTCCTTCTATTGATGTTGATATCTCGTATTTTGTGATACATTAATCGTGTATGATAACCTTTGTCCAAATTAATTCTAGTAGCAAACTTTCTAGCTCTACTAGGTCATTGGTTAAGAATATATTTTTTTATAAAGCAAAGTGTAATATTAAGATCTCTTATACAAAGAGATCAAACAACAGAACAGCTGATTGGGTGGCTAAACATAAACTATTAGGCAAATTGTTTGGCCTTTGGAATGTTTTTCCACCTCCCCAATTAGCTAAGTTGCTGAGGGTGATTTTGACCCTCTAGGTATTGGTTAAGGTGTAACCCGTTTTGTGCATTCAACATATTTCAACTATAAAAATCGTATCACGAGACATCATTTTGGGGGTTTATAGATTTATTTGAAAGATTATTCTCTATTATTTGACATATTGGTATTTCTTGTCTAGTTTTAGATAATTTATTACTTTAGATTTTTTGTTCGTTAATTGTGTGTTAAGTGTGATACTATTAGGTACACATGATACGAAACCCCGAGATGATGAGAAAAAAATCAAGAAATCAAAGCTAACCCCAAGTCACTGCGTAAAATGACCAAAAAGTCACTTTAGAAGGTCAAAGGTGTTTACCAATAGAACTTTGAAGTCAGCTTAAGAGAGTCACCATGCACATTCCGCTAGGATTCTGAGCGAACCCTTTGGTTTTAAGATAGTACTTGAAATCAGGAGAGTGTGAGATGTGATGGTTCGCAGTTTGGAGTTAAGATGACAAACTTATTATATTGTTTCCACAGTGTCTCGAACTATTCATTGAAAACATTTTTGGGTTGACTTTGACCATTTAAATGGGTCTTACACTTCCCAAAAACATTTTTACTTTAATATATCAGATTTTTGAATAGAAAAGGGAGCTTGACACTTGGGGAAGCTCTCACACGCCTGGGACAAGAAGAAGAAGAAGAAGAAGAAGAAGAAGAAGAAGAAGAAGAAGAAGAAGAAGAAGAAGAAGAAGAAGAAGAAGAAGAAGAAGAAGAAGAAGAAGAAGAAGGAACAAAGCAAGGGTTTCATGCCATTACACCTCATTCCATCATCCATTTCTATTAGATATTAGAGTAATCTTTCATTTTTTTTTAATTCTAAATATGACGTATTTACTGTTTTTATTATGAATTAATTACATTCACAACTTGAGAATCATAATATGTATTAACCTTAACTTTTGATTATGACAAATTATTGTGTTTTGGGATTATTTAATTGAAATGAATTGATTGTTATTGCGTTGGGTATATACTTGCATTTAACTTCCAGTCACTAACTTGGTCAAGTAGTGGGTTGGGTATAGTAATCTTGAGTTTCATCTGGAAAAAGGGGGGAGAATTATGGAAAATGGTATATAAACGTTAGGTATGTGTTAGTACTCTGGAAGGTCTTGATTAAACGGATAGTCAATTGGGTGAGTGTCTATGCATTAAAATGTGTCGTAAGGGTCAATCGAGAGAGGTATTTAGCATTGTAGGATAGCCTCTTATCTACCCGGGAGGGATTTAGGGAGATTGTAGAAACCTGACTATTGCCAAAATATCAATTCGCCCTTATATCAATAAAGTGTAAAAATTGAAACTAGTGGGGATTATTAGCGTATTCTTAAGTTATACCATCTCATTCATATCTTAATCTTATTTGCATTTTTGGTCCCTTTGTCTTCATATCATTAGTGTAATTTTAATTATATCACTTTAATACTTTTCCATCAACGCAAGAAAAAAACTATTTTATCTTTTTAAAATTGCAACCTAACCCTTCTTCACTTTATAAAACACAAATATATTAACGTTATAGTCCCTATGGAGAACGATAACCCATTTAGTTACTTTATTACTTGCCAACTATTCCTCGGGTGTTGATTTATGTATCACGCCTTTGGTGATGATAAGTTTTTGGCCCCGTTGTTAGGAACTATTTGTTAGTATTGTGTTTTATTTAGTGTACTAGGAGTCTAGTTGTTTTGTTTTACACTTGGTCTTTTTGTTTTTATCTCTTACAGATTCTAGGTGTGAAAGAAGAGATGGAAAATCCTCATGCTAATGCAAACATGATAATTGATGCTAATGGAAATCCAATTCCATTGAAAGGGAATCAAGTAGGAGCTCAAGCCCAACTGGGTCATAAGTTGTAGTTCATGCATCATTTCGAGCAACAATGGTTTTGTTTTCCACTACTTAGGATTCACCTACCATCTAATTAGATCGTGAGGTTAAAGCCTAATGTGGCCATGCTAAATCAATTCAAAGACTATGGTATTATAGCGGAGCCGTTCGTAAAGATCAGCTTAAAGTCGTTCAAAAGTTCATGCAAATATGTGATGCCTACATCATTTAAGGTGTCACTAAATAATAGGTGTACCTCACTATGTTCTAGTTCTTTCTAATCAGAGGTGCGAGTGAATGATATGACCAACAGTCGTAAGAACTCATCACTACATGGTATCACTTGCATATCGCGTCCTTTGATAGATACTACGCAATGAGAGTGAGGTTGAGTTCTCAAATAGCTTTGGCAAAATTCTGTCAAGATCAAGGTGAATAGTCATGGTCTTTCATAGATTACAGGGCAGGCCCGTGTCCAAGGCAACCAAGGCGGTCGCCTTTGACCCTTAATTTTGGAAGACCCTAAAAATAAGTATAATACTTATATATGTGCCGTAATAATTACAAATATAACAAAGTTATAAAGGAGCTTAGTGGTAAAGTTGTTAGGTACTCAACGCTTTTAAACAAAAAAAATTGGTACTCAACGCATGGATCTCGTGTTCAAAAATCCACACTGTGCATTTAGAATTTTTATACAGATTTTTTTTTCAACCTTTTTCTTATATAATTAATTATATTTAACTTTTATACATGTTTAAATATTTTATATAATTAATTAACTATATTTAATTTTTATACTTGTTTTAAGATTAAATTATTTTATTTATATATATATATGTCACATGTTTAATTAAATTCATTCAAAAATATAAATGAGTTTTAAAATAAAAATCGAAACGAAAAATTATTAGATAAAATGGATTTGCTTCTACCATGGTTGATGCTAAAGTGATTGCAAATGCCCTTGATGTTGAACCAATATTTCATAAGAAACAAATTGTTCGTAGGAAATTTTTTTTTGTTGAAGATGTCAATGATGAAAAATCTATGTCACGATCGCCTGAAGAATTTAAATTTATTACTTCTTATTTATTATTGATCAAACTCTTCTATCTCCTAAGGCACGTTTTTCACAATTTCAAGAATACAAAACAAAATTGGATTGTTGATTGATGTAAAATGTTTAAACGTGCCACTGAAAAAGAATTTGGAAAACTTTTGCTTGAAACTTGAAAGTTATTTGGAACAAGATACAAAATTAGATATTAACGGATTTTTAAATGGGTTTTAAAAATAAAAACTGAAACGGAAAATTATTAGATAAAGTGGATTTGCTTCTACCATGGTTGATGCTAAAGTGATTGCAAAGGCCCTTGATATTGAACCAATATTTCATAAAAAATGAATTGTTCGTAGCAAAAGAAATTTTGATGAAGATGTCAATGATGAAGAATCTATGTCACAATCACCTGAAGAATTTTTCAAGATCAATTACTTCTTATTTATTGTTGATCATGCTCTTCTATCTCTTAAGGTACGTTTTTCATAATTTCAAGAATAAAAAAAATTGAATTGGTGATTGATGTAAAATGTTTAAATGTGGAGTAATGATATATACCACCCAAATCCATACCACCCAAATCCATACCACCCAAATGTCACCCGTGACGTGGCATCTTACGTGGCATTTACACATCATAATGTTTATGTATTCTTTACTTTTTTTATTTATTTTAAGTTACCTTTATTGTGTCAATTAAATAAATTTACCTAAAATATTTATTAAGGATTCAATTACTGCCATGACTATCTTCGTTTTGTTCTTTCTACCGATTCACAACTATTCGACAAGCACAGATACAAATTCAGACGACATCAAATCCACTGACGACAATGGAGAAATCGCTTCGCCCCAAAAGAGTAAGAAAAATACAATTTTTTCTAATTAAATTAAATAAATTAGCCCCCAATTTCACGTGCGTTTGAGAATAGAACTCAGACAGATTTTATTTTACTAATACTACTTCACGTGCGTTCACTGTTGTAGCTTCATCTTTGGAAATTCATGCTTTACTTCTGTTTCTAAAAGCGTTTATCAGAGTAAGATATCATGGCAGGCTCGTCACACTGGGATAATGATAGTTCAGCAAATTGCTATTTTAATTGGTTGTGTGGTTCTTCCACATTTGAGGTATATGGTTGAGATTATAGAGCATGGACTTAACGATGAGAATCAAAAGGTTCGTACTATTACAGCACTTTCTTTAGCTGCACTTGCAGAAGCTTCTGCTCCGTATGGTATTGAAAGCTTCAATTATGTTTTGAAACCGTTATGGAAGGGTATTAAGTCGCATCAAGGGAAAGTGTTGGTTTCTTTTTTGAAGGCGATTGGTTTCATTATTCCGCTCATGGATGGTGAACATGTTAGCTATTATACGAAAGAAGTGGTGGGTATTTTTTAAGAAGCTTTTTGATAGATGATCAATGGCCACAATACATCGATACGAGTACCAAGGAAAGTGTTGGCTGCTTCTTTGCCGTCTAATAATTTTATCCAGATACTAATAATGGAGATACTAATAAATGGGCGTAGACTGTAGAGGTTGAAAACTATTGATGGATATAGCCGATATAATTGAATCAAATCAAGGACTAATCATCTTCGAGAATCAAGTTGATGTGATTGTTGCAGAACTTGTTGGATATGAGTAATCTTTGATCGCTCCAGTGGATTTTTTCAGAGGTGGAAAATAGTTGCAGATTGTTCGATTGAGTAAGTTGATAGTAGAGTTAAGCAACAATTGAGCATGATCGTGCGACCGGAAATCGGAAGTATTTTTGTTACGATTTTCACTTGTTCGACTTGATCGGCCGGATCATACTCCGCGGGCTAGAGTTTCTATCACTACTCTGTTGAGAAACTTTGACTTTTTGATGGAGTTCCCGAAACACTTCTAGAATAATGCTTGTAATATTTGTTTTGTAGTGCTACAAATTTTTATTACGAAATCTATCTAGAATAAATAATCAAGTGTTATTTCATCCAATTTGTTATTCTCTTTTAATTTTGTACTGCATTCAGGATTAATTTCTTTACTTTGAGACAAACTTCACTTATTAGACTAATAAGAATTACACATGTAATGCATTATATTTTCTTTACAAGCATGTTAGTCACCATCAGTCCACCCGTATTGGCTTTGATTTGTTAATAAACATAGAAAAAATAGCCCCATGCCCAATTGTTCACTGTATTAGTTAATTAACAGTGTTTAGCATCCCGGTATATAGATTGTAAATGGTTAGTAGCAAATGATGGATACTAACATGGTAGGTAGAGCCTGTATAAGAAACAAGTAGGATACTAATTAAGTCATAAAATTTCTCAAAATTTTCCAGTAAAAAAGATGAGATAAAGACTAAAGAGTAATACTTGTAACTCCACTAACCTCCAAGACCATTACACCAGAAACTAGAAACATGAAAGGATAATATTTCATGATTTTTCTACAATAAATTTCTAGGAAATCCTTTTTTACTTACACAAAAATTCACTATCACTGCAGCAGAGTTTGGTCCTTATATTTAACATCTTCACTTGGCCCTTAACCCATTCTATGTAAGTAAACTAATACACCCACAATTTGTCCCTTAACCTATTCCATGTAATTAAACTGATACAGCCCGATCTTAGCTTTTTCCGCCAAACAAGGTCAGGTTGTTGAGTTGATATGTGTACAACACCAAAATATTATTAGACGGCAAAGAAGCAGCCAACACTTTCATTGGTACTCATATCGATGTACTGTGGCCATTTGATGCCGTCTGAATTTATATTTGTGCTTATCGAAATAGCTGTGAATCAGTTGAAAAGAAAAACAGTTTAAGAAGATAGTCACGGCAGTAATTGAATTCTTAATGAATATTTTAGGTAAATTTATTTAATTGACATAATAAAGGTAATCTAAATAATAAATATTAAATAAAATAAAGAATATATAAATTTAGAATAATGATGTGTATATGCCACGTAAGATGCCACGTCACGGGTGACATTTGGGTGGTATAGATTTGGGTGGTATATATCATTACTCTTAAATGTGCTACTGAAAAAGAATTGAAATTTTTTTGCTTGAAACTTGAAAGTTATTTGGAACAAGACAAAAATTAGATATTAACGGAAATGAGTTGTTAAAATTAAAGGCGTTGAAATTAGTTTTATCGGATGACAAGAGAAAAGCAATTCAAATACTTGATTTTATCCGTTTTTGTTCTAGAGAAGTAAATTTCCTAATGCTTGAATTATTTATAGAGATTTGTTAACAATACATGTTATTATTGCATCTACTGAAAGAAAAATTTCAAAGTTAAAGTATATTAAGAATTATCTTTGGTCAACGATGTTACACAAAAGATTGAATGGATTGGCTATATTGTCGATTGAACAATATAGGGTAGACGAACTTAAACACGAAAGTTTAATCAATAACTTTGTGTCTCAAAAAGTAAGGAAGATGTTTTAAAAGTGAATTAATTGATTTTTAAATAAACTTTTTTATTAACACGCTTTTTATATAATTGTTTATATACAATATCACGGTTTTTTATAGAGTTCTATTGTTAAATTATTTATATATAATCTATTTTGTCAAAACAGAATAATTTTTTTATTATATTGAAAAATGCCTCATTTTCTTTTTTTACCTAAAAATGCCTCATTTTCTTTTTTTACCTTAGGTACTAATCTCAGCCTAGATAAAGTAGCAACAGGTTTCATTGGAATGAAACATGGTGGTTAATTTAGTTGGGAATATGCATGAAAGGAGTGTATATTTCTCATGAGATTAGTCGTGGTGCGGGAAAACGGTCTCAGACATCCATGTAATATACAAAAAAAACATGGTTAATTTGAGCTCGACTCGGCTCGACTCGTAAATCTTATCAAACAAGCTTGCACATCTAGTGTTCGGCTCAACTCGGTTCGTTTACCGCCCTAAGTGTAACAAATATTGCAGAACAATTTTTTTTAGCTAAAGAAACTATAATAATAAAAACATGTGTCTGATAACTATGAAACGTCAAAAGAGATAAAAATTATGAAATAATTTTGATATATTTATGAGAGAATTGACAGATTTTAAAGATTTAATTGAATAAATGATTTAATCCATGCGAGGAGTCAACCATTTTTTGTTTTATAAAACAATCTTGGTCAAAAGAATAATATAACCAACATTAATAAAAAAGTTTCTTGATTATTTTAAAAAATATACATAGGGCCCCTATTGTGAAAAAAATCTGCTTTGGTCCCCGAATATGCGAATACCAACCCTAACTATCATCATCATCACCAATTCCATCTTCATCTTAACTAGTTGGGTTAATTTAACTGACCAGAGTCTTGTTATTTCTTTTACACATAAAAGGTATGAAGTGAGAGGTATAGGGTTCAAATACCCTCCCTAAATATAGATAATTTAGTTTGATTTATTTGGACGTGTGCATGTAGAGGCGTGCATATTTTTCGTGAAATTGATCATGGTGCGCGCAACCTGGCCCGTACCACCCGTGTACCGAAAAAATAAATCAATCTTCATCTTCATCATTGTCAACCACCCCATTATCATTGTACATCTTTATCCACAACCAAAACACATAACAAACACTATTTTCATCATTGTCAATTCTAAAACCAAAATCATTGAAGTCCATCCAAAACCACAACAACTAGAACATCCTCATTTTGTATCTTTCGTTCCCAAAGTGGAACAAACGTCTTTGCAGCGTCATTTTCCAACTCCGGGATACTAACTCGTATGTAGGAGTGACATGTATCACCGCCATGGTCTCAATCCCCGTAATTTACTGAAAGTTTCATGCTTCCATATTATCCTTACTTGTGATGTCTTCCCGTAGGCTTTGTTAACTAAACATGACTCCTATTCTAAAATTGACGGTGAGCAAGGACCGATCTACCTTGTCCCTAGGGCGGCCTGGTCCCTCCAAATATAGTTATAAGAAAAAGAGTCATTAATTAAAAATATCTTATTAAAAAACTTATTTGTTAAAAACATTCTCCTATAAAATTATTTATTAAAAACAACACTTGACAAAAATACCTTTATATAATAATTTTAATTACTCTATTATTTATCATTTAAATTTAAACACCCTATTACAACTTCCCACCACCACCACTACAACCTCAACCACCACAACAGCAACAACCACAACCACCACCACCACTTACTACTAATTTCATCACACGCGTACGTCCGAGAATTTTTTTAAATCGTCATAACTAATTCTTACAAAATTAGAAAAATTGTGTTCTTGGACGAGACATTAATATTTACGTCTATATATATATTTTTTTGAATTTTTTTTCGCATACATGAATTTCATTGTTTCGAACGGTGAATTTCAAAGACCGTATTTCACTTAAACCTTGTTTATGCAGATTAATCAAAGGCGGCGGTTTGACCACCTCCTTTTGTAGGAGGCGGCAGTTCGACTGCGGCCATAGTGCCAAACCCTTAATTATTTTCTTTATGGTGCTGAATTGTCAATTATTTTAAAAAAAAAACTCAAAAAAAAAAAAATTATTCCCTACGAGGTCTTGAAGACACCCCCTTTTTCCCATTCCCATTTTCCTTCTCTTCATCTAAAAACCTCAACTAATTTTTTACAATAAAATCCAAAGACCTTTTTACCATTATACCTTTTTTTTAATTTTTTTATTTTGCCTATATATACTTATTCCCAAACCTAATTTTTACTTCAGAAAAATCATTTTATAAAACCTAGTCTCTCTCTCCTTTAGTTTGCAGCCATGGATGTCGATCCAATCCCATACCGCTGCAATCTCGCAGCCATTGGAGTTGTCATGGAGGCTGGAGAAGACAACCACCACTCGGCAAAGCATCGACTCTCCCCTTTCATCTCCAATGAAGCCAAGCCGTGGACCAACATTAAGACTATGCCAACCCCTATGAGATCTACAACGTCGATCTCCCCCTATGTTCGCTTGAGAAGCCAACTCGAGATCTGCTCGCCGCCTGAATTTCAAGAACGGAGACAACTGCTAGATCACGAACTGCTACGAAGGAGAGGAAGCTGGCAGTGTGGTTGTGGTGTGGTGTGGCGCTTGAGCGAAGGATGCGCTCTGGCCAAGGAGCGAAGGATGTTGTCGGCCATGGCTCGCTGGTTCAAGCAACTCCAAGTCGCCGGTTCCACTCCCCCTCTGGTTCGAGGTTGAAGATGAGAAGACTTTCCAATTTTTGTTTTGTTTGTTAAGATCTGGTCAAACCAGCAGTATTTAGGTACGTCAACCAATAATACGTGTAATATAATGTTGGGTGTATTAATATGTTGGTTTTGTTAGTCTTAGTTAGCTTTTAGAAAAACGATGTAACATTTTTTTAGAGTACTCTACTATTTTTCAATAATACTCTGTTTTTTAAATAATACTCATTATTCTTATTATAAACTCATCAAATTTTATCGGAATACTCATCAAATTTTACCAGAGTACTCTTGAAATTTATCGGAGTACTCATCAAATTTATCGTAGTACTCATCAAATTTATCCGATACTCTATGTTTTTCCGGTAGCCGGTGACAGGTGGTCGGAGGTTGGTGGTCGGTGGTCAGAGGTAGATGGGTAGTGGAGAGAGATGAACAGTGACATCACTCTTTTTGTCTTTTTAGTGTTAGTAAGGGTATTTTAGTATTTGATCATCCTTGGGGTCCCTTGGAAGAAATAAGATTTATTCCATTTCTTATAAAGAATAAAATCTGTATCCAAGACCCTATGTCTCATTCACCAAAAAAAAAAACTCAAAAGATAGAAGAGATGTTTTCTATAAATAATTATTTTATTAGATATTGTTTTATAAAATAAATTATTAGTTACTATATTTAACAATTAGATACTTTTATTAGGCTTCTTTTAGCAAATACCCTTAAAAAATCCATAACTAAACGCCCCCTCCCCCCAAATAAAATAGTATACCGAATCTTGCTTAAGTTCACCTTTCAAAAATGTTTTTACAGTGCGCTTTGTCCCATATACCGAATCTTGCTTAATGTCTTTATCCCCTTTTTGACCCATGAGTAATCCCATATATTAGTCGTCAGCCCATTGTCAATTTGTCGAATACATTCTTTTTTTGAGAGTTGCATCCTTTTATAGATACTAGCCCATCTCTATAATCTCTTTTTTGCAAATTTACTTCCTGTATTGAGGAATTCAAAAAGTAATTACCTTTAAGAACTCTAGCTGGCAGAGAATTAGGGTTACTGATGTGTCTTCATGTTCGGTTAGACACGAAGGCAATGTTTATTTTTTGGAAGTCTCTGAATCCAATACCTTCGATGATTTTGGATCTAGCGGTTCTTTCCAGTGCAACCCATTGAATTTTTTTCTTGTAGTTCGCATCCCACCAAAACTTTACTAACAGGCTCGCCATCTTTTTACAGAGTATTTTTTAGAATTCAAATATCCACATTGCATAATTAGAAATTGCCTGCAGTACATAATCAAAACTTATTAACCGCCATCCAAAAGTAAATTAGAGATCCAGCTAGTCGATTTCCTCAACAATCTATCTTTAATATACCCTAGGTTTTCCATTTTTTACCTTTTTAACTTAAGCTGGATTCCTAGATATGTTCCCAATAATTTGGTACATCCAATGTTAGTGATTCTGATATCTCTTTACAAATATCCTCCAACATTCCATTACTAAACAAGATAGTCGATGTTGTAAAATTAATTTTTTGTCCCCATACCCAGCAATATCTCGTGATTGATTGTTTACATGTCTAAGTCTTATTTTTATTGATTTCGACAAAGAAAATAACATTTCTACAAAAAGAAGATGAACGAGTTTTGAACATTTTCTGGTAATTGAGATACTTTAATTGTTACCTTTTTTACACTATGAGTTGATTAACCCTATAAGACGTTTAAGACGTTCTATCAAAATTGAGAATAATAACGATAATAACAGGTCTTCATATCTAATTTTCTATTTCATAAAGAATTTTTAAAATTTTTCTCCTTTGATTTGATTTGCAATGACATAGTAGATATGCAATTAAGTATCCATCTTCCTATTTCTTGCCGAAGCCTAGCTTTTCAAGGATTTGCAATAAGAAATTTAATTAAGTCAGTCATATGCTTTACCATTTTAGCGTCCATTTTAAAAGCATAAATTCCTTTCTTTACATTATTGGATTTCCAAAAGAAAAATTTGGTAGGTTACAGCTTAGAAATCCAAATAGTAGTTGTTTATAGTCTAAAATAAAAAGAAAGGTAATATTGTTTTTTTTTCTATATGAAAAAGCTGATTTTGAATTTGGAATCATTAATATGATTTGAACCTAAACTTTTAGAAGGATAACCAAAATTCTTATCAATTAAACTAATCCTAAATGGTTTTAAAAAAAAAATACTCCATTTTCCTTTTCGAAAGTATATGATTACTTGCCTTTTCATATTTAAAAGCGTTTGTAGTTGGTGTTAATAATCAAACTAGTTAATTGCGGATGTACACTGATCAAATAGTATTGGAGTTAATATTTAGAATTCTGCCGTCATTTTCTAGTTTCATGGCCAATTTCCAAGTCAATCGCTTTTTGTCCAAGTTAAAGTAGGTCATTAACTATTGTTTTGTGAATTTCAAACTCAATTTAAACGTGCCTGTTATTCTTCCAACTACTCGTAGAGGTTATGGAAACATAATTAAAATCTCTATAAAATCAATATTCGTATCATATACTCCTTTGAATACAGCTTTGCTCAATAATTAATAGACTGACCTATATTCTAATGTTTGGATTGTTGTGATCCCATCTAAAACAGATCATTATCCTTTAATGCTATGCTTAGACAAAAATGTACGTTGAAAGTTTTTGGACAAAAGAGACTAATTATTTAAACATTATAACTTTAAAATTATGAAAGATAAACCTAATGAAGTTGTTAGTTCCAAATTTAAAGGATATAGCCATCTTGTAAGAAACTGAAATATGAAAAAGTTTAAAATAATAAGATACAAATAAAAATATATTAATGAGAAAGTTAGAAGATATTCTTAATAGTAGTTTAACAAATCATAACTGTAATGAACATAATTTCATCATTAAAAAATTTGAAGAAACTTAAAATAGAGAAAAAAACTACTGAAAAGTCAAATATAGAAATTTATGAGTAGATAAAAGTGAAAAAAATGAATTATTTACTTGTACTAGATAAAGAAGAAGAAAAATAAGATAAAAATCTTAATTAATAAAAACGAAGATCGGTTAGATATAGGGTTGGAAATTGGATCTGAAATTTTCGATTTCGGAACAGATTTTTTAGGTTCCGAAATTCTGAAATTCCAAAATTCTGATTTCCGATTTTTCAGAAAAAATACATATAAATTTTCAAAATTTCTGGATTTTTCAATCCAATTTTTTCCGAATTATATTTTCAATTTTATATTAGTTAAATTAAATGAATAATAAATATTAAGATAAAGGAAAAGAATATACAACAAAAACATTGAAAATTTTCAAAACAAAAAAAGAAAACAAAAAGTAAACGTTGAAAAACAATGAAACATTAATTAAAAGACAATGAAACAATGAAACCCATTTCTTGACACTCGCACTGGAAAGAAAACAAAAAGGATCTCTTCATACTCAGGTATTACCAAGCCGCTCTCTTGCTCTCGTGTACAAAAAAACTGCAGCTACTCGTGGATCATTCTTCAACATCATCAACTTTGATGGCTTGGATACCTAATCAACATAAGTTCCAAAATTTTGAACCAAACGTTTTGCGATCTCCGAATCAAATTTTTTGAAATTTCCGAACCTAAAATTCCGAAATTTCTGTGCCGAAATTTCCGATTTTCCGGTAAATTGATCAGAATTGGAAAAAATCTATTCCGGAAAAATTAGAAATTTTTCGAAAAACCCTTTTTTCGATTGGTGCCTTCCGATTTCCACCCCTATTAGATAACAAAAATGAGATCATTAAGAAAATAAAAGAGTATTTTACTATCAGTCTATTGGCAAAAGAGATTATAATCAAATTATTGATCTCATTAAATCAGTCATTAATGAAACCATGAAGAAGGGTTCAATGAAAAATATTGAGATAGAAGAAGTCAAAAAAACTAACGAGGAGTTCGGGGCCAATAAAGCCCTTGACCCAGATGGCTATGGATTATTCTCTAAAACATTATTGGGAACACATAATACTTGACATTATGCGAGTCATCAACAATTTCTGGTGTAATGGTGAAGATCTTAGAGACATTAACCAAACTATTATCTTTTTAATCCCAAAAATTATATAACCCATAAATATAAAACAGTATAGACCTATCAATTGCAATAATTTTATTTACAAAATTATTTCAAGGGTCATTGTTAATAGATTACAAGCCCTTATGAACCAAATACTAAGCAAAAATCAATCTTCCTTCATCCCTAATAGGTATATACAAGGAAATACCTTAATAGCTCATTAATTAATAACTCCTATAAATGGAAAAAAGATACTAAAAACTATCTAGTAATATTTGTTAAAACTGATATGATGAAAGCTTACAAATATATTGAGTAGAATTTTCTCTCAAATCTTCTACTTAAACTTGGTTTTCACAAATATTGGGTTTGAAAAATTATGAATTGTATAAAATCAGTATCTTATGAAGACTTAATAAATGGGATCTCATACCCCATCACAACCCCTACTAAACGATAAGACAATGGGACCCTTGTCGCCTCTTATATTTTGTATTATCACCGAAACACTAAAAAAATTGATACTCTAGGCCAGTTTTTGCTCCTATTAATAGGAGGAACAATGTAGTCGTTGATTGAGTTTTCAAACAAGAGTTAGGAGGCACTTTGTGTAACAGTTTTCCTCTTACGAGACCTCCTCATTTAGCCTGTATCTGAATGATGTGTAGTTTGTACTGTTGTCTTTGACTTGATGCAAGTTTATTTGAAAAATAAATAAATAATAAAGATGCTTATAGTAAAGTAGATACTCTAAGTCTCTATTTGTTCCATAATATACGTCAATTTTACTTCTTTTTTACCTAATTAATTAAAAAATTATTAGTATATAAAATTTCTTGATATCTTAAATTTTTATTAAAATATAGATCTCAACAATTAATTAAAAATAAAGTAGGTATATATTATAAAAAAATTACTTTTTAACTAGTTAATCTTTTTGAAATAATTATTTTAAACAGTACAAACGTATGAAATGGGGGAATACTCAAAAGTACATATTATATACAAAATTTAGTAAACGGAAAAGATAAACAAAATTATTTTTAAGAAGTATTTTTTGACAATCTCAATATCTTAAATATTTATAAAAAAATAAATTTTAATGTTTAATTAGAATAAAGTAGGTGGTAAACTATAAAAAATATCTTATTTATTTAATCATATAATTTTTTTTGAAATTATTACTTTTAAATCGTGCAAATATAGGAGATACTTGGACGCGGTTCGTTAGTAGAGGACACACAGATACAAAATTTTAGCACGGGGAATAAAATGATTCGATTTAGATATTAGGGGATAAGTTGATAATTGTGTCATAGTATTAGAACAAATAATATATCACTCTATATAATTTAATAATTGTTTTTACTAGTTTTTTTTTTCCAAAAGCTACTCAATATAAATAAACGTCATTACAAAATTTATCCAGTTCTGAAAGGAATCGATTCTTCCTTAACTAATACATATAGCCTATTTAGGAGCGTGTCAAAACACGTGTTATTCATTTTGCTTGAAAGCTTATATTTTGCGTCCCAATCAGCTATCATATTCCCGTCTGTACTCGTCCATCTAAAAATAGGTACACAAAGTTCATAAACTAAATAGATACTATTAATAATGTTACGAATTGCAGGATTAATCACTTGTGAATAACTCTCTAAAGGTTGCATAACTAGTAGGCTATCACTCTTGTATCTCCCAAGTCTCGAGCGAGTAGACAAGTTTTAAGAATGCCTAAAGTTTCAGCTTCCAACCGAGATTCTACTGCCACATCCCACGCCTTGCAATCAAGTAAATTTCCTAAGTGATCCATGGATACACAAGCAATAGAATCATTTTTATTATCAAAAGCTGTGTCACAATTAACTTTTACCATATTATAAGGAGGTGGATTCAATTCTTATTAACTTTACTAACCTCAATGAATTAATATCCTTTGTATTCATTTTATCACTCAAAGGGACAAGGTTGGGGCTCAACTTATCCTTCAGTTTATTTGTTACATTTTTAGGTAGCTTATCTTTTTGTAATCATTACATTCTTTAGTAGCCTTTTCAATAGTAACTATAGGGTCAAGCGCTTTACTTTAGAACTTTTTGTTGTTTTTATCTTTCCATACTTGCCAAGCAAGTGTACATATCTGTTCAAATATATATCAATCCTTAGGGACTTCTTTTTTAATTTTATCCATCATACTTTCTTTCTAAGTATCCATTTTAGTGGTATACTGGTTGCAAGTATAAAGGTTGAATGGTGAGCAAACCATACAGCTCTAGCCCAACTGCGTTCTAGGAGTAAGTGATCAATATGTTCAACGTCGTATTACAAATATCACATACATGCAAATCAATCACTCTTATTTTGAAGACATTTTCATTTGTAGGTAACAGATTCTTTACTACCCTCCTTTAAAGTTTTTAATCTTGGGGGAAACTTTAAGATTCCAAATTAGTTTTCACACTTCATGATTAACAGTATGGGAATAATTGTCCTTATTATCACTTTTCCCATATTCTTTTTTATCACTACTTCTTCTAAAAGTTGATAAGATTTTTTCACTGAATAGATACCCTTACTTCCTTTTTATCCAAATAGATCCATCCTTACCCCTTGAGAGGGGAATAAAGGTGATGCGGATATTATGAGCTATCTTAGGAGGGTCACTGTTTATTATTAAATCAATATTGCATCTTCAGCCATTAGTAACCATGAGATCATTAACCTTCCTAATTTCTTCTTTGCTAGATTTTATGATCTCCTCACAATTCGTAATCCACCTATCACTATGAAGGTTAATGTTATAACCATAATTTTCCATATAATACCATTTCTCATTATATCTCTACCTGCCAACACGCTTCTCCAACCCCAAGAGGGTGAGTTTCCTGATTGAGCATCAAGTAGAGAACATAAAGGAAAATATTTACCTTTCAGCACTTTATATAAGAGTAGATTAGTTTTATTAAGTAAATTTCATGCTTGTTTACCCAGTAGTGCTAAATTCATAAAATGAAGTTCTCTAAAACCTAAGCCTCCAAAGTAATTTACTTTTTTTAAAGACTTTCAGTTTCCCCAGTTTATTTTATTATTTCCTCTACTCCCTTCCTATAAGTTAGCAATTTGGTATGAAATTAAGTCACCAAAATTCTTAGGTGAGATAAGAGGACATAAAGTAATTAGGAAGACTTTGTAAAACAACTTTTATTATTAATTCTTTACCTGCTTCAGAGAGAAACAAGTTCTTCAAATTATCCATTTTTTAAGGTTCTCTCAACTTATAAGTTAAGTCTCTAACTTTAGATCTTCCCCACTCAGTAGGGAGACCTAAATAGTTTCCCAAATTATTACTAATTTGCATATTCAGTCTCCACGCCTTTATACATTGTATATAGCTGGGGTATTAGGACTAAACTTGATACCACGTTTATTAAAATTTAAATTCATATCAATAGCATAACCATATTACTTAACTAGGGATATTTGGATAATTACTTTTTGGATGACACCCAGCATTACTCTGTCTAATATACAACAACTAATCACTACAAATTATAACGTTAAAAAATAGAGTAATGCTTGGTATCACCCAAAAAAGTATCACCTAAACATCACCCATGATGTGGCAGTTAAGTGGTTCAATCATGGATTTTCTCTTTCCAGATTTACATTTGTCTCTCTCTTCTATGATTGGACCACTTAACTGCTACATTATCGATAATATTTAGATGATACCTTTTTAAGTGATACTCACCATTAATCTAAAAAATAATACTCATCTAGTAAACAGTAATCCACCTAAGTTGGTCACTGTCCATCACTTTAATTATTCTATAAAAAATATATGGACAGATTAAAATTGGTCATTGATGGATTGGGAGTTTCGAACTTGAGATCTCTTACAAGAAAACACAATGTCATTTCCGCTAGGCTAACTAAGAGATTATGTTAATTAATAAACCATTTCGGTAACCCAGTATCCGAAATGAAGCATTTCGGTAACTGGGTTACCGAAATGGTATACTTCTACAATTACTTTTGCTTTTGGTATGTTTTTACCATTACTTTTATATTTTGGTATATTATTATAAAAAACTCAATCTTTTCATGTACTGAGTTGTGATTCTTACAAGACTTTGTGTAGCTAGTCATATGGATGGGTACAAAGAACACATGGAGGACAAGAGAGAAGTTGAGCACTTCAATGTCCACTTACCGATGCCACTATAGCTCCAGTAGTGAGCCTCAACTTTTTTTTTTTTTTTGTTCTAATAGCTTTCAGCTCCTAACCTTCTTGAGATATCATTAGAATAGTAGATAAATTGTTATATACATATATTTTACTTTTTACCAAACAATATCATATATTTTAAGGGTGACTGTGATATATTCATGAATCTATTACTTAAAAAAATCCATTCTAATAAAATATCTAAAATATCCTGATTGTCATAATTAATAACAAAATATTTTATAACTAAATTTTAGTCGTTAGATTTCAATCGACCGCCTAAATCTTAAAGAAAAATTATGCGGTAGAAACATAATATCTCATGAGTTTGGATTATTTTTTTAAAAATAAAATTTAACTTTTTAAGTTAGGTCAATTTTGATTTTTGTATCAAATTTTTTCAATTAAATATAAATCAAAATTTTAAATTTAGAACAAAAAATTCTTTTTTAAACTACAGAAAAAAAACTTAAAAGAGAAATATAAAATAAAAAGTAAGTATTGATTATATGAACAAGCACGGGCGGAGCCAGGAAATTGTGTTAGGGGGTTTCGGGGGCATTGACCCCGAAATATTTTTTTCACCGTATTTGCACGACAAGTCTATATATTATATAAAAATTACAAAATAGGTCCTTATATTATTCAAAAATGCACTATATGTACCTATATTGTGTAAGGATTGCAATATAAGTCTATATATTATTTTTTGTGATTAATTATCTGATAAATTTCTTTTTTTTTTTGCAAAATAACACATATTTTGTTGTACAAAATAAAAAAATAATTGAATAAAATTATTTAAAGTCTAATAAAATAAATCTTAAAAGTTAGGGGGGCCAAATGAAAATTTCTAAAAATATTTAAAGTTAATTACTTATAAACTTTTTGTTTCTTTTTTTAAAGTAGTTATAATTTATTTATTTTAAAACCAAGGTTGCGATTCATGGGTGTTCTCGGCTATATACGCACGCACATATGCATCAAAGAGAGAGGAATTGTGGGAAGCTCTTAAAGAGGCTTTTTAGGATGTGATCTATCTATGGTTAATTGTTAGGGATTCTAACCAAGCCGGTTAAGAAGAAGATAAAAGAGGTGGAGTCATGGGGGTCACTAGACGCATGGAGAAGTTTGAACAATGGAGACACGAATGTGGTTTGATTGACCTCGGTTTTGTGGGTCCCAGGTTTACATGGAGCGATTCATGGAACACAGGCCAAAGAATTATGCGAAGGCTCGATAGAGCCTATGGGAATTCTAACCTTGTTTCTTTATTTCCACAGGCAAAAGTCACACGCCTAGATCGTGCCCATTCCGACTATTTACCTATTCTTATACAACTCGGTGGAGATGGATGGAATCCGGGTAGACGAAGCCGATTCAGGGTCGAGGCTGCGTGGTGTTTACATAAGAAGTTTCAAAGCTTTGTACAACAGAAATGGAATGCGGAAGTTGGTGACTTGGAGGAGAATATAAATATCATGCAAAATCAACTCAAGATTTGGAAAAATGAAGTATTTGGAGACATAAATCGAAAAAAGAGGTTGCTTATGACGCGTCTAAAAGGCATCCAACTATCACTGGACAAGAAATATAGTTCTTCATTATTCGAGCTTGGCAAGAGTTTGAGGAATGATTATCTAAGTGTTCTTGAGTTTGAAGAATAAATGTGGTTTCAGAGATCGAAAGATAAGTGGATTAGAAGCGGCGAACGCAATACCAAGTACTACCACTTGTCCACAATCAGAAAGAAGAAGAATGGGAGAGTTATGCGATTAAAAAATCCAGCTGGTACATGGGTAAATCAGAAAAATGAGATCAGGATATAAGTTCAGAACTATTTCAAGAATCTGTATTCGTCAGAAGAGGAATTTATTGGCCTGTTTTCGATGCCGCGACTACCACATCTTGAAGATAATGAGAAAGATATGTTAATGGAGGAGTTTTCGGACAAGGAAATTAGAGATGTTGTATTCCGGGCTAACCCAGTTAAGGCCCCAGGACCTGATGACATGACAACCGCCTTTTATCAGAGGTGTTGGGAGGTGGTTGGTTCTTCGGTTCGCAAAATGGTGAGAAAGTGTGTTAGAATGGGAGTAATTGATACGCGTTTGAATGGTACGATAATACATCTCATTCCAAAATCTAAAGATCCGGAAAAAGTGAGTGATTTTTGCCCCATCAGCTTCATAAACGTGCCTATAAAGTTTATCATGTCTGCTATGGTTACCCGATTGCACCCCCTTCTAGCCGAATATATTGAACCTAATCAAACTAGCTTTCTCCCAGGAAGTTCAACAACTGATAACATTGTGTTAGTTCAAGAAAACGCTTCTTCGATGCATAAAATGACAGGAAAAAATGGGTTTATGGCGGTCAAGATTGACCTTGCAAAGGCTTATGATCGTTTGAGTTGGCGTTTCTTGGACGATACAATGCTGACCTTCGGATTTCCAACCTCATGGGTGAATATAATCATTTCTGCTATGCGTTCTAATACTATGCAGGTACTATAGAATGGAGAGCCTCTGGAACCTTTCGCTCCTCAGCGAGGTATCCAGCAGGGCGACCCATTGTCTCCTTATCTGTTCGTGATGTGTATGAAACGATTGTCCATTTTTATTAAGAATCTGAGTGATAGTGGGCAGTGGGATCCACTACGTATCAGTAGGAATGGCCCTTCGGTTACACATGTATTCAATGCGGATGATCTTATCCTTTTTGCGGAAGCTACAGAATCCCAGGTGATTTGATGAATATGGTGATGGAAATTTTTTGTAAGGAGGCAAGTCATAAGGTTATTGAAGAAAAATCAATTATCCATTTCTCTAAAAATGTGCCTCAGGCTGAGAAGGACAGACTTGCTTCTAGAAGCGGTTTTGTACTCAGTGAGAGTTTGGGATGTATCTTGGTGCGCCGATAGTCTCAAGTCGACCTCGATAGGTTTCTATCATAGAATAACAATGAAAATGAGAAGTGGATTAGCAAATTGGAAAGCTATAAGTTTGTCCTTGGCAGGCCGGGTTACTTTGGCTAAGTCAGTTTTGAGTGCTATACCTACATAAACCTCTAAACTTCCTATATATGTGTGTAAAGAAATCGACAAGATAATTCGTGATTTTGTGTGGGGAAGTGAAGAGGAAGCGCGTAAAATTCATTGGTTGTCATGGGAGAAATTGTGTCGGTCCAAGAAGGAAGGCGGTTTGGGTTTTCGGGACACGCGGAATTTCAATAAAGCGCTACTCTTAAAATTGAGTTGGAGAATCTTGACGAATGATAGAGCTTTATGGGTGGTGGCTTTGAACCATAAATACTTTCAAGAGGGTTTGTTGAATAGACTACCGAAAACTTCTGATTCTAGAGTTTGTAAGGGTCTACTTGAGGGTAGGGAAATTATTGTCAAGGGGGTAGAACATGTGATTAGTGAGCAGGGATCTGAAGTTAAGTGGCGTTTAGAAAAATCTGGCAAGTTTTTAGTTAAGTCAGCTTATGATACTACTCAAATAGCGGGTACAGATCCCCTTTCCGTGGGAGAAGGTATAGGTGTTAAAATTCCCCCAAAATGTTAAAATGTTACTTTTAAGAGCAGTGTGGGGGAGATTGCCTACCGCTTTGAACCTGGATTGGCGCGGGGTTGGGATTGATCCTATATGCATTGGTTGTGGGGTGAAGGAAGAATCAAAGTTTCACCTATTTTCCCAGTGCAGCTGGTTTGATAGGCTATGGGTAGGGCTGCAAACGAACCAAACCAAGCCGAGCCATAGGTATTTCAGATTCGGCTCGGATTTTTTTAATGAGTTCGAACTCGGTTCGAGCTCGAAACGAACTTTCAAATTTAGGCTTGAGCTCGGCTCGTGATTTTTTTTCCAAGCTCGGGCTTGGTTCGGCTCGATTCGTTTGTATTGTCTTGTCCAACCAAAAAAATAAGAATAGTTCATTTGAGTTTGTGAAGGCTTGTTTGAGTTCGCTAAGGCTTGTTTGAGTTCGTCTAAAGCTTGTTTGAGTTCGTTTAAGACTCGTTTGAGGCTGAAGTTTTTTTTTATGCTTTTTTTTCCAAGAATTTTTTCATGTGATATAAATTTAAATTTAAATTAAAAAAATATGCAACACAAAAGAAAAAACCAACAAAATTACATAGTAAATATAGAATATTGCATATTTTTAAGCTAATTTGATTAACTACATTGCAAAAAAAATCGTGTGATAAAATTTTGCATCTCTCTCAAAAGATCTAACTTGATTCCCAACTAAGAGCTGAAACTTGTAAACAAAAAAAGAGCTGGAACATTTCATACAAAAAAACTCTTCAAAATCCGTTCTTCTAGAACCTGAAACAAAAAATTAGTATTTAGTATACAAAAATTAAGACACCATAAAATTGTTTTTCACCATTTACTTTTTCTTTTCTTTTTTTGTTCTGAAATTTTTCCATGTTTCGGCTGTATTCATTTATAGGAGCACATAATATGCAGATTTCTATGACAAAAAGTAATACTAGGAGAGAAAGGTTGAAAACCTTAATATACTAAAATAAGCAACAGTGGCATTTGAACATTAACCAAAGCAACATTAGCATTTTATCTCTACAATGTTGCTCTGAAAAATAAGTTTCGAAATTGATTTTATGAGAACTGAAACAAAAAGAGTACATCTAATGTGTAAGAAGGTAAGACTGATAATCTGTGGCAGAGCCAAGTTTGTTTAAAGGGGGATTGGGGCCCCTTACTTTATGCAAAAATTGCAAATCACGTGGGATTGAAAATTTTGGAAGTAATATACAAAAATTCATCAACAATTCTCACAGGTACAGGCAATTTATAAAAGTACTTTTTTAATAAAAAGAAGAAAAACATACTAATTTTTACTGTTATTGCACAAGATAGAAATTTTACAGGAAAAAGCATCTGTACAGTTTATCTCATCACATTTAGTTTAAGTTATCTATTGAATCTGTGGCAACAAAATTTAAACGGAACAAATTTTGAATTAAACTTTGAAGCTCAGACACAAAAAATGACAAATTTTGAAAAATAGGCAGAGAGATTACTTACACAAATTTTGGCATTACTGAGGAAGATCGATGTCTATCGTTCCTTTCAACGGATTCTATAATACTCAAACGTCAAATCATTAGACAAAAAGTACAATTTACATATAGTTACACTATAAATTATTGAAAAATTAGCATTTATATTTATAGACAAAAGCATTTCTTACCTGAATTTTTTTCTTGATCCCACGAGTATTGCGAATCCAATCACCTCCACACATCAAAGCTTGTACAGTATCAACCCTTAAAGATGCACGATATGGATCTATGACTCTTCCACCGGCACTAAATGCCGACTCTGATGCAACAGTAGTTATTGGGATCGCTAATATATCACAAGCCATCTTAGACAAAATTTTGAATTTGAGATTGTTATCTTTCCACCACACCAACGGGTCAAAATAAACTTCGTCAGACTCATTTACAATAAAAACACCTTCCTCCAAGTATATATCCAAATCAGATTTCACCGGCTGAATGCTATCAACCCCTCTCACAAAAGTATCATACCTTGATTTCCCCGAGACTACACGTTTTGCTATTGTCCTAGATGTACCAGTACTAGAAGATCTGGAATCTGTATTTGCAGCTGTAGATGATGCATTACGTGTATATATCTTTACATATTCTTCATAAATCTCTTTCAAGGCATTTTTTATAATTTTTAGGTATTCACCTGCTTCATCTTCTAGGTAGATCTCAGAGAAAGAAAATTTTACTAAAACTAACTTATATCGAGGATCTAGAACTGCACCAATTGCCATCAACAAATTACATTCACTCCAATACTTGTCAAATTTTGTATTCATTGATGTAGCCATTGTTTCAACAAATTTTCTTGAGTCGACTAATTTCTCATTGAGAACTTCTTTCACTCTCCAAATCTCGGTGAGAAATTGATTTGAAGTTGGATACTCACTGCCCGATATAACTTTTGTGACTTCATTAAACACATCCAAAAACTGACACACAACTTCTAATTTTTCCCATTCTTCATTAGTTGGAAGAAACTGATATCCCGAATCTCTTTCTTTATATCTTTTAAAAACCTCTTTAAATTCAAGTGCACAATCTAGCATTGCAAAGGTAGAATTCCAACGTGTGTCACAATCCAATATCAGCTTTTTGGAGTTCATCTTACAATCTTTAGCAATTTCACTAAATTTATTGAGACGCGCCTCCGAATTAGACAAGTACTTCACACTTCTTCGAAGATTTAAAATAATGTCACCTATTTCTTTTAACCCATCTTGAACGACCAAATTCATTATATGTGCTGTGCAACGCACATGAAGAAACTTTCCATCAAATATAAGCTTTTCCTTTAACGCAAAAGTACTTTTTAAAGTTCTCACAGCTACATCATTATATCCTGCATTATCTACCGTTATAGAAGCTATTTTATCATCAATTTCCCATTCAACAAAACACTTGTAAAGTGCATCAGCAATAGCAACTCCACAATGTGGAGGTGGTAAATGAATAAAATTTAGAATTCGTTTGTGCAACTTCCACTCATGAACAAAGTGTCCTGTAACAACCATATATTCGATGTCTTGGCCTGATTTCCACATATCTGTGGTAACACTAACCATTTCAAGAGATTTCATGACATTTTTAAGCTTTTTCTTCTCTATACTATAAACACTCATACAATCTTCTTTAACCATCGTACGTGATATTTTTTGCCAATGAGGACTAACAACTCGCATAAATGTGTTGAACATTTCATGTTCCATGTGGTTGAAAGCATATTCGTGTACCATTACCATGTGTGCGGCTGCTTCCCTTACTTTTGCATGGTCATACTTGAAATTTTTAATATCAACAAGTCCTTCATTTTCTTTCGTAACACAGAGAACATTTTGACGTTTATCAGATAGTTGGCGTTTTGTACAGTTGTCCATGTGTCTTAGTAAATGGCTAGTTGTTCCTTCTTTTCCCAGGGTCAGTAACATTTTACACCACATACACTTGGCTTTCGTCTCACCATTAGCAATTTTTACTTCTGTAAAGTTATTCCACACTTTGGAATATTTCTTTCTTTTCTTCTTTTGAAACGGATTATCATCATCTTCCATATTTTCAGCATTTTCCTCATTCATCACTGAATCTTCCATTATCGGAGATGAAACAGGCGTCGACTCATTAGGATTGTCAAGATTCACAACTTCGTTGGACATCTGGAAAATGTAATAACATTCTTAATTAGGACATACAAATAAACTATAAAGGAATAGAGATGTAGTTCAATAAATACCAAATCAACAAGGATATAGACTCACATAATAATACGGCAGATTCATTGATTATAAGTTTTCAAAACATAAATGATTGAATATCACACTAAAATAGTTTCAAATCCTGATTATGTTTTTGGATTCTTCAGTCAAGACTTTTACATTTTAAAATCATTAATCATTTCTTAATAGTTAACACAAATTAGTGATTTTTGAAATAAAACACACCTATTAGCATAAGATGTCAATCTTATACAGTTTTTATCGACAGCCAAATACACAAAATAAATTCAAAAAATCCCAAATAAAACACAAAATATATACGATAAGCTTTGGAAATTTCTTACCTTAAATAAGAGAATCTACTGATATGAGTGAGGAAAGAATGAAAACCCTAACAAGCCAAAATTCAATTTTCGCTGCCAATTTTGGGTATTTGATGTGAGATTGAGAGAATAAAAGGTTGCTGCGTTTCGTATGTGAGAGTTTAGCTTTTTAGGGTTTTTTGATTTTAGGACAGAAACAAGAGAATAAAAGGTTAGGCAGTGATAAAAATGTTATAAAGAATTATAATATAAACAAAATAAACGATTTAGTTTAGAATATTTATATATTAATACTTTTTAATTAAATTTTGTTAAAAAAGATATATTTTTATTAGTTAATGACATATTTAACATTCCCTTGACAAGTCTCTTACGAGCCCTTAACGACCCTCTAAACGAGCCCTTAACAAGCCCTTAACGAGCCCTTACCAATCCCCATTAACGAGCTCTTACCAAACTGTTCACGAACTTATCGAACCGAGCTTATACATGGTTGAGTTTGGTTCGTTTAGTAAACAAGCCTGTATTTCAAGCTTGGGCTTGGTTTGTTTAACTAAACAAACAAGCTCAAACGAGCCCTTAACGAACTCAAGCCCAAGCCCTTGGTGAGAGTATCGGTTCATTTGCAGCCCTAGCTATGGGAGGGGTGGTCGTGGCTCGCTGATTTGCTAAATAAATTAAGGCAGCGGCATCTAAACACTCAAACGAACAGGGCTGGAACTAGTGGAGTGTCCAACGAGTTTACAGGTGGCCTAGAGAGCATATGTGAATATGGTTTTTTCCATATAACAGCGGCTAGGACTAATAATAGATCTGTTGATCAAATAAGGGAAGAGGGACTGGTCTTCGGTAGGATTTCAGCTGAAGGATAGAGGACTGTACCTAGAATTAATGGTGCAGCGACAGATGTACAAGGTATTAAAAGGCGACAGCCTGCTAGAGCTCGGTCTACAGATCGTGACTGGTCA
Organism: Nemophila menziesii; assembly: GCA_029959085.1. Lineage (NCBI taxonomy): Eukaryota > Viridiplantae > Streptophyta > Magnoliopsida > Boraginales > Hydrophyllaceae > Nemophila > Nemophila menziesii. The sequence goes on along the minus strand of JARWIR010000137.1, from coordinate 552,894 downwards.
TCACAGGCTGTCTTAAGGCCTATTGGCGAGTGGTGGAAGGTTGTATTGAGTTGTAAATAAACTTTTAATGGCTTGGAGGTCAGGACGGTTGCTTTAGCTTTATGCTGGACAATTTGGATTGATAGAAATGATCGGGTTTCTAACGAAAGTAATGGAGGAAAATCAATGAGAGCTTTAAAATACATAGCAGAGAACGCGGTAATAGACTATATCCGAGTGTGAGGAAGAGAAATGGATGGAGGTTTAATTGTTTCCGCAAAGAGCACATTGATGAAATGGGTTAAACCACTTCTTGGGATCAAACTTAATATCGACGGAAGTTTTAAACATGACTCCGCGGTAGGAGTCGGTGGAATTTTTCGAAATAAAGAGAGGAATTATATGGGTGGTTTTGCCAAAGCGGCTAAGGTAAATTCCGCACTTCACTCTGAACTATTAGCTTTACATTTTAGCTAGTCATTAGCTATCATGAGAAATCAGGATTCAATAGTAATCGAAACCGATTCGCTAGAGTTACACGCGCTAGTGAAGGGCGGTGTGAACAATGGGGATCGGTTAGATGTGAAATTAAGGAAATGTAGAGATATGCTTGGGAACCATCCGAATTATGAATTTGTTCACGGTTATAGAGAAGCAAACAGTTGTGCATATTATTTGGCCAAGATGGGCGCTCGCATTGAGGGTGAGCCGAGATACTATGGAAATCCTACTGAAGGTTTGAAGAAGCTTATCATGAGGGAAAAATGTGGGTGGTCCACCCCTAGATTAGTATTGTGTTCTCCTGCAGGAGTTTTGTAAGCTAGTTTAGACTTACCGGTCGTTTAGACCTCAGTTGTACGGGAGGAAAAACTCTAAAAAAATCAATTATTATGAAATAGAAGGAGTAACTAATACTTAAATATACTTCTATATGGTTTCATGTCAGAATAATTGATTTTTTAATAAATATGCTTGTATCTTTTTACGATTACTTATTTATCACTTTATCCTCCATTATATTAAATATATCTTTTTATTTTTTATACAAAAAATTTGTACTTTTACTAATAAATTTCGTTCAATTTATCTACTAGTTTATTAAAATACTTTTTAATCCCTTTTTAAAGAAATAAAAGATTAAGACGTTATGATAAGATGAATGTGTCAGGAAGATTATTTATAAATTACCGTGGTAACCAAGGGCGAATCTAGAAATATAAATGAGTGTGGATTTTGAATAATAAAAGGTTCGAGGGCAACGTCTTCGATTTTTCTTTTATATATTTAATAAAATTCACATGAAAAATGAATCTTCAAATTAAATAATATCGTATAAAAATAAAAAATATTACAGTTGTATTCTACGATTTTTTATTTTTGTTAAAAATATCCATAATAGTGGCATTCTCAATTTTCTTACAAATATCTCTCTCAATAAAAGATAAGCACATAATCCTTCAACCATTATTATTCATTTGATTTCGTAACTTTTAGTCTTTAAAATACTCATAGCTAAAAATAACTGCTCAACGGAAGCAGTTCAACCGGCAATGTCGATGCTAAAGTCAAAAGTAAGTAAACCAGTAGATACACAATATTTCTCGTACTTTCTACTATTTCTTGAGCAAGCCTTGTGATTTCACTACTACTTTTCACATCGGCAATGTAAGTGTCAAGTTAATCTTTAAACTCCCATATATCGCGCTTGAAAAAATCTTGAGGATAGTATTCAACTAGGCGAACTAATTTACTTTGTCAAAATGGAAAAAGTTGTTAGAAAGATCAAAACATGCAACACAATAATTCTTTGGTGGAATCAAAAAATTGAGTATTCAACTCTGCTAGTTGCATATTTAGAATACTTTTAATTGTATAAATATATAATTATCTACTAATTAATATATATTATATTTAAAAAAAATATATATTTGTTTATTCATATACTATAGATTTAGATTTTTCAAAAATTAATCTAAATCAACCCATTAAATCCAAAGTATATAAAAAAAGTTATGATCTATTTACACAATATCTATATAATTATCTAAGATAAAATAATCTTAATAATATATTAAAAATAACAAAAGTTTACCTGATGGAAGGTGATAAATTGTTAATATAGGTTGTAATTCTGAACTGTGTAAAATTTATGATGGGAGTAAAATATAATTTTACGGTTAAAATTTATAAGTAAAGTTAAATAACCTAAAAACCTAATAATAGGTTTAATTTTAAAAATAATTAAATATCTGTTTGGTAGTTTTATTTTCGAAAAGCATTTAAAAATGTCTTTAGATTTTTAAAAGTGTTTTAGCTCCAGAAAAGCATCAAATATGTGTGTTTTTAATTAAAAAAAAAAATACTTAAAGTGATATTATATTTTAAAATGATTTTTAATCATTTATCAAATATTTCGACCAAAAATATATCAAATATTTTAATTTTATTTTAAAAGAAGTATTTCTAAACTAATCCTAAATAAACTAAACTAATTTTTCTTAATAATTTGAGGATGACCTTAAAACCACCTATTATTAGTGTAATCTGCTTCGAATGATAACTTACCTACTAAAAAATGAAAAGAATAAAGATAAAATGGAAGTCTGGTTTATTATGAGTTAATACACCAATGTTCTTATCACTCTATTAATAGAAGTCTTCTTCCTTTCTTCAAACACAATAAAATACACAACAATTTTTTTACCATCAGATCATTACTCTTCTCTCCCATACATTATACATATAAAAGAGTTCACATATATTTAAGGAGTGAATACAAAAAACTTAATCTTTTGTAATTAAGTTTACGATGAAAATAAAAAATAATTTGTTATTTCTCTATGTAAGAGATTTGTCTAAAAACTGTTTTATTTAAAGTCTATGTAACAATTTTTAAATAAAAGAAGCTATGATTCTATTACCCTTTTCATTTTAGTATTTAAATCATAAAAGATCTTCTCGATTTTTTCAATTTACGACTCCCACATGGATATGCACTTGGAAACATATCTTTATCTATATGGGGGACATATTGACAACGACAAAGACAACATTTGAAGATACCACATGCTTCATTGATAAGAGAAAGATATATAAGAATTACTATTTGAAGAAGAAGAAGTTGGTTTTGGTTTCTCTATCTGCCACCTTTTTCTTATAGGAAACTGAAAATTTGAGGCCTACAAATCTCATCCTTTTTGGTTGGGATTGGAGTTAGTTGCTTACAACGTAATTCCACTTCACTCCATTGATGTACATAAGGTGTGGACCTCTATATAATCACGTGTATATTAAAAATATACTAACTTTTGTTAATTGACTTAGGTGGAAATATCAAGTGATTAAACTCTATTCTTGTAATAGTATACTACTATTCTCATAAATATTGGTTTTTAAGTTCATGATTTATCTCTTTCTTTCAGACTAGTTATTGATAAAATTGTGACAAATTCTCCTATGTCTTGGTTTTATCTATTTAACTGAGTTTTGGATAAGTTGCTATATAAATTTATCGTTCATTTGTTAGTTTTCTTACTTGAATATTTGTAACTTGATAAATTTGTTTAGTTATGTTGGATGTTAGGGTGGATGTTATGGTGACAGAGATCTGATTATGCCATTGTGGTTGTGCTTTTCTTAATTGTTGTTATCTTAGTAACATTTGATTAGTTATGGTGCCACTCTGGATATGGATAGAATAAATAGTCACTCGAGAATATATACTGGTACACCAAGGGCATTGGATTGTTTTAACCAAAATCGAATATAATGATCCTAATGCCACACATATGAAAATCCCTAGAGCTCTTGGTGTGGGGAAGAGGGCAAGGGAATTCGTAGGTCGAGGGCATTTATACCATACTAGATAGGATTGCATCATTTATAATGATGAACATATACAAGGAAACGAAGTGAGTGTATGTGCAAATTGGTGGTTTATATAGAAACGTCAAAAATAAATTATAGATTGGCGTACATTGATTAACTCGTCGGAATACGTATAATCCATACTTTGAAGGGCTTAGTAGTGTTGTTAGTGAGAGTCAATTGATCCTAGTCTAAAGACCTATAATATGAAAACATAAATCATTTTAAAATTATAGGTAACCTCCTCTTAGTAAATAATTGGAATAAATTTCGATTTTGAGTCATTCATGTTCACGAACTACTATAGGTTAAAGGAAGAGTTCTTTCTTTTTTTTGGACGATAGTTAAAGGAAGAGTTAGTTGCGTTGTTTATGTTATGACTTTCACGGCTTCACCTGTATCCATCTAAAGGAATTTTAACAACCATACAAAAAACCGAGATAAGAATTATGTCACATTTCATCCTGTTTTTCTTTTCAATTTCTTCTGCAAAATCCACTTCAGTATTGAGCTTACAAATTTGTCCACCTTCTTCACACATGTCAATAAAGTCATAACTAAGACCATTTTAAATGGTGAATCCTGAATACACTAAAAAGGTGATATGACATGTATGGACTATGGAGGAACAAGAGAGATCACTATAAACACAAATGAGTAACATCTTTACAATTGACAAAAAATAAAAGTAACATCTTTAGATTTATGTATTCAAGACCCTACTAAGTAGATAAAACTTGATTGCTTTTCTTTAGTCAATATTGATCGAAACTCTTTGGTTTTAATTTGTCCACACCCCTTTCTAGATGGTGACAAACTATTTAACAAATATATGAAATTAAACGTAACAATGACATTTCCAAAAAAAAAAAAAACATAAGAATGACAATACTTTTCTTCAGCATGCTTAAACCTAATCCACTGTGACAAGGACAATACTTTTAACCAAATTCACAAATTCTTCAAGTCCACCCTATTATCGTGTTATTATATCATAAAAATTTACCCCGGTTCTTTGGCTAACACATTAAGGCCCGTTTTGAGGCCCGTTGGTGAGTTTCTTCACTAGCCAAATTCCTAGTCTAGAGGCCTTATAATTCATGACTTTTGCTGAAAATCCGTTTCTAAGCAAAAACTCACAAACACGTTGATTAGGTTCAAATCACACAATTTCGATTTGCGGGGTTTTAGATGATCCAAACGGGCCCACATTTTTTATACTACTACTCTAAACACCAATAAGCAACTGAAGGAAAAATTGCAACTCAAATATATCAAAACATAATTCGGCGGAAACAAAATTGCAATTAAAAAACCATCTAGTTGCGATTTAAGGATTTAAAACAAAGAAAAATTCGATTACATACCTTAAGCCGCTGTATGAAAATCGGATTGTTTAATACCAGCTTCAAAAGCTTGAAGCCTCCACGCTTTGCACACCGAGCTTGAGCCTTACTTCCAGAATCACAATTCTAGCTTGGAGACAAAAGACCTTTTATTTCTTGTGGGTTTTTTCTTGGAAGAAAAACTGATAAAAAGTTATTGCTATATAATGACTATCATTATATTCTTATAAACCCAACATAAGGAAATGAAAAGACAAAGAATAGGAAAAGTCAGGAACGTATAATGAAATTGATTATTTTAATAATCTAGTCCATTACCACTTGTGAACTGGACTTGGACCTTCTACATTATACAAAAACAATTGACTAACCTAGCGGTTAGTGACACATTTCACACTACTAGAGGTCCGTGGTACGATCCACAAACTTGTCAATTTTTCTTTTTCCTTTTTGTCTTAGTTCGGTCTTATATTAGAATATTAAATTGTGCTAGCAAATTAATATACCAATATTCCAAGTATATATTTAATTAATCTTTATTATCTAATAAGAAAATTAATTAACGACATGAAACAAGATCAATACACTCGTTAGTGTGCGACTACGTGGGTTCATCGTTAAACCGGTAGTAGTTAACTTAATTATTTACTAATCGAGGTTGGCGTCCAACAAGACTCCTCAACGACCGGATAACGTGAAGTAACTCTGTACAAAGGACCCGGTAAAGGATCATACACGTATTCCCTCTATCTTTACAGCTCCGGATCATCCTGGGATATGGTACAACTGTCAAATCCCATTAGAAATCAACTACGTTACACGTCGATTATCAACGATTGACGAATAACCTAAGAAACTCCTTTCTTCATTCATTCTATCACCATGGCCAAGGATTCGATACAATCGTTATAATCTTATGACATCGTAGAGCTCAAACTCTTTACCTAGAGTTGATAGATTCCATCTTGACTCATCCCTAGGAGCATATATACTTAGCTATGTCCAATATCCTTTCGACTAGCATTATGACACACTAGTAGTCTAGTATCAAAACATAACAAGCACATACACAACTATAGTGATGATCTCAGGTCAAAGGATTACAAGTATAAAAATCCTTATAGAGATTAACCTATTTGACAGTTCAAGGTAATTAACCATTAGGAATCTCTAGTTTTAGTCGGTTCGATAATCACATCTCTATGTGCATTATCTATGCACCTAACTCGGTAAACGAGAACTACCGATATTTATCCAATAAATACTTGTTAGCTACATATTAATCTAACTGGATCATCGAGGTCCTAACTCGATGATCCTACGATTAAGAACAAGTTTAGATTAGGTCCTATAAGCTAGATTCTCATTATCATAACACCTTATGATATCTAGTTCGTAACTTAATTAAGGATTTGCCTTTATATTATGTAGATTAATACCATAATCATAAAGGCTTGCCATAGATTCAAGAAAACAATTTCCTTAATCACTACTGTAGGAATAACTATTATCGTGTACAGTAAACACTTGTGTTCAATTCATTACAAGACGATCGGGGCTAAGTCATAATTCCAACAGCAACATCTTTAGATTTATATCGGACCCTACTAAGTAGATAAAACTTGATTTAATTTGTTTGGTTATAATTTGTCCACCTTTCTGGATTGTGAGTATTTAATTCACTGACAAAGACAATACTTAAAAGTTCGAATTAAATTCAGCAAAATCCTTACAAGTCCACATAAAATCCCATACTCACGATTTGTCTTACCCGTTCATTACTTCATTTCATTTCCACATTAAGATAATGTTTTTCTACTTAGACGTGTAACATTTTTACTTGCTCTAAGAAATCAAAGCAGTGTAGAAAAGGTGGACCCGTTTTAATCATATTTAAAGGCCAAAATATCAGATTTTGTGTATTTTGAGGCCCGTTTTGAATTTTCGACTTATGGGTTTTGCTCAAAAGCCCGTTTCCAAACGTTAGTTGAAAGTTGAAACAACCCAATTCCAATTTACAGGTCCTCAAATGGGCCCCACTAGATTATAAATATCCAAACAAGCCCAAAATTCCTAAAAACCAAAAAAATTTAAAAAGAAAAAACAAGAAATGAAAATAATCATGGATACGCAAATAAAAGGAAAACATTCGTTTAACAAGATTACACTAGAAAATAAGTTGGATACAAGAATACGTGAATAATACATGGGAAGAATGTTAATAAACAACCCAAAGAAGAGACATTTTCTAAACATTAAAATGGACCCCACAATATAAGAGTGTACACGTGGCACAAATAATGCACAAATGAATTTATATTTTTTAATCTTTGCCAAGATTAAGTGAGGCATCTTTCATAAGCTTAGTACTCATACTATTATATCTTCCTCTTGAATAATGTCTTGAAGCTTTTCTCCAATCTGTTCCTGTTTTCATCATTGCTACAAATTCTTCATAGCTTATAAGCCCATCCTGTGTCATTTATTCAAGGATTAGTAAGGGTAAATATGTCATTTACACAATTCGTCCTTTTGTCTTGCCTACTGTTTAGTCCCTTATTTTGATACAATAGGTTACTTTGTATAATAATATAGAGACTTACATTGTAAATGATTCAAAAAAAGAAATTAGTGTCAAGGCTTATAGTGCAACTTATGTATAACATTAGGACATCTAATGCAATTTCAGCATTATAGTGGGACTTACCATGCAATTTTAGTATAATATAGGGACCTTTTAACGCAATTAACTTTGATAAAAATCTCATTTCCCAAGAAAATAATGCAAACTAAGGGAGTAAAACGTTACTTTATGCAAAATTTGCACTAAAGGTCCCTATATTATAAGTTGCAATATTTGTTCCAATATTATTTTTTTTGGGATTTCTTACACTTAGGTCCCTATATTATGCAAAAATTGCACTAAAAGACTAACTAGGGGGCGTAGCCACGTATTTTTGGACTTAATTGCACTACAGGTCCCTAATTTTAAAAATTTGCACTACAGGCCCCTAATTTTAAAAATTTGCACTACAGGTCCCCCTATATTATAAAAATTTGCACTAGGGGTCCCCCTATATTATAAAAATTTGCACTAGGGGTCCCCCTATATTATAAAAAATTGCACAATTGGACCCGATAATTTTTTAAAAAAAATAATTACACTATAAGTCCCTATATTTTATCATACAAATAACAAATATTCATACAAATAAAATAAATTAATTTCAATGAGACAATTTTTAAATATTGGGGGGCCAATAACTTTTTTTTTTTTAAATTTCATTTTTCTCGAAAAATGTGTGTGTGTGTGTGTGTGGGGGGGGGGGGGGGGGGGGGGGGGTGAGGGGCAAGTGAGCATTATGAAATTGCATAAGGGAGTAAAATGTTATGTTTGAAAGACAAGGGAGTAAAGTATCGAAACATACAAAAATAAAGGACTAAATATGAAAATTTAGTATAGAAGTTACCTTATCAGTATCAACTTCTTGAAAGATATCATTAGCAACATCTGTACAATCATCATCTGGATTATCTTCCATTAAAGCAATTTGAAGTTCATTTGGTTCGATAAAACCATTTTTATCTTTATCAAAATATGAAAAAGCTTTGTGAAGATGTTCATCATTTGCCATTCTTTGTAAATGAAGTGATACAGCTATATATTCTCCGTAATCTAATGTTCCTTTCCCACTTGTATCTACCTGTTTGCATATATATGTTTTAGATAATTGCATTTTGGTCCTTCATGTTTAAGAAAATTGCATTTTGGTCCTTTGAGGGATAGGAAATAAAAGATGAGGTTCTTATTGTGCAAATAGGACAATGATAATGGACCATTATGGTAATTTACCCTTCTACTTTGTTTGAGAAAATTACATTTTGGTCCTTCATATTCAATAAAATTGCATTCTGTCCCTTGGTGGGATGTAAAATAAGAGATGATGGACAATTATGGTAATCTAACCTTCGACCTTGTTGGCATAAACATGTTTAAGAAAATTGCATTTTGGTCCTTGGAGGGATGGGAAATAAAAGATGAGGTCCTTATTGGGTAAATAGGGCAAAGATAATGGACATTTATGGTAATTTAACCTTCTACCTTATTCTCAAGAATATGTTTAAGAAAATTGCATTTTAGCCCTTCATGTTCAAGAAAATTGTGTTATATTTCATATATAGGGACCTACAGTGTAATTTTTACATAATAAAGGGACCTAGTGTGTTATATTTCATATATAGGGATCTATACTGTAATTTTACATAATATAGGGACCAATAGTGTAATTTTTGCACAATGTAGGGACCTATAGTGTAATTTTACATAATATAGGGATCTATTGTTTTATATTTCATGTATATGGACCTATAGTATAATTTTATATAATATAGGGACGTATAGTGCAAATAACAGCAAAATAAGTAAATAAACTCACAGCTTCAATGAACATTTGTACTTCAGATTCAGGCATTTGAGGATTAAACTTTTGAAGCCCAATTTTCAAATCTTCAATAGAAACAACCCCATCATTATCAGTATCTATCTTTCCAAACATTTCTTTTAAGTCCTCAACTTCTTCATTTGACAAAAAGTCCGCAATTACCTACATTTCAAAACATATTACTACCCATTGTGAAAAAATTACCAAATAATCCCTGAACTATATCCCTGTTATCACATTGGTCCTCAAACTTTGTTTTTTGTACCACCGCTAGGCCGGCATTACATAGGTACCTTAATTATGCCCCCCCTAATTTTTCAAAAATGCCAAATTTACCCCTATATCTTCTTTTTTACAAAAACTTATGTCCTGATTTTTCATGCCAATTTTACCCCTATATTTTCTTTTTTTTTTTTACAAGAGTAACTTATGCCCCCTGGCCACATCCCTCTAAATTTTTCAAAAATGTCAATTTTAACCCTAAATTTTTTTTATTTACAAAAGAAATTGTTTACAGCACCTAAATTTTGAGAAAATCATTTCCCCCCTTATTTAAAAAATATCAATTTTACCCCTATATTTTCTTTTTCTGCAAAAAGAATTCACTTATGTCCCCCTAAAATTTAAAAAAAAAAATCACTCCCCCCTCCCACTAATTTTTCACAAATGCTAATTTTACCCCTATATTTTATTTTTCACAAAAAAAATAACTTACGCAACCCACCCTAAAATTTTTGAGAAATTTCACTTGCACTCCTAATTTTTCAAAAATGCCAATTTAGTCCTCAAACTAGTAAAAGAAATCAACAAATGGACAAAAACTACGTTTAACAACCATTTTAATAACTTAAAAAAATCAAGGACCAATTCAATAAAAGGAGTATAATTCAGGGACTTATTAAACAATTAAAAACTAACCTTTAAAGCTTTCCTTTTAAACCGATTCATCATAGAAAATTGCTTAAGTCTTGATCTTACTACATCTCCAAGAGGTACATTTGGAGCTTTTTTAGCATTTAAAACCCAAGAATGTTCTATAAACACAAATAAATTAATTTTAAAAAAAGACATAATAATAATAATAATAATGTAACCTTAAAAGAAACAAAAAAAAAAAAAAAAAAAAAAAAACATACCTAGTACTTGTTTAGCAGTAAGTCTAAGAATAGGATCAGGTTGTAACATTTGTTGTACTAAATTTTTAGCACCATCAGAAATACTTGGCCAAGGCTCTCTTTTGAAATCTATTTGTCCTCTTAATATAGCTTGTGCTACACCTTGTTCAGATTCTGTATAATATAATTTAACTTTCGTTAATTGCATTATAAGTCCCTAGATTAAACAATTGAATTTATAAATCTCTATATTCATTATTTTTGAGTTAGTTGCAGTGTAGTGTAGGTCCCATATATGAGGAAACACAAATAAAGAACATTCTTTAGTGAATATTAACTTTTTTTTATTTAATTGCACTATAGGCCCCTATATTAAATAAATTGAGTTAATTGCACTTAAGTCTTGATATTCATTTGTTTGAGTTAGTTGCAGTGTAGGTCCCTATATTAAGAACAAAAGGAACTTAGTTATTTATGTACATAAAGAACTTTCTTTAGTGAATACCAATTGCACTATTGGTCCCTATATTAAATAAATTGAATTAATTGCAGAGTAGGTCCCTATATGAAGAAACACAAAATGAGTTTGGCTATTTCGGCATGAATAAACATTCTTTAGTAAATACCAAAGTTTTTTTTTTTGAGTTAGTTTGCATATAAGTCCCTATATTATGCAGAAGTTGCACTCCATATTAAAAAAAAAATAATAAGTTAATTGCATTCTAAATCTCTAAATTCGATTTTTTAAGTTAATTGCACTATAGGTCCATATATTTAAAAACACAATTTACCACCCCTAAATAAAAAAACTTGAGTTAATTGCACTTTAAGTCTTCATATTAATTGTTTTAAGTTAATTACAGTGTAGGTCCTTACATGAACGTAAAGAACATTCTCTGTGAATACCAAAGTCTTTTTTAAAGTTAATTGCACTATAGGTCCTCGTATTATGCAGAAGATGAATTAATTGCAGTGTAGGTCCCTATATGAATACAAAAAACATTCTTCTGCGTATACCAAAGCTTTTTTAAAGTTAATTGCACTATAGGTCCCGATATTAATTTTTTTTTGAGTTAATTGCACTATAGGTCCCTATATATGAATAAATACAACTTACCAGCCCAAAATGGAGGGACCCCACATAACAAAATATACAAAATCACCCCTGCACTCCATATATCTATTTCTGGTCCATAGTTTCGTTTAAGTACTTCTGGAGCCATATAATAAGGACTTCCCACAATTTCCGAGAACTTTTCACCTATTACATCAAACATTAGGGACTTAAATCACAATAATCAAAAAAACTCCTCAACTTTAATATTAATACCTGGTTTGAAGAAAATCGATAAACCAAAATCAATAGCTTTAAGTGGTGAATTTTCTTTTTTATTCGCGAATAAGAAATTTTCAGGCTTTAAATCTCGATGAATTACTCCTTGTTTATGACACAATTGAACCACCTCCATTATAGTTCTAACCACCCCAGCAGCAGCGCGTTCAGTATAATGCCCACGCGCCACTATCCGATCAAAAAGCTCTCCGCCTTCACATAACTCCATAACCAAATGAACAGCATTTTCATCTTCACGCGCCTCTCTAAACCTCACGATACTTGAACTTTCAGGCAAGTGTTTCATAATCGCTACTTCTCGTTTCACATCTTCAACATCCACAGCTGTTCGAAGCTTCCGTTTTGAAATCGATTTACAAGCTAAAAGCTCTCTTGTATCTTTATCAATACACAGATATGTTACTCCAAATTCACCACGCCCTAACTCTTTATCAACTACATACTTGTCTTCTATACTCTCTTTCTTCACATCGGGTAACACTGTAACGGTTTTTCGCTTGTTTCCGGTGGCTCCTGACTTGTCTTTACGGTGGTGATCGTGGCCGGAGAAGTTAGATGACTTGACATCTTCTCTTGCTACAGCTGCCGGAGATCTACAGCAGTTACCCATTGTAATTGAGCTTGAAAAACCCTAACCCTAAAGCTAAAGATACTTCACATGATTGTAAAATGTAAGCTTTAGAAAAGGGGTTAGATCAAAATGTGAACTTTTTTTCTATTTTCTGATTTTCTTTTTCTTTTTTTGTAAAGAGAGTAAATAGTGAGAAGATAGAGCTGAGCTGCTGCTGTCTTTTTTGTACGGTAACGGTTCAGATACTTTAGTAGAGTGAGTGAGAGAATATCTATTTTCTGTTTTCTATTTTGTTTTCTAATTATTTGTAGTTTTTATTAATATGCTTCGAATTTGAAAAAAAAAAATTGAATTCGATTCTTATTAAAATCAAAATAATTCCGAATCCAAAATGGCTCTTACATGTATTTTAGAAGAAAAAAATCTAAAAAGAGGAAGAAGGTTTTAACCGCGAGAATCTGGGGTATACAAAAATCACTCCAGTTATCGTACTCCGGGAAATGGGTAATCGATTAACAAAAGAATATGAAAGCGTTCTTGAACAAGAGGAAATGATATGCTTTCAAAAGACAAAGGTGAAGTGGGTAGGTTCGGGGGAAAGAAATACCAGATTCTATCAACTTGCAGTTTTGAGTAGAAAGAAAAGGACATATTGTACTAGATTGTTAAATGATACATATAATTGGGTTGAAGGTGAGGGGGATTTAAGGAATCACTGCGACAGTATTTCGAGACTTTATATGAAAAACCGAATGACTATATGGGGGTACGGAAACTACCATACATTGGTCTGCTAGAGAGAGAAGAACCTCAAAGCCTCGAATTGCCATTCCTAGATGAAGAAATAAAAGACGTTGTCTTCCAATAGAATCCTTTCAAAGCCCCAGGTCCGGATGGTATGTTAGCATCGTTTTATCAGACATGTTGGGCTACAGTGGGTCTGGCTATTTACAACATGGTTCGTGAGTCAGTGAGTGAGGGTCATCTTCCACCGGGTCATCTTCCACCGGGTCTGTATGGAACACTTATTCATTTAATCCTGATAGTCGTGTTAACCCTGGCAAGCCTGATGCCGCCAGTGCTACATGATTGTATCATGTTGAACGATCGATCGATAGTGATATCAAATATCAAATATGAAACGATTAAGTAGGTCAATTCACCAACGATAACAATTAACAATTAATGGATAGACGAAGAAGTAAAGTGTGCTATCCCCAATATACAATTAATCACACGATCACGAAATAATATAATTAACCCAATAATAAAGAGACAATATAATTTAGATAAATAATAACACATAGAGTCCAAAATCATCGAATTAAATATACTACTGAATAATTTTAAATAGGGTTAAAAATAAACATATTAAACATTATTTAAACCCTCACCTAATTAAAGGCGACTAATTTTTATCAATGTTGTGAAAGAAAGGGCTGGAGACCAGATCCATGCTTAGCTACAGTTAAACCTTTCATATTTCTATAATAAAGTATCTATATATTTGTTTATGTTTATCTGATTTAGTACTACAAATAAGGTTACATAGAGAGGGCTAGAATAATAATGTTGTGAGTTTTTTAAATTATTATTTTGTTTGATTATAAGTTTTTTTGTTACAAAGGAGACCAAAACCATGGTCGGAAAACACTAAACTAACACATCATTGAACAAGTCAGGACTATGAATCAACCTTGGCATTTTACAACCCATTCTATCGCGTGTAATGATTCTCCATATACCGCTAGGTGGATCAATATAGGAGGAAAACGACTACTCTTGTGACACCCCTCTACACGCAAGCCAGTCGGCACACATGTTCTCTTCCCTATAAACTCCCTTAAGCGAAAACTCCTTATTACGAGCAAAGATTTCTTGAACCTTACCAATCCATAGTGTCATCGGACCTCTACCCCCATTGGGCTTCCAAATACTTAATAGCTTCCCAAGAATCCACCTCCAACTCTAATTCAATAATTCCCATATCTTCAACCATACATAGCCCCTTGTAAAGCGCAATGACCTCTATAACGGTATCCAAGACATGATCGATTTGCATCGAGAACCCACAGATCTAATCACCATTTATGTCACGAATCACGCCTCCACATCCACCCCTATTGCGCCACTTGTTCAGGGTTCTGTCCGTATTTAATTTTAAAGTCGTATTAGGCTTGGCCCATTCAATTAAGTTCATGTGGCTTTTTCTATTTGGTATTTTTTCCTGATGTTTTACCCCATACCTTGATAAATGGTTGGTCCCGGTAAGTAGCTTTACAGACAACAACTTTACTGGTCGGAAAACTACACCCCTTGAAATCATATCATTACGTGCTAACCAAATCGTCTCAGTTAAGGCGCCAAAGAATACATTCCATATAACTCCGGAAAATAAGTCCTTGTTTGATAGGTTTTTAGCCTACCATTCGATAATGACTTGCGCCAAAGGAGGGGGGTCCACCTGAGGAGACTAGTCTACAGCTGACTCGGTGTTAAAATCCTGGAACTCAGCTCTATTGACATAGGTACTCGACTCCAGAACATGAAGATCAACACCATTGTGATGCGCTTCTGACCCATGCGCTGCTGCAGCTGTTTCTGACTTGTACCAATTAACTGTGGGTCAGACCCATTCTTCCTGAACCGGCGTGAAAGGCCTTGGACAAGCATGAACGCAGTTTATGTGCAAGGATTCCAAGGGGGTGCTCGCTCGCAGCTGACTGGTGAGGTTTGGATGCTGATGGAGTGAAATTGTATTTGAGGTCCCTAAAAAAACAGAAAAATCACATGGGTTAAACTGTAAAAAGTTTTCTCCAGAAGAACGACCCCCAACTTTCGCCTTCTTCCTAACTTCATCCAATATTTTATCCATGACCGCACAATCATAGAAGATGTGTAGTGCGGTCTCGAATTCAACACCACAACATGAGCACAATGAAGAACAATTAACACCGCGTCTAACCAAATTTTCTCTTGTGGCAAGAGCTCGTGTATCGCTCTCCAATTTAGCACTAATGTATTATGAGGGCATTTAAGTTTCCACACTTTATCCCATGATTTGCCTTTTCTTATTTTCTAATTTAATAAAATAAAATATTTTAATTATTATAAAACTAATTTATATATATTAGATAAATATTCTAATCCAGTAAACAACAATTTATTTCTGATTAATACATATAAAATTTAACTTTTTAGGCAAGACATCACATATTGCCTATTTTTTTAAAACTATGTTCATGTTCAAAATATGCTTGTGATGTTCTCAAAAACTTTAAATATGCTAAAAGTATCATTAGGGATTATTTGTTATATCGCATGTTCATCCCTAATTTTGGATTATTTGTTGTTTATAAAGCTTTTTGCGCTTAATTTTGTGTTTAGTGTGTAGCTTTAGGTACATTCTTGATACAAGGGTCCAAGATGAAAAGGAGAAGTAAATTATTGCAGAGAAACCCCAAACAAATTCAGAATCTAAGCAAAGAGCCATGGTGGAAAGTTAGAGCTTCTTCGGGATATTTATTGCACTCAAGTGTTTTTGCTACCACGAATTTTGAGTAAGAAATTTGGACCTTAGGATTTGCTACCATAAATTTACTATCAGATTTATTCATAGTATCAGATAAGAAGATGTCTTTAGGATGATGTATCTGAATCACATCCTTAAGTATTAGAACCGTCACGGGGGTACCAATCCATTGACAGTTCCAACAGAGGTGTGTCATATCTCAGTGTAGATTTATTCAAGGTCAAACCCGCAAACCTTCTCAATAACTTATTCAGTAGGAGCTTCAGCATTGAGTCATCTGTCATAAGCATATCAACGTTTTGTGATGGTTGTTCTGGTAGAGTTAAGTTCCATCTTTGTGCCCAAAGTTTATTGTATTTGGATAAATTTATTGATGATGTTGCTTAAGGGGTTATTGAATATTGAATTGGGGCTTATAATCAAAGGCTCTGAAATTTTTAATTTTTGAGGGATCATAAGTTTGAGTAAGAGAGAATAGAGGTGTATTATTTTTGTTGGGTTCATTTGGGTATGAGAATTTTGGTGTTATAAGCGTGTTCGGAGAAGAGAAAGAGTTTTTGTCTGGAGAGGTATGGTTATTTTCTTGTAAGTTGGGTAAAGATTGATAAAAGTCAATTGAAGAAAAGTGGCGTAAAAGTGGACTTTTTGAATATGGATTGAATGTTTTTAGAATGTAGTGGGCCTTTGTTATATTTTTTTGGAGTGGTGAAAATACTTTTGGTGGGCTTCTAAAATAATATTGGCCCAGTATTTTTGGAGGCCCAACTTTGTTGGTAGGGTTTAAAAGCAGATTTGTTGAACAAACACACAAAAAGAAATATTCACACTCTCACCTTCACAGAGTGGCTCTCCTGCACAAGAAAACCGCTCACTATTCTTCACCATCATTAACAACCCGGCTTGGCTATGCCATCAACAATCCAAGAACCATAAGGTAAATAATTAATTGTTACCACTGAAACTCTAAAAAGTTGAATTATATCAACCTAATATCATCACTTTTTACAAATTTTTTTCAATTTTTTGTGCTTTTAAGTATAATTGTTTATTATATTTGTATACAATATGGCCGATAAAATCCCTTTCTACTATTGAAACGCTAAAAATTCATCACTTTTAACGTTTTTCAAAATTATCCGACTTAATCGTGATGTTTATTACTATATTTTTATACAAATCCTACAATGGCCTTTTAATGACCATTGATAGCCTTTTACCGTGAGTTTTGTGGGTCCCATGTGACTGTTTGAGTGAGAAATTTGGTCTTATACTGTATTTTTTGATTGTTTTGCAGTAAATATCCAAAAATGGTTGAAGACTCTCCTGGGAGTCTTTAAAAATCAAATTGTATCGAGATTGTGGGGGATCGGAAAAAAAATTATGTAAGATTTCTCTTTATTTTATTTGTGTGAAATTATACTGAATTTAAAAAGTCTTTTCGTCTAGTTTGTATTTTATGTTAGTAGTTTTTTTGGAGTGGTGAAAATACTTTGTATGATTCTAAAATAATATCGACCCAGTTTTTTGGATGGTATTATCTGTTTTCATTCTCTATATTTTCCAAAGTACAAATAAAAACGTGTTTGACTAGAGAAAAAGAAAACAATTTTTCTGGAAAATTAAATAAAAATGATGTTATACGAGAGAACGTAAACTCAAAGTTTTCCATATTTTTTGAAAATATTGAACAAAAAACGAAAATTATTTTCTAAAAATATATACTGAAAACGGAAATAGAAAATATATTCACAAACCAATCCGGGCTTAGGTTTTCGATTTTTAGTTTCTTTGCTCGATTTTTTTTGGGTTTAGTTTTATGGTTCTGATTTTGTTAAATTGGACTTAAAGGTATTTCGTATTCCCAACATAAACAAAAACCTATCTCTTACACTTCCAATAGCCCATTAGTCTTTTTATTTCGGTATGGATAAAATAACCCAATAGTCTAATAAATCCTAAAACCCATCTCTTATACTTCCAATAGTTTTCTTTTGGTATGGATAAAATAGGCCAATAGTCTAATAAAACCTAAAACCCATCTCTTATACTTCCAATAGCCCACTGGTCTTTTTTTTTTTGTATGGATAAAATAGCCCAATAGTAAAAAATATTTAGCCCAAATAATATGTTGCTGAAAATTTTAACATATAAGTACAAGGTGAGGGTAAGCCCAATTTAAAAATAAACAAACAACGATCTCTTAAAGCCCAACTTAAATATCAAGAGGTAACCATATTATTATTGGACTAAAAGCCCAATATCCTGCTCTCAGCCCTAATTTAACCTATAACCCATCTCTTTCACACTCAATTTCACGCCAAGCACAAAAAAACCGCCTCCACTCGTGGACCATTCTCCACCACCATCAACCCGGCTTGGCTACACTATCAACAATCGAAGAACCCAAAAAGGTAAATATTAATTATTACCATTTAAACTCTAAAAAACTTCAATTTTTTAAACCTAATCTCATCACTTCTACAATTTTTCAAAATGTTCTGATTTAGATATAGTTACCGTTGAAACCTTTTACCTTATGAGAAGTGATACGCTGAGATTAGCGTGTGAGTTTTAAAATCCCATGATTTGTTCTTATACTGTACTTTTTGAATTGTTTTGCTGGTAAACATCACGACATGGCTATGGAATCTCCTAGGAAGCTTCAAAATAATCATGTTGTATCGAGACTAAGGGGGATCTAAAAAAAAATGTAAGATTACTGTATATTAAAATCCTTTAAAGCATGTGTTTTTCTTTAGCTTGATTATTTTCTAAGAGCCAATTATAGTAATAATATGGTTACCCCTTGATATTTAAGTTGAGCTTTAAGAGATTGTTGTTTGTTCATTTTTAAATTGGGCCTCCTATCACCTTGTACTTATATGTTAAAATTTTCAGCAACATATTATTTGGGCTAAGTATTTTATTATTGGGCTATTTTATCCATACCAAAAGAAAAAGACTAGTGGGCTAGTGGGCTATTTTCCAAAGTACAAATCAAAAAGTGTTTGACTAGAGAAAAAGAAAACAATCTTAAAGATTAAATAAAAAAGATGTTATACGAGCGAACGTAAACTCAAAGTTTTCCATATTTTTTGAAAATATTGAACAGAAAACGAAATTTATTTTCTAAAAATATATACTGAAAACGGAAATAGAAAATATATTCACAAACCAATCCGGGCTTAGGTTTTCGATTTTTAGTTTTTTTGCTCGATTTTTTTGGGTTTAGTTTTATGATTCTGATTTTGTTAAATTAGACTTAAAGGTATTTCGTATTCCCAGCAGGAACAAAAATCTATCTCTTATACTTCCAATAGCCCAATAGCCTAATAGCCTAATAGCCCAATAGTTTTTTTCTTTTGGTATGGGTAAAATAGCCCACTAATCTTTTCCTTTTAATATGAACTAATAAACCTAAAACCTATCTCTTGTACTTCTAATAGCTCACTAGTCTTTTTCTTTTGGTATATAAAATAGCACAATAAGCTAATAAAAACTAAAACCCATCTCTAATACTTCCAATAGCCCACTGGTCTTTTTCTTTGTTATGGATAAAATAGCCCAATAGTAAAAAATATTTAGCCCAAATAATATGTTGCTGAAAATTTTAATATATAAGTACAAGGTGAGGGGAACCCCAATTTAAAAATGAACAAACAACGATCTCTTAAAGCCCAACTTAAAATGAAGGGATTTCAAGTATTAAGAATAGGCCCAAGTTATTATTGGAACCATCTCTTAAAAGCCCAATAGTCTTTCTCAGGTCTATCAAAACCTAAAACCTATAACCTGAAACCCATCAACAATCGAAGAACCAAAAAAGGTAAAATATTAATTATTACCATTTAAACTCTAAAAACTTCAATTTTTTTAACCCAATCTCATCACTTCTACAATTTTTCAAAATGTTTTGATTTAGATATAGTTACCGTTGAAACCTTTTACCTTATGAGAAGTGATACGCTGAGATTAGCGTGTGAGTTTATGGTCCCATGATTTGTTCTTATACCGTACTTTTTGAATTGTTTTGCAGTAAACATCACGCCATGGCTATGAAATCTCCTAGGAAGCTTCAAAATAATCACGTTGTATCGAGACTAAGGGGGATCTGAAAAAAAAATGTAAGATTACTGTATATTAAAATCCTTTAAAGCATGTGTTTTTCTTTAGCTTGATTATTTTTTAAGAGCCAATTATAGTAATAATATGGTTACCCCTTGATATTTAAGTTGGGCTTTAAGAGATCGTTGTTTGTTTATTTTTAAATTGGGCCTCCTATCACCTTGTACTTATATGTTAAAATTTTCAACAACATATTATTTGGGCTAATTATTTTATGAGTAATGATATTTGTCACCCTTTTTTAATCACCCTTTTATCACCTCCTACGTGTATGCCTACATGGACCAATGAATTGATTTCTCTATCCTATTTAATTTTTCTCTATCTTCTATTCAAGGAAATCAACACATATATATAGACAGGTGATAAAAGGGTGACATGAAAAGGGGTGACATATATCATTACTCTTATTTTATTATTGGGCTATTTTATCCATACCAAAAGAAAAAGACTAGTGGGCTAGTGGGCTATTTACCAAAGTACAAATAAAAACGTGTTTGACTAGAGAAAAAGAAAACAATTTTGAAGATTAAATAAAAATGATGTTAGACGAGCGAACGTAAACTCAAAGTTTTCCATATTTTTTGAAAATATTGAACAGAAAACGAAAACTATTTTCTAAAAATATATACTGAAAACGGAAATAGAAAATATATTCACAAACCAATACGAAACTTTCTTGTCAAATACTGTATTAACTCCATCTATGTATTAACCCAATTTTTTTTTCCATTTATGTATATGCTAAAATATGTGTATCAATATACGTATTAAATTGCAGTATAAATATTTACTCTTTAACTTATTTCATTCTTTATTAGAAATTACTAAAAGAATTTGATGCAGATAAGGTACTTAATTTCCTTTATTAATCAATGCCACAAATAATTAATCAAAAAACCAAAAACACTCTCGCTGAAACGCTCGAACTAGTCGTTAATTCTTAATTATTGCAAATCTCGTCGATCCAAACCTGGCTGCTTTGCCAGATATACCGGTGCACCGCCGCCTGAGTTGAGGCCTGAGAGTGGTGCAATAGGCACTGTGGACATGGAAACAGAAGGAACACATCTTCATACTTCCGATAGCCCATTGGTCTTTTTTTGGTATAGATAAAATAGCCCAATAGTAAAAAATATTTAGCCCAAATAAAATGTTGCTGAAAATTTTAATATATAAGTACAAGATGAGGGGAAGCCCAATTTAAATATGAACAAACAACGATCTCTTAAAGCCCAACTTAAAATGAACGGATTTCAAATATTAAGAACAGACCCAAGTTATTATTGGACCCATCTCTTAAAAGCCCAATAGTCTTTCTCAGGTCTATCAAACCCTAAAATCTATAACCCAAAACCCATCAACAATTGAAAAACCCAAAAAGGTAAAATATTAATTATTACCATTTAAACTCTAAAAACTTCAATTTTTTTAACCCAATCTCATCACTTCTACAATTTTTCAAAATGTTCTGATTTAGATATAGTTACCGTTGAAACCTTTTACCTTATGAGAAGTGATACACTGAGATTAGCGTGTGAGTGTTATGGTCCCATGATTTGTTCTTATACTGTACTTTTTGAATTGTTTTGCAGTAAACATCACGCCATGGCCATGGAATCTCCTAGAAGCTTCAAAATAATCACGTTGTATCGAGACTAAGGGGGATCTGAAAAAAATGTAAGATTACTGTATATTAAAATCCTTTAAAGCATGTGTTTTTCTTTATCTTGATTATTTTCTAAGAGCCAATTATAGTAATAATATGGTTACCCCTTGATATTTAAGTTGGGTTTTAAGAGATCGTTGTTTGTTCATTTTTAAATAGGGCCTTTTGTCACCTTGTACTTATATGTTAAAATTTTCAGCAACATATTATTTGGGTTAAGTATTTTATTATTGGGCTATTTTATCCATACCAAAAGAAAAATACTAGTGGGCTATTTTCCAAAGTACAAATAAAAACGTGTTTGACTAGAGAAAAAGAAAACAATTTTGAAGATTAAATAAAAATGATGTTATACGAGCGAATGTAAACTCAAAGTTTTCCATATTTTTTGAAAATATTGAACAGAAAACGAAAATTATACACTGAAAATATATACTGAAAACAGAAATAGAAAATATATTCACAAACCAGTCCGGGCTTAGGTTTTCGATTTTTAGTTTCTTTGCTCGATTTTTTTTGGGTTTAGTTTTATGATTCTGATTTTGTTAAATTGGACTTAAAGGTATTTCGTATTCCCAACATGAACAAAAACCTATCTCTTATACTTCCAATAGCCCACTAGCCCAATAGCCTAATAGCCTAATAGCCCAATAGTCTTTTTCTTTTGGTATGGATAAAATAACCCACTAGTCTTTTCCTTTTGGTATGGATAAAATAGCCCAATAGTCTAATAAAACCTAAAACCTATCTCTTGTACTTTCAATAGCCTACTAGTCTTTTTCTTTTGGTATATAAAATAGCCCAATAACTAATAAAACCTAAAACCCATCTCTTATACTTCCAATAGCCCACTGGTCTTTTTTTTGGTATGGATAAAATAGCCCAATAGTAAAAAATATTTAGCCCAAATAATATGTTGCTGAAATTTTAATATATAAGTACAAGGTGAGGGGAAGCCCAATTTAAAAATGAAAAAACAACGATCTCTTAAAGCCCAACTTAAAATGAACGAATTTCAAATATTAAGAACAGGCCCAAGTTATTATTGGACCCATCTCTTAAAAGCCCAATAATCTTTCTCAGGTCTATAAAAACCTAAAACCTAAAACCCAAAACCCAACTCATTCACACTCGCATTGGAACAGAACAACAAAATCTCTTCACACTCACACAAGTAAACCGCCGCGTTAACCATTCTACACCACAATCATCCACCGGTTTAACTACGCCATACACAATCGAAGATTCCAAATTAAGGTAAAACTCTAGAAAAATTAAGTATAAAATTTTATTATATTTTTATACGTATCCTAAAATAGCCATTTTATTACAGTTTAAGCCTTTTATGCGCTGAAAATAGAGTGTGAGTCTTGTGGGTCCCATGATATACCTTGACGGCTTATACTCGATTTTTTGAATTGTTTTGCAGTAAATATCCAACTATCCAACCATGTCTGAAGACTCGACTCTCTGGGAAGCTTCAAAATTCAGTGTATCAAGAATATGGGGGATCGGAAAAAAAAAACCATGTAATATTTTTCTTTATTTTATTTGTACGGATTATAAATCATTTATTTATATATTTATTGTTCGTAGTTTTTTTAGTTCACTTGCTTTTTTTTTAAATTTTTTTTAACGAAACTTGTTTGACAAAGACTGTATTAACCCCATCTATGTATTAACCCAACAATTTTGCCATCTATGTATGCTAAGATATGTGTATCAATATGCGTATTAAATTGCAGTATAAATCTTTACTCTTTAACTTATTTCTTTGTTAGAAATTATTAAAAGAATTTGATGCAGATAAGGTACTTAATTTCCTTTATTAATCAATGCCTCAAATAATTAAACAAAAAACAAAAAACACTCTTGTGAAACGCTCGAACTAGTCGTTAATTCTTAATTATTGCGAATCCAGTCGATTCGAACCTGGCTGCTTTGACGGATATACCGGTGCACTGCTGCCTGAGTTGAGGCCTGAGAGTTGTGCAATAGGCACTGTGGACATGGAAACAGAAGGAACACATCTCTTATACTTCCAATAGCCCACTGGTCTTTTTTTTTGGTATGGATAAAAAAGCCCAATAGTAAAAAATATTTAGCCCAAATAATATGTTGTTGAAAATTTTAACATATAAGTACAAGGTGAGGGAAGCCCAATTTTAAAATAAACAAACAACGATCTCTTAAAGCCCAACTTAAATATCAAGATGTAACCATATTATTATTGGATTAAAAGCCCAATATCCTGCTCTTACCCTATTTTAACCTATAACCCATATCTTTCACACTCACTTTCACGCCAAGCACAAAAAAACCCGCCTCCACTCGTGGAACATTCTCCACTACCATCAACCCGGCTTGGCTACACCCTCAACAATCGAAGAACCCAAAAAGTTAAAATATTAATTATTACTATTTAAACTCTAAAAACTTCAATTTTTTTAACCCAATCGCATCACTTCTACAATTTTCAAAATGTTCTGATTTAGATATAGTTACGGTTGACCACCTTTTACCTTATAAGAAGTGATACACTGAGATTAACGTGTGAGTTTTATGGTCCCATGATTTGTTCTTATATTGTATTTTTTGAATTGTTTTGCAGTAAACATCACATCATGGCTATGGAATCTCCTGGGAAGCTTCAAAATAATCACGTTGTATCGAGACTAAGAGGGATCTGAAAAAAAATGTAAGATTACTGTATATTAAAATCCTTTAAAGCATGTGTTTTTCTTTAGCTTGATTATTTTCTAAGAGCCAATTATAGTAATAATATGGTTACCCCTTGATATTTAAGTTGGGCTTTAAGAGATCGTTGTTTGTTCATTCCCATCACGTTGTACTTATATGTTAAGATTTTCAGCAACATATTATTTGGGCTAAGTATTTTACTATTGGGCTATTTTATCCATACCAAAAGAAAAAGACTAGTGGACTATTGGAAGTATAAGAGATGGGTTTTAGGTTTTATTAGACTATTGGGCTATTTTATCCATACCAAAAGAAAAAGACTAGTGGGCTATCTCTTATACTTCCAATAGCCCACTATCCCAATAGCCGAATGGCCCAATAGTCCTTTTCTTTTGGTATGGATAAAATAGCACATTAGTCTTTTTCTTTTGGTATGGATAAAATAGCCCAATAGTCTAATAAAACCTAAAACCCATCTCTTATACTTCCAATAGCCCACTAGTCTTTTTCTTTTGGTATGGATAAAATAGCTCAATAGTTTAATAAAACCTAAAACCCATCTCTTTCACACTCGCATTGCAACAAAACACAAAAAGAAATCTCTACACACTCACCTTCCGACTGAGCCGCTCTCTCACACAAGAAATCTGCCGCTACTCGTGGACCATTCTCCACCGTCATTAATAACCCAACTTGGCTAACCCATCAACAATCGAAGAACCCTAAGCTAAAATTAATTTTTACAACTGAAACTCTAAAAAGTTGAATTATTTTTAACCTAATCTCATCACTTTTTCAAAAATTATCTAATTTAAGTATGATGGTCTATTATATTGTATACAATATGACCGTTAAAAGCCTTGAAAAACTAAAAAGTTGAATTATTTTTAACCTAATCACATCACTTTTACAGTTTTTCAAAATTATCTGGCATAATGTTTATTATATATTTATACAAATCATACAATAGCCATTTTATGACCGTTGATAGCATTTTACCGTGAGTTTTGTGGGTCCCATATGATTTATCGTGACTGTTTGAGTGAGCAATTTGGTCTTATATACGGTAATTTTTGAATTGTTTTGCAGTAAATATCCAAACATGGCTAAAGTCTCTCCTGGAAAGAATCAAGTTATTGTATTAATCGAGAATGAGGGGGATCAGAAAAAAAATTATGTAAGAATTTAATATATAAGTACAAGGTGAGGGAAAGCCCAATTCAAAAAATGAACAAACAACGGTCTCTTAAAGCCCAACTTAAAATGAACGGATTTCAAATATTAAGAACAAGCCCAAGTTATTATTGGACCCATCTCTTAGAAGCCCAATAGTCTTTCTCAGATCTATCAAAACCTAAAACCTAAAACCTAAAACCCAAAACCCAGCTCATTCACACTCGCATTGGAACAAAACAACAAAATCTCTTCACACTCACACAAGTAAACCATCGCATTAACCATTCTACACCGCAATCATCCACCGGTTTAACTACGCCATACACAATCGAAGAACCCAAATTAAGGTAAAACTCTAGAAAAAT
Organism: Nemophila menziesii; assembly: GCA_029959085.1. Classification (NCBI taxonomy): domain Eukaryota; kingdom Viridiplantae; phylum Streptophyta; class Magnoliopsida; order Boraginales; family Hydrophyllaceae; genus Nemophila; species Nemophila menziesii. The sequence continues at coordinate 526,653 of JARWIR010000137.1, read as the reverse complement.
TAAGTATAAATTTTTATTTTATTTTCATACGTATCCTAAAATAGCCATTTTATTACAGTTGAAGCATTTTATGCGCTGAAAATAGAGTGTGAGTCTTGTGGGTCCCATGATTTACCTTGACGGTTTGAGTAAGCAATTTGGTCTTATACTCGATTTTTGAATTGTTTTGCAGTAAATATCCAACTATCCAACCATGTCTGAAGACTCGACTCTCTGGGAAGCTTCAAAAGTTAGTGTATCAAAAATATGGGGGATCGGAAAAAAAAAACATGTAATATTTTTCTTTATTTTATTTGTACGGATTATAAATCATTTATTTCTATATTTATTGTTCGTAGTTTTTTTAGTTCCCTTGTTTTTTTAATTTTTTTAACGAAACTTGCTTGACAAAGACTGTATTAACCCCATCTATGTATTAACCCAACAATTTTTCCATCTATATATGCTAAGATATGTGTATCATATTAAATTGCAGTATAAATCTTTACTCTTTAACTTATTTTATTCTTTGTTAGAAATTATTATTGATGCAGATAAGGTACTTAATTTCCTTTATTAATTAATGCCTCAAATAATTAATCAAAAAACAAAAAACACTCTCGCTCAAACGCTCGAACTAGTCGTTAATTCTTAATTATTGCAAATCTCGTTGATCCAAACCTGGCTGCTTTGCCGGAAAACGATGTACTTCTCCGTTTCGATGACAATAACATTATTACAATTCTTTTATAGTATATAAACTTTCTTCTTTTAAGCCCTTTAATATTAACGCAACCATTTCCATCCTCCAATAAAGAAATGGTTTTTGTTTGTTTTTTAGGACCTTCTAAAGCTAGAAAATCCATTATCTGATCATCTAATATGTAAAAAACGGAAGCTTTTATATCGTATAATGTATCTTGTGAATTTAAAGTTTGGAAAATCTTCCAAACTATTCTTGGAATTACACCTGACTCAGGTGATAACTCCTCACCAACCTACACAAATTTTCACGAAAAATTAGTTAATTGAGTAAATTGCACTATAGGTCCCTATATTATGCAAAAATTGACATGGTAAGGAATAATATAGGGAATGATTATGCAATAAAGAATGTAAATTGCCTCAAACTGTAATGTGGATTATGCAAAACCTGTGTTTCATAATAAATTGTCTTTCAAACAAGAATCAAAATACAGAGACTAAATTCGCAATTAAATCTATAATCGTACATTTATACCACTTCAAAGCACTTCTTGATTGAAATTTGGCCCAAAAAACCTTCAAAGCACATATAACTAATATTCACGCGTAAGACCTTATTATGAAATAAGCTAAAGAGTAAGGAACGATAGTGAAAGTAACTCAAATAATATGTAATCTACCTTAGCAATTTCCAAAATTAAACTAATTGCACAATAGTTCCTATATTAACTACATTCTGTTTGTTTCTTATTTTTTCTAGCACGATACATATATTAACGTGTATAATGTTTCTTCCAAATTAGAAGAAACATTATAATAGGTTGCCCCTGATATTTTAAATATCAGGGGCAACCTATTATAATCAGAGTGACTTATATATATGATAACATTTTCAAGCAACCTATTATATGTGTACACTTATTTTTCTTTTTTACTCTCATCTTCTCTGATTTTCTCTACCTTTTTCCCGGTTTCCGAGAAACCCTGCTTTAGGGTTGTAAACGAAAACAAGCCACTCGCGAGCCACTCGAGTTCGGCTCGGAAGAAAGATTGTTTGAACTCGTTAATATTTATAATTTTGTAAAATAATGTTTTAGTTATCAATAAATATATTATTTAACATATAAAAAAATAAATTATTCGTTAGTAACTCGAGCTCGACTTGAAAAAATCTCGTTCGATACGTTAACAAACAAGTTTTGAAAAGTTCGGCTCGACTCGTTAAAATTTGAGCTCAACTCGGCTAGACTCATAAATCTTATCAAACAAGCTTGCACATCTAGTATTCAGCTCGAATCGGTTCATTTACATCCCTAACCTACTCCATACTCTTGACTACATACACTACCGAAATAACAAAAAAAAAATCACATAACTAAGGTGAAGCATTAATGACTCTTGGTTTTGTTACTCTATTCTTGTGTGTTGGTTGCTTTTTTTGGGTAAAAATGAGAAAGTTAAGGATATATAAGAGGGGTTTGTCCGTTATTGGTGGTTCATCACCATTTTTTAAGGTAAATGCTTATTTTCTTCTCTTTTATTTTATCTATATATATTCAATTTGTGTATGTAATTTTTCACGAATTGGGTTTGTTTTTTATTTGATTTTGTTAAAAATTCATTTAAAAATTGGTGTGTTATAATTTACTGGCGGGTTTTCTTCATATTTTTCCCTTTGTTTTAAATTTTTTTACACTTTTATCGTTGTATATTCGAATTTTATTGGTCACTGTAATAATTCAAGTTGTTTTATAAGCCCTTGATGTTTAGGTTTTATCTCATAAGTATCTTTAATCATTCTTGTTTTTGGCTTAATTTCTCATTGTTTTTGGATTTAATTTCTCATTTCTCGGGTTATAAATTCTAACTACCCAAAAGATCAAGTCAAAGATGAGAATTATTGGTCAGACCAGGATACTTGCAGGACCAATAACGTAATTATCACCAATTATAGGGAGTAGGATAGCTATTTTGTTCTAGAATGTTATAATTGTATTGCCTAATCGTTATAATTGTGTTTATTAACATGTATTTGGTAACCATTTGTAAAACACAATCAGTTTTTGAGCTATATTTTGCAAACTAAGGTGATTTTTCTAGGAGCCATTAGTGTGAAGTCTTGGAACATGATATGTTTTATAGGCTTGTACCACTATATCATCGATTTCTAATTGTTTTCTATGGAAGTACATGACATTTAGTATTTAAATTTATTTCTTGGATTCCTTTTGGAATTCCATTGATTATATTAATATTGCATTTTAATTATTTTCCAAGATAAAATGATTGACTGAATAAGTCTATGAAAAATCCAAGATAAAATGATTGACTAGGTAAGCCTGTGAAAAATCCAAAAAGTCTAGGTAAAGTTGGGAAGCAATCCCTAGAACTAGTTTGATTTAACATGGTATAGTTAGCCATCATGAGTTACCACCATGAATTGTTTAACTAATCAATGGTTGAGTTGGCTCCCCATAAAAACCGACATGGTTAACTATGTAATCTGAGGCTGATGATGGTTGTAAGTGAGACTGATGAGGATAAAAATAAAAATCAAACTATCTATTATTGAAGTTTGAAGCATGGTAATATGAGATGCTCAATAGTATTCTGAGATGGTTTACACAATTGCACTAATGTTTATGATATATGCAGAGTTTGCTAGTGATTTTGTTATTTATCTTTAAACTTTGGAGATTAATGATTTTCGTATTAAGTTTTTAGGTAAATTCTATTCAAAAGATGAACGAGACAGAGCTACAAATCCTAGCATCATGCAGGTATAACACTTTGATTATACATTTGTATGATAAGCATGATTTTCTTTTCCATCACACCGGATGCATATTGTTAATTAACTTGTTGTGTTTCAAATTTAATCTTATACAGATCCAGAAGAATACACTGAAGTCGTCCAAGAGAGATCAGAGCACGCTCCAACTATTGTAGATGATGAGGAAGAGCCAGACGATACTTGCACGAGTACGCATATGAGGTTGATGTCTACCTTGTAAAATCAGGTTTCTATGAATGATGCATTAATTGTGGAATCTACTATAGAAAATGTTCACGTGGCAGTTTTTAGTATGTTCTAATCTAAATTCTCGGACCTAGATGGTCTATATGGTTTGTTTATTTAACAATATTGGGAAATAGTCAAGTTCAATATTTTCTCAATGGTTAAGGATTTCTCCTATATTAATATTTTGTTGGAAGGTCTCAATAATACACTAATCTCTCTGATTCCTAAATGTGAGTTTTAGGAAAGTGTTGGACTTTTTGTCTATTTTCATGTGCAAATTTCACTTACAAGATTATCTCAAAGATTTTGGCTATTAGATTACAACCTTTTACAAATTATATTATTTCTCCGACACAAGCAACATTCTTAAAAGGTATAAATAATCAATAATTTATATTAATCGTACAAGAGATTTCCCACTTTTTTGAAAAAAAAAAAAAATAAGAACCAATAAACATTATGCGGTTGAGAAACTCGATATGTCAAAAGCATATGATCTACTTTATGTGATTTTCTCTTAAATATTCTAGAAAAATTTGGTTTCACGATAAATGGATTAAGTGGGTTGAAATTTGTATTTCTATGGTAACTTTTGAACTAAAGGTCAATGGTTACTCATTCCATTGAAGGAACCTTATAGGGGTCTGAGACAAGAAGATCCACAATCACCATTTTTATTTTCACTTATGACTACCAAATCGAAATGTTTGATTAACAATGAATGTATAGAAGGAAATATCAATGAAATAAAAATTATAAGGGAATGTTCGTCCCTTACACCTCTTTTATTAGCAGATGATTCATTATTTATTGTATCTATTTCTCAAAAAGAATTAGAAGCTTTCAAGAGAGTCCTCTATATTTATTGTGAATGTTCAAGGTAGAGTATCAACATACATAAGTCTACAGTTTTCTTTTCTAAAGACACTTAGTCAAATGTTATTAATGAAACTAGTTAATTTCATAGGTGTATTTAAAGCACACAATCCTGGAAAGTTATATGGGCATGTCAATGAACTTACAAGATCAAAGAAGAAAATGATTAACTGGATCAAAGTCAAGTTTTACAACATGACACAAGGTTGGAAGGAATTACTATTTCCAGAATAAGGTTAAGAATATTTGATTAAACATCCTTCAAAAGCTATCCCAAATTATGCCATGTCAATTATACTTTTTCCAAAATATTTTTGCAAGGAATTTTTTGCGAGATATTGGTGGGGTTGTGCAAAATAATTTACATTCATTAGTTAGTATGGGAGAAAATCACAGTCTCCAAGATAATTGGTGGTCCTACAAATACAATATTAAAACAAAGGCAATTGTATGTTCTTATCGGAGATGGTGAAGGTATTAACATCTGGGAGTCAATTTGGTTGTCTTGAAATATGTTAATGGAAAATCCTTCCGGTTGAGATGTTTATATGGCATCTCTACTCATTAATAAAGAAAAACAAATATGTACTTCACAAGTCTTATTTAGATGGCTTCTAAGGCTAGTTGTAGAGTATGTTGCTATAATAAATTTCAGTGTAGTAAACTAAATGGATACACTCATTTGGCCATTTGATTTGTTGGGTTTGTATGCAACGAAATCTGGATACCAAGTTATTGTTGATAAAGCTCCTTCAAAAAAGTTGCAATATTCGTGTAAGACATTACAAGTTAATGGAGCACTATAGGTATATGTGTGGAAATTTAATCTTCACATGAATAATAGGTTTTTTGCATGTAGATGTATCTGAAAGGCTTTACCGACCAAGAAGAATATAAGAATAGAAAATGTTTAGATACCTCTGAATTTTGTTTTTTGGTGATTTAATGGAGGATGTAGAGCATTTGTTATTAAAATGTACGCTAAGTTCAACATTTTGGGCAAATTTTCTCCTACAAATCAAGGTTAAAAAAAAAATATCCAAAGCGCCCATTACTTTTCAATAATCAAATGGAGTAAGCTTTGGATCCTCAATGTCCCTGCAAATAGTAGTTATTATTATAATTATGCAACAAAATAAAATAAATGGTGATAAAGTGATAGAGATTAGAGAACATACGCAATGCAAATAGCTTGGAGCCTGTGGGTATAATTATCCGGAATAAGAGAAAACTTTGATGTTATGATTTCAACTATTGGTTTTTGAGAAGTGGTTTTCAGTGTGAAGACAGTGCTATGTAAACCAATATATACCACATGCCCAGACATGTACTTTAAACCACTTAAAGTCCAAAACAAACAAAACCTTCCTTCCTCTAGCTTGAGCAAAACAGGATTGGACGATTGTTTATTGCCAGGTGGTACCAACAAGTGTTCGACTAAATTAAGGTAGAATGTTGTATCGTTTTCCATATCCATTATGTACATCATGTTTGGTTTTTCGGACCATAACCAAAGCATTAACTTGCCCGAAACAACAGCTGTTTTTAAGGTTAATTGTTCTATCATCATTCGAGCATGTGTACCCTTACTAATCTTTATATAAGGTTTCCACATTGGAACTTCATCTTCTGGTTTATACGTATAGAAACAGTAGTCCTTATAGTAATTATCCATTCCAACCCCAGCAATTATGAACCCTTCCACTTCAATGGCCCCTATTACAATTTTCGAGATTAAATAATAGTTTTTTGGTGGGTCACCTAACAATCTAGGATGATTAGGAAGAACTTTCCAAGCGCCATTTTCAAAAACTTCCATGAAAATACACTTCTTTAGCAACTCCTTATCATATGTAAAGAATCCACCAACAACATATAATTTGCCTTTTAAGATGAGAAGATGCGGATTTCTTCTAGGGAAGTTCATGTTTGGACCTTCTTTCCAATCATTCTCAATGTTTTTCAAATCAAGTATTTTGACTTCCTTGCTAGCTTCTTTAAGATAATATTCAGCTTCAGCGGACTTATATCTCGGCTCTGCCCTTATTACACGGATTTCATCAGGGTCCGAGTAATAAGACCCACCTACTCTAAATAAATGTGATTCAAAAACGATATAGCTCCAACCCTTGTGGCGATAAGGCATTGAACTTATCGGCTCCACCACTACTCCTTCCTCTAATTCAATTCTGTGTTCCTCTTTCTTAATATCCAAACTTTGCGAATCTCCCAACAGATTGAATGATTTTTTCCAAATTTCAGAAAATTTCTTCTCATTATAAACATAATCTTTGAAATACCTTTTCTCCTTGCAATACATCTCCACCGCATAGATTATGCATTTTTTGGGTATCTGATAGATTGCAAGAATCATCACGTTTAGAAAAAAATCTGGATTCTTTGATAAAATATAGACTATTTTTTTGTTAATTGCAATATAATTTCCTATATATACTATGCAAAATATCCTATATTCAATCATAAAAACAACAAAATTCGTCCAAGCCTAAAAAACAAATTTTAGAAAGCTGGGGTGTGCAAGTGAATATTCTTGAAATTCGGGGGACAATTTCCTTTTATTTACGGGGTCAATTTTTTTTTTCACAATCTAGGAGGACCAGCCAGTGAACTATATGTCCCTCCTTATATTGTGCAAAAAATGAACTTATGGTTGTGCAGAGAATGCACTATATAGGTTTAAGTTTTTTTTGGAGTAAATTACACTATAAGTTCCTATATAATATGCAAAATTAGTCGAAGCCTAAAAGGACAATTTTAAAAAAAGCTAGCCGTGCAAGTGCGAGGCTAAAAAATTTGTAGGGACCATAAGTTACTCGTTGGTATACATATTCTTTTTTTATGGGTCAATTTTTCTTTTTTATTATTGAGGGGCCAGAATAAACAATATTAACATACAAGAGTCAAACAATACCTCTTCATGTTGTCGCTCATCTAAAGAATGCTTAAATTCCAAAATGACATTTTCAGCCTCCAAACAAGCCATCTCTAGGAACTGCATATATGGCAATTTAGTAAATATAAATCTATAAATCAAGGACTAAAAAATAAATAAAACTAACTTACATTCTGCATCTCAGCTACTTGAAACAAAGTCTTGGACTTAAGCTCCTCTAGATGAGACAAAGATTGAATATTCAACTTATCCCCAAGTTTCTTCATTGTTGATAATACTGAACCATATGCATCTTTCATTTTCTTCATCTTGTACTCCATGTCCGAAGTTACCTAAACACATAAGGGGTAGGATGCAATTATAATTATGAAACACAAGGAGTTAAAATGCAAAAATAGAATAACATTAGTCTTATAATGACTTACGTCAGATTTAGAAGCGATAAAGGAGCCGAAATGTTCTTTGTTCTGTTATTTATAACAGTTTTTATTATGAAATGAAAACAAAAAATAAAATTGGGATTATAATCACTTACGTGAAATTCAGCAGCAATAATGGAGCCGACATGTTTTCTGATCTGTTATAAATATGTAAAAATAAGATATACATAGTGGCTCAAAAAATTGCACTATAAGTCCCTATTTTATACCGTGAACTCGGGTTCTAAATCCATTTTTTCTGCTTGCGTGGAGAGATTAGAGTGTTCTGATCTGAGAGTTCATGAGCTTCCTGCGACATAAATAGGGGGCACAAGTTAACAAATGCATTATACAAGGACTAATTGCACAATAAATCATATTAAGAAAATTAAATGAAAATACTACTATATTGGAGAATGTGCCCTCGATATTTTTCATGTTTTCTTTTCATTTTCGTTTTGTTTTGAATACTAATTTAGAAAAATAATAATATTATATCAGCAATCATTTGACTAAGGTATAATATGGTTTTATACCAAAATTAATAAATTGTATAAATATTTTCAAATAAGATTGTTTTGTCAAATTTATACAAGATATTATATTAATAAAAAATGACAGTGTAAAAATCAATGAGTCTAGTTTCTATACACATCTATGGATTAAAAAAATTCATTCAGATTATTTTTGACATAATTCTTGTAAAAATAATGTACAAAACTATCATAAACTTCCAACTATCTGTTTTTTCATGTTTAGAGTCATATGAGGCAAACACGATATTTTGATATGATTTTTTATACATATGTTAAACATTCAATATACTAAATTATATCATAATTTTAGACCAAATATATACACTAAACATATTAAATCTTGCACATCAACATGTCATATTGTAAAAAAAAATGAGAAACTTAAATCGAGTATCTTTTTTTTTTTTTTTTGGTTTTTTCATGGTAACGAAAGAATATAATGAAATTGATTTGTACAATATTATGTTATATACGAATATGTGAAGTGATATCATATAGAAGGATATGTGTATAACAGTAATACGTGAATTATATAAGTCTAAAATAAAATTATAAATGATGTGATATCTAAGGATATACACATAAGTTTTATATACGACTTGTATATATAATATATAAAAAAATATTCATTCTTTAGCCGGTTATGCGATATTGAAAGTATTTAGAATAATATACATATACAGCGTCTATATATGCCTTTTACAATTTTTGACAGGTTTTACAACATATATAATATTTTTCTATCTCATAACCTCTTGGTCACGTAATGACTATATGTTACGATTTGTAATACATTTGAATTTTAGGTTAAATTTGCAGAATAAACTGCTAATTTTTTCAAAATGCAATTACTTTTCACACATTTTGAATTAGAGTGTGTAGGATATATTAAATCAAAGTTCTCGACGAGAGAAACAAATCCCTATCAAAATCGTGTCAAAATAAGGACACTAATCCTAAGAAAATGGAATTATTAATCTTGTCCAATAAAAAAAACCTTTTCCTAAATTTTCGTGAATAGTTAAAAATATTGTAATTAATTTTTTTCAATTAATTTTTTACTATAGGTTATGACATATTGAAAGATATATGCATAACCTATATGAATAAATGTTATTTAATAGGTTGTGTACATCAAAAAATAATTACGTAAAATACGTACAGATAGGATATGTCTTATATTATTCATAGGTTATGCGTATATATATTTGCATAAGATACATATGCATTTGCGTATATGTCATATATATGATTTAAATTGTGGATAAATAATCCACGTGACTTTTATTTTAGAATGGTCAAGAACATAAGAACAATAATTGATAAACATATAAAAGAATTATTATTAATATTGTTTATCTCAAAATTGAATGGAAGAGACTATCGTGATAATAACGTGTTGAACTTGAAATAAAAGTAAGATGAGATAGACGAGAGATTAAGATAATAATCTTATTCAAAGCCAGAAATGTTCAGATTACAGAGTAAAAACTCCTATTTATAGATAATATGTAACCCAAAACCCTAGTATTTGTGGGTTTGATTACAAGTCCATGGGCTGGATTGAATATCCAAATACGAGTTTATAACAACCTCAAAGATTTTATATAACTAATTTTTTAAGAAAGAAATGATAAAAGACACATGGCATAATAATCATAAGAAGAAAAGATATATATAAAGAATAAAATGACACATATAAAACGTAAAATAATGGGGCGAAGTCAGGAGCTAAAGGTAATAAAATTACTGATGGAAATTTTTTGGAAGTTAGAGAGGGTAGTGGACCCTCGGCAGGAGCTGTTGGTGAAGGGAATTTAGTGGGTTTAGTGGATGTGAGCATCATGGATGCTAGTAATAGTCACAGGGACTTGTTAGCAATTAGAGAAAAAATAAAAGAATTAGCAGCAGGCCCCCCCACGCCCCAACATAAAGTTCAAATGGACACCTCACCCACTGACATGGTCCCTTCTTGTCATGGTGAGAAACGCATGGGAAATATTGCACCCAACATGCCACCTGATCCCATTTGGGATGTAAATGAAGATGGCGAAAAAGAAGAGACCACGTGGCTGGACAGCCAAGTCCCTAAGACTGGAGCTGCTACTTCACGTGAACAGGAGCAGGTACCGCGGAGCTCGGATGAGGACATTGAGATGGAAACTCGCGCCTAGAGCGCCAAGAGGCGAGTGTTGTGCACTACTACGAAAATTCCCAAAACTTGAGTTGGTCCAAATATATCGTGAATTTAATTTTTGCGCAAGAAGGAGCAGTGTTAAATACGCAACCGGTGGTATTTGTTGATCCTCCTGACTTCCTTTGGAGGTTGATTACACGAGTTAGAAGTGATCGTGCAACTATTAGGGTTGTACTAGATAGTTAATAAGAACTTTGTTCTTGATGTAATCCACTATTCTAAACGGCTTTTAGCCTCTCATGTATGCAAAAAAAAACGTAAAATAACACATGACAAAAGTCAAATAACATATGGTAGAGTCAACTATTGATTCTCTTTTTATATATTATATAGATTATATAAATTACAAATTTTTTAGGAAAGAAAGACACATGGCATAATAAGAAAAATAATTAAAAAATATAAAAAAAAGTAAAATGACACATGACAAAAGTCAAATAACACATGACAGGGTCAACTATTTTTTCTCCTTTTATATATTATTATGTAATGTGCTACCTTAATCGGAAAAGTTTATCTCAAAGAATTTATATTACAAATTTTTTAGGAAAGAAATGATAAAATACATATGACATAATAATAAAAATAATAAAAGTGATGTCTCCTCATTTGTGATAGTAAAATATGCTCATGAGACATCATTTTAGGCTTATTTATTAGTTTATAGGTTGATTTTAGCTTAGTTTAGTGCACTTTCCTATTTTGAGTCTTGATTTGTAGAATTATTATTTTTAGAGCATATTGGGTTTAATTGTTTATTTAGTGTGAAGCTTTAAAGATAATTATGGAGATTAATTAGAGTCCAAGTCAAATATTACAACTTATGGAAAGATATTTGCATGGAAATTGGAGATAAGGAAACAAAGGCTAAAAAGATGGAAAAGAAAAAGCTGGCTAAATCTGCGATTCTGCATACACGTCCAAAGATATGCGTTTTTACCTAAGAAATAGGCCGAATTTGGTAATTTCCTTCGAAAGGGTCAAGATAATTCTGTTTCGATTCTTTTGGTATCTTATGGAGCTCAATCCGACCAATAACGAAGAAGATTGCAGCAGTGTTTATCTTTATTTCCTTACGAATTTGAGTTGGGCTAGGAGTCCATTACTTAACTTATCTCTAAAGAAACGAATTAGGTCAACCTATACACTATAAATACAACCTCTTAACACTCTTAAATCATCCTTGGTGAAACCTTAAACCAAGAGGAAGCTTAGAACACAAGAGAGAAGTCTGGAAGGAGCTGTCATCAACAATGTCTTCTTCTACCTTTAGATTTGTAATTTCTTTCTTTTCTTTCATGAACTAAATTTCTTTAGCTTTAGTTTTAGCATTAATGTATGAACCCTAGTTTTGATTGACATCTATCTAATTTGGGAATTTAATGTTTTAAATAGAATTATAGTTTTTATTCTCTGTTTATGTGTTTGGATTTATATTCTGTGTTCTTGTGGACTGCAGCCATTAGAATTACCATCTAGTAATTAGGATACCATTGACAACGGTGTTTAATTGCATGTTTAGCACATAACGTTTAGTTTTAGGTTTGATCTGACAACCCAACCTAGCTAGATAATCACTATGGTTTAGTTCTTGTGACTATTTACCAATTACAGGAAAAGTTTGCTTAGGAAGCCTTATTGACACAGGTAAATCCTATTTTAAACTACCGATAGCATATTGGGACCGATTAGGGAAATACTACATAATTCACCCTTACATGTTTAGAACGGCAAAACTAGTGGGGATTACATGCTAATAACTTAAGCTATATTCTCATATCACTTCTCTTTCGGATTTAATTTTTCTGTCTTTAAATTTCTTAGTTTTAATTTAGTTTATTAGAAAATCAAACAAAAATCTATTTGTCTTTACTTTTATTTGCGTTTAGTTGTTCTATCTTTAATTTATTTGCACTAGGTATTTGCATAAGATTCTCCTAACCTCTGTAGTCTCTGCGGAACGAATCTTTATCTAAAACTTGCATACGATCTGTATACTTGCAGAACCGTGTAGTTCTAGGGTGTTTTTGCACTTTATTTACATCTTATTTTATCACACCCTAGGCCCCACCAAAAAGATATAAAAAAAAGTAAAATGATATATGGTAAAAGTAAAATGGCACCTGGTAAAAATCAAATAACACATGACTAAGTTAACTATTGATTCTACCCTTATATATATTATATAGATGACTTAGTTTGAGAAAATAATTGCCACAAAAGAAAAGGAAGGCTAGGCCGAGACATTTTTTTTTCAATCTAAAATTTTATTAATACCCAAAAAAGTAACATATAAAGGGTCCAAAACCAAAGAAATTAAACTAACACACTGTACAAGCTAACTAATAAACCAATTGCACTCTTTTTAATAATCTTGGATCTTTCAAGTGTTCCTGATAAAGTAAACAAGTTTTTTTAAATTGAACCCTTGTTCCAATATGTATCAAACAAATTCCTTCATACACGTTGTGAGAAAACATTTGCAGGTACATTGAATTTTCTTGAAATACGAGTCAAGTTCCAAGAACTCAGAGAATTATACATCTATTATACTTTCGTAATGATCGTTTGATGTTCCAACGAACTGTAAATGGTATTTCAAATCTTTGAAAAAATTTGAGACACTTAGAATAAAAGGTTATTGTCCGATTTCTTTCATCCATTGCAAGATTATAAGTTTCATTTAACATGAGCACTTCACTTTGCAAATTTGATCTTGCTCTAACATTCTTAACCAGATGCTTCACAATATCATTTTCTTTATCAAGGATCATAGATGCAATCTCTGATCGTTCCCACTTTCTATCGAACAAAGCATCGCAAAAAATTTGTTAATCCAAAATCACATTATTTGTCTCCATATTTGTGGTATTACGATCCTCAATTAACTGTGAAGAAGAATCTACCAGATACCAATATTTTTCAAAAAAGGTTATCCATTTCATCATAAGTTGCTATAAAAAGGTGAACTGAAATCCCATTTGATACCTTCAAAGTTTATTTTCATCCGAGATTTCCAAATCTGCCCAGAAGATATAAGAACGCAATGCGAGATTATTTTCATATTCCATCTAACATCCGAGTATAGAGAAATAATCTTAGTAAGTCATCTGCAATAGGAGTTGGATTTTTTTTAACCTTGATTTGTAGGAGAAAATTTGCCCAAAATGTTGAACTTAGCGTACATTTTAATAACAAATGCTCCACATCCTCCGTTAAATCACCAAAAAACGAAGATGGTAGTATAAGATCAGTTTGTAAATATTGTGAACATTCATATGCAGCTAATTCTAGAAAGCATGGTACAGCTAATATGAATAATCACATTAAGCTTAGAAGATGCCCAAAATATCTCTTTTATCCCCTAACAGAAGATGGCCAAACTTTTTTAAATTTTAAGAAATCTGATGAAGAAAAGAATGTAGTTGGAACTTATGTGTTTTCTATTGAAGCTTGTACTAAGGCCCTAGCTGAAATGGTCATTATAGATGAGTTAAGTTTTAGATTTGTGGAAGGCATTGGTTTAAAAAAAAATTGTAATGTAATGCAACCCAAATATAAAACCATACCATCTAAAATGACCATTATGTGAAAGTGTATGACTATATATGAAGAAGAAAAGCTTAAGTTGAAAAAAGAGTTGAAAAATATGAAATTAGTATGACCACTGATACATGGACCTCTAATCAAACTTGAATTATATGTGTTTGACTGTTATTATGTGGTGTCTGATTGGAAATTAAATAAAATAATCATAGAGTTTTACAAAGTTGAGGATCATAAAGGTGAAACAATAGGTAGAAAAGTAGAATTAATTCTTATGGATTGGAATATCAATTCATATCTTACTTTGACAGTTGATAATGCTTCTTCTAACACTATTACAATTAAGTATTTGGTGAAAGTTGCAGGGGTAAAACAAAATCTCTTCTTAAGCATGAATTTCTTCGTGTTAGGTGTTGCGCTCACATTTTGAATCTTATTGTAGAAGAGGGTATGGTTGAGTTAGATGCTTGTATCCAAAATATACGAGAGGCAGTTAAATATGTTAGAGGATCTCCTTCAAGATTTAGATCTTTTAAGAGTTTTGTGGCTTTGTGTGGGGTTGAATGTAAATCCAACTTGTGCCTTGATGTCCCTATAAGATGAAATTCTACTTATAAAATGCTTGAGTGTGCTAAAAAATTCGAAAGTGTATTTGCACGAATGAAAGTGGATGATACTTCTTATACTACACACTTTAACAAGGCTTCAAGAAATCCTCCAACCATAATTGATTGGGAAAATGCGAGGTGTTTTGTTGAGTTTTTAAGATTGTTCTACATTTCCACTAAGAAATTTAGTGGTACTTTATTTGTTACAACAAATATCTTCTTTGATGAAATAGTGAGAATTTGGGGAAAAAAAGTGGAATTGTGTGAAAATGAAAATCCAGTACTTAGTAAAATGGCAACTGAGATGAAAAAAAATTCAACATATACTGGGGAGTTAATAGTATCAACATTATACTATATGTGGCAGTTGCTTTAGATCCAAGGAAAAATGTAATACCTTCAATGCTATTTCAGTTTTATGTATACACCAGCTGAAAGTGAAATATTGCTTACTAAGGTTAAAGATGGTTTAACAAGGATGTTTAAAGTTTATAAAAAAACTGCTGCTTCTACTAGTTCATCTAGTGGTAAAGTGGGAAGTTCTAATACAAGTATAACTAAAACTCCTTGTGTTCTTGGTGGTAGATTTCAGTCTTTAATGGCTTAGAAACATCCTTCTAAAGCATCTGAATTAGATAAGTATCTAAAAGAAGATATAGAAGAGATGACTTCTAATTTTGACATTTTAAATTGGTGGAAAAGTAATTCTATGAGGTTTAAAGTGTTGTCCCAACTAGCCAAACATGTGTTGGTTGTTCCAGTTTCAACTGTGGCATTTGAATCAGCCTTTATCACTAGTGGGAAAGTACTTGATCCATTCAGAATTTCTTTGTCCCCTAAAACTGTTGAAGCTTTAATTTGTACTCAAAATTGTCTCAGAGCTTCTCTTCCAATTAATCCTTGTGGAAGACTTAGAAGCTGAATTGGGTGAATTTCCAATACTTAACTATTTTATTTTATTTTGCAATTTGCGAGACTAACTTGAACTTTTTAATGCTATATAACTTGAATCTTTTTTCTTATGTAGGTTATTATGGAATAGATGAATTGAGTTTGAGTGAAAGTCCCCAATCCACTCTAACTGATTCAATGAATTAGCCAATAACCTTATATAAGTTATACATCAGTTTCATACTATAATAACTTGCATTTCACTATACTTGTGCATATAGACTAAAGATTGCAACTCATGAGCTTCCTATGATGCAATTTAGGTGGATTTTGATTTGTACAGGTTTATTTTTATGTACAATTGAGCTGAGGAAGGAATTCATTTGAGATGACATTCTTTTGTCATACATTTGTTAGTTGAAAATTGTAGGTTGTTTTGTAAAACTGATCAAGTCCCTTGTCCCTTAGGTTTATAAAGTGCCTGTGATGATTACAAAATGATCTATTGCACTAATTAATATCCATTGATGATATAATAATATGAGGATATGAATTTCTTGCTTCATTTCTGCATTAAATTATTTACACTTGAATTTGGAACTGAATAAAGGAGGCATTGTACAACTCTTATGAAACAGGATGGAAATGAAACAGGAGGCATTGTACAACTCAACTTTTGAAATGTTTGTATCTTCAAACTCAACTTTTGGAAATGGAAATCAATGTTGTAGTTTGTTTTTGGAAATGTTTGCCTTTATTTCTGGTTTTGGATGTATTTTTTTATGTAATTCAGATAACTTTGGTGATTTGCGAATGTAATATCTTAATCTATTTTGTTTTGGTGGTTTGAAAAGTTTTAAGTTGTAATTCAAGGTTGTTTATTTTATGTATTAGGTAATTCAAGTAGTTGGTAAAATGATATGAACTTGAAATGTATTATTTCAAATTTTCAGGGACCAAATTATAAAGGGTCAATTACCCATTGGGTCTTAAAGATTATTGTAGTGACACATAGGAGCTAGTCAATTCCTCTCTCTTTCTTAGAGTCCAATAAGATGTCCAATGTCATAACTACCTTTCTAGTGCAAATTAGACATCTCCTCCACTACCATTAGTCTCTCTCCTCCATTACCATTAATCTCTTTCCTCTTTTTTATCATTTTTTCTCTCTCCTCCTTCATTAATTATCAAATAATTTCCAAGTTCTGAGCGTGAAAAAAAAGTTCTGAGCGTAGAAAAAAGTTCTGAGCCTGGGGTACTGAGCATGAAAAAAATTACTGAGCATGAAAAAAAGTTGTTGAGTATGGGAAAAAGTTCTGAGTGTCGAAAAAAGATACTGAGTATTCGAATTTTTTTGTTGAGTGACTTTAATGAGCATGCTCGTTTGCTCAGTAACTTTACTGAGCGTGCTTAGTAACTTGCTGAGTGTTTCTCGTATTATCAGTAAACTTACTAAGTATTTCTCGTATAATCAGTAAACTGCTGAGTATTTAGACAAAAGTTATTGACTTTAAATAATTTCTTGATTCAACACAAAAAATCAACATCACCACAAGTAATTGAATTTAAGTAACATTTTGTATATAGTTGCATACACTGAAAACCCAACTATCTCTATATATACGTATTCGTACAAGAATTAAAACAAAAAAAACAAATTATTTAAATTGTGATCTGAGCAAATTTACAGTGGCTGCCGATCTAAGCAAATTATCTTCTTGTATTCCTTTGACTTTTGCTACAAGATCTATTTGTTTTGCAAAATCAGCGTGTGAATAATTAATTACCCGTGTTTCTATCCATTCCATAATCTGCATTAGTGAAACGAAGAAAAACATAAATTAAAAGAAATACACAAATCCCTCAAAAACATAAAACCAATTGACTGTTGACTACACTCAACAGAAAAAAAAGGAAAGGAAAAGTAAATTTCAGCATAAGGTAGTAAATGCACATGATACCCTTGAAGAACACAAAAACACAGTCGTGGCCATGGAGCTTCGAACTCAACTCTGGCGTATTGACCAAGGCAACCGCTGCACAAGACCACCGCGGCTCATAGTCGACCTCCGCGCCTCACAGCCGACCTCCGGCGGCCTTCTTCTTCTCAGGCGAAGCCATAACAGTGAAGAGAAGCTTGGCGTGTGGGCCGGAGCAGGAGAGAGGAATCAGGAGAGAGAAGAGAGGTTAAAATTTTAGCGGGAAATAAATTTTTACAATATTCCTAAATGAAAATAATATATATATTAGGGGGGGGGGAAGAGGGTATAATAATAAATGGGAATTTAGGTGTATAGTGTTAATTATTTTTTGTGGCCTTTAGTAAGAAGACGGGATTTGTGAAGTCTTGTTGGGTCTTAAAGGGGTTTTTTCAAGACTCTTTGGGTAATAATCTCAATTATAAATAAGCAAAGGGAACCTGAAACCAAACCAAAACCAAACCAACACGCAAAAACCAAACCCTAAACCGAAATTGAAAAATCATGAAGAACCAACCCGCAACCATTTCACTCTAATGGATTGATTTTCGCCTTTTCGGTTTTCAAAACCTTAAACCCGCATGTGCGGGTTGGTTCTTGACTAAGGGTCGATGGGTCGGGTACCCGACCCATATGCACCCCTAGTATATATGATTACTTAAAAATTGATTAAAATAAATTGGAGCATCAATTCTTCTAATTTTATTTTCGTATGTGGGTGGTCCGGTCATAAATTGGCGTGATTTATGTAAAAGTAAATCGTCAACTGAATCGAAAATAAAAAAAGATTAACAATTTAAATCCACTCAAATTACGACACGTATGCGATATATTGGATTAAAAGAAATTGGAGCATCAATTCTTCTACTTTTTTTAGTACATGGGTGCTCCAGGCCAACTTGTGCGCACTACGACTAATAGGTTACCCATGTTAAGGAAGGGGTTCGGACCTTGTACATCTCACTTCACACCCGTTAGGTCACTATAATGCAAAATTTGCACATTAGGTTCCTGTATTATTCAAAAATTGCACTTTAGGTCCCTATATTACTCTAAAATTGCACTTTACGTCCCTATATTATGCAAAAATTGCACTATAGATCCAATATTATTATTTTTGTAAAATATTTACACTATAAATCCCTATATTTTATCAAAGATAAAAATAAGCCCAAAAAGATAATGTTTTAAAATTGTGGTGGCCAAGAGTAATATGTGAAAATTTTGGGAGTAATTCTTTTTGGCAGATTTTTCTTTTTAAAGTGACGGCCATATCCCCACCTTATCTTAACGTGGCTCAGCCATTAAAAAATAAATAAAAAAGATAAAGACTAAAATGCAAATACCTCAAACAAAACCTTTGACGATTCTCCATCTCTAGGAACAAATCGAAGCTTTGAGGCAGTAACAGAAGGTTCAATAGTTGGTATAACTTTAGGAAAGTTTATAGAAGATACGAATACATCTTCTCTTATTGAGGGACTGAATCGAAAAGACTAGATCATTCAGATTTCATAAACTTGCAATTTCCCGGGATTGGTTAATACAAATAGAGTGGCAATTTCATCTTTTTGATAAACGAGAGAGAGAGAGAGAGAGAGAGAGAGAGAGAGAGAGAGAGAGAGAGAGAGAGAGAGAGAGAGAGAGAGAGAGATTGATTTCTATTATTGAATTATCAAGTGTGTTACAATTGTATTATGTAGTTACATTTATATAGTAGATTGTATATATACATACACAATACATACACTTAACAACCTCTAACAAACTAACTAATTCCAGCTGGCTTGGTTATTGACTTCTCACTATCATCCCCCCTCAAGCTGAGCACGGTGATGAGGGGAAGGTTGGAGAGAATTGATGAGAAGGGAGTTGGAGCAAGAGCTTTGGTGAGAATATCCGCTAATTGTTCAGCATATGGAACATGATATAGTTGAAGAACCTTAGACTTCACTTGCTCTCTTACAAAGTGAAAATCAACATCAATGTGTCTTGTTCTAGTATGAAACACGGGATTTGAGGCAAGAGCAATTGCAGAGAGATTATCACAAGCAATTGTAGGTGTTTGTACAGGAATATGCAAACTATTCCGTAAGAAAGTAAACCACTTCAACTCAGCAGCCACATAAGCTAAGGCCCTATACTCAGCTTCAGTAGATGATCTAGACACGGTGGATTGTTTCTTTGAACCCCAAGAAACCAAATTTGCACCTAAGTAGATACAATAGCCAGTAACTGACCTCCTATCAATGGATGAACTAGCCCAATCTGAGTCAGAAAAGGCTCTTAAATGAGGAGTTGAAGCAGTGAAATACAAACCATAATTGGTTGTACCTTTAATATATCTAAGCATTCTTTTCAAGGCTTCATAATCTGCATTTGTAGGCTTGTGCATAGACTGACACAACTGATTTACAGCAAATGCTATATCAGGTCTAGAGATGGTTAGATATTGAAGACCACCAACTAAACTTCTGAATAAAAATGGATCCTCAAAAGGTTGTAGTCCATGAGCCGAGACATCTGAGTACTTGTTTAAGCATGGAGTAGGAGAAGACTTACACTCAATTAATCCAGCTTTTTGTAACAATGACTTAGCATAATGGCACTGTGTAATAATAGTATGATCATTTGATTGGAGTACTTCCAATCCAAGAAAGTAAGATAATGTCCCTAAATCTTTCATTTCAAATCTCATCTTAAGTTCAGAAATGATAGACGATATAGAATTCGAATCAGCTCCAGTGACTAATATGTCATCAACATAGATCAAAATAATAGTGAGGGAGGATCCTGAGCCTCGAACAAACATAGAGGTGTCAGCTTGACACACAATAAACTTGTGACTTAAAAGAAAATTTGCAAGAAGTTGGTACCATGCTCTTGGTGCTTGTTTAAGCCCATAGAGAGAGCGTTTTAACTTGCAAACATGGTGAGGATAAGATTGATCAACAAAACCAGAAGGTTGAACCATGTAAACTTCTTCATCCAGCTTTCCATGAAGAAACGCGTTTGATACATCTAACTGCCTTATTTGCCATTTGTTTGAGACAGCTAAAGATAGAACAACCCGAATTGTTTGGTGTTTGATAACTGGACTAAATGTCTCAGTATAATCCAAGCCATATTCTTGAAGAAATCCACGAGCAACTAATCTTGCCTTATAACGAGAAATATCACCATTAGCTTTTCGTTTAATCTTATAAACCCATTTACATGTGATGAAATTCCTTCCAATAGGTGGTGGAACTAACTCCCATGTATGTTGCTTCATAAGAGCATTGTATTCTTCAAGCATAGCCTTGTACCAACAATCATATTTAGAGGCTTCTTTGAATGAAGAGGGTTCATGAAGGGAAGGGGTCATAACTAAGGCTTGACACTTATAAGATGGTTTTAAAGAACCAGTTTGGCGCCTTGTGACCATAGGATGAGATGACTGAGATTGAGAATGAGCATTTGAATTGTGAGAGATAGAAGATGTAGGTATAGGTTGTGTGTTTGAATTTTGGGGTTGAGATGAAGGTGGAGGCTGAGTAGGTAGAGAAAAGGGATTTGATATTGAGTCAAGATTAATGGAACTTGAGAACAAATCTGTATAACTTGTAGGTGATGGTTCAAGGGAAGATGTAGAGGAAAAATTTGAAAGGTTTTGAAATGGGAAAGTAGTCTCATCAAACCTCACATGTCTAGAGATATATATTTTGTGAGATGAAAGAGACAAACACTTATAACCTTTAGAAAAGCTACAATACCCCAAGAACACACATTGCTCAGACTTAGAGGACAACTTATGTGATGAGTAAGGCCTTAGCCATGGATAGCATAAGCATCCAAAGGTCCTGAGATGTGAATAAGATGGTAAGCAATTGTAAAGAAGTTGATATGGAGAATGGTTTGAAAGGTTAGGTGTGGGAAGTAAGTTGATAAGATAAACTGCAGTTGAAAGAGCTTCAATCCAATAAGTAGAGGGCAAGAAACTGTGAGAAAGAAGAGAAAGAGTTGTCTCCATAAGGTGTCTATATTTTCTCTCTGAAACACAATTTTGCTCAGGTGTGTGTGGACAAGATGTTTGATGCACTACACCTTTCTCTTGAAGAAACAACTTGAAGTTAGTACTCATAAACTCTCCACCATTATCAGACCTTAGCACCTGTATCTTGAGTTGAAACTGTGTCTCCACCATTGTATAAAATGTATTGAAAACCTCTCCAACCTGAGATTTAAGACTCAAAGGATAAACCCAAGAAAAACGTGTGTAATCATCTATAAACACAATATAATATCTGAAAGAGGAAGAAATAGAAGCCACAGGTGCAGGACCCCAAACATCTGTATGAATTAGTTGAAAAGGTTTACAAGTTTTATTGATAGACAATTTAAAAGGCAACTTATGAGCCTTTGATTCACAACAAGCTTTACACTTAAGACCATGATAATCAATTCTAACATTAATAACATTGGAGAGAGGTATTGAAGCTTGTGTAGAGGGATGCCCAAGTCTATAGTGCCACACTTGAGCATTGGAGTTATTTGAAGAAGAAACAGGAACAACAGTTGAAGATAAACACACTCTATCCGTTGAACTAACTGCAGGAACTTTAGTTGATCCAAAATGAAGAGGATAAAGGCCATCTTTACAAGGGCCCTGAAACAATATTCGTTTGGTGGTGGAATCAATAATAGATACAGAAGAAGAAGTAAACACAATGGAACAATTATTGTCACTTGTGAGTCGAGAGATGGATAATAAATTCGACTTGATACAAGGAACATGAAGAATAGACTTTAAAAGAAGAGAAGAAGAAGAGGAGTAAATCTTACTGTCACCTATATGAGCAATATTCAAGGGTTGCCCATTACCAACTGCCACTGAACTCGAGCCATTATAAGGCATGGAAGACTGAATTAGCGAAGAGTCATGTGTTACATGAGAATTAGCACCTGAATCAAGATACCATTGCTCAGGATCATAAGATGTTGATTGAGTAGTTTGAGCCGCCATAGCCACACGATTTTGAGCTTTAGGAGAAGGATAAGTTGCAAAATCTGTTCTATACCAGCAGTCTAATGCAGAGTGACCAAATCGAGTGCATATTTGACAGCTAACAGAGGGATTCATACCAAATTGTTGAGAGGGTGAAGGAGGAGCACCTAATATGGAAGGAGATGAGTTGAAATTGTTGAAATTGCGTCCCCGGCCTCGATTTGAGTAACCACGACCATGATTTCCTCCACCACGACCTCTGTTCTGATTTGTAGAGCCTCTTCCTTGATGTGTAGTAGATGATGAAGATTGATTAGTAGCTGATGTGAATAACGCAGAATGTGAAGATTGTGATAAATCAAGCGAATCATTCATCTTCATATGCAATTCTTCAGACACAAGTAGACTTCCAAGAGAATGAAAACTCAAAGTTGAAGATTGAGCATTCGTGATTCGAATGCTTGATTTAAATTGGTTGAATTCAGCTGGTAATCCCTTAAGTGTATACATTATCACATCTTCAAGAGGAAGAGAAGC
Source organism: Nemophila menziesii (assembly GCA_029959085.1). NCBI lineage: Eukaryota > Viridiplantae > Streptophyta > Magnoliopsida > Boraginales > Hydrophyllaceae > Nemophila > Nemophila menziesii. The sequence goes on along the minus strand of JARWIR010000137.1, from coordinate 503,457 downwards.
ATCTGCAGTATCCAAAGCATCACATATTTCTTGAATCTCATTGAGATAGCTTTGCATCGATTTGTCATTCTTTTTGATGTTGCATAAACGCATCTTTAATCCATGAACGTGTGTTCGGCACTGGTTTATGAAGATTTCTTCTAGTTTAGCCCATACATCATGAGCATGACTCAGACGAACAACTTGAGCAAGGATTGAGGGAATCATTGAGGAATTTAGTGAAACCTTAAGTTGTTGATCAACGATTAACCATGTGGAATATGCAGAAGACGATTGAGCAGGAGGTAAGGATGTGCCATTAACGTGAGCTAGATATCCATGTGCCTCAAGAACGGACTCCATTTGAGCTCTCCATAGCACGTAATTGGTAGAATCTAACTTGATTTGAACCAAAGAGGACCAGTTTTGTCGAAGAAGAAGAAGTCCAGCAGGAATTTCTGAACTGGATTGAATGTTGAGAGTTGATGTTTGCGAAGTAGATGCCATTGCAGCGGAAGATTTTAGAAGATCGAGCAGAGAACTGATAGCTTCGTTATATCGCCATTAATGGCGGATTTTGAGCTTTATTCTCAATGGCTCTGATACCATGATAAACGAGAGAGAGAGAGAGAGAGAGAGAGAGAGAGAGAGAGAGAGAGAGAGATTGATTTCTATTATTGAATTATCAAGTGTGTTACAATTGTATTATGTATCTATATACATACACAATACATACACTTAACAACCTCTAACAAACTAACTAATTCCAGCTGGCTTGGTTATTGACTTCTCACTATCACTTTTCCGTTAATTCCAGGGGTTTATAATAATATGACATGAGCTAAAGATCCGCTAAGTTTGAGTTCTACATCGCCAATGCATACTAAGATATCCTTTCCACAGAATATTCAAGTGTTGAGAAATATGAGTGTACTCTAACTTTAGTTTCCAACAAACATATGAGTTGAAATTTTTTACTGAACATAAAATTAAGACATTTAATCCCGTACTATTCCATGATCCAATGAACATGAATCAGGTGGTTTAACTTTTATCTCATCCTTTATCTCAACATTTCTCAAAATCTTTAATATATCACCATCAAGAACATACAAAGGCCTGTTTAAAGCATTAAAAGAGTTATTACCAGCAATAGTTTTTTTTTTTTTTTGTATTATGGACTTGCATGAATAAAATTATCTATCATAGTGTATGATCCCTTTGCCATTTGATCAAGCCAAATCATTATGTGCTTTATCAGTCACATTCACATTAACATAACAGTAAAATTCATCTTACATAGATAATGTCACTAATATTTAGAAGAGAGACAAAAGGCACGAATACATAAAACAAGATGTCCAGTTTATAAGCAAATAGAAATATTATCCTCAATAACGAAAGGCAACTAAAAATAGACTTGATCTGAAGCGCCCATTACTTTTCAATAATCAAATGGAGTGAGCTTTGGATCCTCAATGTCCCTGCAAATAGTAGTTATTATTATAATTATGCAACAAAATAAAATAAATGGTGATAAAGTGATAGAGATTAGAGAACATACGCAATGCAAATAGCTTGGAGCCTGTGGGTATAATTATCGGGAATAAGAGAAAACTTTGATGTTATGATTTCAACTATTGGTTTTTGAGAAGAGATTTTGAGAGTGAAGACAGTGCTATGTAGACCAACATATACCATTGGACCAGACAAGTACTTTAAACCATGTTGTAATTTTCTATCAATATTAACCTCAAATCAAACTACTCAATAACCACAAACACAAGAAATAAAGCAAGAAAGTAAGAACACAGAATTTATCGTGGTTCAGTCCAAATCAGACCTACATCCACGTTGAGCTCCGATGAGAGGTGCTCGGCTACTAGAAATCACAAGAGATACAATGTTTCAGATCACCTTACAATACAAACCACACAATCGAATGAATACCACTTCTAATCTAATTCTCGAACCCTAAACTGATGAATAAGGCTATCTAGTGATTAATCAAGATGATTATCACAAATTACACGAGATATTACTAACAAGAAGCTATCTAATCGATTTCCAAGAAGAATCAGAGATTGATCTTCTACAAACTAGGGTTAGTGTATGAGAGAGGCGAGAGAGAACGCGGAAGTTGAGAGTGTAAAGGTTATGACTTCGGTCAACCCACTTTTCCTTATATATGAGACAACAGCCACGAGCGAATGAGAGCCATTGGATGATAATAAGATCAAACGCACGAGATTAAGCCACGTCTATGCCACGTCAATAAGTAATCAGCCAATTAGAACATAACACTTCACATAATATATATATATCCACCTAATATATATTCTTCAATCTCCACCTTGAAGTGTTAATCTTCCACCTCCACCTGAAACTGCACCTTGAATGATTTCTAGCCAGCCTAAGCCATCTCCATCATCATCTCATCCCAAAACACCTGCAAAACATCAACTAATAGAAAGCAAATCCAAGCAATGCTTGAACTTGACATTAGTAACAATTTTAGTACCAAAATCAGCAAGGTTATCTTCAGTAGCAACTTTTAACAGCTTAACTTCACCACTAGCCAGTATATCTCTTATATAATGATACTTAACATCAATGTGTTTAGTCCTTTCATGATATACTGGGTTTTTACTCAGTTGAATTGCACTTTGACTGTCAGAAAATATAGTAGCTTTACCTTTCACTATACAAGCCTCAGATAACAAATTTTGAAGCCAAATTGCTTCTTTAGACGCATCAGTTATAGCCACATATTCAGCTTCAGTAGTGGACAAGGCCACTAAGGGTTGAAGTTGAGACTTCCAAGAAATACAATTACCTCCAAGAGTGAAGCAGTAAGAGGTAGTAGACTTTCTTGAGTCTCTATCTCCAGCAAAATCTGAATCTACATATCCAACTAACTCAAAAGGTATATTATGATTTCCATAACACAGTCCAAGACCCAAAGTACTTCCAACATATGCAAGAACATGTTTTAGAGCACACCAATGATCCCAACCAGGATTTGACATGTACCTGCTTAATAAAGATATAGCAAAAGACAAATCTGGTCTAGTACTAATCATAGCATACATGAGGGACCCTATAACATTAGCATATGGGACAGTATCCATCTTAATAATATCAGACTGAGACTTGGGGCACAAATGTTTAGATAAAACAAAATGACCAGCCAAAGGAGTCATAACAGTTTTGCAATTCAAGCTACCAAATTTTGAAATTACTTTTCTCAAATAAGGTTCCTGGTGAAGCTTAATCATGCATTTATCTCTATCTCTATCAATCATCATCCCTAAGATTTTCTTAGCATTTCCAAGGTCTTTCATATCAAATTCCTTACTAAGTTTCCTTTTTAACTCAGATATATACTTAAGGGACTTAGAAATAATGAGCATATCATCAACATAAAGTAAAACATACACATGATGATCAGTTTTAACAGATAGATACAAGCAAGCATCATAATCAGATCTCACATAGTCATATTTAAGCATAAATGAGTCAAACTTCTTATACCATTGTCTAGGGGACTGTTTTAAACCATAAAGAGATTTTTTCAGTAAGCGTACATGATCAGGCAATTTAGGGTCAACAAAACCCTCAGGTTGTCTCATGAAAATGGTTTCCTCAAGGTCACCATGCAAGAAGGCAGTCTTAACATCTAATTGCTCAATTTCAAGATTATAACAAGCAGCAAAAGCTAACATAGCTCTAATAGTTTTAAACTTAACCACAGGAGAGAAAATTTCATTGAAATTAATACCTTCTCTTTGAGTATAACCTTTTGCAACCAGTCTAGCTTTGTACCTTGGAGGGTCAGTCTCAGATATGCCCTCTTTGAGCTTGAATAACCACCTGCACTCAACCACCTTTTGTTTGTGGGGTAGTTCAGTGAGAATCCAGGTGTTATTTTCATGTAAGGACTGAATCTCTTCCTTCATAGCTTTTTCCCAAAGTTTGCTATCCTCTGCCTCCATAGCATCCATATAGGATGTTGGTTCAGAGTTTGTGACCTCAATTGAAGCATTTAGAGCTGTATACACAAGGTCTGCATATGAATATCTTGAAGGTGCTTTGGTTTCCCTTCTAGTCCTATCCCTTGTAAGTTGATAGTTCTGAAGTTGCCCTATTGAAGACTCAGGAGGATGTTCTTCACCCTCATTGTCCTCAGTAGCTTCAGCTTCATCATAGGGAGGGTTCAGATCATCCCCATGGTTATCAACTGGACTGGAAGACTCAGGCTCCACCTCTTTCTCAATTCCCACCACTTGTTGAGGTTGTGCAGGTTCAGGTAAAGCATCATCACCTGTTCCTGTATCATTTTTGAAAGGAAATGTTAGTTCATCAAAGATCACATCTCTACTAACAATAACTTTGAAACCCCTACTATCTTTTTCCCACAGTCTATAACTCTTTACACCATGTTGGTTTTGATAACCCAACATTATGCATTTGATAGACCTAGGATCCAACTTACCCTCCTTTGTGTGTGCATAAGCTGCACACCCAAAGGGTTTAAGAAAAGACAAGTTTGGCTTCTGCCCCTTCCAAATTTCCATAGGAGTCTTAAGGCCTATTGATCTGTTTGGACTCCTATTAACAAGATATGTGGCTGTGTAAAGAGCTTCTCCCCAAAATTCTTTGGGTAAGCCTGAGGTGAAAAGCATACATCTGACCTTCTCAAGAAGAGTTCTGTTCATCCTCTCAGCTACACCATTTTGTTGTGGTGTATGCCTAACTGTCCTATGTCTCAAAATTCCATTAGTCTTACAATATAAATCAAACTCAGTGTTACAATTCAAGACCATTATCAGTTCTCAAAACCTTTAAAGTTAAACCAGTTTGATTTGCTTCCAAACACTTCCATTCTTTGATTTTTTGAAAAGTTTCATCTTTAGTTTTAAGTAAAAAGGTCCAAACCCTTCTACTAAAGTCATCAACTAAAGAAATGAAGTATTTGAAATTACCATGAGCATCATACCTCTCAGGACCCCAAAGGTCTGCATGAACATATTCAAGGCAAGCCTTGGAATTGTGAGTTCCAGGCTTGAAACTTACCCTATGTTGTTTACCCAACACACAAGTCTCACAGAAGGGAAGGTCCCCAACTGTGTCTTTTCTAAGCATACCTTGTTTGCTAAGGACACTGAGTCCTTGTTGACTCATATGCCCTAGCCTTAAGTGCCACTTTTCAGTGATTGCCTGAGATGAAGCATTAGTAACAGAATTCACAGAACCAACTATATGAGTTCCATCAAGGACATATAGACCTGCATGTTTAACACCAGATAATAGCAATTTACCATTCTTATAAACATGAATAACACCTTTAGAAACATTGGAAACACAACCAAGATCATCTAAAGCACCCAAAGAAATTAAATTTCTTTTCAAATCAGGAATATATCTAACATTAGTCAATTCAATACATTTCCCAGAACCCATTCTCAATTAATCTTCCCAATACCTTTAACCTCACAGGTGTTGTTATTCCCCATATATACAGTTTCATTGTTCACATAAGACAAGTCATGAAATAGTTCAAGTATGGGACACATGTGAAAGGTACAACCAGAATCAAGAATCCAAGTAGCATGCTCAGACAAATTACTCACATTCAAGACTTCAAACACATCATCAGTAGTCATAGGCATACTAGCAATATTAGATTCATTATTGTTCATCTTGTTTTTCAACTTATAGCAATTTTTCTTTAAGTGTCCAGCTTTCCCACAGTGAAAACACTTCCTAGTCTCTTTGTTTTTAGAACTAGTGGTTTTCTTCCCTTTCTTATTCTTAGCTAAGTCGAGTGATTGAGTAGTATCCGTTCTAGGGTTAACATACATGTTAATTCCAGTTCTTTTAAGGGACTTTAATTCATTTTCTCGGGTCTTAAGTGCAGTAACAACTTGATCATAAGTAGGGACAGTACTAGCATATTGAAACACATCTTTCACAACTTGAAAAGATTCAGGTATAGCATTCAAAAGGATCATACATTTACTAGTGTCATCTAAGGCCATAGTAGTTCCTTTCAGAACAAGGGACATCTTAGTAAATTCATCTAAATTCTCATCAATAGATTTAGAAACATCCATCTTATAATTAAACAAAGAACCTTTCAAGAAAGCAAGATTAGGAACAGATTTAGAAGCATAGAGAGTTTCGAGTTTACCCCACAGCTCAAGAGCTGTATCAGCACCATCAACTTGTCGAATGACAGAGTCAGAAAGATTCAAGAAGAGGATATTATATGCTTCTTCTTTGATTTGTGCTTCTTTGTCAAGTTCTCCTTCACGCCATTCTTTAATGTCAGCAATAAGAGCACTTCCTACTTTGTGATGAGATAGAAGAAACCTCATCTTTTTCTGCCAAACACCGAAATCCATCTTACCATCGAACATGGACATATCGATTCGTGTAGAGGTAGTCATCGTATGATTGAAACAAGAACGGAGAGAAACCGATTTAAAAAACCCACAAGATGAAATTAGGCGAAGCCCTAATTTTTTCAAGAACACCGATTTGAAAACCTTAATCTGATAGCCCAAGATTAATAATCAAGCTCTGATACCACTGTTGTAATTTTCTATCAATATTAACCTCAAATCAAACTACTCAATAACCACAAACACAAGAAATAAAGCAAGAAAGTAAGAACACATAATTTATCGTGGTTCAGTCCAAATCAGACCTACATCCACGTTGAGCTCCGATGAGAGGTGCTCGGCTACTAGAAATCACAAGAGATACAATGTTTCAGATCACCTTACAATACAAACCACACAATCGAATGAATACCACTTCTAATCTAATTCTCAAACCCTAAACTGATGAATAAGGCTATCTAATGATTAATCAATATGATTATCACAAATTACACGAGATATTACTAACAAGAAGCTATCTAATCGATTTCCAAGAAGAATCAGAGATTGATCTTCTACAAACTAGGGTTAGTGTATGAGAGAGGCGAGAGAGAACGCGGAAGTTGAGAGTGTAAAGGTTATGACTTCGGTCAACCCACTTTTCCTTATATATGAGACAACAGCCACGAGCGAATGAGAGCCATTGGATGATAATAAGATCAAACGCACGAGATTAAGCCACGTCTATGCCACGTCAATAAGTAATCAGCCAATTAGAACATAACACTTCACATAATATATATATCCACCTAATATATATTCTTCAATCTCCACCTTGAAGTGTTAATCTTCCACCTCCACCTGAAACTGCACCTTGAATGATTTCTAGCCAGCCTAAGCCATCTCCATCATCATCTCATCCCAAAACACCTGCAAAACATCAACTAATAGAAAGCAAATCCAAGCAATGCTTGAACTTGACATTAGTAACAATTTTAGTACCAAAATCAGCAAGGTTATCTTCAGTAGCAACTTTTAACAGCTTAACTTCACCACTAGCCAGTATATCTCTTATATAATGATACTTAACATCAATGTGTTTAGTCCTTTCATGATATACTTAAGTGTTGATAATACTGTACCATATGCATCTTTCATTTTCTTCATCTTGTACTCCATGTCCGAAGTTACCTAAACACATAAGAGGTAGGATGCAATTATTATAATGAAACACAAGGGGTTAAAATTCAAAAATAGAATAAAATTAGTCTTAAAATGACTTACGTTAGGTTTAGAAGCGATAAAGGAGCCAAAATGTTCTTTGATCTGTTATATATAACAGTTATTATTATGAAATGAAAACATAAAATAAAATTGGGATTATAACCACTTACTGACTTACGTGAAATTCAGCAGCGATAAAGGAGCCGACATCTTTTCTGATCTGTTATATATATGTAAACATAAGATATACATAGTGGCTCAAAAAATTGCACTATAAGTCCCTATTTTATACCGTGAACTTGGGTTTTAAATCCATTTTTTCTGCTTGCTTGGAGAGTTCATCAGCTTCTGAGAGTTCATCAGCTTCCTGCAACATAAATAGGGGACACAAGTTAACAAATGCATTATACAAATAAATCATATTAAGAAACTAAGCTTTTCCGATAAACTTCTACATATTTTTTTGGAAAAGGGTAAATTGACTCATTTGACATCTTGTGAAACACGTCCGTTTATTTTTTATTATTGAGTTAATTACACTATAGGTCCCTATATTATGGAAAATTTTCACTATATGTCCCTATATTAATTACCTTGGGTTTGTTTGTTATTTTTCTAGCATGATACACATATCTTAACGTGCATAACGTTTCTTCTAAATTAGTAGATGGAGAAATTGTTGCGATAATACATGTCTTTGTATTCCCGCCAAGTGAGTCTCGTAGAAGCGTTGTTAATTTACTTTCCCTGCACGAGAAAGACAAAATTAAAGTTAATTACGTTATAGGTCCTTAGAGTTTAAAGCTAATGGCACCAACCTGTAAGGAATATGAACGGAATGTTTCACGAGGGCTTTTATAACACGGCCTAGAGAGAGTAAACTCTTGTCTGTTTCTCTTACATGTACCTATTTTCAATTCACCATATATTAATGTTTGAGCTCCACACTAATAAAGATTTAAAAGCACATGACTATAGGTCCTTATATTATGCAAAAATTAATTGCACTATAGTAATGTTTGTGTGTTGATGATTTTTCATTTGCAAAAGTGTTGGTAAACAAATCGATAAATAAAAATTCTATAACTAGTGAAGTCAATAATAAAAAAATGGGAGGGGAGCAAGTAACCATTTTGAAAACTGGGAGGACCATAAGGCTAAAGTCATACCTTTTGAGACCCCGCCAAATGAACAAAATTAAGCATTCCGCACTTAGTAATAAGCTCCACATTTTCATCATTAGTTTCTTTAGTATGATAAGTTATGCTAAACATAGAATGATATCGACTATGCCATATAAAAAAATGGTTATATTATTACTTTCCTCAAGTCAAGGGACTAAACTGTAAAGGACCAAATTTGTAATTTACCAGCCACGTTTTGTTAACAAGGTTTTAGATGTACTTCTCCTTGAAGCTCCTCTTTTCAAAAGATTGAATACATCTTCTTCACTATATATCATTTCTTCTTCGAGTCCTAATACAACGGTAGAACCTTTTCCATCTTCCTTTAAAGAAAAGGTTTTTTTTTTGTTTCATAGGACCTTGTAAGCTAGTAAATCGATAATTTCTTCGTTATATATATCAAATAAAGTTGCTTTCACACTATATAGTGTATTTTCAGCCTCGAGGGTTTCGAATATTATCCGAGCTGCTCTTGGAATTACACCTGCCTTGGATGATAACTCATGGCCAGCCTACGCGAATTTTCACGGAAATTAAGTTAATTAAGTAAATAGTTGTGTATTTTATGCAAATATACCCGTGTTTCACAAAATGCCTATTTTTTATGAATTTGACCCTCAAGAAATAATACGGGTACATTTTGTAATTTAGATAATACAGGGACGGATTGGTGCAATAAAGAGTGTAAATTGCCTCAAAGTGTCCTCTGTGTGTTTCAGAAGATTTTAAATTCATAAATAAACTTTCTCTGAAACAAGAGTACATTTGGCTATTTTGCATAATACAGTGACTAAATTCGAAATTAAATTTACCTTTACCATCTCTCCCTCCATAGTATATGTTTTACCACTACAAGTATGCCCATACGCAAGTATTGTACACCTATACCCCTTCAAAGCTTCATCAACAAAAGGTGAAATAGCTTGATCATATACCGCTTCTTGGTTGGAATCTGGGCCAAAAACCTTCAAAATCCATGTGAAAACAATCATTTAAAGCACATATAATTAATATTCACGTGTAATACCTTATCAAATGTAAAAACAGGATCTTGCTTGTGAGTTAATCCTTGCATATGTGTAACTGTTCTGTTACTTTCATCACATACAATCACCCCATTGGACACATTATCCTCGTCAGGCCTATAAAATGAGAAACAAGTGAGAGCCTAAATACTAGACTAAATTTTTATAACAAAATATTCTAACCTGCATCTAACAAACACTTTCACAGGTGAGGCCATCTTTGGAGATTCTTTTTTAGCTGTACACAACGTGCTATTCAAGCTTTTTCTTGCGGTAAAATATTTGAGCCCTCCTGCCCGTAGTTTCAGTGACCCATAGGGCAACCTATATCTATAGATATAGACAGGTGTGAAAGTAGTATCAAATATAGCAAAAACGCTTCAATAATAGTTTCAAATATAGCATGAATGGTTTCAATAATGGTTTCAAATACAGCAGGCCTCAATAATGGTTTCAAATATAGCAAGAATGCTTCAAATGGCGGGAGAAAAAGTATAATGTGCTATTTTAATAAAAAAAAATTACGTCTGTTATAAACTTGAATGTAAAGTAAAAGAAGATAAACGAATAAAAAATACTTCTAAACTAAATATATCTATTGCGTGTACAATATTTTAATTTTATTAAATAGCCCTTTTAAGACAAAATATATTTAAAAACACTGATAACTAGATAACTATTAATGTGACTTAATTACTACATTTTTTGTAATATTTTTAATTATTTGAATGATTGTACAAAGATTTGTATAATATTGAACAAATCTCCAAGATATTCAGAGCAGTAGTTTGGTCTCAGGATACTATATTGACAGTAAACTGAGCAAATTCATCAGTGGATCAAGGTGGAGATGGCCTGCGAATTTCAAATTCATGGAAAAGATCACTGCAAATATCAATATTGAACCTAATAAAAAAGATAAAGTTATATGGTGCTGCGGTAAAAAAGGTACCTTCTCTTTCAGTGAGACTTATGAGTTTTTGAGACCGAAAAAACCGCTCAATGAATGGTCTGGAATCATCTGGAGATCCAAAAGCCTTCCGAAATATAAATTTATGCTATGGCTAACTCACTTGGATAGGTTGCCGACTAAACATCGGCTAGCCTCTTGGGGTGTAATAACTAATTCACTTTGTGAGTTCTGCAAATTAACAAGCGAAGATAGAAATCACCTTTTCTGGGATTGTGGATTCACTAAAAGAATATGGTTCAGATGCTTGAACATTCATAGGGTTTCCACCAAAATCTCAGATTGGGAGAACCTCATGAAATGGTTTATTGATTCTCAGAATGGCAAAGCTACTAATCAAGAAGTAATGAGAATACTGCTTTCGATTGCTACCTACACCATCTGGATAGAAAGAAATGAGAGAATCTTCAACAATAATTGTAAATCTGAAGAGAAGATACTTGAAAGCATCTCTATGGCGTTCAAAGAAGCGATGTGTAGATTCAAGAAAGTGGAAGAGAAGAGGATTATCGACCCGATTAGGGCTAGATGGGATTATTAGATCTGATGATATGTACTTGTGTACACGTAAGCTAGTACTTTACTTAGTACGGTTTTGTTTTTTAGTTGTCCAAATGTAAGGGGGTCCAAGTGGACTGGCCCAAGTCTGAAATGTAATAGGCCTTTAGTGAGCCCATGTACTTTGAAAGTTTGAGTAATAAAATTTCTACTTGCCGAGCAAAAAAAAAAAAAAAAAAAAAAAAAAAGAAAAAAAAAAAGATTTGTATAATAGTTTATTTTATGTATTTTTATATTCTATACCCTAATCATATGAATATTTTAATTATTTAAATTAAATAATATATTTTCTCAGATTTCATTTCATTGCAGGGTGGTGAATCAATTAAAATATAAGTTGTGCAATCAAATATTTTGACGACATAATATTTGTTTTTTCACCCGTAAAGAGTATTTATTATGAGTAATGGTCATAAACGACTCAATAAATAAATTTCTAGACTCTAATTATCCCATTGATTTCGTCTTGAAAAATTGACGATTCAATAACGAAATTGTTGGGGATATTATTAAAATATTTTTTTCGTGAACACAAAGCAACATATGATTAGGTAAAATAAATATACAAAAATGATTCATTTAATTAAAGATGATAATACTCAATACTCGAATAATCACATATATATTTTCAAATAAAATACAAGAAAAATGTCCTGTTTGGTTTGTGAAAATAGTAGGTATTTTTTATTTTCATTCTCTATATTTTTCAAAATACTAATAAATACGTGTTTGGCTAGAAAACTGAAAATATTTTTCTAGAAAATTAAATGAAAATGCTGCTATATTGGCGAACGTGCAATCGATGTTTTTCATGTTTTCTTTTCATTTTCGTTTTGTTTTGAATACTAATTTAGAAAAATAATAATATTATATAAGTAATCATTTGACTAAGGTATAATATGGTTTTATACCAAAATTAACAAATTGTATAAAGATTTTCAAATAAAATTGTTTTGTCAAATTTATACAAGATATTATATTAATAAAAAAAATGACAGTGTAAAGATCAATGAGTCTAGTTTCTATACACATCTATGGATTAGAAAAATTCATTCAGATAATTTTTGACACAATTCTTGTAAAAATAATGCACAAAACTGTCAAGAAACTTCCAATTATATTTTTTTTCATGTTTAGAGTCATATGTGTCAAACACAATATTTTGATATGATTTTTTATACATATGTTAAACATTCAATATACTAAATTATATCATAATTTTAGACCAAATATATACAGTAAACATATTAAATCTTGCAGATCAACATGTCATATAGTAAAAAAATGAGAAACTTAAGAAATCGAGTATTTTTTTTTCATGGTAACGAAAGAATATAATGAAATTGACTTGTACAATATTATATTATATATAAATATGTTGTGAAGTGATATCATATAAAAGGATATGTGTATAACAGATCTACGTGAAATTATATAAGTCTAAAATAAAATTATAAATGATGTGATATCTAAGGATATACACATAAGTTTTATATACAACTTGTATATATAATATATAAAAAAATATTCATTCTTTATCCGGTTATGCAATATTGAAAGTTTTTAGAATAATATACATATACAGTGTCTATATATGCCTTGTACAATTTTTGACAGGTTTTACAACATATATACTATTTTTCAATCTCATGACCTCTTGGTCACGTAATGACTATATGTTACGATTTGTAATACAGTTGAATTTTAGGTTAAATTTGCAGAATAAACTGCTAAATTTTTCAGAATGCAATTACTTTTCACACATTTTGAATTTGAGTGTGTATGATATATTAAATCAAAGTTCTCGACGAGAGGAACAAATCCCGATCAAACCCGTGTCAAAATAAGTACACTAATCCTAAGAAAATGGAATTATAAAATTTGTCCAATAAAAAAACCTTTTCATAAATTTTCGTGAATAGTTAAAATTATTGTAATTAATTTTTTTTTCAATTAATTTTTTACTATAGGTTATGACATATTGAAAGATATATGCATAACCTATATGAATAAATGTTATTTAATAGGTTGTGCACATCGAAAGATAATTACGTAAAATACGTACATATAGGATATGTCTTATATTATTCATAGGTTATGCGTATATATGTTTGCATAAGATACATATGCATTTGTGTATATGTCATATATAAGATTTAAATTGTGGATAAATAATCCACGTGACTTTTATTTTAGAATAGTCAAGAACATAAGAACATTATTTGATAAACATATAAAAAATTATTATTAATATTGTTTACCTCAAAATTGAATGGAAGAGACTATCGTGATGATAACGTGTTGAACTTGAAATAAAAATAAGATGAGATAGATGAGAGAGAAAGATAATAATCTTATTCTGAGCCAGAAAATGTTAAGATTACAGAGTAAAGACTCCTATTTATAGATAATATGTAACCCTAAACCCTAGTATTCATGGGTTTGATTACAAGTCCATGGGCTGGATTGAATATCCACATACGAGTTTATAACAAAATCAAAGATTTTATATAACTAGTTTTTTAAGAAAGAAATGATAAAAGACACATGGCATAATAAGAAGAAGAAGAAAAGATATATAAAAGAAAAAAATGACACACAGAAAACATAAAATGACACATAGAAAAAGTCAAATAACATATGGTGGAGTCAACTATTGATTCTATTTTTATATTTTATATAGTTTATATAAATTACAAAAATTTTAGGAAAGAAAGACACATGGTATAATAAGAAAAATAATTTAAAAATACAAAAAAAAGTAAAGTGACACATGACAAAAGTCAAATAACACATGACAGAGTCAAATATTTACTCTCCTTTTATATATTATTATGTCATGTGCTACCTTAATCGGAAAAGTTTATCTCAAAGAATTTATATTACAAATTTTTTTGGAACGAAATGATAAAATACATATGACATAATAAGAAAACTAATAAAAGATATAAAAAAAGTAAAATGACACATGGTAAAAGTAAAATGGCACTGGTAAAAATCAAATAACACGTGACAAAGTTAACTATTGATTCTACCCTTATATATTATATAGATGACTTAGTTTGAGAAAATAATGGCCACAAAAGAAAAGGAAGGCTAGGCCGAGATTTTTTTTTTTCAATCTAAAATTTTATTAATACCTAAAAAGTAATATATAAAGGGTCCAAAAACAAAGAAATTAAATTAACACACTTTACAAGCTAATTAATAAACCAATTGCATTATTTTTATTAATCTTGGATCTTTCAAGTATTCCTGATAAAATTAACAAGTATTTTTTCAACCGAACCCTTGTTCCAATATGTATCAAACAAATTCCTTCATACACGTTGTGGGAAAACATCCGCATGTACATTGAATTTTCTTCAAATACGAGTCAAGGTCCAAGAACTCGGAGAATTATACATCTATTATACTTTCGTAATGATCGTTTGATGTTCCAACGAACTGTAAATGGTATTTCAAATCTTTGAACAAATTTGAGACGCTTAGAATAAAAGGTTATTGTCCGATTTCTTTCATCTATTGCAAGATTATAAGTTTCATTTAACATGAGCACTTCACTTTTCAAATTTGCTCTTGATCTAACATTCTTAACCAGATGCTTCACAATATTATATTTTTTATCAAGGATCATAGCTGCAATCTCTGATTGTTCCCACTTTCAATCGAACAAAGCATCGCAAAAATTTGTTAATCCAGAATCACATTATTTGTCTCCATATTTGTGGTATTACGATCCTCAATTAACTACAAAGAAGAATCAATCCGATACCAATATTTTTCAAAAAAGGTTATCCATTTCATCATAAGTTGCTATAAAAAGGTGAACTGGAATCCCATTTTATACCTTCAAAGTTTATTTTCATCCGAGATTTTCAAATCTGCCCAGAAGATATAAGAACGAAATGCAAGATTATTTTCATATTCCATCTATCATCCGAGTATGAGGAAATAATCTTAGTAAGTCATCTGCAATAGGAGTTGGGTATTTTTTTTAAACCTTGATATGTAGGAGATTTACCCAAAATGTTGAACTTAGCGTACATTATAATAACAAATGCTCCACATCCTCCGTTAAATCACCAAAAACGAAATTCAGAGGATCCTAAACATTTTCTATTCTTATATTCTTCTTGGTCGGTAAAGCCTTTCAGATACATCTACATGCAAAAAACCTACTATTCATGTGAAGATTAGATTTCCACACATATGCCTATAGTGCTCCATTAACTTGTAATGCCTTACACGAATATTGTGACTTTTTTGAAGGAGCTTTATCAAAAATAACTTGGTATCCTGATTTCGTTGCATACAAACCCAACAAATCAAATGGCCAAATGAGTGTATCCCTTTGATTCACTATACTAAAATTTATTATAGCAACATACTCTGCAACTAGCATTGAAAGCCATCTAAATAAGACTTGTGAATTTCATATTTGTTTTTCTTTATTAATGAGTGGAGATGCCATATAAACATCTCAACCAGAAGGTTTTTCCATTAACATATTTCAAGACAACCAAATTGACTCCCAGATGTTAATACCTTCACCATCTTCGATAAGAACATACAATCTCCTTTGTTTTCATCTTGTAATTGCAGGACCACCAATCATCTTGGAGACTGTGATTTTATCCCATACTAACTAATTAATGTAAATTATTTTGCACAATCCCTACCAATATCTCGCAAAAAATTCCTTGCAAAAATATTTTGGAAAAAGTGTAATTGACATGGCATAATTTGGGATAGCTTTTGAAGGATGACCTTAATCAGATCTTTTTAACCTTATTCTAGAAATAATAATTCCTTCCAACCTTGTGTCATGTTGTAAAACTTGACTTTTATCCCGTTAATCATTTTCTTCTTTGATCTTGTAAGTTCATTGGCATGGCCATATACTTTCCAGGATTGTGTGCTTTAAATACACCTATGAAATTAACGAGTTTAATTAATAACATTTGACTAGGTGCCTTTAGAAAAGAAAGTTGTAGACTTGTGTAGGTTGATACTCTACCTTGAACATTCACAATAAATCTAGAGGACTCTCTTGAAAGATTCTAATTCTCTTTGAGAAATAGAGACAATAAATAATGAATCATCTGCTAATAAAAGAGGTGTAAGGGACGAACATTTCCTTATAATTTTTATTTTATTGATATTTCCTTCTATACATTCATTGTTAATCAAACCTTTTGATTTGGTAGTCATAAGTGAAAATAAAATTGGTGATTGTGGTTTTCTTGTCTCAGACCCCTAAAGGTTCCTTCAATGGAATGAGTAACCATTGACCTTTAGTTCAAAAGTTACCATAGAAATACAAATTTCAACCCACTTAATCCATTTATCGTGAAAACCAATTTTTCCAGAATATTTAGGAGAGAATCACATCAAACTAGATCATATGCTTTTGACATATCGAGTTTCTCAACCGCGTAATGTCTATTGGTTCTTATTTTTTTCTTCAGAAAGTGGGAAACCTCTTGTACGATTAATATAATTTATTGAATATTTATACCTTTTATGAATGTTGTTTGTGTCGGAGCAATAATATAATTCGTAAAAGGTAGTAGTCTAAGAGCCAAAATCTTTGAGATAATCTTCTAAGTGAAATTTGCACATGAAAATAGACAAAAAGGACCAACACTTTTCTAAAACTCACATTTAGGAATCAGAGAGATTAATGTATTATTAATACCTTCCAACAAAATATTAATATAGGATAAATCCTTAACCATTGAGAAAAAATTGAACTTGAGTGTTTCTCAATATTGTTAAATAAACAAACCATGTAGACCATCTAGGTCCGAGACTATAGATTGGGACATACTGAAAACTGCCACGTGAACATCTTCCATTGTACATTCCACAATTAATGCATCATTCATAGAATTACTTATTTTACGAGGTGGACATCAACCTTACATGCGTACTCGTCCAAGTATCGTCTGCCTCTTCCTCATCATCTACAATAGTTGGAGCGTGCTCTAATCTCTCTTGGTCGACTTTAGTGTATTCTTCTGGATCTGCATAAGGTTGAATTTGAAATACAACATGTTAATTAACACTATGCATTAGATGTGATGGAAAAGAAAACCATGCTTTTCATACAAATGTATAATCAAAGTGTAATACCTGCATGATGCTAGGATTTGTAGCTCTGTCTCGTTCATCTTTTGAATAGAATTTACATAAAAACTTAATAAAAAAATCATTAATCTCAAAGTTTAAAGATAAATAGCAAAATCACTAGCAAACTCTGCAAATATCATAAACATCAGTGCAATTGTGTAAACCATCTCAGAATACTATTGAACATCTCAGATTACCATGCTTCAAACTTCAATATTAGATAGTTTGATTTTTATTTTTATCCTCATCAGCCTCACTTACAACCATGACCAGCCTCAGATTACATAGTTAACCATGTCGATTTTTCTCGGGAGGCAACTCAACCATTGATTAGTTAAACAATTCATGGTGGTAACTCATAATGGCTCACTATACCATGTTAAATCAAACTAATTTTAGGGATTGCTTCCCAACTTTACCAAACCTTTTTGGATTTTTCACAGGCTTACCTGGTCAATCATTTTATCTTGGATTTTTCACAGGCTTATTCGGTCAATCATTTTATCTTGGAGAAGAAATAAAATGCAATATTAATATAATCAATGGAATTCCAAAAGGAATCCAAGAAACAAATTTATATACTAAATGTCGTGTACTTCTATAGAAAACAATTAGAAATCGATGATATAGTGGTACAAGCCTATAAAACAGATCATGTTCCAAGACTTCACACTAATGGATCCTAGAAACATCACCTTAATCTGCAAAATATAGCTTAGAAACTGATTGTGTTTCACAAATGGCTACCAAATACATGTTAATAAACACAATAGGCAATACAATTATAACATTCTTGAACAAAATAGTTATCCTAATCCCTATAATTGGTGATAATTACGTTAGTGGTCCTGCAAGTATCCTTGTCTGACCAATAATTCTCATCTTTGACTTGATCTTTTGGGTAGTTAGAATTTATAACCTGGGAAATGAGAAATTAAATCCAAAAACAATGAGAAATTAAGCCAAAAACAAGAATGATTAAAGATACTTATGAGATAAAACCATAATAAACATCTAAGGGCTTATACTGTACACACATGTATATCACAATCATTACATGAGATACTTATGTAACAATAGTTTAAACATATAAAAACAGTAAAACAACTTGAATTTGATTATAACAGTGACCAATACACTTCGAATATACAATGATAAAAGTGTAAAAAATTTAAAAACAAGGGGAAAAAGATGAAGAAAACCCGCCAATAAATTATAACACACCGATTTTTAAATGAATATGTAACAAAATCAAATAAAAAACAAACCCAATTCGTGAAAAATTACATACATTAATTGAATATATATAGATTATATAAAAGAGAATAAATGGTTATGAACCACAAATACCGGACAAACCCCTCTTAAATATCCTTCACTTTCTCATTTTTTACCCAAAAAAGCAACCAACACACAAGAATAGAGTAATAAAACCAAGAGTGATTAATGCTTCACCTTAGTTTGGTGAAAATTAGCTGTTATTTCGGTAGTATGGAGTAGATTAGGGTTGTAAATGAACCGAGTCGAACCGAATACTAGATGTGCAAGCTTGTTTGATAAGATTTACGAGTCGAGCCGAGCTGAGCTCAAATTTTAACGAGTCGAGCCGAACTTCTCAAAACGTGTTTGTTAACATATCGAACGAGTTTTTTTGAATCGAGCTCGAGTTACTGACGAACAATTTATTTTTTATATGTTAAATAACATATTTATTGATAACTAAAATATTATTTTACAAATATTATATATATTAACGAGTTAACGAACGAGTTCGAACAACAAGGCCGGCCCGTGCATATTAGGTACCTAAGGCGAGAAAAAATGAGGCCTTTTTACAGTTTAATGAAACTTTTAATCCTATTTTGATCAAACAAATCATATATAAAAAATTTACTAATAAAATTCATAAAACAAACAGTTATTAAAAAATCAAGATATTATATTTGAAACAATTATATGAAGAACGTTAACATTTAAAGATTTACAAAATTCACTTTAAAAATATATTCGGTACTTTTTGTGATACAAAGGTATTGATTAGATTTTCGTTCTTAAGTTCGTCTATCATATTTTGATCAATCGACAAATAATATGACCATATTTTCATTTGTAATTGAGAGAATATATAATAGTAAAACAATTGAACCTTTTTATCTGACGAACTCACTCCCAATAACTATTTGTTTCGAGATTTGCTTTTAAATTTCGCTTGTATTTCAAAGTGGATCCAATTAAACTTGTGAGAAATGTGTAAAAATTAATTTTTAAAATATATATAAATTAAATATACTTGATTATATAAAAGATAGAAAACAACTTACTTTGTTCACTACTTTTTTATATGAAAATAATTTAATTTAATTTTTGAATATATATAAAATTAAATATAATTAATTGTATAGAATATAGAAAAATACTTATTAAGTTTTTTTTTGAGATGTTTTTTTTTTTTGAAAAAAAATGAATTAGCAGTTTTTGAATGGATTTTTTTTTTTTTTGGCTCTTAAGGCATGCATAAAGAATATTAAAACTCAAAAAAAATTATTTTTATTTGGCCGTTAAAGCATGCATAAAGAATATTAAAACTCAAAAACTTTTTATTTTTATTTGGCCGTTAAGACATGTGAGAATATGAAAAAAAAAACAAAATCCACATATAAGATTCAAACTTGGACCAAGACCGTCCTTTTAGAAAACATTTATATTTACTTTGCCACTAAGCCAAACTTCTATTTATGCTAGTTAGGTTTAGTCTTAAACATTATATATATACCTATACCATATCTTTTTCTTGGGGCCCTAAAAAATGTTGGGCCCAAGGCGACGGCCTTGGCTGCCTTGGCCCGGACCGGCCCTGTCGAACAAATTCGTTTTTTAAATGAACGAGTTCGAACGAGTTTTTGTTCTGAGTCGAACTTAAGCGTCTCGCAAGCGCTTGATTTGTTTACAACCCTAGAATAGGGTTTTTCGAAAACCGGTAAAAGAATGGAGAGAGTAAAACACTTTGCCGAAATATTGTGTTGCTGAAAATTTTAACATATATAAGTACACGGTGTATTAAAAATAGGGAGGCCCAACTTAAAACTAAACTGGTTTTAAGTATCAAGAGGTAACCAACAAAAAACGATCTCTTAAAGCCCAATAGTCCTGCTCTGACCTAGTTTAACCTTAAACCCATCTCTTTCTCACTCGCATTGGGAAAAAAACAAATCTCTTCACACTCACTTTCACGCCAAGCACAAAAAAACCCTTGTGGACCAATCTCCACCACCATCAACCCGGCTTGACTACACTATCCACAATCGAAAAATCCAAATTAAGGTAAAATATTAATTATTACTTTTTAAACTCTAAAAACTTCAATTTTTTTAACCCAATCTCGTCACTTCTGCAATTTTTCAAAATGTTCTGATTTGGATATAGTCACCGTTGAAACCTTTTACCGTATGAGAAGTGATACGCTGAGATAGCGTGTGAGTTTTATGGATCCCATGATTTGTTCTTATACTGTATTTTTTGAGTTGTTTTGCAGTAAATATCACGCCATGGCTATGGAATCTCCTGGGAAGCTTCAAAATAATCACGTTGTATCGAGACTAAGGGGGATCGGAAAAAAATGTAAGATTACTATATATTAAAAACCTTTAAAGCATGTGTTTTTCTTTAGCTTGATTATTTTCTAAAGTCAAAGATCTTCTAATTTTGGAAGAAACGTTATACACGTCGTGCTAGAAAAATTAAGAAACAAACAGAAGGTAGTTAATATAGGGACTATTGTGCAATTAGTTTAATTTTGGAATTTTGGGAATTGCTAAGGTAGATTACATATTATTTGAGTTAATTTCACTATAGGTCCTTACTCTTTAGCTTATTTCATAATAAGGTCTTACACGTGAATATTAGTTAGGGTGAATGTCCAATAAGCACCTGCCACCTTAGCCACTTGCCAATAAAAGGCACTTAAGGTAAATATACCTTAATGCCCTTACTGTTGTCTACTGCCGTCTGCTGCTGCCGCCAAGGGCGATAATGAGAATGTTTCCCAGCACTCGTGCAAGTACACTTTTGTACTTGTGGCTAATGTTGAGTAATGAGAATGTTTCCCAGCACTCGTGCAAGTACACTTTTGTACTTGTGGGCTAATGTTGAGTAATGGAAATGTTTCCCAGCACTCGTGCAAGTACACTTTTGTACTTGTGGGCTAGTGTTGAGTAATGAGAATATTTCTCAGCACTCGTGCAAGTACACTTTTGTACTTGTGGGCGAATGTTGAGTAATGGGAATGTTTCCCAGTATTCGTGCAAGTAAACTTTTGTACTGTCTGCTGCTGCCAAGGGTGATTTTTGCGTGTAATTTGAAATTTAAACGGTAATGAAGAGAGATGAATGAGATAGAGAGAGAGAGAGAGAGAGAGAGAGAGAGAGAGAGAGAGAGAGAGAGAGAGAGAGAGAGAGAGAGAGAGAGAGAGTAACAAGCGGACGGCGGTTGGGGTGAGGGGGTAAAATAGGAAAGAAAAAAAAGGAGTGCCTTTTATGGGCAAGAAGAAAACGGCGGGGATGAGAGGGCATTAATTCTAATTTGAGGTGTTTTTTGGGCAATAATCCTATTAGTTATATGTGCTTTGAAAGTTATATGTTGTAAATGATTGTTTTCTCATGGAATTTGAAGGTTTTTGGGGCCAAATTCCAATCAACAAGTGCTTTGAAGTGGTATAGATGTACGATTATAACTTATAATCAGGTAAATTTAATTGCGCATTTAGTTCCTGTATTTTGATTCTTGTTTGAAAGACAATTTATTATGAAGCACAGATTTTGCATAACCCACATTACACTTTGAGGCAATTTACACTCTTTATTGCATAATTAGTCACTATATTATTCCTTAACATGGCAATTTTTGCATAATATAGGGACCTATAGTGCAATTTACTCAATTCACTAATTTTCCGTGAAAATTTGTGTAGGATGGTGAGGAAATATACACTTTGAGGCAATTTCAAGATTAGTTTGGAAGATTTTCCAAACTTAGTGTAAAAGCTTCAATTTTTGAAATATCTGATGATCAAATAATGAATCTTCTAGCTTTAGAAGGTCCTAAAAAACAAACACAAACCTTTTCTATATTGGAGGATGGAAAAGGTTGTACTAATATTCAAGGACTTAAAGAAGAAAGTTTATATACTATGAAAGATGTATATTATCTTTTAAAAAGAGGAGCTTCAAAAAGACGCAGGTAGATTTTGAATTTAGTCTATTACATATTAAAAGTAAGATATATTTAAATCCTTTCTTTTATGGCGTAGATCACATTCTATGATTAGTATAAGAGTTCATATGAATGAAACTTATGAAGATATGAAGCTTATCAAGAGTGGAAGGTTTTTGTTTGTAACTTTAGAAGGGTCTCAAACGGTATGAAAAAACCCTTATGGTCCTCTTAGTAGTCACACCTGCTTTTAAATTATGTAATTAAATTTTGTAATTAAGTCATGCTGAAATTAATTTTAGGTATCAAGAAAGATAGACAAGAGTTTACACGCTCTAGACCGTTTTATAAATGCCATATTGGAACATTCAGTTCATATATTGTCTTTAGGTATCCTTTTCTATATTGAAGGATGGAAAAGGTTGTGCTATTGTACAAGGACTTAAAGAAGAATCTCTATGTATATGGAAATTGTAATAGTTGATGAATAGCTGTTATTTTATCTTTGTAGTAGATTAGTATTGTTTGGAAATTCAAAGAAAAAAAATATATGAATGAGCTATATGATCTTCTGTAAAAAAAAAAACTAAAACCTTGTTCAAGACGATAAATTTATGTGTAAGTTATAAACCTGTCATTGAATTCAATTGCGGGTGTGCAATTGAATTTAATATATAAGTTTATCATAGTGGTTTTTTGTCTCCTTGTGGTATTTTATTACTCTTTAGCATACCTATTAATTTGTCTACTTTTATTATAGAAAGTTTGGTACTTTTATTATAGAAAGTTTGGTAATTATTTGAGTACCACCTTTTGAATATTAGCTTTACTTGTTCTAAGGCCGTTATTTGTGTTAAACCTGAGATTCTTTATCGTTATGAAATTAAACAAAACGCTGCGTTCTTATATTTTTCAATTAGAACTATTAAAATGAATTTTACAGCATTTGAAGAATCCCGTGGAGAATTGGGAGGCTGAGCATTTTCGCTTTGTATTTTATCCTCTTTGAAATAATATTATCCACTGCTATCTAAGTTTTTCGTATACGAGCATCCAAATGATGGGGATAAATCGAAGTTCTTAAGGGACAGTAAAGCATGTAAACCAGTGACACCTGGAGTATATCGGTGATTTAAACCTTTACCGATTCGCCTCCGATAAATTGAGCGGGGCAAGCGCTAATGACCATAATATGATTTTTTTAATAATTTTATCGGTTCCCTAAAACTTTTGAACGTCTCTTCTAAGTGAGTTAAGTTTCCGAGGTCTAATCATCGTAAGGAAAATGATGTAATTAAACAAACTTTTGATAGAGTCCTAATTAATGGAGAATGGATAGCCTGTTTTTCCAACTAATAGATGACCGTTCTTTTGATAATTGGGTCTGTTAATTCGATTATGATTTTCTTATTGTCTAACGGTCTTAATAAAAATAAAAATTGTTTCTTCTTTGATAAAAATTGACTATCGGGCTTAACTTGTTCATTTCTCATATCTCAACATTGGCTGGGTTGTGCGGAATTTGTAGGTAGATGAGTTTATAGGTTTGCTGATAAGATTAACATTCTTACACGGGGTCTGGTTCTTTAGGCACATAAGAGAATGTTGAATAAGAAAACTCATATTAATAGCATTATCAAGATTCTCAATAAATTCTCAAACTTACCTTACTTCACAAATTCTTGGGACAGACGCATACTACACCAAGAATACAAGGAGTTTTGGATTAAGAAAGAGCCCTGGACCCAAATATCTAGAAATAATTGGCTTATATTAGGTGATCGTAGCACTAACTATTTTTAGACGATCACCAAAACCAAACGATTTCGAAATGATATTTTTAGGTTAAAATTAACCGATAGAGAATGGTTGGAGAATCCCAAATTGATTTAAAAGAATATTGTTTTTGATCATTTCTTAAATATCTTTCAAACATTCGGTGATCAAGATATTCACTAGTAATCAGCTATGTCCAACCGAAGGTTAATGATGAGATGAATATAAATCCTCTGAAACCAATTTCAATGGAAGAAGTAAAAAGAGTAGTTTGGAAAATAAACCTATATAAAATCCCAGGTCCAGATCATTTTGCAGGATTTTTCTTCCGTACAAACTGGGATATGATAAAACTAGATATTCCAAGGTTCCCTCAAAATCTGATGATGAACAATAATGACTTGGGATCAATAAATTGTTCAATTATTGCTTTGATTACTAAGATAGAAATGCCTGAAAATGTAGGCCAACTGAGGCCTATAAGTTGTGTTAACATCGTGTTAGCGGTGATTCTTTTGTCGCGCCTCAAACCTTTTACGAATCATTGTGTTAGTTAGGCCCAATCGACTTTCATTCCGGATATATCCATTTATGAAAATATCCTTAAGTCTTTAAATTTATACCAAGCCGCAATTAAAACAAATATTGTTGAAACTTATGAAAGAGTAGAATGAGACTTTTTGGATGTCCTTCTACTAAAGTTAGGTTTTCAAGATAGATGGTTTCGAACTGTATTCATATTGTTTGTCCCATCAAGAACCACTCTAGGGGCCTTTGCCAAGATGATCTGTTGTCTATGTATCTTTTCTGTTTAGTCACCCATTCCTTTTCTTCTATTATCTTGGCAAGGGGTTTTCTCCAAAATTGAACTAGATGAATTCAAACAAGTTTTTTGTTTTCTTTTTATATTACGAGACCTCAAACCTCACACAAAACTATGAAAATTTGGCAAAAATCTAGCTATCTAAAATACACTAATATGATGATTGTGGAGCATGAATGAAACATGATATATGATGGTAAAACTTCAATAATGGTTAATTGTATTCACTATAATTTATTCGAGCAATCATCGTATTAGTGTGTTTTCAAGTAATTGAAATTATAGTCGCTATATTAAATTAGCCCAATGAATATTTCATGGTTTGCCGGTTATATTACCAAACTTTTAGGGACTAATCTATCATTGAACGATAGCTATGGGGCTATCAATGCCAATGATGCAGATACTAGTCAAGATATAAATGAGAATATAGAGGTTGTAGCTGCAATTGCGAAAACTATAATAGTTGTTGATCAAAGACAAACAAATGTTGCAGCAAATATGGGGGCCATGGTAGATTTTTTGGAGCTTAATTATCAAGTTAGAGAGTTGTAGGCTTGAGCTATAATAATTTAGGGACTAAACGACAAAGTTTTGAAAATATTAGGACTAGAATTTCAATTTATAAGACTACTGTGGCTGCATACTCAGAAGAATGAAGCTAGTTGAATACTTTTTGGACCTTCTAAGCACACAGATTCGCAGGTAAAGGCCTCCTTTGCAAATACTACTACTGTAACTCACAATTAGAACTCCATAACTGCAACATATCGTGCAAAGCTTTGCGCCCAATTGCTAAGAGAGACTGAACTGCTAAGTCCAATTAAATACCCACTTGCAAAAATTTGGAGATCGAAGGCGGAAAGTTATTTACGCCAAAAGATCCCCTGTGAAACAGCTATTAAATTGAAATTTTCGCCCCAGAAATACAATTTTGGAGCCCATTTTCAACCTGAATCATATCCAATTCGAGTATAGTAATTCCCGGGACATAATTATTGATCAAACTATTTTGGATGGTGGTAAATTAGGCTCAATAGTAGAGATATTGTTATGTTCATAGTCAATCATGCAAACATCATATCCACAGTCATTACTCTATTCTATTTGAGGAGCAAACATTTAAAAAGGTATAGTGTTCAAAATAATGAATATTTCATGAAAACGTATTCATAAGTACTTTAAAAGTAAAAATAGTCATTAAACAAAACTTGATGTAGTTCATTAGTTAATGAAGTAGGCATATTGATCATATATTTCTTATTTCACATCTTATTAGTTTTATGTTATCATGTATTTACTTTATTATTTGATATCAAGTTAATGATTATACATCAGAAAATATTGTATTTTAGTCCTTAAAAGGGCATTTTCGTTTTTTAGATGTACCATTGAAGGAGGAAGATAAATCAAGAAAATTGATATTTTTTTGAACAAATTTTATTTTTGGCCATTACTTATGACCTAAAAACATTTTTATACTAACATTTTTAGCCAAACGTATTCAAAATGATCGTTTTTAGCCTATTTCGTTTATTCGTGAAATATTTCATGTATTTTAAAGATAATTTGGATATTTTAAATAAACAATATATTTATTTGGTCGCATCACAAATTATGACCTTTATTTAAAATGTTCACACTGTCTTTAAAATCTACGAAATATCTCACAAATAAAATGGCGTAAAAAAATAATTGTTATAAATGAACTAGACCGAAAAATGACACTTATAAAAACGCTTAACCTAAAATGTAATGCCTAAAAATGGAATTTGCTCGGGTATATTTTCGGTCAAAAATAATTGATATACTTTCTAGTTTCTATCTCCTTTTGGTCAAAAAAAGATTGATATACTTTCTTTTGTCTTTTGGTCAAAAAAAAAAGTTTGATATGCTTTCCCTTTTAGTATTTTTCTAATATAATGTATATTTAGTTTAAATAGTTTTGTATTGTATTCTAAGTATTCATGTTTTGCTCCATCTTCTTCATACACTCAACTGTCCTAGCATATATAGCATATTTCTTTGTTTCAAAGTATTTATAGCAGTGAAAAATAATAAGAAAAGCTCTAGCACTTCTTCTTCTTCTTCTAAAACCCTTAATGTCGAGTGCAATCATCACTGAAAGAGATTTCCCTTTTCTTAGAAAGATGAAATCTCTACAAGGGACGAATCCTTGCAAATCCAGTGATAACGCCAAAAACTGTATAATCTATGCGGTGGAGATGTATTGCAAGGAGAAGAAATATTTTGATAAGGTAAATTACTATGTTTATGATGAGAAGAAATTTGCTAAAATTTGGGAACAATCATTTAATATGTTAGGAGATTCATTCAATAGGTTGGAATATTCCAGAATTTTGGAAATATATAAAGAGGAAGAGGGAATTAAAGTAAAGGAAGGAGTAATGGTGGAGCCAATAAGTTCATTGCCGTATCGCCACAAGGATTGGAGCTATATTGTTTTTGAGTCCCATTTATTTAGAGTAGGTGGGTCTTATTACTCGGACCCTGACGAAATCATTGTAATTAGGGAAAAGCCGAAATGTAAGTCTGATGAAGCTGAATATTATTTGAAAGAAGCTAGCAAGAAAGTCAAAATACTTGATTTGAAAAACATTGAGAAAGATTGGATTGACGGTCCAGAGATGAACTTTCCTAGAAGAAATCCTCATCTTCTCATCTTAAAAGGCAAATTATATGTTGTTGGTGGATTCTTTACATATGATGATGAGGTGTTAAAGAAGTGTCTTTTCATGGAAGTTTTTGAAAATGGAACTTGGAAAGCTCTTCCTAATCATCCTAGATTGTTAGGAGACCCACCAGAAAACGATTATTTAATCTCAAAAATTGTAATAGGGGCCATTGAAGAGGAAGGTTTTATAATTGCTGGGGTTGGAATGGAGGATTATAATAAGGATTATTGTTTCTACACGTATAAACCAGAAGATGAAGTTCCAAAGTGGGAACCTTATGTAAGTATTAGTAAAGGTACACATTCCAGAATGATGATAGAACAAATAACCTTAAAAACAGCTGTTGCTTCGGGCAAGTTAATGCTTTGGTTATGGTCCTCAGAACCAAACATGTTGTACATAGAGGATTTGGAAAATAATAAAACATTATATGCCAATTTAGTTGAACACTTGTTAGTACCACCTGAAAATATACAGTGGTCCGAACCTGTTTTGCTCATGCTAGAGAAAGGAAAGTTTTGTTTGTTTTGGACTCTTCGTGGTTCAAAATACTTGTCTGGTACTGAGGTATATGTTGGTCTACATAGCACTGTCTTCACACTCAAAATCGTTTATGAGAAACCAATTTTTGAAGTCATATCATTTAAGTTCTCTCTTATCCCCGATCATACACACATTCTCCAATCTATTTGCATTGCGTATGTTCTCTATCTCTTTATCACCATTTATTTTATTTTATTTTATTTTAGAGTAAATAACACTTTTGCCCCCTGGGTTTATACGCGATTGACAGGTTGCCCCTTAACTCTTAAAATGCGCCTCGATGCCCCCTAAGATTTAGTTTTGTGACCCGTTACCCCCTACTGCGTGTTCCGTCCATTTTTACCGTTAAAAGTGACGTGGCATTTCCATGTTACAATTTTTTTTTTTTAATCCAGATGTCAATTAATTATTTAATTAATTTAAACCAAGGGCAAAAATGAAATTTCATTAATAGGTTTTATAATATTAAATATAATTAATAAAATAACACCCCCCACCCCCACCCCACCCGCACCCCCCCCCCCCCCCCCCTCCCCTTCTTCTTCTTCCCCTTCTTCTTCCCCGATGACCTGAAAAAAAAAAAAATCAATTAACTCTCCTCCATCAGATAAACCCACATTCTTGAATAAAGCCTCTTCCTAGATAATACCCACCTATCATCATATACAGCTTCGAGAACCATTCTAATTGCTTCGAGAACCATTAGCTTCGATTAATTAGCAAAAGTGAAACGAGAAGATGATCTATCAGTAGCTACAGAGCCGATTATTATCTTTACCACTTTTTAATCTTTATCTTCTTTAATGATGTTAATGCATAGTATTTGTCTTGAGGTTATAGATAACTTATGAAAGTATTTGCAAAGTTTCCGAATTAGCGGGTCATTGTACGGCACGTGAGCCATCCCAAAGACCAGACATGGGACACGCGGTTAATGTATTAGGTCCACTTGTCGAGAAATGGAAGCCTTCAAATCAAGGTGAAGAAGATGGGGATGGGATTGATTTACATATGAGCCTTCCTCAAGCTCTTCAAAGATGGCAAGCAAATGAAGGTACTTCGAGAATGTTTGATAGTTACTCGTATAGTGATCAAACACAATCCAGCATTCCAGCGAAGCCTTACGGGTTTGTGGATAGTTTTAATTCAACGAATGCCAGATAAACTAATCCAGCAAATAAAAAATGAGATTTTTAATTAATTTATTGATTATTCCACTTGATAATTATTTTAATTTATTAGTGTTTGTCATATTGTAAGGAAAGTAGAATTGATAGAGTTTGTTTGCTGTATTTGATTGTATTCTTTGAAGTTGACTATTGACAGAATTCAGAGCTATCTGTTTTAAGCCTTGGCTCTTGAATTTCTTGATCGAATTTATGAAAGTAGAGATTAATCAGAATGGAGGATAACCCACATTCTTGGGTTTGTAAAGCAAGTGGAAGATCTTCAAGCTTTCCTTCAATGGTGCTCACTGTGTTTGCTTGATTTTTTTTTTTTTTTATTTTTTTTTTTGCAGGTCATCGGGGAAGAAGAAGGGGAAAGAGTGAAATTAATTGAGATGCACCACGAAGTAATTCTTGAGTTATCATTGAATTTAGAAGACACAAAGAAGGGTACCTCTGCTTTTGCACTCTTTCAGATATGCGATAGCATTTATATTTTTAACAACTAAGTTAATTTTAAAAGATGTTTTTTTCCTCAGTTCCTGGACTTTGAAGATCATACTGGTTCTTTGTTGCTTATTTTCAGGATATACAAGAAACCCTTCTACCTTCAGCCGTTCATATTAACCTAAAAAGAAATGTTAATACAGATGGAAGAGAGAAAGAGTTAAATGTCAGTAAGGATCAAGCTTCCGCAAATAGTATTACATTTCTTTCTTTTACAACAAATCACTATTTGTATACACCACATTTTTTTAGGTATAAAACCAGTGAGGTATGTTTCTTTCTTTCTTATAGGTATTGATACGTGTAATTCTGATTTCTTATGATGAAGGTAATTAACTTAGTTATTAAAACATTCATACCACCACCAACAACTGAAATGAAATTAATTGAGATGCACCACGAAGGTAATTAAATTAATTTTTTTTTTTTTTTTGCAGGTCATCGGGGAAGAAGAAGGGGAAGAAGAAGAAGGGGAAGGGGGGGGGGGGGGGGGGGTGCGGTGGGGTGGGGGTGGGGGTGGGGGGTGTTATTTTATTAATTATATTTAATATTATAAAACCTATTAATGAAATTTCATTTTTGCCCTTGGTTTAAATTAATTAAATAATTAATTGACATCTGGATTAAAAAAAAAAATTGTGACATGGAAATGCCACGTCACTTTTAACGGTAAAAATGGACGGAACACGCAGTAGGGGGTAACGGGTCACAAAACTAAATCTTAGGGGGCATCGAGGCGCATTTTAAGAGTTAGGGGGCAACCTGTCAATCGCGTATAAACCCAGGGGGCAAAAGTGTCATTTACTCTTTATTTTATTATGTTGCATAATTATATAAAATTATTAATAACTATTATTTGCAGGGACATTGAAGATCCAATGCAGCTCACTTCTTTTGATTATTGACAAGTAATGGACAGTTAGGATCAAGTCCATTTTTGTTGTCTTTCTGATAACTGTATTTTGCTTATAAATTGGACATCTTGTTTTATTCATCCGTGCCTTAAGTCAAACTATAAGTGGCACAATTTATGTAAGATCATTTTTACCGTTCTAAATAAAGCTTTTTTTTAAACTGAATCATAAATTAAAAAGATTACTGAATACACGAATTGCCCAGCCAATTACAGAAAAAGCGATATAAATAAACAATATATGAAAAATAAACACAAAAAGTAAACCAAACAAACGCCAAGATGAATAACGCTCTACGACATCGGCTACCGGACAATTTCCAAAACTTATTTCTGCTCATTTAGTAAGGACAAATGAGTTGCAAGACTGACCAACCAACTAAACAAAAAAAAAAATCGACAAACCGACAAAAAATGCCACAAAGCAGGCAAGCAACCATACTCAGAAACTGCACCACCACAATGGGTGAAAAGTGCACCACACTAAAGGGTGTATAGGGTAAAGATAGAAAGGAGAAACTGTACGACAACGAAGCAGGAGAGGACAGGACATGCAATAATGGTAAAGAAAGCTCCAAAACAACAAACACACGTAACATACCCCAACCAGTGAACACTGCCATTCAATGAGATGAAACATCCACCTACAAACTATAACACCGTAGATAGAAGAACTTAAATAAAAGGTGAAAGACAGACACCTTTTATGTTCACTTCCACACCGAGAAGACAACACGTCGACTTTGCGAAACCCACACCAAACTAACAGCTTTCAACAAACACTGCAACTTTTTTTTGCACCCCCGTACACCAAATTTGTCTTGCTTTTCGATCTTTCGCCACCCATAGTCCTCATTCCCAACCAAACTTCACAATTAAATGAAAAGTTTGTCAGAGTTTCGATATAAAATTAAATGAACGCGTAACTCAATTCACACACACCTCAATTTTAACACAGATACTCCAATACCACACTAAATCCAATTACTTATCACAAGATATAGCTAAAAACTTTCACTTTTTCCAAAATTCAAGTAAGAAAAAGGAGAGACTAAGTTGTTGTACCAGATGAACTCGAGATCGAAAAGTGTATAAATCTTGTCTTATATAATACCCTTTGGCCCTAGAACTTTTTGTTTCTTCAAAACATCAATTTTTGAAATTAGGGTTTTGAGAATTTTGGAGAAATTTTTGATAATATAAGTGATTTTTTGAAATGATTTAAACTTTAATAAAGTTTTTAATGGTAATCTTTTATTGATATTGTGTTAATAGAGATTTTTGGAATGATATATATGTAATTTACAAAGTATTAAGGGCAACTGAAGTTTGCTTGGATCTTTGAATTCTCCTAATTATATTAGACCACTAAGGGTGGAGGCTTCCCTGTCAATTCTATTTGATAGGAAGAGTCTTCATGTCTAATACAAAGTTTTACAAACATTAAATTAATAATAGTGGCTGCTCATTTACATGAATGCGAAAGTAGAGCACTAAAGGTGGAGGCTTCCTGGTCTATCCTATTTCAAAATGATTTGTTGATAGTGATTTTTTTCCAAGTTCTCGTGAATATTAATTTTAAATTTTAAATTACATGACTATGGATTAATGATGGCAAAAATTATTTACTTTATAGGAATATAATGACATGGTGTTGATTATTCACATGCTTAAGATCACTAATTGCTCAAGGTACTAAAAATGCGTAATTGTAAAAGATTTGCATTAATTTGTATATGAATGTTTGTTCTGTTTTTTGTGGTGGAAGTATAATGAATAAGATGGATATACAACGAATGAATATGCTCAGTGTTCAAACTCAACCTGGTTTTCTAAAAATTCCTCTTTTGGGTTGTCAGATTTTAGGGCTGCAAATGAACCAAGCCGCTCGCGAGCAGCTCGAGCTCGGCTCGGAGAAAAGCTCGTTCGAGATCGGCTCGAACGTAAACAAGCTCAAGCTCAAGCTCCATTTTAAGCTCGATACGTAAACGAGCCTGCTCGAGCTCGGCTCGTGAGCTCGTTTAAAATTATAAATTATAAATTAATATATTCTCTACTTATAAATATATTATTAAACCTTCAATATCTAATTGGATATTTTTAATTTCTTTAGACATTTATATTTTTTTATTAATGGTATGTTTCATATTTTTATACCACACACTCATGAAAGTCCCATTTCAACCATAAAAAACAAATTGTTCATGATCAACTCGTGCTTGACTCTAAAAAATACTGTTCTATAAGTTAAACAAACAAGTTCTAACATTCCTGATTTGGATCATTGGAAGCTCGGGTTCGGCTCGTTTAAATTTGAGCTCGGCTCGGCCCGGCTCGTTTAAATTCTAGCTCGGCTCGGCCCGGCTCGAGATAATAAACAAACAAGCATGTACATCTAGTATTCGGCTCGGCTCGGCTCGTTCGCAGCCCTATCAGATTTCTTGTAAGTTACATTATCTATCCATTAGTTTCTGTTGGATTAAGAAGCTTTATTATTATGGTGATGTTTTTCCATTCTAAGTTAATTTGTTAACTTATGGTGATGTATTAGATGAAAACAGTTTCCTAGAAATTCTCATTTTACGGTGATGCTTTTCCATTTCAAGTTAATTTGTTACGTATAGTAAATTGTAATATATCTCCTTCTCTCCACATTGGATTCCTCTGTAGTAACATGAGTGACATCTCAAGCGAATATATGAGAAAGATGATGGAAAAAATACCTAATCAGATTGAATTCTTGATGAGCCTGTATGGATCTAACTTGTACCTTGTTGCTTTAGCTACTAGGTTTGCGTCTCTAATGAACTTCCTATTAAGTCTAATATTGAGTAGGCAACCTAATAAGTTTTGTTAAGTTGGTATCTGAATGTTATCAATGTCCCTAGTCTCTATAAAGCCAATGAAGATAATTAATCTGAGGCCTAGTTAATTGTAGCCCATGATGATATTACTCCCTCTGTTCCACTAAATTTGTCCACTTTGCTTTTCACATATATTAAAAAACATAATAAATGCATTTACCATTACAAAAATACCCCCAATAAAGTATCTTGATATCTTAAATGTGTATTGGAAATATTAATTTTAATATTTTAATAAGCGTAATAAAGAAAAAAGTAGGGAAAAAAGTGTCTTGAACTCCTAAGTGGACAATATATATAGAACATCATATTTAGTAAGTGGACAATTTCAGTGGAACAGAAAAAGTGATAATTTGAGGCTATTTCAGGAAATGTTAGAACTAATGGTGGTGTTTGTGTTACTAATGATTGACTTGTATTTGAACTAGTTTTGTGTAATCTGCATTTGTATTTGAACTTGTATTCTAAGCTTACATTGTAAAAGTCTATATTTTACTATTGACTTGTAATTAAATTTTTGCAAATTACTATTTTTAAAAACTTACTATATTGCGTATGTTACTATTTTGGGAAAGTTACTAGTTAAGGAAAGTTTTTTTTGAATTTTGAATATCTTTTAAGTATTTTATGTTGTTTGACTTTTTCTTGATCAATTTTTAATATCAAAACCGACCCTAATCCGACCGTACCTGCGAAAACAATATTATTAAATAGGGTTAAGGTTTAAATAATTCAAATCCGACAAAATCGGATTGGGGGTAAGGGGTAGCAATGGCTTGAGGGAAAAGGGGAAAAATTCCTAAAATTTAATGGGGGTGCAAAATTTTAAAAACCCCGCCTTTAAGTGTTGGCAACGCAGGATCCGCGTTTGTATGTTGCCTGTATTTCCTCACCGTTGATGATTATCATATCTACGGCTCATATTCTATTTTTCTCTTTCACAAGGATCGCCACTCTCACTCGCATCATATAAATATACCAAAATCCAGATCCACAGTACTTCATCTCACAACCCAAATCATTACTCCCTCCGTCCCAAAAATAATGTCCACATTACTAAATATGGTGTCTCAAAAATAATGTCCACTTACCATTTCAAGACAACTTTTTCTTACTATTTTCCCTTATTACCCCTACTTTTCTTTTAATTTATAATTATTTAAATTATTATTTTATACTTGATTGCATTTTCCTAAGCATAGGAATAGGTGTGCATTATCATTAATGATGACATTTATTAGGGACGTTTTAGTACATGTAGAGTTCAATAATGACATTTCTTAATCTGTGTGAAAATATTAAGGGGACATTATTCTTGGGACGGAGGGAGTACATTACAAACAAGTTTCTAAAATTTGAAAAAAATATCAAGGCGTGGAAAGGGAGGAAAGGGGTTAGGGAAAGGAGGAGCAAAACGACATCGTAAAGTGCTAAGAGATAACATCCAAGGAATCACAAAGCCAGCAATCAGGCATTTAGCACGCAGAGGTGGAGTGAAGCGTATTTCAGGTTTGATTTATGAAGAGACAAGAGGTGTTCTCAAGATCTTTCTCGAGAATGTGATTCGTGATGCTGTCACATACACTGAGCACGCTAGGAGAAAGACAGTCACTGCCATGGATGTTGTGTATGCTCTAAAGAGGCAAGGCAGAACTCTCTATGGATTTGGAGGATAGAATAGTTTTTATTATAATTTAACTTCTTAGTTGCTTCTTTGTTCAGTTGAAGATGGGTATGAATTTTAATTTCAGGTTAAATGGTTTGATATTAATCCAAAATCATCTTTGCAACAAATCTATTTTTTTTTATATTATAATTGTGTTAATTTCTATTGTATCTATAAATCCTCTGTTATGAGATATTTTTAGCAATTAATCGTACACCCCAAGTGAGATAGACCTACCGCTTCAGTAAAATGTAACAAAATAAGGTTCTTAAATTTATAAAGTTTTATGTTGTTTTGATGCTATTTATGAATTGGAATTTTATATGGATTATATTGTCATTAGTGATACTATGATAGTGATCTTTTTCATTTGACCAGTAGCTTTATCCTCAGCAGAAGCATTAAGAATAGTAGAATACCATTAGTATCAATCTCAAATACACATTTACATTTAGCATACCCCTTTAGAGCTGGTGGGATATCATTGAGCGTGAATTGTCCCAACATGTTGTTGTCTTTTTGCAAGGCTCTCTCACCCTCGTACACCATGACAATGAAGTTCTTTTGGTTATCCTCAGTTGATTCATATATCTTCTCCTTCTTAGTTGGAATCATAGTATTTCTCGGAACTATAACATTCATGACACCACCAATTGTCTCGATACCAAGAGATAATGGAGTAATATCTAACAAAACAAACTCCTCAATTTTCTTGTTTCCTTGCCCTGTTAAATCACAGCTTGTACAGCCGCACCATAAGCTACAGCTTCATCAGGGTTAATGTTCTTCGACAACTCCTTCCTGTTAAAGATTTTTTTTAATAATTCCTGAACTTTAGGAATTCTACTCGACCCATCGAACAAGAACCACATCATAAACATTTCTTTTATCCATCTTGCCATCTTTCAAACACTGCTCTACAAGTTTCATACACTTGTTAAACAAATCCATGTTTATTTCCTCAAACCTCGCTCGTGTAATAGTGGAGTAGAAATCAATACCTTCATACAAAGACTCAATTTCTATCTTAGCTTGAATAATGGACGAGAGTGCCCTCTGGGCACTCTCGGCAGCAGTTCTTAACTTCTCAAAGCTCGCGAGTTTCCACTAATATCCTTCTTGTGTTTCCTCTTGAATTCTTGAACTAAATAGTTCACCACTCCATTATCAAAATCCGCCCCACCCAAAGGAGTATCACCAGCAGTAGCTTTAACTTCAAAAATACCATCTTCAATAGTCAAAAGAGAAACATGAAAAGTACCACCACCAAGATAAAAAATAAGGTAATTTGGAGGGGTAATTTGGAAGGGTTAAGGGGAGCTAGAGTTGCTTGGGATAAAGTTTGTAGACCTAAAGCTGAGGGTGGTTTGAACATACCTAATATTGAACACTTGAATAAGGTATGTATGCTTAGTTTGTTTTGGAGGGTTTATAGGATAAATGATAATTTGCTCAGTAAGTGGTTTCATGGAAATATTAGCAAAGGTTGTTGTATTTGGAGCTTAAAGGTGAAGCAGGACTTAGCTTGGATATGGAAAAAGATTTTAAACCTGAGGGAAGTGGCCTATCAATTTATTACTCATGAGATTAGGGATGGTTCAAATACTTATGTGTATTGGGACAGATGGATCAAAGGTGAGAGTATAGGGGTTGCTTTAAAAAGGGAGTTTATATATAGCAATGAATGGGATAATAGAACAGTAGAGAGTTGTTTCAGCAGGGGCAGATGGCATTTTCCTATAGAGCTAAGAGGCTTAGCGGATATGATCCAAACTCCTAGACAGGGTCTTGATGTTATTAGATGGTCAGCTAGCTGCAGGAACAAATTTTCATTTAAAAAAACTATGCAGGAGATAAGAGGGACTGGAGTGGTCCTTGAATGGAGTAAACTAATATGGTATAAAACTAATATTCCAAAGTGTAGCTTTATGGCTTGGATGGCTTGTTTGGATAGGTTGCCAACAAAGTCTAGGATGTGTGAGTGGGGTATAAGTGCAGATATGTCTTGCCAGACTTGTCATAATTCAATTGAGGACAGGGATCATGTTTTTGTGACCTGCCCAATATCTAGAAGAATGTTGAAAGAATGTTTTAGGAGAAGTGGCCTCAGATGGAAGGAGTGTAATACATGGGAGGAGGTTATAGAAATGCTGTTAATGGAAGCTAATAGCAAATTTTTGAATTACATAATTAGTGGCTGGATTACAGGTTTTGTATACCAGGTGTGGATGAACAGAAATGCTATTATTCATAATGATAGGATAAAAAAATGAGGATGAAATGCTGAATAATATTCAATATATGATAGGTGTGAAATCAATGGGGTGCAGAAAATATGCAAGTAATATCAAGAATGAAGAAATAGCAAAAGAGTGAAGGCTTTGTAATGTTTTTAAAGATAGTTAGATCATTTGTATTGCTCTATGCTCTATCTGTACTTATCTAGCTTTTGTCTGTTAGGAGCAGTAGATGATATTAAAGATCTGTAAATGAATTTTAATGAGTTTTAATAAAATTGTTTGATTAGCGAAAAAAAAGATAAAAAATAAGCACGTTCTTTTCTCCAGAGCTTGAAGCTTTTACATTAAGCCCATACGCAATAGCAGCAGCAGTAGGTTCGTTAATAATCCACAAAACGTTAAGGCCAGCAATGAGAGCAGCATCTTTAGTGGCTTGTCTTTGAGAGTCATTGAAGTAAGCAGGTACAGTATAACGACAACATTCTTAACTATGGTACCTAAATACGCCTCCGCAATTTCCTTCATCTTGGTAAGGATCATCGAAGAAATTTCCTCTGCTGAGAATTGTTTCTCCTCATTCTTATAGGTTACAACAATCATATGTTTGTTAGAAGGTTGTTTGTTAGAAGGTCCAGGAATGACTTTGAAAGGCCATAGCTTCACATCACTCTGCACCGTAGGGTCACTGAATTTTCTTCCAATTAAACGCTTGGGGTAGGGAAAAGGATGGCAGGATAATTGTGTGCGCACAAAGTACTCTCGTGAAGTGGACTAAGCCCGAGCTTGGGATTAAACTTAATATAGACGGCAGTCAAAGGCAAGGGATCTCAAAAGAGGGAGTTAGTGGGCTATTCAAAGACATAGAAGGGAACTATTAGGTGGTTTTGCGGGCCTACCATAGCATGTTCGGCGTTTCAAGCGGAGTTGATTGCATTACACATTGGGTTATCCTTGGCATGTACTAGGAATCATGATAGAGTAGTGATCGAACTGTTTCGTTTGCGTTACACTCGCTAGGCGGTGGGAACAATGGAGATTGGTTAGATACACTACTTTTGGAATGTAGAGAGATCCTTCGGAGCCATACGGGATTTGAGCTTGTTCATATATGTAAAGAAGCTAATCATTGTGCAGATTTCATGGCTAAATTGGGCACGGATATAGAGGACGATATGGTATACTATAGAGACCCCCAGAGGGAGCGAGGAAGTTTATTACAAGAGATAAATGTGGAAAGTCTTCGCCAAGAACTATTTATACACTCATTCAGACGTTTAGTAAGTTAGATTAGCTTACTGGTCTTACTAAGACCTCAAATGTATAGAAAAAAGGGAATTTTCTATAATCCTTCTAATTTTTTTATAATTTCACTTTATTCCCTAACTTTTAAATTGACTCTAACTTGAGTACCCGACTTCTATTTATTTTATTTGTACATGTTTTTTTTACATAGGAGAGCCATTTTGCACTCAGAGTTGTTAACTCGGTTCAAACCTACACCACTAAATTGGATGACCAAAGCCCTGGCCAGTGAGCTAATTCCAACTAGTTTTATTTGCACATCTTTTGTTTTAAGATTTGTATAAAATATTATATTAGGACATACAATATAGTTTTAAGATTTGTAATTTTTGAATATCAACTTTTTTTTAAATGAAGCTTTACCCCAAATCTCTTGTAATTTTTGAAAATCAACTTTTTTTTAAATGTATCTGAGAGACATTTTGGACTCGGAGTTATTTATACTTCAATGAGATTCGATCCTAAGATTTCTTGGTCTCTGCGAAGTAGTCTAACCACTAAATCAACACTATGTACTTTCTCCATTTATTCCAGGGAAAATAGTGTGTTGATAATTATTTAAATTATTAGGTGACACAGAGTGTAGACGCGTCTACATTTATTTGCAACCATTTACCGACGCTATCAGAACCAACAACCAATTTGTCGACGCTATGTGGTAAAGCGTTTCCATAATCTCTAACTCATTTGTCGACGCTATGTGGTAAAGCGTCCTCAAAATCTAGAACTCATTTGCCGAAGCTTTGTTATACACGTTCTTAATAACAAACCAAAACAGAGACGGTGTACCAAAAGCGTCGGTATTTATAAAACGATGCTGGCGACGCGACGATAGCGTCGACAAATGACAAAGCTTGCGTCACTATTGATATCGATTCCATTATCCACCAACAGACAGTCCCATTCCATTATCGGTCTTAAATAACATCAAACATTTTGTTTTTGTTCTCAAATTAGTTCTCAAGTTAGTAAGTGAATTCTTCCTCTTGATTATTCCTATTTTGTAGTGTTTCAGTTCTCTGATTTGCATATTTCTTTGGAAAGATTTTGAAATATAAAAGTATATTATTTTTGAGATTGATTGCTTAACGCTTACCAAGCCTATTATGCTATTTGGTTCGTGTTGTCCGATGAATGGTACTCCCTCTGTCCCAAAAATAATATCCACTTAGCATTTCCACACATATTAAGAAATGTCATTATTAAACCCTACATATACAAAAATACCCCTAATAAATATCATCATTAATGATAATGCACATCTATTCCTATGTCTAGGAAAATGCAATCAAGTATAAAATAATAATTCAAATAATTATAAATCAAAAGAAAAGTAGGGGTAATAAGGGAAAAAAGTAGAAAAATTTGTCTTAAAATGGTAAGTGGACATTATTTTTTGGACACCATATTTAGTAATGTGGACATTATTTTTGGGACAGAGAGAGTACGATTTAAAATAACTTCCGATAATAAAACACATAGGGTCAGATATGGCCTAAGAATTTGAAATTTTGGTCTTACAACATTAATAAATTTTAATATTTAAGGACCCCCTAATTTAATCAAATAAAATAATTTACTATAGTTTTTTTACAAAAATTTTTTAGTCTATTTTATAGTTTAAATACAAAACAAAGAAAAAAACAATTTGTAAAAAATAGGGAAATATACTTTATAGCTCAACATGACAAATGATTGGGACCAGTACGGACCGGATCTTACTGGACCTATACCTTATCGGTCCATTTCGGTCTCCTTACCGGTCCGGTTCTTTGTATACACTAATTTAATTCACTCACTAACAAGGGAACTGCTGTAAAGAGAGCTGGTATCATTAATCGATCATTCTTGGAAAAAGGAAATGAGAAGCCTTATAACTATGTAATCACCATCTGATATATAATAAGGTATAACTTACAATAAACTTAATGTAGCTACCTGAGACATTAATTACTTTGATGGTGACTAAAACTCACATAAAACGCCACATGGACCCTTCAACTATTTTGTTCATATGAAAATTACATAAGCTGTACATGTGGCTACATTAGGTAGTATAGCTTCCGCTTGTCTCGAAGAATTGGGGCTTCTATTGGCGCAACTACATAGCACAATCTCAACTAAGACATAATGATTACAACGTTCAAAGGATAATCAACTACATAAATAGTATTTAATACAAAATACTACATTATTATAGGAACTGAAAATGATTCATATTGTAAAAACACTACATTATTCAATCATACCAAAAGCAAAGAGAAAACAACTAAAAACAAAGATTAACATACTAAGACTTCTTTAACCAGCAGGAGATTACCCCATTACACGACTTCACGGTCTGATACTCATTGGCTGGGACAGTATTGCATATTTCTTGAAGCTCTTTCATCTTCTTCTCAATTTCATAAACCTCCGCAAGCTGGTTAACTTCTAGCCACTTAAACGTATCTTTAATAGCATCCTTCATGTTCTTCGTCTTGTTTTTAATGGTGTTCCTCATGTTGTAAGTATAATTCTCCAAGGCTAACCTGGCCTCCACTTTCTTTTTAATCAATTCATCTTCGGACTTATACTTTTCAGCCTCTCGCACCATTTTCTTAATCTCCTCAGTGGAAAGCCTTCCCGTATCATTAGTGATGGTGATCTTTTTCTTATTACCAGTAGCTTTGTCCTCAGCAGAAACTTTGAGGAAACCATTAACATCCATATCGAATATCACATTAATTTTAGGTACCAACCTTGGAGCTGGTTTGATTCCATCGAGTACGAATGAACCTAACAAGTTGTTTCCCTTCACTATAGCTCTCTCCCCCTCGTACACAGAGATTCTCATACTCGTCTGGTTATCAAAATGTGTTGTAAACACTTTCTCCTTCTTGGTGGGAATCATAGTATTTCTAGGAACCGTAATAGACATGACACCACCTGTTGTCTCGATACCAAGAGATAACGGAGTAACATCTAACAAAACAAATTCCTTAACCTTCTCATTGTCTTTCCCGGTCAAAACGGCAGCTTGGATAGCTGCACCATAAGCAACAGCCTCATCAGGATTAATGATCTTCGACAACTCTTTCCCGTTAAAGAATTTTTTTAATAATTCCTGAACTTTAGGAATCCGACTCGACCCACCAACAAGAACTACATCATCAACATTTCTTTTATCCATTTTCGCATCACTCAAACATTGCTCTACTAGCTCCATACACTTCTTGAACAGATCCATGTTTATTTCCTCGAACCTCGCCCTTGTAATGGTTGTGTAGAAATCAATACCTTCATATAAACAATCAAGTTCTATATGAGTTTGAGTAGTATATGAGAGAGCCCTCTTCGCTTTCTCAGAGCAAGTCCTTAACCTTCTCAACACCTTTGGGTTTCCATTTATATCCTTCTTATGCTTCCTTTGGAATCTTTTAACAAGATGGTTGACCAATATATTATCAAAGTCCCTACCACCCAAATGAGTATCACCAGCACTGGCTTTAACTTTAAAAACACCATCTTTAATTGTCAAAAGAGAAACATCAAAAGTACCACCACCAAGATCAAAGATAAGCACGTTCTTTTCCCTAGAGCTCGAAGCTTTCAAATCAAGCCCATACGCAATAGCAGCAGCAGTAGGTTCGTTAATAATACGCAAAACATTAAGACCAGCAATGAGAGCAGCATCTTTAGTGGCTTGTCTCTGAGAGTCATTGTAATAAGCAGGAACAGTTAACACAGCATTCTTAACTATGGTACCTAAATACGCCTCCGCAATTTCCTTCATCTTTGTAAGGATCATCGAAGATATTTCCTCTGCTGAGAATTGTTTCTCCTCACCCTTGTAGGTTACACCAATCATAGGTTTGTCAGAATTTCCAGGAATGACTTTGAAAGGCCATAGCTTCACATCACTCTGCACCGTAGGGTCACTGAATTTTCTTCCAATTAAACGCTTAGCATCTGTCAATATTATGCTTATTAAAAATAATGTTACAAATCCTTTTATAATACTAAACTGTACAAAAAATGAATTGCGTTACCAAAGATTGTGTTAAATGGATTGCTGGAGATTTGGTTATTAGCAGAATCACCAATGAATCTCTGTGTATCCGTGAAAGCTACACAAGAAGGTGTTGTCCTATTGCCTTGATCATTAGCAATGATTTCAACTCTGTCGTGTTTCCAAACACCAACACAAGAGTAAGTAGTTCCCAAATCAATTCCAATGGCTTGAGGAATTCTCTGTGTTGGATTTATTTTTCTTTTTTTGACATACGTGTTTGAATTTATTGGTACAGAGCTCTTTGCACCCATTAGAAAATGGAAGTGTGTGTTTGAGCTAGTGAAAAACTTAAGTGTCTGTTTGAGGGAGGTCTTTTTTAAAGGGATGGTCTGGTAGAAAGTTTTGCTGCCTTTTCGGCCAATTATTTGAACTCAATAAGTTAAATGATTGTTTGACCAAATCTAGGGTAAGTAACAAATTTCCCTTTCCGCAGGGAGTTCAATTTTTCTTATTCTTCTCGTACCACTTCCACGTTTATTGCTTTCATCAGTCTATTTTTTTTTTTAGGAAAATACAAAAGAAAGCCAAAAATCCATGAAGTTTATATTATAAAGTCAAATTAGAAAAAGTTATGCTTCAAAGCCATTTTTTAGTTTTCTGGTTAAGGTTTTGTCCGTTTTACCCTTGTTTGTTATGGGTACGCACCCGCGAATTTTTTATTTTTTGATTCACCTTGTTTTTTATTTGGTTTAGTCATTTTGTGTTTACCGATAAAGGTACGGACCCATGACCCTGTATTTTAGTTAAACAACCTCGGCATGGGGCCAGACCCACGTACATTTTTTCATAGTCCACGGAATATACATCTACGGGTCCGGACCCACAACTTGTTTTAATTAATTTTTTCTTTTGATTTTTTTAAGTCATTTGTTATTTGTCTATATGGGTCCGGACCCATCTCGTTAGGGTTACAGACCCATGACCCAAACCACCACCCCAATGACCCAAACCACCTTTATTGGGTTGTACCCTTCGCCCAGCATTCTTCACGGAACCCTAGTAGCCCATCCCAACTCATCTTCT
This sequence comes from Nemophila menziesii, assembly GCA_029959085.1. NCBI lineage: Eukaryota > Viridiplantae > Streptophyta > Magnoliopsida > Boraginales > Hydrophyllaceae > Nemophila > Nemophila menziesii. The sequence continues at coordinate 459,215 of JARWIR010000137.1, read as the reverse complement.
CCGGCAACGCAGCAAATCTGAAACCAAAAACAAAACAGTGAAACAAAACTTAAAAAGAAAATATATTATAATAAACCCAGCACTGTACCTTTAATGTTCAAATCTGATCTGCTGGGAAGGTGAGACCCACAGCAACAGCGAGGGAAGGGGTTCTTCAACAACAGCGGTTTTTCGTCTGCAGTAGGTGGGTTGTACCCGTGACGGTGATGGACGAAGTGCTTCGTGGTGGTGGTGGTGGTGCGCCTTGTTGCAGAGAGTGAGAGAGAGAGAGAACAGAATGGGGTGGTGAAGCTCCAGCGCGGTGGTGAAGCACCAGATCTGGATTGAATGAACACGTTGGTGGTTGGAGCTCCAGCGCGGCGGCGACAATGGAGAGCATCGACTTGGAGGGGCCGAGCTCTGAGCATCCTTCACGTCGCGGATTTGGCCAAGCAGCAGGCCTATATCACGTCGAGTTCAGCACTGGTGATGGTGGAGGGGCGACGAGGCCTGCAACAGAGGTGATGGTGATGCAGGTCTGGGTTCGATGGTGGTGGGGAGAGGGGAGGCTCGGCATCGGGGCTGGTGCAGCAGCAGGGAGCTCTGTGATGAAGCTCAGATCGAGGGGGGGTGGGATGGGTTTCGCCTTGTTGCAGAGAGTGAGAGAGAGAGAGAGAGAATAGAATGGGGTGGGGTGGGATGGGTTCGGTTGTTTAATGGGGATGGTGTGTGGGTTTTTTGTTTTTTACAGTTGGGCTAGAGTGGAGGGACATTTTGGGCTTTTACCTCTACTAATTAGATGCTAACTAGTACTTAGGGCTGCTGGACTTATATTATTTTCACATATGGCCTTTTGGCCTTTAAAAGTTAATACCCTTTTTTTTTTCTAATACACGGATGATTTTTTTTGGACTTAGAGTGATTTGAATAGCAATAAAATTTAATCTAGAACCTCTTTTTTTTTTTCCTTAAAATTATTTTCTTTAATATTAAAATAAATGTTCTTAAGTATCACCAAACTAATTCAACCATCCTATTTAAGCCACTTAATTATTATAGGTTCCAAATCATTCATTAATCAACTAAAAACATTTCAAATCATCCACTTTAATCTTTTTTTTAGTCGAAAAACAGTAATTCATAAAAGTCACAAAAATTGTTACACATTAGCCTACATCTATAGTGTCAAAGTCATTTCTAACCAAGTTGGCCAATAAAGGAGGTGGACAAACACTCCAAAGACCAAACAAGTTGCCTTTTAGTATTTGTTTGGCCACCCAATCCGCGCTTCTATTGTTAACTCTCCTAACAAAGGAGATACTAATGTTATCCATTTTCATACAAAAACGAATATTCTTAACCACTAACTTAGTACAACTATCAATATTACAAGTTGTCGAATTAATTTGGTTAATAACAGTTTGACAATCATTCTCTACTTCAACCGTTCTTAGAGGTCTCTGTTTAGGCATTTCACAAGCCTCCAATATTCCTCTAGCCCCTGCTTCAGCAATAGAATGAACTTTGATCATATTAGCCTTTCTTTCCAAAATAAAACCTTAATTTTATACTTGACTTACACATGAATAGGTACCATTATTATTGTCCATCTATATTTAATTTTCGATAATAAATATTTTAATCTATTACTATTAAAATCTTTATTTACACAATATCGCTAACATTCTTTACAAAACAAAATTATCCATTCATCAGATTTATCTTATTAAGTAAATAAGAGATGTAAAAAATAATTATTGTACATGTGGTAATCGACTAAAAATACATCAAACAAAAAAATAATTAAAAAAATATAAGATTTTTACAATTTTTTTATAATGATAATTTATTGATTAATTTATTTTTAAGTAGCTTTTATTTTTATTGTTTAAGTAAAATAATAAAAAAATTAAGAAAAAAAGAAATAATAATATGTTATGTATTATGTATTTTTTTTAATGATTTATTTTAATATTTTTATAATATTCTAAAATAGTTAAAATTTACAATTGACTAATATACCCTATTCATGCATGTATGTGTAAATCAACACAATGAGTGATATCGAAAACTTTTAAAATTCTGTAGATAAATATTTAATAGGTCACAAGTCCGATTTCGTTCCTGATTTTCACCACTGAAGTTAAATGTTCATTAGTAAAATCTTGTTCTTTTGATTCCCGGAATTATTGCCGAAATTTTCAAATCCACAAGATATACTAGATTAATGGTTGATTTGAAACCCATAATAGTTAAATGGTCCAAACAAGTCTGGTGTAATAGTTTAGTGGTCCCTAAAAATATTTACCTTTAATATTATAATCAACTTCCTTAAAACATTATTTACACGTTCTATATAATAAAACAAAATAAAAGTGATTGTTCTAAGAATTTTAAAAATCAAGTCAATTTGTTTTTCTATAATGATTTCTATTTTTTTATTTAAAAAAATTTTCATCTGAAGATTCAAGTAAAAATATTTAAACTTCTCTACTGAAATTATCTACTAAAGACAAATTATATAGACAAACAATATTTAAAGTAACCAAGAGAATTATATCTTTTCTACTTCTTTTTAGACTTTGATGGAATAAGAAGTGACGTTTCTTGATTTTTGCAAGGCCAACCACGCGGTTAAATTGGAAGTTTTGGTCACATGAATGACTGGAGTTGAAGTAACGTGGCGAATTTGAGTCAGTAATAAGAGTAGCTTTGGTATATAGAATAGGCTATGTTTTACAATTATTTAATTTAATACAGAGGTTTTTTTTTTAATCCATTTGAAACACAATTCAACAAACATCAAACATGTTATTTTAACATCTAAACAATTATAATCCCTATAAAGTACGACTTGCAAGTCTAAAAATACAATTTTACAAATCTTAAAACAAGTCTATTACATAACACATTCATCAAGGTTGTTTTGACATCCAAACGAAACCCATCAATTTAACAAACATCACTACAACCAAACCGGTTTTTTTAACATCTAAACAATTATAATACCTATAAAGTACGACTCACAATTCTAAAAATACAATTTTACAAACCTTAAAACAAGTCAATTGCATAACACATTCATCAAGGATGTTTTAACATCCAAACGAAAGCCATCAATTCCTATACCTCCACTGGAAAATGTCGCTTGACACTAAGAACTTGTCATCAGTTTTTGTCAAGCGAAGTGTTTGATTAAATTCGAGTTTCTCTACTTTATCATTGTAAGAGATTAATAAAAACCCAAAGACTACAACAATTATAGAGTTGAAGGTTAAATGATCAAAAGCCACATCTATTACTTCGTGCTTGCATTGCCTGAACCGAAGACCTTCGAGCATAGATTTGATGGGTTCCTATATTATGCAAAATAATTTACATTTAACAAAGATTAGGATTATTTCTAATTTAAATTTTTGTTGCATGATTTAGAAAATAATTATATGAGGTAGCATGGATTAATAAAGAAAATTTACCTTGTTGCTTAGGTTGAATCCCCTCCAATTGCGTAATCCTTTTTATCCTTTTAATAATATCCTGAAATAAGCTAAAGAATAAGAACCTATAATGCAATTAACTTAAATAGTATGTAAACTAATTTAGCACTAATTGCACAACAGTCCCTATATTTATTACCTTCGGGTTGTTTCTTATTTGTCTAGTATGACACACATAAGTTTCTTCTAAATTAGAAGATAGATAAACTGTTTCGATAATATCTTCTAATAATAAACGACTTAAGAAAATAATCAATGCTGGTATCTAAAAAAAAAAAAAAAAAAAAAAACACGAATTAATATGGTCAAAAATTGGGACCAACGACTATATGCAAAGTAATGCTTAATACATATATAATGAAAAGAGATTGTAAGTTCAGACTTTTTAAACTACACAAAGTATCTTAAAGAGGTTCATGGGGGATTATGATGAAATTCTACTGTAAACTTTCACATAAATAAAATAAGAGAAATCTTACAAGTTTTTTATCCGATCCCACACATTCTCGATACAATAACTTGGTTTTTAAAGCTTCCCAGTAGAGTCCATATCCATAGTTGGATATATTTACTGCAAAACAATTCAAAACTAGAGTATAAGACCAAATTGCTCACTCAAACAGTCACGTCAAATCGTGGGTCCCACAAATTCATACGCTAGCATTACTTCTCATACGGTAAAAGACTTTCAACGGTCATAAAACAGCCATTGTAGGATTTGTATAAAACTATAATAAACATTTATACTTGAATCGATTTCGAATTTTTTTTAAAGTGATGAGATTAGGTTAAAAATGATTTAAATTATTAGAACTTAAATGGTAAAAAATAATTTTTTACCTTAATTTGGGTTCTTCGATGGTTGATTCCGTAGCCAAGTGGCGTATATGATGGTGGAGAATGGTCCACGAGTGGCGGCGGTTTTCTTGTGCAGAAGAGCGGGTTGGTGGGAATGTGAGTGTGAAGAGATGGGATTTAGTTTTTATCGTGTTTCACTGTTTTTTATTTTTTTTTCGAACAAAAAAAATATTTCATTGTTTTTTCAATGTTTACTTGCTTTTGATTGGGAAGCAGTTTACTTATACAATGGCCCCCGTTACCCACAGCCGGCCCCTGTTTAAATTGGGCTTCATGGACCCTCACAGTATATGATTTTTCCTGCGTCAATTTAAAACTTGCGGTATGGGAGCCTTTGGAGTTTCTTCATTCTTCAAATTTTGTGGCTTTGGAAATGCTGTATCAGGTACAATTACTGGATTCTGCTTTTTCCAGTTAGTCTCTTTGATCTGGGGATAGGGTAGAGAGTGCGAATGTTATTTTCTCTTGCTGGGCCAGTTTGGTTGGTCTATTTGGTAGGCAGCGAGAAGGGTTGTTTTGTGGGGTAGTATCTTTGCTTGTGTTAGTTTGTATTTTGGTATTTTTGGCATCGTATTTTGCTCTCCCTCGCTAACGGCTTGTGGTGGTACACTTTGAGTTAATTTTACCAGTTCAGTTGGCTTTGATTTTGGATATTCCGGGTGTTTTCCATTCACTCAGTATTTCTTATTTTCGTTTCTTAGCTGTTTGAATTTTTTAACTCGCGCTATTGTTGGTTATCGGAATGGATGGTTTTGTTGTGGTCTTGTGCGTTGGTGTTGTTTCTATGTTTCTTTCAGGTTTCTTGTAATCACGGGTGGTGTTTCATTTGTGGCCAAGGTCAATTATTCAATTGAGTCAGACATTAGAAGTTTCGGGTGTTTGCCGTTCAGTCGAGGTTTCTTGTGGTTGGACTTTCATTATTTGGTTACTTTGGCTTGCGATTTTATGATTTGGCTGGAGAAGCTTTGTTTGTGCTTTTATCTTCGGTGTGTGTTTTCTTGTTCAACCCTTTCTGTCTCGGTATTCGTTATTATCACTTGGGCTAGTGATACTTCTTTTGATCTGGGGGTTATCAGGACTTTCGTTTTCGTTAATGCAATTGTCGTCTTAGCTTATACTTTGGGTATGAGAGTCTGCTTCAAGTTGGTAACTACATGGGTTCATTATATGGTAGTCGATTTACTCCCCCTCGCTTCGAGGCTTGAGTTTGTCTTTATTAAATATCATGTTTATTCTACCCTTAGAGGTCTGAGCCCGCTACTTCAGTGGCATCTACGTTTCTAGTTCACTTTGGGAAGTTGTTGCGGTTCGAGAGTGTCTCGTGTTTCCTTTGTTCTAGTTATTTTAGTCCTTTATTTGTTGTTCTTTAAAGGTCTTTGCTTTGGGTTTGGTTGGTCAAACCCGAGTTCGTTGTAACCTTCTTTTAATTTAATATAAGCTTTTGGAACAAAAAAAAATGTTTACTTTTCTTTTTTTGTTATGAAAATTTTCACGTGTATGATAGTTGGTCTAGTGGTTAGACTACTCCACAGAGACCAAATCTTATTGGAGTCAAAATGATTCCGAGTACAAAGTGTCTCTCATATGTATTAAAAAAAATCTTGTTTCCGGTTGTATACTACTTTTTATTTGAAAAAAAATTACAATACTTTAATTTTATTTACATACATATAAGGTCTAACAAAAACCAGTAACTTCAACTAACTTTTGTACAAGCACATTACGAGGTGTAGTCATTCATGTCTATATCGCGTTAAGAACTTCTATAATCTTTTGGGAGGGTCCATTTAAGAGATCGGTGCACCGTTCGATTCAAAACTTGAAACAAGGAAGGAGAAAGACTTCACTCAGGCTGCTCGGGCGAGTCAGCAGCGAGTCAACATTAACCGACAAAAGGAGAAAGAAGATGGAAATACAAAATTTCAAATTACGAAAATGGACATGACAGCTTGTCCATATAAGGCTGAGCTCGAGTTCAGATCGAGGGGCTATATAGACCTTTTAGACAAGCCCAAACTAAAACTTGTACACCATAATAACCCAAATAGCCCATATAGCATTGACATTGTCAAAAGCCCAAACCCAAAAATTACTTTTTATCCTATAATACCCAACCCAACAACATGACACTTTGGATATTTGTCCACAAACTTATCACCGTCCAAGATCTTATCATTACACCAACCAACCTTCCAATTACTATATCTCCGGATCTATTCCTACTCAAAAAACCTCTCCATTCCCAAGACACCTCCGACGAATAATCCAACCACACTTATTACCACCACCACCTATAACATCTCAACCAACGGTATAACACATAACCTCCCAAAATATGACACTAAAATATACCTTCAACTAGATAATATATTTTCAAAATCTAATCTTAAAGCTGAAGAGATTAAAAGTAAGGTCTTCAAAACCAAAATTCATAACAAATCAAAGAAAATAGAATGGTGGTTCGATGTTAGTGAAATTAAGAGAATAGATGATCTATGGATCTTAAGAACATATAATTACAAAACATGGGGTATTCAAAAAATAAATAGGAGCGGCTATAGATCAAAGATAGAGCAACAACGCTTTGGGCGTAGAGGACAAACTATAAATCGATCAAGATGAAAATTGAGAAACTAATACAAGGAATTATGTAGTTGATCCTAAACAACCCCAGATGGTAGAATGATACAAATGGGTTGGAATTGCCAAGGGATTGGGGCCCCTTGACAACTCTGACACTCAAAGAGGTGGTCGTGAAGCATAAACCTCAGATACTCTTCCTCTCTGAAACAAAAAGTTCTTCTAATAAATTATATGATTTAGCTAAAGATACTGATAAGAAACTCATTGATTATGTTGACCCGATAGGAATTGCGGGAGGGTTAGCCTTATACACAGGGGATTGTGATATTCTATATGCGTCCTAGAAGGGGGGTTGAATAGGACAATGGAAATTAATCGGCTAATTTTATTTCAAGTAAATAAAATTAAAAGCTAATTTGAATCCTATTGTTTTAGCAAACTAAATAGTTAAGAACTAGATAATCCTAAAAGACAATATTATCAAACTATTCATGTAAGCATTTTATCAAGCATATAGAGTGCGGAAATGTAAAGAGTTAAGGGATAGAAAACGATACACAACGATGTATAGTTGTTCGGTTTCCCTACATCCACTACCTAAGGAAGCCTCCTTAGGATTTGCAAGATTCTCAACTAATCTTCGTAACTCTTAAACCGGGTGAGATTACAAACCCTTTACAACCACTTCAAAACCTTGAAGGAAATACACTTGTGTTATCACCAACACAAGGAACCAAGCATAAAACCTATGCTCACACTACTCTCTTAATCTATTACAAGAACTAAGAGGAAAGGAAAAGTGTTTAGGGGTGCTTATAAAAGCTTTGTAACTAAACTCCTAAATGAGTGGATATAAACTATATAGCTTGAGAATGAATATGACTTGAATGCTTCTTTGAAACCTTCTTGAATGATAATATTAATTGCTCTTAAGATTGGTAGATGGAAGGCTTGAGTTGTGTCTTGAATGAGCTTCAATATATAGCTGAAAATATCTTCCAACGGTCAAAAGGCTTCTATCTAACGGATCTATTTTATCTCCAACGGATATAAGCTTTGTCCTCTAGTAATAGTGCAGAAACCCTTTCATGCGGTGTACCGCGGGTATGGTTCGGTGCACCGCAAAATCACTCGTCTTGATTTCAAGGTAGACTGACGGGCTATCCTATGCACCGTGATCCTGGTCCGTGCCTAAGTCCGGTGTACCGCGCCTCTGTCCGGTGTACCGCACATTTTCTTAGCTTACTGACGGGCTATCCTATGCACCGCGCCTCTTGTCCGTGGCACTGCGGTGTACCGCAGTTTCTGTCCGGTGTACCGCGACACTGTTCTTTTGAAGCTCAAGCTTAAGATCAAGGAATTTAACACAACTAATCTAATGAGGGGTTTTGGAAAACCTTTAAAAGTGATACCAAATGAATTTTAGTTTAAATGATGATTTGTCGAATATTAAAACGGGAATAAAAACAAGGTGAGGCTAACAATCTCCCCCTTTTTGATGTTTGACAAATCATAAACTTTTGAAGATGCCTAAGATAAAGTTTTGATCAAAAACTCCCCCTCAACCTAATCACTAGAGTTTTTATAAAAACTCCCCCTCACAAAATGCATTTGAAAAAGTTTAACTAAAATTTCTCCCCCTTTGTCAACAACAAAAAGAACCAATGATACGATTTTTGAAAATTTTTAAGGGGTCAAAAAACATTTTGAGTAAAAACAAAGGTTAAAGAAGTAAATGGATAACAATTAGAAGCTTCAAGGACCCTATAACATCAAGAAAATATTAGCAACAAGATAATATACACAAAAAGCACTAAACAATAAAGTCATGAAAGGATGGTTAGAGAATTTGCATGCCAATCTCACAACGAATTTTCTCAAAAAGATCTTGGGGTAGAGGTTTAGTAAAGATATCGGCTAGTTGATTTTCCGAAGTGACAAATTCAAGTACAATATCCCCTTTTTGAGTGTGATCACGGATAAAGTGATGACGGATTTCTATGTGTTTCGTTCTAGAGTGTTGAATAGGATTTTTGGTAAGATTGATAGCACTAGTGTTATCACAACGAATGGGAACACAATCATACTCTAGGCCAAAATCTAGTAAGGTTTGTTTCATCCAAAGAATTTGAGTCACACAATTTCCGGCAGCAACATATTCGGCTTCGGCCGTGGATAAAGCAGCACTATTTTGTTTTCTACTAGACCAAGAAACAAGGAATTGACCTAAGAATTGGCAACTTCCACTAGTACTCTTCCTATCAAGTCTACAACCGGCATAATCGGCATCCGAATAACCTATTAGTTCAAAAAAGGTAAATCGTGGGTACCAAAGTCCTAGACTTAGGGTTCCTTTTAAATACCTAAAAATACGCTTAACGACACTAAGATGAGATTTCTTAGGAGAGGATTGAAATCTAGCACAAAGACACACGGGGAACATAATATCGGGCCTAGAAGCGGTTAAATAAAGTAAGCTACCAATCATACCTCGATATGCTTTCTCATCAACATCCTTACCATCTTCATCTTTGTCTAATTTTGTGGATGTGCTCATTGGAGTTCCGATTTCCTTTGCATCTTCAAGTCCAAATTTTTTGATCAATTCTTTTGTGTATTTGGCTTGATTTACAAAGATGCCATCCTTCATTTGCTTGATTTGAAGTCCAAGAAAGTAATTCAATTCGCCCATCATGCTCATCTCAAATTCCTTATGCATGCTTTTAGAAAAATTCTCACAAAAATTTTCATTAGTAGCACCAAATATTATATCATCCACATAAATTTGAATAAGAAGGATATCTTTTGAAGACCTTTTTATAAATAAAGTGGAGTCAATATTTCCTCTTTTAAAACCATCATCTAACAAAAATTTGCTTAAACGTTATACCAAGCACGAGGTGCTTGTTTTAAACCATATAAAGCCTTTGAAAGTTTAAAAACATGATTTGGAAATTTTGGATCCTCAAAGCCCGGTGGTTGTTTAACAAAGACTTCTTCATCTATAAAACCATTTAAAAAAGCACTTTTGACATCCATTTGGTAAAGTTTAAAATTCATATAACAAGCAAAAGCAAGAAGCATACGAATAGATTCAAGTCTAGCTACCGGAGCAAAAGTTTCATCGAAATCAATACCTTCTTCTTGATTGTATCCTTGAGCAACTAACCTTGCTTTATTTCTAGTGATAATACCGGTGTCATCTAGCTTGTTGCGAAATACCCACTTAGTGCCAATAATAGTAGGGCCAATTGGTTTCTCAATTAATGTCCAAACTTTACTACGCTCAAATTGATTTAATTCATCATGCATAGCGTTTATCCAATGATCATCTAGCAAGGCTTCTTTAATATTCTTGGGCTCAATTTGAGATAAGAATGCTTGATGAGCACATAGAGCAATAATACGAGAACGAGTGGTAACACCTTCTTTTGGATCACCTATAATTAATTCACTTGGGCGATCTTTGATATTTTTCCAACACTTTGGTAAATCCGTACTAGCTTCATTTGAGAGTTGACCATTTTCCTTAGGAGATTCATCATGAGAATTTAATTCTTGAGTAGAAGATTCTAAGGGTTGATCTTGTGGAGTATCTTCATCAACATCTACTACTTTCTTGATACAAAAAGGATTAGTCTCATCAAAGTCAACATGCATAGATTCCTCAATGGTACGAGTACGTTTATTGAAAATACGATAGGCTTTTCCCTTAGTGGAATAACCAAGAAAAATACCTTCATCCGATTTAGCATCAAATTTTCCCAAATAGTCCCTAGTGTTTAAGATAAAACATTTGCACCCAAAAACACGAAAATAAGCAATAGTTGGTGGTCTACCATTCCAAAGCTCATAAGGGGTTTTCTTAATAAGGGGTCCAATTAGAACTCTATTTAACACATAACAAGCCGTATGAACGGCTTCACCCTAAAAGTATGTAGGCAAGCTATGTTCTTTTAGCATTGTTCTAGCCATTTCTTGTAGAGTTCGGTTTTTCCTTTCCACTACCCCATTTTGTTGGGGAGTTCTAGGAGCCGAAAAATTATGCTCAATCTCAAATTCATCACAAAAATGCACAAAAGGAGAATTCACATATTCACTACCATTATCACTACGAATGCATGTAATAGAGTAGCCTTTCTCATTTTGCACCTTTCTACAAAGTTTTGCAAATTCATTGAAGGCATGACTTTTTAAAGCAAGGAACATCACCCATGTATATCTAGTGTAATCATCAACAACAACAAAGACATATCTAGATCCTCCTAGACTAGTGACATCAACGGGACCAAAAAGATCCATATGCAATAATTGAAGTGGCCTAACGGTGATGACCTTATTTATGGATTTAAAAGATGAACGATGTTGTTTACCAAGTTGACATGCATCACATAATTTATCTTTATCAAACTTATAAATAGGCAAACCAACAAAAAGATTTTTTCTAGACAATTTTGAAATCAAATCCATGCTAGCATGACCTAAACGTCTATGCCGAAGCCAACTATCATTTACCACGGATAAGCATTTAATACGTTGACACATAATACTCTCAAGATCAACTACAAAAACATTATCCGATCTTTTTGCAATGAACATAGTATCTAACTCATCATTTTTTAAAACAATGCATCTAGATGCTTCAAATTTAACACTATAACCAACATCACAAAGTTGACTTATACTAAGCAAGTTAAAAGATAGACCCTCAACAAGTAAAACATTAGAGATAAGTAAAGAATTCATATTACCGATGTTACCTTTACCCAAAACGCGTTTTTTAGTATTGTCGGCAAAAGTAACTCTATCACCTTTTGTTTTATATAAACGTGTAAATAATGATTGGTTCCCGGTCATATGTCTTGAGCATCCACTATCAAGGAGCCATATATTTTGCTTCTTGATGCTCAATCCCTACACACAAAAATAATTTAGGCTTTAGGTACCCAATTTGGTTTGGGTCCATGAGGGTTAGTGGATTTTCTTTTTATAGCCCATATAGGTCTTTTCCAAAGTGGCACAAGAGATCCCAAATCCAATAATTTACGATAATAACAATGAGATGCATCATGACCAAGTTTTTCGCAATAGGTGCAAGTGATAGAAGATTTTGAAGAAGATGGAATTGCATTTGAAAATTTTGATTTTACAAAAACATTTTTCAAGGGTTTTTGTTTAGTGAATGGATCATATCCAACACCACTTTTTTCAAAAGCCATTTTTTGAGAACCTAAAATCAAATCCAAGTTTTCTTGCCCACTTGTAAATTTTAAAATAATAGCATTTTGATCAACAATCTTTTTCTCCAACAAAGATTTTTCTTCCAAAAGATTTTTCTCAATAAGATGAAGTTTCTCATTTTCATCTATACATTCATCACAAAGATTTTGACAATCTTCCAAAGCTTTCAAAACCTCTTTAGTTCTATTTTTCTCAAATTCTAAATCTTTTGTTAAAACTTTGTTTGTTTCAATAGAGTTTAAAAAATCATTGTAGAGAGAATCAAATGCCTCATGAATATCTTGTTCACTAGCATCATCATCAGATAAAGAGAGTTTAGATTTAGGAGTTACCTCATCATGATTTGCCATAAAGGCAAAGTGAGTTGAGCCGGTATCATCATCCGAAGAAGCATCTTCATCATTTTCAAGTTCTCCCATAAAAGCAACAAGATTAACATTTTCGTTATCACTTTCTTCTTCATCCGAATTTAGAGTATCCCAAGTGATATTAGCATGCATTGCTCTCTTAGGTTTCTCCTTTTGAAGAAGAGGACAATAAGTCTTGATGTGACCAACTTTCTTGCAATGATAGCAAGTAGGTTCATCTTGTTTGATAGCTCTAACATTCTTCTTATAGGGTGAGGAAGAACTTCCTTTCTTGGCAAAGCGTTTGTATCTCATGAATTTTTTCATATCTCTTGCCAACATAGCCACTCCTTCATCTTCACTAGTTTCTTCTTCATGTGAGTTTTCTTCTTCTTCACTTTCCTTCCTTTCTTTTCGTTCTTTCAACTTGGTACTCAAGGCATGGAAAGCAATGGATTTATTAATCTTCTTCTCCTCATCATCTCTTATCTTTTCTTCTTCAAGCACAAGCTCTTCCGTCATGAGGTTGCAAATGAGTTCATGAACCGACATTTTTGAAAGATCTTTAGTGTCTCTTATAGAGTTGATCTTTGATTTGTATTTCCTTGGAAGAGCAAATAAGATTTTTCGGCATTGTTCTTTGTTGGTGTACTCTTGACCAAGAGTCTTCAAGGTGTTGACAATGTTAGAAAATCTTTGATGCATAGCATTTAAGGCTTCATCGGGCTCCATACGAAATAGCTCATACTTGGTGATAAAAAGACCAATCTTAGTTTCTTTGATATCTTCCGTTCCTTGATATGATAGCTCCAAGAGTTGCCACATTTCATGAGCCTAATTGCATTCACTAACTCTAGCATACTCCGTGACACTTAACCCATTTATGAGTATGTTCATAGCTTTGTTGTTTTTGGTGAGTTTAGCTATGTCTTGATCATTGTAATCATCTTCATCTTTCACCTCCGTTTTACTACCATTAACATAAGGAATGTAAGGACCCTTCTTGATAGCAAGCCACAAAAAGTAATCAATTCCTTTGACATGAATCTCCATTTTCTTTTTCCATCTAAAGTAGTCTTTTCCTACAAAAAGCGGAGGTCTAGTAGAACATGAACCTTCCGGTTGATTAGAATCCATATCGTATTAACTCTAGAAACGATTAAGTACAATAGAGCTAGGCTCTGATACCAATTGATATTCTATATGCGTCCTAGAAGGGGGGTTGAATAGGACAATGGAAATTAATCGGCTAATTTTATTTCAAGTAAATAAAATTAAAAGCTAATTTGAATCCTATTGTTTTAGCAAACTAAATAGTTAAGAACTAGATAATCCTAAAAGACAATATTATCAAACTATTCATGTAAGCATTTTATCAAGCATATAGAGTGCGGAAATGTAAAGAGTTAAGGGATATAAAACGATACACAACGATGTATAGTGGTTCGGTTTCCCTACATCCACTACCTAAGGAAGCCTCCTTAGGATTTGCAAGATTCTCAACTAATCTTCGTAACTCTTAAACCGGGTGAGATTACAAACCCTTTACAACCACTTCAAAACCTTGAAGGAAATACACTTGTGTTATCACCAACACAAGGAACCAAGCATAAAACCTATGCTCATACTACTCTCTTAATCTATTACAAGAACTAAGAGGAAAGGAAAAGTGTTTAGGGGTGCTTATATAAGCTTTGTAACTAAACTCCTAAATGAGTGGATATAAACTATATAGCTTGAGAATGAATATGACTTGAATGCTTCTTTGAAACCTTCTTGAATGATAATATTAATTGCTCTTAAGATTGGTAGATGGAAGGCTTGAGTTGTGTCTTGAATGAGCTTCAATATATAGCTGAAAATATCTTCCAACAGTCAAAAGGCTTCTATCTAACGGATCTATTTTATCTCCAACGGATATAAGCTTTGTCCTCTAGTAATAGTGCATAAACCCTTTCATGCGGTGTACCGCGGGTATGGTTCGGTGCACCGCAAAATCACTCGTCTTGATTTCAAGGTAGACTGACGGGCTATCCTATGCACCGTGATCCTGGTCCGTGCCTAAGTCCAGTGTACCGCGCCTCTGTCCGGTGTACCGCACATTTTCTTAGCTTACTGACGGGCTATCCTATGCACCGCGCCTCTGGTCCGTGGCACTGCGGTGTACCGCAGTTTCTGTCCGGTGTACCGCGACACTGTTCTTTTGAAGCTCAAGCTTAAGATCAAGGAATTTAACACAACTAATCTAATGAGGGGTTTTGGAAAACCTTTAAAAGTGATACCAAATGAATTTTAGTTTAAATGATGATTTGTCGAATATTAAAACGGGAATAAAAACAAGGTGAGGCTAACAGATTGTGATATAAAGATGCTTCTAAAAATGGTAATATGGTTTAATATGAAATAATAGATGAGTGCAACATTATGTCTATTACCACTTTTGTTTATATCTCCAATGATAAAATCCAAAAGGAACAAAATCTGAAAGAATCGGTGGATTATGCCCCTTCAGGGTTGAAATCTGCCATGGAATATAATGAGAGACTTTAATCACACACGGTATCACCATGAAAAACTTGGGGAGAAACCAAAAAAGTGAATACAACTGAGTATGTTCAAAAATATTATAAAGGAATTAAAACCGAGTGAAGTACAATCCTATGGATGTACATTCACCTGGACAAATAAGAGGGAAAGTAAAGAACATATAAAAAAAAGTTTGATAAATGTCTTGTGTTGACATATAGCCTCCCTAATTAAGGTGTTTTAATGTGACAAATCCTCTTGTGATTAGTGTGCTAATTTCTATTGTTATTTACATTCTTTCATGCACTCTATTTCATCAAAAAAGCTCTTTCTTTATCTTGTTGATCAACCTTATAGTTTTTATCTTAAGAAACTAATTCTCATACAAGTGCTATTAACCTTATCTTTATGTTTATTAAGAATTAGCTTTAGTGTTCAACTTCAAAGATTCATAGAATGATGTTTACAACAACTTTCATGAAGAAGAGCTATTGATCCAAGTTGTTATTCTTCAAAGAATACTTGGCGCGGTACACCGGTGCGGTATACCGGACCAGGCGCGGACCAGGGCGTGGTATAGAGGACTAGCCCGTCAGTATGCCAGAAAATCAACCACTGAAGCGCGGTACACCGCTACGGTATACCGCAAGATAGGGTTTTCTGCACTAAAGCCAAGTCATAAGAAATATATCCGTTGGGAGATTAATAGATCCGTTGGACTCAAGCCTTATGACCGTTGGAAGCCATTTTCTACTATAAATTGAAGCTCTTTGAAGGCTACAACCACACCAACTAATTACAAACATTAAGGGGCTTAATTGCTATCATTCAAGAAGGTGTCAAGAGCTATACATAGTCAAATTCAATCTTAGTGAGCTTATAAATCCTTTCAAGGAGTTAATCAATTAAGCCACAAGGTTCTATCCACTCAAGAAGGAGTATACAAGCTTATAGTCATATCCACTCTTTAGGAGTTTTAGATACAAGCTTTAATTAGCAAACCTTTAAACACTTTGTTGCTATCCTCTTAAGTCTAGGTCTTGTAATAGATAGATTAAGAGAGAATTCAAGTATAGGGAGTATACTTGGTGTCCTTGTGTTGTGATTACGCAAGTGGTGTGTCCTTCGTGTTATCGAAGAGTTTGTAAAGGTTATTGTGTTCTCGACCCGATTAAGAGAGACACGGAAGCTTAGTGAAAAGCTTGAAATCCTAAGGAGGCTTCCTTAGGTAGTGGATGTAGGGAAACCGAACCACTATAAATCGTGTGTATCTTTCTATCCCTACTCTATTTACTTTCCGCACTCTATATGTTTGATTATATGCTTGCATGAATATTGTGATATTGTTTATCTAGGTTATCTAACATATAGTCTTCTAGAGTAGTTTAAGATATTGGATTAGCTTTTCACTAGTTATACTTTTATATCAAACCTTACTCTTTACATTGCATGATCCTATAAGTGTTTGATTTTATTAGTTGACCTAGAAGTTTTTCTCTTAAACTTATTATTGTCCAAAAGATTTTAATTAGGCATTATCTTATTAGTAATCTTATTCACCCCCCCTCTAGGACTTTCAATTGGTATCAGAGCCTAACTCTACGTGAATAGCTTAATCGTTAGTAGAGTAAACGATATGGAATTTAATCTTTTGGAAAGTTCGTCTTCTACACGACCTCCACTTTTTGTAGGAACTTACTATTTCGCTTGGAGAACAAAAATGGAGGAATTTATAAAAGCCGAAGATCCCGATCAATGGAGAATTGTAAAAGAAGGTCCATTTGTCCCTTATAAAGAAGAATTAAATGAAGAAGGAGTTCTCAAGCTAAATCAAGAAGAAAAAGAGTTTGATGAACTCTCCATTGAGGAAAAGGCTAAGCTCACTCAAAATGCAAAACCAATGTACACTCTCATTCGTGGAATTTCCGAAGAAATTTTCTCACAAATGTTAGATTGTAAAACCGCAAAAGAGCTTTGGAATCGTTTGGAGTTTATATATGGAATTGTCGAAAATAATGAAGAAGAAGAAGTCTCAATCCATAATGAATCCCACAACGATTTTAAACCTAATCATGAGGTAGCACTTTATCCTAACTCTTTATCTCTTCCTTATAATTATTGTGATATTAGACAAATTTCATCCCTTCTCAAAATTCTTGATTCTCAAATCCATTTAAATAATCTTATGTTAAAAAAGGGTAATATTGAGCCAAAGAAGTGTTTTAAATGTTGTATCACTTTGGATGACATTCTTGGCAATACCAAAAACCCGTGTTTTGAAAACATTTTTATTTTAAATAAATGGAAACATCCCTTGAAGAAAAACATAGAAGGTTTTAAAAAATTGGATGAAGCTTTTTCCCTTGCTCTTGATGCTTTAAAAAATCATCCTTTCTCAAATATCACTCCTTTTGATCCAAATGATTTTTTTAAAGAAAAGTTATATGTTAGTGACAATTTGGATATTGGAAAAAATGTGGAAACTTCTTGTTCAAAACCTTTACATGGTTACTCTATTCAAAAAAGAAGTTATTGCAACTATTGTGGTAAACCCGGTCATCATGCTTCTACGTGCCATTACCATGAACAACTTATAAGTGGATCTTTGATACCGTCATGGGAAAAACCAATATGGATCGTGACAAATGCTAATAACATTTCCGGATCCATTCCACCTCGAGTACCATAGTAATTTGCATTGAAGGTGTTGAGCGTCAAGAAAATGGAATTTCATGCTAAAGGACGTTCAAACCTCATAAAAGGGAAATACGGTGATATTCTTTCCTCTCTTGTGTTTTTATATTGTGTTTTATGTGTTTTATCAACTTGTGATGCTATCTTGTTGTTCTTGACCTTGTTCATGCTTTAGTTTTGTTTTATTCTTGCATAGGGTCTTTTTGCACTTTTAGAAAACTTAGGGTCTTTTTGTGAAATTAACTGTTATATGCGTTTTTAGCTTCTCCTTGGCTTTTCTTTTCAAAACGAAGATGCTCAAAATTATTTTATATCATTCCGAGTCATTTGGGGAAGTTTCGATTGTGTTTCGGGTGTTTTTAAAAGAATCAAAAATTGGATTTTCATTACCCAAACCGAACACTCGTGCGGTGCACCGGACGAATCCCGCGGTACACCGCACGTAAGGGTTTTATCAGTTTAAGGACCCGTTTTTCTGCACTTTTACTTCACTTCTTCATTTCATCTTCTTCACTCCTCCTCCTTGGCGATTTCCGGCCAAAAACCCTCCGGCTCCACCACCAAAAACACCCTCTTTCACCACCAAAATCACTCCTCCTTCTTCCTACTCCATTACCCACTTCATTTTCCACCATGGTTAGAACCAAATCGATTGCTAACAAGAAAAAGTCTTCCACCGGAGCCTCCTCAAGCCGCCACCGTGAACCATCTCCGGCGAAGTCACCATCACCACCACCACCACCACTCCGGCCATTCGATGCTCTACCGGGAAGAACGATTTGCCCCTCGGCTTTTCCCTCCGGTGATGATTCTCTTTTTAAACTATTTTCAATTCAAAAATTTCATAAGATATTTGCTTTTTCGGGTAGTCATTTGGCAATCGGGTTAATCGAAGATTTTTATACGAATTTTGAATTTAATCATGCTACTACTTCGGTTAAATCAATTGTTTCGGGTAACATTTTACGTTTGAAATCGAATACTTTGTGCACTAAATTTGATATACCTTCGGATGGTTTTAGCGGGTTTTGGTCAAGTGGTTGGGATAATTCAAATATAGATATTGTTGCTCAAAATGAAGTGAATGAGTTCGTTAATAGTAGAATGGTTATTGCGGATGGAAATTGGAATATTCGTAACTTTGACCCGGAATTTATCGTGGCCCACAAGTTTCTTATCTCGGCCGTTATTCCGAAAGATAAGCATGATGCTAAACTTATCCCGTATGAAGCTTATCTTTTATTCTTGATCTTCTCCAAACAACCGATAAACATCATTGCAATTATGTTCAAATGGATGAATCACGCTCGTGCCTCTCGGGATAAAGTCCCTTACGGTATTTTTCTATCCAAAGTCTTTGAAGCTAATGATATTTCTTTTGGAGGGACTAATGTGAAACCTATGAATAAGTCTTGGAATTTCGATTATCTCACGATTCTTAGAATGAAATTTGTTATTTATAACAACACATATGTTCCGATCTCCACTATTAATCGCATCTCGGATATCACTATTCGAAATCGTATTCTTGAAGCTAGAAAGCGCAACGATGGTCCGGAGCTTGAGACTCTTATTTTAGTAGATAACCCGGATCAAGAAAACCCAAATCCAAATGAGCCCACTCCTAGCCAACCCATCAATGTTAACCCTCCTAATCCATCCGGTTTCGAAAGTGCTATGTCTCGTTTCATGGATTATATAGGAAGTAGATTTGTGGCATTGGAAGATAAGTTAGAAAGAAAGTTTGGAGTTTTGGAAGAAAAGATAGGAAATCTTGCGAATGAGCTCTCGTGTATGAAAAGTGATGTTTCGTGCATTCGCGATGATATTGGGAATGGTAGAAGATCTAGGAGCCGATCTCCTCGTGATAACCGTTAATTCATCTTGATTTGGTGTTTAAAATCCTTCTTGGTGGTTTATGTGTCTTTAATTGCTTATGTGGTTTTTATTAGAACTTGTTTTATGGATGTTTATGCTTTTTAAGTTTATGGGTCCGTGTTTTGGACATCTAGGATATTACTATTATGATTTCTATGTTAGGATGCTAAATGTTTCTTTTGAATAATTGGTACTTGCTTTGATCTTGATTGTTAGTTGCTTATGTTTGTTGAATTGTTCTTTATGTTGCTAACATGATCTTTGATGTTATAGGTACTTCTTGATATTGCTTCTTAGTCCCTATAGTTTGCTCTCTTTAGCCTTGTTCCTAAATAGATTGAAAATTGCATTGTGGTCCCAAATAGATCTTTCAAAATTGCGTTTGGCACCCAAACTTTTGAAAAATACATCTTGACCCCTTATTTTTTCGAAAAATACATTTTTACCCCTAAACCTTCTTCAAAATGTTTTCAAGTGTTCTTATTAGGGAAAAATTGTCAATCAAACTTTTTCAAAATTAAAACAAACTCTATGCACTATGTAAGGGGGAGACTTTGTTTAAAATTTTAAAAACTCACATGCTTAAACTAATCTTTTATTTCATATATTGCAACTAATCGTTTGTGTCATTAGAAAGCATTTGAAATGAACTTGTATCAATCAAGGAGTTGGTAAATATCTCTATCCTTAACTCTTGCTTTTCAATTATCTATCTTTGTGCATCTCTTTCTAAAAATCGTTTTTATCCAAAACTCTTGCACACTCTCTCTATCATTGTTTAAAATCTATTCACTCGAGTTATCTTTGCTCTTCTACTCTTAGTTGTTTTTACCCCGTCTTTTTGATGAAGACAAAGGGGGAGAAATATTATGTGCCTAAAACTTTCAAAACTTGCACGTTTTAAAACTCACAAATGCATCTCAAATTTCTATGCTTATTGTGAGGGGGAGCTTTATTTCACAAGTGCTTAAACTTTTATATCTTTCCTAAGGTGTTTTAGTGAAGGATTTGTCATCATCAAAAAGGGGGAGATTGTTGACATATAGCCTCCCTAATTAAGGTGTTTTAATGTGACAAATCCTCTTGTGATTAGTGTGCTAATTTCTATTGTTATTTACATTCTTTCATGCACTCTATTTCATCAAAAAAGCTCTTTCTTTATCTTGTTGATCAACCTTATAGTTTTTATCTTAAGAAACTAATTCTCATACAAGTGCTATTAACCTTATCTTTATGTTTATTAAGAATTAGCTTTAGTGTTCAACTTCAAAGATTCATAGAATGATGTTTACAACAACTTTCATGAAGAAGAGCTATTGATCCAAGTTGTTATTCTTCAAAGAATACTTGGCGCGGTACACCGGTGCGGTATACCGGACCAGGCGCGGACCAGGGCGTGGTATAGAGGACTAGCCCGTCAGTATGCCAGAAAATCAACCACTGAAGCGCGGTACACCGCTACGGTATACCGCAAGATAGGGTTTTCTGCACTAAAGCCAAGTCATAAGAAATATATCCGTTGGGAGATTAATAGATCCGTTGGACTCAAGCCTTATGACCGTTGGAAGCCATTTTCTACTATAAATTGAAGCTCTTTGAAGGCTACAACCACACCAACTAATTACAAACATTAAGGGGCTTAATTGCTATCATTCAAGAAGGTGTCAAGAGCTATACATAGTCAAATTCAATCTTAGTGAGCTTATAAATCCTTTCAAGGAGTTAATCAATTAAGCCACAAGGTTCTATCCACTCAAGAAGGAGTATACAAGCTTATAGTCATATCCACTCTTTAGGAGTTTTAGATACAAGCTTTAATTAGCAAACCTTTAAACACTTTGTTGCTATCCTCTTAAGTCTAGGTCTTGTAATAGATAGATTAAGAGAGAATTCAAGTATAGGGAGTATACTTGGTGTCCTTGTGTTGTGATTACGCAAGTGGTGTGTCCTTCGTGTTATCGAAGAGTTTGTAAAGGTTATTGTGTTCTCGACCCGATTAAGAGAGACACGGAAGCTTAGTGAAAAGCTTGAAATCCTAAGGAGGCTTCCTTAGGTAGTGGATGTAGGGAAACCGAACCACTATAAATCGTGTGTATCTTTCTATCCCTACTCTATTTACTTTCCGCACTCTATATGTTTGATTATATGCTTGCATGAATATTGTGATATTGTTTATCTAGGTTATCTAACATATAGTCTTCTAGAGTAGTTTAAGATATTGGATTAGCTTTTCACTAGTTATACTTTTATATCAAACCTTACTCTTTACATTGCATGATCCTATAAGTGTTTGATTTTATTAGTTGACCTAGAAGTTTTTCTCTTAAACTTATTATTGTCCAAAAGATTTTAATTAGGCATTATCTTATTAGTAATCCTATTCACCCCCCCTCTAGGACTTTCATCTTGTTAATGAGAAATGTGAGAAAATTATAAAGATTCATGGGTGGCAGTTTTGCCAACCATATCATCTGATCACTCACCCATAATTGTCTATACAAAAAATAAGGTTAAAGCTGGTAATAAAATATTCATATTTGATAAAGCATGGCTTCAAGACCATGAGTGTGAGATTTAATTGAAAATAACTCGCTTAACACAACAAGTTATAAAGGGAAAGGTATATTGCGATGTGGGGAGAAAATTGCTACTCTGACAAGGGTACATATTAATTGGAACAGAAAATAATGAAAGCTAAGTATAAAGAAGCAAATGATATAATTGGAACACTAGAAAATATTACAAATGATAGGGATCAAGATAATATGATCCTTAGTAAGGAAAATTTGATAAGACTTGAAAGTATATAGAGTGAAGATAATATGAGCCTTCATGTATGAACACTAGGTTCTGAATTATGACGTTTTGTTCTGTTTTAGGGTGTTTATATTGAAACTAAATGACTATTTTGCATTGATTATATACTTGTAGTTAATTTTAATCCCTTAAGTTGATCAAGTGGTGGGTTGGGTATAGTAATCGTGACTTTCACCTAGGAGATGGTTGGATTGGAAAATCGTATATAAATATTTTGTGTGCATTAGTGAACCGGGAAGTCTTGACTAACCGGATAATAAATAGGATTAGTATCTATTGCGTTTGAAAGTATTGTAGGGCCACTCATGAGAGGTCTCTAGAGTTGTAGGGCATCCCCCAATTACCCGTGAGGGATTTAGGTAGATTGAATAATCTTGACTATTACTAAAATACAAATTTTCTTTTATATCAATAATCGTGTAAATTCGGATCCAGCGAGGATCAATAGTGACTCATAAGCTATAATCTCATCTTATACTCTTCATAATATTACAATTTAATCCTTTAGTTATTTTATTGTCAATCGTATAATAATATTATTATATTTTAATCCTTGCTTGGAAAACAAAACAAATATTTTTTTATCTTTCACTTTATGAAACTCAATCCTTCTACACTTCTTAAAACACAAAAGTATTAATCTCATAGTTCATGTGGAGAGTGATAACTTTTATATTATCTTTATTATTACTTATCAATGATCCGTACACTTGCGGGTAGTAGTTTTCTCAGATATTGATTAATTTATCGTACTTTTAGTGACAAATTAAGGACCAAAATTTGTTGAAGAGTGGTTTAGATAATAACCTTCTACTAGAAAAGAATCATTGACTTCGTAGTTGAGATCGAGTAATTATTCATAAACTGTTTAAGAAAAAAATTGGATTTTTTTCGATTAATAAATTGTTACACCTCCATTTGTATTTCATCCAAAAAGAGTTTATTAGCTCCAAGTCATACCCATAACACTCACAAAGATCCCAACCAACTATCAATTAGAAGGCTAACTAGAAAGGGGGAAAACCCAAAAACCCCTTCCCATCCCTTCTTGTTACAGTGAAACAACCCAAACAAAAACACATATTGGTGGTCCTTTGTGTGTTCTAAATAAATGCAAATGATAATCGAACCACAACCGCAAGTGTACGGTTGTCCCAAGTAGTATAACTGATAAAACAGATTCGTTCCAAGGACGGGATGGTTGACTACAATGCTTATCTATTAATGATTGATGCACTTATGAAAGCAAATAAAGATAATATGTTTGTTTGGTTTTGTATTAATGCTAAGTAAATGAAAGACAATTATTAAAATGCAAATAAAAGCTAAGACGCAAGTAAAATGATGTAAAACGCAATATGAGAAGTAGCACTTGAGAACGCAAGGATCCTCCCAATCCTATTTTCTAACTTATGTTGTTTAAGGGCTAAATTGGTCAATTACAATGGTCGGGATTCTAAATTCCCTATACCCCCGTCAGGGTGGACTATAGGGCGATCCTAGAGTGTCACTAGTCCCGTTAGGGTAAATATGATCCACCGTTGGATGATTAAGTTTTATTACCTCATTGGCCCTAGAATTAGCTAAGTTCGTCAGAATCAATAGCTTCTATCCTAGATTGAATAAATGGTTCTGTATTTAAACCCTCCGTCAGGATGATCCAATTGCCACTAATTGGAATAGCCTAAATACTAACACTTGTTCCTAGTTCATGACGCTAAAAATAGTAAACAATCTCAATTTATAGAAAAGAGTAAAAGCCCTAATTTAGTTTAATTTAACAGAAACCCAAATTCAACATTCGTTATTCAATAAAATTGGGATTCACCCATTGTTTGTTCTCAAGTACTATGAAAAGCTTAGCTCATATTAAAAAGAAAAACTAAATTAAATGTAAAGGAATTCATATTGATTACAAAATTAAAAGATAAAAGAACCTAATTTCCGGAATAGGAATGACTACGAACGGAGATATAGACCCTCTCCAGCTCTTGTAGCTTCTTCTTTCTTCCTTCTGTTGCTTCTCTCTGGTGTTTTAATCTTGCAGAATGTGAATTGTCTGTAAAATAGAAGTCCAGACCTCCTTTTATAAGTGCAAATTCGGACTTGGACCTAGGCTTTTAATTAAATGAAATATAAAAGGCTCAAGTCCACTAACTTAGCCCAAAATCCCGTAACTACTGATATGCCTTCACTAAAACGGCTTTTCCGGATGCGTTATGACTCCGATTGACCTCATTCCAGTTGCTAAAGTTCCGTAACTCGATAAGGAATATTTTCTCTTCAAAGGTCAGCGGCTAAATCATCGCTTAAGCACCTCGAAATCAGCAATCTATGGCCTGGAAAGTGGATTTTCAGCTCTAAAAATAATATCTTCGGGATTTATCTTCAAGTCTTGACTCTATCTCGTGATCTTTGACTCTCTCCTTGGATTCCTCCTCTAGCTAACATCTAAAACCTGTAAACTTTACACTAAAAATACCAATATTACGCGCAAAAGCTTAATAAATTAAAAATGCTAGAAATAAAAGAGGAAAATCATATTATTGCATATTTAGTCCAAAAGTCTATCAAATTGATTAAATAAACACAAAAAATGATGTCTCCTAAGGGTCGAAAATAAGAACAATTAAGGAGACATCACATATCCTATAATGGATTGTATCCTATTTACTCCCTCCCCCTCACTCTCTCTCTCTCTCTCTTCACATCCAGGTCTCATCCTCCCCCCCCCCTCTCTCTCTCTCTCTCTCTTCACACCCAACCCTCCCTCTCACTCTTCACACCCATGTATCACCTCCCTCTGTCGTCATTCTTCATGTCGCCGTTCATGGCCATCACTCTTCCGCCTCTCTCCAATGGAAAAATAAACCGTCGTCGTTCGTGGCCATCCACCACCAAGCCGTGTCTCTCCTCCCATGTCAGGTCTCACCTTCCCGCCGAACAACTCCACCAAGCCACCTTCCCACTGATCTAATATGTGGATCAGAATTGTTTTTGTTTTTTTCTTCCAATGGTCAATGGTGACGAGTATGCAGAGATTTCTTTTTTGTTTTTCAATCCAATGGTGATGAGTGTGCATATATTACTTTTTCTGTTTTGTTCCAATGTTGCGAGTATAAAGAGATTTTGTTTTCCTTTTTTGTTCCTATTATGTGAGTGTGATGGGTGTGTAGAGATTTGTTTTTTTTGTTCTTGTTATGCGAGCCTGATGCGTACAACCCCAAAACAACTCTGCCATGGGTACACTAAGAGCACATCTGCCATGGGTCTAAACTTAGTTTTTCTTAATGGTGAGTTAGAAGATATTTCAATTTGTTTTTATTCCATTGCAAAGAGTGTGAAGAGATTTCGATTTGTTTTTTGTTCGAGCTGGGTCCGTACCCATATAGCTATTTGTTCGAGTTGGGTCCGTACCCATATAGCTATTTGTTCAAGATGGGTCTGTACCCATCTAGCTATTGTTTGAGATGGTTATGTACCCACAGGAACTTTTACATGGAAAACTATCAAGGATTTAATAAAAATTAAGAAACGATTAATAAAAATTTGCAAACGACACGGGTCCGTACCCATCATTGGTTAATTTACGCAATGGGTGTTAGCGTTAATGGGTTTGTACCCATTGAAAAATCTAAAAATTTCACTCCCAAGGCCAAAAAAAGGGTATAAGTGTAAAAAACTAAACCAGATATTTAGAATTAGGACTTTTGTAGAATTATTTCTTAGTTGAGATTTTAAAAAAAAAAACTTTAGGAATTTTTAGGCATCCTTTTGAATTTTCCTCTATTTAAATACCTTTTCATGAAAAGAATTACAAAATTGGTAGCCTGGAAAGTTTTGCTCACAGTAAAACTTACGAATTGAATCACATCCATTCACATCATTGACCCGTGAATCCTAATCATCTCGTAAAGTAATTAAATATGTAGTATTATGTGAACATTTGTAATACTAACAAGCTCTTGTATGTAGTTCTTTTTGAGGCATCATAACAGTAGGGTTTTGTGTTGACTATTCATTATCTGGGTTTTGCTCAGAAAAAATTAAATTGTTCAACAATACGGGATTAAGCGCTTTTATTTTGCCATTATCCGATTTATGTTTTTTACAACTCTAGTATTTTGGTTGGGATATTACGTTCGAAGGCGTATACGCATCAAGATTAGTTTAAAGTGTATACCTTTTGAATTTCTACATGCACATATTAGTGGAATTGTGAATAAACTCGAATACATGTTGTGAACGCCTTCAATATACCTTTTGCTGCATCGGTTAAGGTGTAGATTCAATATCACTTTCTATCTACTTTATGGCTAATCAACTAAGTACGAGAAAGCTTTTTCGCGTCTTACTTTACTAGATGACCTTTTCAAGCCCCAAATTTTGTATATTTTTTAAACGTGGTTTTTTTTTCTTTTCCCAATATTTTTGAATGATGATATCAAACAAAGACATGCCAATTCGTTGACCCATATTGACATGCGACATATGTACAAATAAACATGGGTGATGTGTATAGCGCGCCGACAACTAAAGTATATTGAAAAATATAATATTAAGTTTTACTGCACAATTGAAAGGATTGTGATGCTTTTTATAAGTCGTATTGTCAGTTTTATACGTGGATGGCATTGTGAAGAACCCCATACGGGGGATTTGGGTAAATGCCCAAATTAAAGTCTAATGCTTTTCGCCCAATTGCTATAATAATCGGATATTCTTTAAGTTCATGTGGGCGTATCCACGGAAGTCGTTTTGTCAGTATCTACATAATGCTCACAATATGGATAGACCTTGTTAACAATTGTGTGGATGCCCATAACAAAAAAAATTGTTAAATACAACGGATTTCATATATCGCCAGGGGTGATTGGTGAAAGCGGATAGATGACTATACACTTACATTGGGTAGATGCCCATATCAATTTATTTTTCGGTGATTCAACTTATTAACTGTACAATCAGGTGGACCGTATTATCAATTGTGTAGATCGCCAAACAGCTCATGTTACTTGAGGATAGGTACGACTAATACTCGCCCAATACAATCGTCGAAGTTGAATTAGACTTTCACCAATTGCTATAACGAACGGGTATTCATTTTGTTCATCGTTGTTTCTTAAATAAATTATGATATCATTACCTACAGAATGATAACAATATGGCTGTACCGTGTTACTCTTCGGTAGCCGCCCACGTCAACATATACCGTAATTCGATAGACTACCTATACCATTGGTTAGATCCCAGTACGGAGGATATGGGTATCTGCCCAAATTAAATTCTAATGCTTTCCGCCCAATTGGTATAATGAACGGATATTCTTTAAGTTCATGTGGGCATATTCACGAAACTTGTTTGTCAGTATCTACATAACGCCAACAATATGGATAGACCTTGCTAACGATTGCGTAGATGCCCATAACCACGAATAATGGTAATATCACGGATTACATATACCGTCAGGGGGGCTTGGTGAAAGTGGATCGATGCCTATATAGTGACGTTGGGTAGTTGAACATACAATTCAATTTTACAACATTTGGTATAACGAACGGTTAATCATTTGCGGGTAGATTCCCATGTAGTGGCTTATGGGTAGATAATAATGATGTCTATTGGGTACATGCCCATAACTATATTTTTTTGGTAATTTGATGGCTTCTCATATGAGCTGGTCAACTGTGGTAACAATTGGGTAGATACCCATACAATTGGGTACACGACCGTAAGTGGGAGATTGTTAGATGTCAATAAGGAACGGATAATTTAAGTTCAGGTGGGCTTTTTAACAAAAGTATGTAGTCAGTAGCTTAACTATGCACAAAATATGGATAGAACTTGTTAACAATTGGGTAGATGCCCATAACAAAGAATAAAGTTAATCCAACTACTTATGCATAGCGTCATTGGCCGTTAAAGCAGTTGGGTAGATTCCCATGTAGTTGTTTTGGGTAGATGCCCATATTTGATAGTTGATCGTTTTTCGACAAATCCTATATCGAACGGGTAATCATTCCGGGTAGACTAGATAATAGTGACATGGGTGCATGCCCATATACATATATTTTTCGATGGAAATATACCCATTTGTTGGTAACGTACAAAATTGTTACCACGATCAACCAGATCAGAAAAGAAGCCATCAAATTACCAAAAACATATAACGCTGTAATGCCTTATATACAAAGCCTTATATATTAATTTGTTTACCTAATATTAACATACAAGTAAAATAACAATATATTGTTGTACATAGACGGGATCACTAAGCGGGTAGACGGCCGTTACAATGATTCTTGTACTTGACCACATTTTTTATGTAAGTACGTTTTCGCGTCCAATTCTTTTGAGGTTATTGGCTATACAACGTTGTCTGAATTGGTTCGACACACACATACATAGTTAGAGATTATTGATAACAAGTACATAACGCATTTTTTAAAAGGAACGTCATTCATGACAGAAAAATAATCGTGTTCACAACGTGTACATATAGGTTTGTTGTCAAAATATTACAAAAAGCTGGTTCTGCTAAACATAAAGAGAAGTTTTCTTCAGCTGATCATACAAAAAACGACATCTATTAAAACATCGCTAAAGCCCCATAGTTTGCCAATCATACTTTCCTAGCCTCAGTCATCACGCCCGAGCAAAACGGATGGTGTAGTAGCTTTTCTACCATGTCACACCTCATTTTCTTTAATTCAGCTATGGTATACACACCCCTAACAGAGACTCCCTCGTACACATCCTTTGCACAAAGCATTATATAGGCACCTGAGTTTTCCACGGTGCACCTAGTTTGAACTACGGTAGAATTGATGTACTTTTCAAATTCACCAGTTTGAGGTGTACCCGTTTCTTGGTATAGACTTTGAAGAACATTTTCATATATATAGTTGTACATCTTCCTTGCATTAGCCTCAGCCAATTTTGCGCACAAATGTCCGTACTCTGGTTTCAAACAACTGAAGTGTTCGAATGCGTACTCTTTCGTAGTGTCATAAACTAGTAAACTCCAAAAAGTAGTTTTCCCAACTTTTGACATTATCGGTATTACAACTACCTGGTAACCATCGAAAACTTTGGTAAATGCGGAAACAACATGCTCGTTGGCTAGATCATCTTTGCCTTTGTTGTAGTAATACTATAGGGAAATAATCAATATCAAAAAATATAAGATTTGTATCTCTAATAAAAATCAATTCTTACCATTGAGCGTGCTCTCAAGTTTGCAACCCGTCCGACTTGACCACTGGTACTTACAGATGGTTTGTTGATTTTGCGAGCCAAGCTCCAACAAAGTAACATTGCATCAATAACCTAAAGGAGCAGAATTTTAGTTAGTGATTCCCATTAGGTTAACTTTTAATATTAGTATTATTGTGTTAATAAATCATAACCTGCCATTTTACACGTCTTTGGTGTGCAACATCATAGCAATGAATTGCTTTGACATGTATATGTTCATATTTCCATACTACCGTAGATTCTGGCAGACTACTAAACAATTTACCTAAAATCAAATCATCCACTCTACGCGCAACAGATACTTTCAGTAGAACGGCCCGGGCCTCATTTGGTATGGTATCTCTTACAACGTTTTCAACACCACGCAGCGGGGCATCTATTGTGATGTTGGAACTAGGAGATGGATGTGTTATCTTCTGCCTCACACTACGTAACACAGACCGTTCCCTACGCGTTTTCCATTCATGTGCCTCTCTCCTTTTAGCCAACACAACTGATAGAGGGACGTGTTCTTCATCTAATACACCCTCCCGTATAAGGCGTTCACATTCCAGTATTTCACTTGTAGCGTCAGTTACTACTGTTCCCCCTTGGATGGGGTTGTGTTGAGCCGGTGGCCCCTCTATAAGCGGGGCATTACTGGTTCCCGCAACACCCGATGGTCCTATTAACGGGTGCACATCTTCAGATTGGCCGTTGTTAGATGGCGGAGCTGCAACAAGCGGATCACCGTAAAAGGGAACCGTTTGATTCACATTTAGATCGAACGTAACCTTTTTCTTCACTTTTTCTCCTCGACCTACAACCCTATTCGGAGGTGTTATAAATCCTAAGTCAAAGGTTGGTTGCCCACCTGATACTGGAAATGCAGTATTCTCAATCACTGCTTCATCTAGCCGGACTGTATTCCCAAAACAACGAAACAACATTTTAGGCGTTAATAAACACCTGTACATTATATAGCGTGTTCAACGTACACCTGTACTCACTCATTTCCCTATATGGAACACTGTAACCCTCTTTATAACAATCAATAGTAATATGATTTTGATTTAAACAAATTAATAAACACCAATATACTAACACTATTGCGTATGAAAAAAATACAACTAACAACTAATCTATTCACAGATTCATTATATACATAACATTTCTGGTTTTTCCAATAAAATTTATATTCATTTTGACAACTTAGATAGCTTCCTCATATATATATTTCCGGTTTTTTGTTTTAGCTCACACATAGCATGGGCTAGGGTTTAGTAAAAAAATTACAAAAACTAGTGTTATTCTAACCCTGAAAAGTATATAATTACATTATTCAAGCAAAAACAAAATTATTATTTTACCTGGATAAGCTTCCTTAACCCTTATGTTTTCAAAGTAGCTTGAACTTTCTCAGAGTCCGAAGAAGATAGATATAAGTGCTATTATTTGTAAGTAGTACGATGGGTAACCCTTTTGCTGCATCGGTTAAGGTGTAGACTCAATATCACTTTCTATCTGCTTTATGTCTAATCAACTAAGAAAGAAAAAGCTTTTGCGTGTCTTACTTTACTAGATGACCTTTTCAAGCGCCAATTGTTGTGTATTTGCTGAACGTGGTTTTTTTTTTTTTTCTATAATTTTGAATGATTATTACCAACAAAGATAAGCCAATTCATTGACCCTTATTGACCTGCGACATACGGACAATTAAAAATGGGTGACGTTTATAGTGCGTCGACAAATAAAATTTCATTTTTATACGTTAATGGCACCGTGCGAACAATTGGTTAGACCGTGATAACAATTGGGTAGATGACCATGTAGTAGATTTGGTTAGATTGCCATATGGTAGTCTATTTCTTTTATTACGTATTGCTTGCTATAACCATATAGTGTCTGGGGGGTAGATATCAATATATTGTCTTTCGGTACCTGGCCCCAGTCAATGTATATCGGTAATTCGACGAATTAACTATACAATCCAGACGACCTTGATAACTATTGGGTAGAGAGCCATATGGAAGCCTAATTCGTTTTTCACCAATTGCTATGACGAACGGCTAGTCCTTATGTTCATCTTTGCTTATTATAGAATTTTTGGTATCATTGTCTACCGAATGATAGCAATATGGATGTACCGTGGTATACTTCTATAGATGCCCATATCAATATGTGGGGTAATTCGATAGACGACCTATACCATTGGGTAGACCCCCGTACGGAAGATTTGGGTAAATGCCCAACTTAAAGTCTAATGCTTTTCGACCAATTGCTATAATGAACGGGTTTTCTTTAAGTTCACGTGGGCGTATGCACGAAAGTCGGTTGTCAGTATCTACATAATGCCCACAATATGGATAAAACCTTGTTAACGATTGTGTAGATGCCCATAACATAGAACAATGTTAATACCACGTATTACATATACCGTCAGGGGTGCTGGGTGAAAGGGGATAGATGCCTTTACAGTTACTTTGGGTAGATGCCCATACCAGTCATTTTACAACAATTGCTATAACGAACGGGTAATCATTGCGGGTAGATTCTCATATTGTGGCTTTCGGGTAGATAATAATATAGTCCATTGGGTACATGCCCATATTCATTTTTCCTTGTTATTTTGATGGCTTCTAAGCTGTTCTGGTTGATCGTGGTAACTATTTGGTACATGGCCATACTTAGGAGATGGGTAGATGTCCATATGGAAGGCTAATTTGTGTCCACCTATTGCTACAACGAACGGGTAATCTTTAAGTTGAAGTGGGCGTTTTAACAAAATTATGTATTCAATATCTACACTATGCACAAAATAAGGATAGACCTTGATAACAATTGGATAGATACCCATAATTAAAAAAAAGTTAATTCAACTACTTATACATACCGGCATTGGCTAATAAAGCATTTGGGTAGATGCCCATATATTGATGTCGGGTAGATGCCCATATTGAAGAGTCGTTAATCTTCGACAATTTCTATATCGAACGGGTAATCATTGCGTGCAGATTAGAAAATAGTGACATGTGTGCATGCCCATAGCAATATATTTTTCGGTCGTTTGACTTGTTACCTATACAATCAGGTGGACCGTAGTATCAATTGGGTAGATGGCCGAACAGCTCATGTTACTTGATGATAGGTACGACTAATACTCGCCCAAGACAAACGTTGAAGTTGCATTAGACTTTCACCAATTGCTTTAACGAACTGGTGGTCATTTTGTTCATCTTTGCGTATTGAATAAATTTCGAGATCATTATATACAGAATGATACCAATATGGCTGTAACGTGGTAGTCTTTGGTAGATGCCCATATCAATATATAGGTTCATTCGATAGACTACCTATACAATTTGGAAGTTCCCAGTACGGGGGATTTGGGTAACAGACCAAATTAAAGTCTAATGCTTTCCGCCCAATTGGTATAATGAACTGATATTCCTTAAGTTCATGTGGGCGTATTTACGAAAGTTGGTTGTCAGTATCTACATAATGCCCGCAATATGGTTAGACCTTGTTAACGTTTGCGGAGATGCCCATGACAAAGAATAATGTCAATATCACGGCTTA
Source organism: Nemophila menziesii (assembly GCA_029959085.1). Lineage (NCBI taxonomy): Eukaryota > Viridiplantae > Streptophyta > Magnoliopsida > Boraginales > Hydrophyllaceae > Nemophila > Nemophila menziesii. Next base: position 425,980 of record JARWIR010000137.1, on the reverse strand, counting down.
CATATACCGTCAGGGGGGCTTGGTGAAAGCGTATAGATGCCTATGTAGTGACGTTGGGTATATGCCCATACCATTCCTTTTACAACAATTGCTATAACAAACGGTTAACCATTTGCGTACAGATCTCCATATAGTGGCTTTACCGGTAGATACCGCTGTAGTCTAATGGGTACATGCACGTACCTATATTTTTTTGGCTATTCGTTGGCTAATAATCTGATCTGGTTGCTCGTGGTAACAACTACAACATGGGAATTCCCCCGATTGCTTTAACCGCTGATGACGGTATGCATAAGAACTTGAATTAACTTTATTCTTCGTTATGGGCATCTATCCAAATGGCAACAAGTTCTATCCATACCATATTTTTTTCCGATGACAATATACCCATTTGTTTGAAATGTACACAACTGTTACCACGAGCAACCAGATCAGATTAGAAGCCATCGAATCGCCAAAAAAATATCGGTATGGGCATATGCCCAAGAGACTACATTAATATCTACCCCGTAAGCCATTATATGGTAATCTACCCGCGATGATTAACCGTTTAGTTATATCAATTGTTGTAAAAGGAAAGGTATGGGCATAGACCCAACGTCAATACGTAGGCCTCTATCAACTTTCACCAAGCGCCCCTGCCGGGTTATGTAATCCGTGAATTTATCACTATACTTTGTTATGGGCATTAATGTAGATACGGAGATCCGACTTTAGTGATTACGCCAACATGAACCTGAAGAATATCCGTTCATTATCCGTTCATTTGACTTTAATTTGCGAAGTTACCCCAAATCCTCCGTACGGGGGTCTACACAAGGGTATAGGTAGTCTATCTCAATGTCTATATCGGACGCGTATACATTTGCGGGCAGATTAGAATATAGTGACATGGGTACATGCCTATATCAATATAGTGTCATGGGTACAAATTAAGCAGGATTTTTCATTTATTTATTTGACCATTTAAAAGTATTCTTCACACACGTCCACTCTGTTGCATATACATACTTACGTTTTTTGACGTGTATATGCCGGAATGGTAGTTGTTCGCGTTTTCTAGAAATAGATATGGCGTATAATTGTCGTGTCAAGCTTCCGAATTGTATTAGATATGATCAAACCAAAAGGGTGTGTGACAATTCCGGCTGAAATCGATTACAGTGAGGATATGCCGGAGGATGACCGTTGCGTTAGGGGGTTGTAACATGAGATAACCGATCACATTTGGGCTTTAATAGTTATGTTAAACTTTTGGGTCTCGGACAATACATTCGTCATACCTTCGGGCTAAAAAGATCCCTATATGACAGGCGAACACCTTCCTAATAGGTTGTTATGGCTAGCTAATTATCTTGTTGCTTTTATCATTGTTGTCACATGTACATTGTGTACGCCAGCTTGTTATTTTTTTAGTCGCGATTGTGAGATTTAGCTAATCATATTAAGAAGGTTAGGTGGTTCAGAATTGTTAAACAAACATAATTTGAATATACAGTATACGTAGAGGTCCATAAACATAACAGCAGCATACATCAAATTTAAAGTCACCCCACAACTTAAACATTACAATGTAGACTAACAATTATATATAATAAGTTCGACGACTGACAAACCATCAGAAAACAACCTTAAATGTCACACATTTTTTAATACCTCGCGCATACGGGCTTTTCGAACAACAGGCAAACAATTTTTATCCGCTAGGAGCGTGTTTATTATAGTTCTGCGGAGGCCTCTGTATGTGCATATCTTGTACACACCCCTGACTGTTTTGCGACGGAACACATCATTCATACAAATCAGCATGTAAATACCCGAATCCCTCCAGTTAGTTACCATTCTGTGCAAAGGTGCCTCAAATTTCTCGTACTTCTTCCTGGTAGCTCCCGGCCAGAATTTGTTCATTATTGTAGTGGCTACCCGCTTGGCATTTCTTTCAGAACCAGTGATTAACGGGTTACCACCTTCAACACGCGCGTTGCTGTAGTGGACGAACGTCTGAGTACTGTTGTCGTATACAAGAGCGCTCCACAGCTTTGCAATCCCAGCTTTCGTTAAAAGAGGTATTAACAGAAACCGTTTGGAGCGTAAAATTTGAACACTTTGATCTGTGACCATTTGGCATCGCTTCTTGTAATCTTCGTCAGCCTCAGATTTTCTTTTGTGCTGGAAAAAAAAAATCAACAAATTGATACTTAAATATATATGAACTTATTACTTACGTATCCACGGGCTGGTAAAAAGCCACAATCCTTTCCATCACAACTGTCAATCCAGTACTGCAACATAAAATCAACAAACTAACAAAACACATGTTAGGCAACAAAATGCAGTAACTAAACCACGTATGAATTCTGAACAATGTTATTTTCTCGGAATATGGAATACAGTAATACCTGCCATTTAACTCGATCTTGTTCGCCTATCATCATACAGTCACCGGCAGATACTCTCATATTATCCATCCGCCACACAGCTGTGTCCTTGTCTAGTTGTTCAATAATATGTTCCAACAGTACACGTTCCGGCTTGAATAACACCATTTCCCGGGGATGATCGGTCGCTACAATACAACAGTCCTCATAATCATCGTCAACGTTGGCCTCGAACTCTATCAATGCACCAGATACATCTGACTGATTTTCTGTACCATTACTGACTGTTTTATCTTTAGTTGAGACAGCAGTTGTGTTAGACACCACTACGTTTTCGGGCTCGATAGGTTTTTTTCTGTTCCTCGCTCCTTTCTTTGGACTGCTTGATATGAAGGTGCTCCCAATAGCTTTTCTCCTATTACCCCTATCGTCATTTTTTATACGTTCCACCATTGAATTCCTTTTCTTGCTCTTCTTACGTACAGTATTATCCATCTCATCCAAGACCACCTCCCCAATCAAATTGCCAACTCCGTTAACCAAAACAGTGGAGTCCCCCAAATCCACAGGTATCTCAGGCTTCTTATTATCGACTCCACAATTCACCACTTCATTTGTCGTCATACAAAATCCTTCATCACCATCTGCCTCACCTACTCCACTATAGTAATTCACCTGCTTATCACCCATTACTGTTTCAGTATGTCGATCGGCCTCCTTGTTCATAATTGTATCTTTGCTTGGCACGGCTAATGTGGGCGATAATATTACGTTATCGGCAGCGTTATTTTTTTTGTCGTTCCTAGACCTTTTTTTTGACCGGGCAGATATCCATTCACTTCCACAGGCTTTACGTCTAGTACCCCTCCTGTCCTTTTTTTTCATTTCAACAATGAAGCCCCTTTTTTGGCCATTCTTAGACCCTGTGATTTTAGGTTCGCCTACGTTCAGCCCCCCACTCAATTGATTATCTATATGGCCCAAAACAGGGTGATTTTCTCTATCAAGTTCTGTTCGAGGAGTATTAGTTTTTCCTGGACCATCACCAACTTCATCTGCCTGCAAGACTCCCCATTGACCGAAACTATTTTCATGTAAACAGCGAACCTGCTCTCCGCGATTATCACACACTTCTGACCCAATTTGTTCAGCTTCCCCCTGGTTAATATGGCCTTTTTTCTTTTTATCTATTTTATCAGCAGCAGAAACGTTTTTTGAAAGAGTGTTACCGTCTTTATCGCCACTTTCAACTATTGGTGTTGATATAGGATTATCCACTAAAATCTGTCTTGGGTGATCATTAGTACGATCTGCAACCAATCCGACACCTACCTCTTCATGAAGCTCGCACCCACCAACAAATGTTTTTGTATTCTCCCTGGTCCGCATGATCAATTGCCGGATCTCTCCACGTAAATTACAGTTGTCCGTTTTGTATTGCTCTACTTCTATCCTTAATTCAGCATTTTCCTTTTTTACTGACTCTAACTCCATTTTAACATTGGTTAATTCATCAGACGTAGCCCCGTTATGACTGTCTGACTGATGAACTAACCCTAATTCTTGTTCTGGATTGTCTAACCTTTCAGTTGCTATCCCATCCACATCGTTAGTTCTCAAATCCGAGGGACCATGTGTAACACCAGTTTGTATACGAACCACACCAAACACATCCATCTCTTTGTCATTCATTTCAAGATCCAATTTCCTTACCTACATGTTAACAATTACGCGTGAAAAACAAGTTTTGTTAATATATACATATATGTAGTAAACAACCTTCCATACATACCATGTCTGGAGTAATTTTTTCGAGTATTGATTCGCGAAAATCAGCCACACCAGAAGATATGTCCCATTTAAATATTCTGGGGAATGCATTTTCATCCTCTGGTACCCTACCAGGTATGGATACATGTTCATTCAGCCAAGGCTGAAAAAAAAAAACGTCAATGATTTGATATGGCAAGAAAAAAAGGAAATTCTGCTGTTCATACTTACCACCAATAGAAGAGAGCACCCTCTCCCCAAAATAGTGTCACCACTCATAACATGATCAGCTATGTGTTGAGGCCAGTCAAATGTTTTTAACTCACTTAAATTCTCTGATATTTTAATATGCCATTGTGTGATGCGGCCTGAGCCTGATGGATAGAAAATTGTAGACATAGCTAGCATATTCACACATTTTGTAAGTGTGTCTCTATCACCATTCTTCTGGTTTAGAATATGATTTATAACGTTTTTTACAGCCGACTGTGATAATGTCCCGGTAGTCTTTACATTAGGGAACGTCTTCTGGAACCACCTACCCGGACCTAGATCAGCTCTTACGTGCTTCGGCACACGCTCATTACCACCCGTAACACCCATAATTAACCTTACATCCATAGGGGTGATTTTTAGAGGCACACCCCCAAACCTATATACTTCCCCCCGCTCATCATAGTTCATAAGAAGTTCAGCAATTAGGTCGTCGTTTTTCTCCCACCGTTTCGATCCTTTGAATTCTTTCATCCCGCAGAAAAGTGGATAAAAGGGTGATCGTTCTAATGACTTGAAATAGTATGGCGTCATATTACTGTTGCGGACAATTTTGAATACAGCTGCTAACGAGCATCTGTCCTCTGTCATTATGCTGTATACAATGAAATATAAAACATCATTAATATTGTTATACGGTTACATCATTGAATGTAGGTAATGACTAAATAGCAGATTATTGAATGGGTATATACACATCTGAATATCCACAGTAACATTTTCAGTTCACTATCTTATGTGAATATAATCAAAAAAACAAAGTCGATGCTTCTACTATCAGACTAAGGTTCTTACATAATAGCTCTTAGGGTTTTAGGATGATAAAACAAAGACGATGCTTCTATTAACAGAATATGGAATGTAAACAAAAAAGATTACCTTTCGTATTTGGTAATTCGAATTAGGGCTTCACGATGAACAGCTCTTCTTTACTTCCTAAGCTTTACTCTGGAAGTATTTAGCACGATGACCCGGTGACAGAATCAAGCTTAATCGTGAGTTACATCTGTAAATCCGATGTTTCTACCTGCCGTTATGGATCAATATGGTGTAGATATGGTTGTCGCCGGTTGTCTTGGTATGTGTAAGAGAACTGAAACGCCTACAGTATTGATGAACTAAAACCAAATACACCGGTTGCTATTAAGAGAGAGGGAAAGAAAATTGTTTTGAAATGATTAGTAGTGTGTTATACACGATTGATTAGACACGTGTAGATGGCAGATAAAGATGGACTGTATGTTATTTGCGTTAATACCCTTACTAGTTGGGTTAGTAACTAGACATTTAGTCCTTAGTTGGCACTAGGCCTTATAGCCGAATGTGGTGTGCCTACCAGGCTTTTATAATTAATTTCCCCTAAAATAAAATTTAATGATAAGCATAGTTTTCTTTTGGAAATAAGACTGCGTGAATACATAGCATTTCGCGTTTTAAGCAAATACTACCTCATTATATAATAATTGACTTTTTAAAGTTTTTTATACTTATTAAAAACCCTAAAAATAGATAAATTTAGTTTAAAATAACTTATATATCTCTAATTTTAAGAAAAAAATTAAATATTTAATTGATAAAACATTTTTAAAAAAAATAAAATAAAAAAAATATTATTTATTTTGTTTTAAAACTTTAAAAGTAACATACATTATGAAATATTTTTTTGACCAAAAAGACTATTATAATAAAATCGGATAGTACATATCTAAAGTTTTAAAAATAGATAAACAGGTAATGACAAAACGAGGATTCCAAAGTTTAATAATTTCTTGTTTTCATTTTTTTAAAGAGAAAATGTCACTTAGGGTCTTGAACACATCCCCCTCTTCTCAATTCCAACCTCACTTTCTTTCTCTTCTTACTAAAGACCTCCAATAAGATTTAACACTAAGATCCAAAAATCCAATTACAATTATACCCATTTTTGTTTTTATTTTTCTATATATACTAAATATTATATTTCTAAAACCTAAAACATAATTTCTCTCTCCTAAAACTAAGCAGCCGCCTCACCTCCCTCTCATCCTCTCTCATGGCCAAGCACATCACCACACCATTGAAAGCTTCAAATCTCCATGGCCGAGCACCATCACTGTTCTGGAACCTGAGGCTCGATCTGGTTCCCTTCTCTTTCTCCCATCTGAGCAGTTAATACCGTTCGAGATCCGAGCACCACCACCACTGGACGGAGTTCGAGATACTGCAAAGTCAGGCGCAGCTCCACTAAAGGCGACAAAACAAGATCCGCCGAGCTTCACGAAGCTGCTAAAAACGAAGGAAAGCTCAAAACACCATTGCAGAATGTGAAGAGAAGCTCAAAAATCCTGCTGCTCTTCTACTTCTTCTGGAGCTACTCCGCATAGCCATTAGAGGCTCACTGGAGAAGCTCGAGATCTGGCGAGAACAAGAGTTGAACGGCTTCTTACCGGAGCATAGCTTCGAGTTGGCTTCACTTCTGCTTCTTCTTCACTGCTGATTCGCCGAGGTCAACATGGAGCTGTGTAGGAGACGCGGTGGTGGCGGTGCTGGGTCCGTTCATCTCCGACAGATTGTGCTCGGCCATGGAAAGAACCGTGAGCTGCAGGGAAACGAAAATGGAGGATGGTGGTGGTGGTGCTTGGTCTTTTATCGAAACTCAGGTGGTGGTGCTCGGGTTTTTAGCTGCTACGTTGGTGCTCGGGTGTTTAGCTGCTACGGTGGTGCTTGGTCTTCCAGATCTGTGTTCGCCATAGACGAGTGGAAGCTTCGTTTTTTTTATCACCTTTGTTGACCAGATCTGGTCAACTTTGTATTTAGTTTAGGTTTTATTTTTTATCTATTGTAAATAGTTATTTATACTTTTTTCCTGTATATAGTTTGAAATGGTATAAAATACACATTGATTTTAATGAGTATTCCTTTAATTTCATAGAGTACTCCTTTAAAATTCATAGAGTATTCCTTTAATTTTATAGAGTATTCCATTAATTTTATAGAGTACTCGTTTAATTCGATAAAGTATTCGTTTAATTCGATAGAGTATTCGCTTAATTCGATAGAGTACCCATCAAAATTGATAGAGTACTCATCAAATTGACAGAGTACTCATCAAATTGATAGAGTACTCATCAATTTGATAGAGTACTCATCAATTTTTTTCCGGTGGTCGGTGATCGGAGGTCGGTGGTCGGTGGTCGGTGGTCGGAGGTGGTGGTAGGTGGCAGGAGGTCGGAGGTAGGTGGGTAGTGGTAGGTAGTGGAGAGAGAAACAATGGCATCACACTTTTTTGTCTTTTAGTGTTCGTAAGGGTAGGAAAGACAATTGTCAAAACAGAAGTCTCTAATAAGAAGAAATTCCTGGACCATACTCTATAGAGAAGAAAGATGGTCTCCAAGACCCTAAGTATAATTCACTCTTTTTTTTATAAGAATGAAAATGGATGTTTTAAAAATTTGGGAGAGGGGTAGGCCCCTACCTTGTTCCATCCCTATAAATAGGTATCCAGTATTTTATTTTTATATCTTTCATTAATACACATCGTTGATTTTGATGTTAAGTGATAACGTGATAGAGGTAAAATATATATTTTACAATTAAAAAGAAATTATGATAAATAAAAAATAGTATTTCAAGTCAGTATTTAATGTTTTTTCAACAACCGGTGTTAACGAAAGGCAATAAATAAAAACATTGAGTATCTGAATGTTTATTTTTGAAAAGTTAAAGTATTTATTTGTCAAAATTTGATACATTGGATATAAGCTGAATGTCCAATAACTAATATAAGTGAGTGACTTTGGAACATTCCTCCGTGGATACCCTGTGTTTTTTATTTTGACAAATAAGTATCCAACGTTTTAAAATTGACAAAGAGGGGGGCAGGCCCCTACCTTGTTCCGTCCCTACAAAGAGGTACCCAATATTTTATTTTTCTATCTTCCATAAATACATGGCGTTAATTCTGATGTTAAGTGATAACGTGGCAGAGGTAAAATATATATATTTTACAATTAAAAATAAATTATAATAAATAAAAATTAGTATTTCACGTCAGTATTTAATGTTTTTTTCAACAACAGGTGCTAACGAAAGGCAATAAATAAAAACATTGGGTACCTGAATGTTTATTTTTGAAAAGTTAAAGTTTTTATTTGTCAAAATTTGATACATTGAATATAAGTTGAATGTCCAATAACTAATATAAGTGGGTGACTTGGGAACATTCCTCTGTGGATACCCTGTGTTTTTTATTTTGACAAATAAGTATCTAACATTTTAAAAGTGACAAACAGGTACCCAACGTTATATTTTTTGTCTTTCGTTAGTACCCATCGTGAAATTTACCGTTAAATACCATGTGTCAGTGACGTGACTATCTTTTCCTTCCAAAATGAAGTACCCAAGTTTACAAAAATGGACAACTAGGTACCCAACATTCTTTATTTGCAAATAAAGTCCTTCTGTTATTTATTAACACGTGACATTTACCGCCAAACTTCACGACGGGTACTAACGGAAGACAAAAAATAAAACGTTGGGTACTTGTATGTTACTTTTGAAAACTTTGGTACTTATTTGTCCAAATCGCGAAGTAGTGGATATCCATGAGGGAATTATGCTTTAATTTTTTATAAGGGTGAAAGACCTCCAAAATACACAGTGTTTCAAACTTTAACAAATAAACTCAACTTTTTAATAGTGGACATTCAAGTACCCAATGTTTTTATTTTTACCTTCTATTGGTAACTGCCGTTAAATACACATTAAACACTGACGTGGCATAACATTTTTATTTAATTATAAATTATTTTTAAATGTGAATTACTTGTTTTACCCCTACCAAATCATCAATTAACATCAGAATTAACGTAAGATACTAACAAAAGGTAAAAATTGAAATCTTGGATACTTGTTTGTCCATTTTTGAAATCTTGGGTATTTGTAAAAACGCAAAACACCAAGTCTTTGTCCCATTTTATAAAAATAAAGCAATAGCAAAACTTAGAGTTAGTCTTTATCACGTATTTGGGAAAATTCTCCCGTGAATACCAACTGTTTTGCGATTTGGTCAAATAAGTACCCAAATTTACAAAAATGTACAAATAGGTACCTAAAGTTCCGTTTTTAGGTTTCACGTTAGTACGTGCCGTGAAATTTGACGTTAAATGCCACATTGGTACTCGTCGTGAAACATTGAATATAAGTTGAGTGTCCAAATACATAGGAAAAATTCACCCTTGAATACCTACTGTTTCAAATTTTGACAAATAAGCATCCATGTTTATAAAAGTGGACAAATAGGTACCCAGCGTTTTGTTTTTAGACTCCTGTTAGTACTTGCTGTGAAATTTATCGTTAAATGCCACATGTCAATAACGTGGCAATAAATACCCAGCACTGAATATTCATGGAGAAATTTTCCCAAAAATAAATTTTCACACTTTTTGTCTAATTTGAAAAAATAATACAAATCAAATCTTTATCTTTAAATTTGACCAATTTTAAAAATTATTAATATTATTATTGTTGTTGTTATTATTTACTTTATGATCTTCAAATCTTGACTAATCATTTTCGGGTACAAAGTCAGCATTTTCTTTTTTTTGATACATAGGAGAGCCACTTTTGGACTCGGAGTCATTGACTCGGTTCGAACCTGCACTACTAGATTGGTAGACCAAGGCCCTGACCAGTGAGCTAATCCCATCTGGTTAAGTCAGCATTTTCTTAAAGATCAAAAGAGTTCAAAGTCCACTATTCCACCTTTTTCTTAAAAAGTGATTTTTTCAAGTACGAAGTCAGAATTTTTTTAGAGATTAAAGAATTCAAAGTCAATTATTCTAAATTCTTTTTGGTACATAGATGATTTGGGTTATCTTATACGCATTACAACTAATTTTATATAAAATATATGTCTTGTGCTATGAGTTTTTGTTTTTTATTGCACAATATGTCCATAAAGTTATATAAAAATTACAGTAACTTTTGATATGAACTTTAATTAATTATATACTATAAGACATTATATTATATGAACTATATTGTAATTTTTGTATAAAAAGGTAATCATAAAAAAAAAAAAAAAAGCTTACACTTAATAAATAAATTTTGAAAATTGAAATGTAATGCAAATTTGTCAGGTATTTTTTTATGAAAAATATGAATAAAAAAAATTATTTGGTAAATAATCCTTTTCCAAATATAATTTTATTTTATAAATTTAAGAGTTTTTATATTTAATTTAAATTTTTACTTTCTTTCTTTAATAACAATTTTTAATCTAACTTAATTTAATTATTGCACGACACACAGAGAGCAAATGAAACCAAATAGAGCGACAAATACCCATTAGAACTGAGTTCAACTTTGACCACCAAGATTGCATTAAATACAACAAACCAACTAAAATTCTCGTTGAAAGATAAAAAGAATCAAAAACATAAAGAAGACATTGACCAAAAACAAAATTGTTGGCTCTATTCACTAACTAGGGGATATATGACAATGAGAAAAAAATAAAAGAGAAGATATGACATGCACTACATAAAATTAGGTGTAAAGTACTACTCGAGTAACATAAATTATAAGTATCACATGTACATTTAAAAGATAAAATTCGTTCCAAGATCACTATATAAACTAAACATTAATGTAAAATTAACTTTCTTTTATAAAATAATTGAAGGATTTAATTAGAAACTTAGAAGTACATAACTCTTGACAATATGCAAATTTGATTATATCACGATAATTCAATATCAACTGCCAATTATTAGAATCCTTATACTTTGACTATTTACAACTGACTAAATAATACTCCCTCCGTTTGTTTGTAAAATTGTTTTAAAAAAGACATTTAATATTATTTGTCTTGTTTTATTATTAAGATACTTTTTTCCTACCTTTTTCATTATTCTTAATTAAATAATAAAAAAAGTAGTGTAACAAATTATCTTATGTATATTAATTAGATGTATTTGTGTAAAAAGAAAAGTATTAAATGCTCTTTTTAATTCTTGGATACTAAAAAAATAGACAAATAAAAATAGATAGAGAGAGTATATTTTATTATATAATGATCTCGATGATGTATATGTGACGTCGTTTTTATGGTATTTTTATTAAATTTGTATTGATCAAATATTGCATTAAATAAAAGAAAAAAAATATTAATAAATAAACAAGTCAATACGCTTTATATAAATTGCATTAAAAAGTTCACAGTAATGTTCGTAATATTAGAAGTCATTTATAGAACGGGATTATTAATTACTATTAAAAATAAATTAATGCACAAGCCATACCTTTAATCTTGTACAATTATATTTTTTGTCTATTTTTATTTGTTTTATTTTTTGTAGCATAAGGATTAAAATATATTAAATATACTTATAATTCCTATATATATTAAATATAGATTATTTATTGCACCTTTACCTTTAATTAATTAATAAGAGTGATATTAGAAAAATAAATCAAAGAAAAAATATTTTAAATATATAAAAAAAAAATATTATCAGACACTTAATATGAAATAAGGGAGTACTAATATTCCACTTTTGGTAAACAGCAATATAGTCCACTTAATTGATTCTCACATGCAATATTCATCTATCTTTAGAAATAGATAGCTTATAAAATGAGTTTATAGGATAAATTGCATATTTAGTCCTTGTGTTTAGTGAAACATGTAAATATGCCCATGTATATAAAAAGAGTAAATCAAAAGATATTTGAACAAAATAAAAATTAAACCCATCATTTGGATGCAATCCAGTTATCATTTATATTCATTAAAATTTCGTATGTATCAAATTGAAACTATAAATTCTTTATTTTTCATTACGTGATGTTGTTAGTCTTTTTTATTTTTTTGTTAGTCAACTCAATTTTATATTCCCAACCACCAACTAAGAAAATCTAGACAATCTTTTGTTTTAAAACTTTTCTTAGGATTTTGTTCATTTTATATGTTTTTTAGTTTGTTTTGTTTTTCTTTTATATGAAAAAAATACTCTAAAAAATTAAAAAAAAAATAAGAAAAGAATTGTCCAAATTGCCCTAGCTGAGGTGTAAAAAAATATATACACGCGACGTTATTCTAGCACTAACCGGGTGTGGGTGGTGACTAAAGCCTTGACTTACAAAAATTGAAAAAAGACTAGAAATGTCACAAAAACGAAAAAAATGACCTATAAGTTTGTTTTTATACATCAAGGGTCAACGACCTTATGTTTAAAAATAAAGTCTTATATGAGGTATTTACGCGGATGCAAATGTTAAGAATAGTTTATTATTTTAATTTTATTCTTTTTCTCTCTTATTCATCCCCACCACATCAAAACCAACAGTCCAACACACCAACCCTCAGACACATCCCATAACTGTCGAAGCACGATTATTGGTATTTCTCTTCAAAAGAGAAACACCTTACATAGAAGCACCTTGACCTTTCCCCATAGTTGTCGGAGTACCATTCACGATTGTTCTCTACAACTAAACTTTACAAAGCACTACTTTGACCCACACCCTTGATCGCCAGATAACTGTTTGTGATGGTTCCCTACATCATATTTACAATTAACAAGCATCAGCACAACCCACATCCAACGAACTTTGAATCACCATTAGCAATGGTTCTCTGCTCTACTTCAAAGCAACACTTTACAAGCACCTCCTCGACCTGCACCCTATAACTGTCAGAGATCTGCTAACCTTGGTTATTTACTATAGAGGAATACCTTATTGATAAGCCTAGTTTCTAAACATCTCAGGTACTTAAGTTAACACTCGAACATGTAGCAAGCCTTTGTCATAACTTAGCATATTATATGCCTCAGGCATATCATAGTTTTAATTATTTAGCAGTCACAATAAACTTCCTCATGCTAATAATTCATACTAAGATCTGAATTCCATGACCTCAACCAAATTGAGTCGTAACCCAAGAAAATCTAGAACACAACGTGCACACGCCACCACATTCTTGACCTTAGTATAACTACCTTGACTTTTGATCAACTTGTCACATGTTCAATATCGCTTATCATTAATGTTACCAACTTTCAACTGTCTTATCTATATTCAAGAATGTCTAACTGCTAAGCAACGTGTTGATTTCTTGACTTCTCCCCATCTCGTTGGATTCTAGTTTCAATCATGAACCTAAAAGCTACACACTTGACACACAATTAAAACAGAAAAACTCTATAAATAGCATAATATCCAAAAGAATGTACAGAAAGTAAGATATGATAAATATTAGGGAAAAATCTCTCACTTAGGTCATGTAAACCCTCAAAAAGATGTCTCATGAGTCATGAGTAGATTAATCTATTACAAAAAAATAGACATCACGTGTTCATGGCACTTTCTAAAGTAACCGATAATTTTACTATGATTCACAATTACATCAACTTCCTCACCATATTTTGTGTGGGACTTTATTTATAAATCTTCACCGAGTTAAGGGTCAAAATATCTTAAAGAGCATTGCTTTTGAATGAAATTATACTTATTGAATTTTTAAATTACGATTAGCCTATGTTATATAACACGAGGACCATCATGCAATTTTTCACAATATATATACTAGTGGGTATAGAGAACAGAAAGTCCCACCAACGATATCTAGCCTTGGCTGACTTGCAAACCTCCTCGTAGGGCATGACAACATAAAAGACTTGCAATATGAACAAATGTGGATGTCAAACGATTGTGTCAAACGAAATTATTATTTTTAAGACTTGAAATATTTAGTTTACGCGTAGAGACATTATTTTTTTTTTTTAAAAAACGAGTGAAAAAGTGTATTTTTTTTTATCATTTTCCCTAAATTACAGCAAAGACCACATAAACCTCAACTATATATATTTGCATCGATCAAGCACTCGTTTTCATTGACATAATATTCATATTTCACACTATAGCATTTATATCTATTCCATTTCTAACTCCATTAATCATTTTACCACCTTTTCTTTCTTTTCCTTTCGTATTCATTCTTTATTAAATCGGTGGTCAAAGTTCGCAGGATATAAACCTAACTATTAGGTTTTTGTTGTTATGGATCCTTTTCAACTACCTAGTACTTATGGTTTAAATCTTGACACCATAAGTGGTGGAGGTGTTGGAGGTAGTGGAGGAGGTGGTGATAGGTTTCCTCAATGGAGTCTTCAAGAAACTCGAGATTTTTTAATGATTCGAGCCGAGTTCGATCCGTCTTTCATGGAGACGAAACGAAACAAGGTTCTTTGGGAACATCTCGCGACAAAGATGAGGGAAAGGGGGTATAATCGAAGCTCCGAACAATGCAAATCCAAGTGGAAAAACCTAGTTACTCGTTACAAGGTACTTAATTATATATATCTTTAAAAGATTTATGTGTGGTTATATTTTGTATGCATCTCACATTATTTGTAATGGTACAAAATAGTTATATATGGGACTAAATCTCATGTATCTCTATTTAGATTTTGTTTCTTATTTTACCAACAAGATTCATGATCCCTTTACTAAAAAATACTAGTGGATAAGAAAATCAACGTTATTATATACATTATTTCTCATTGAAAATTAATTTGAATATTGGGTAATATAAGACTATTGGTTCATGTGTTATGTCAAATAAATAAATTCACTCAAAATATGTATACTCTTTTGTTCAAGAAGTAACAAATATGCATTTGTATGTTTGTAAAAAAAAAAAAAAAAGCATATATGGCCTAGTTTAACTCAAAAAATAGCTAATATAGCTTTCTAAAGTTGCACTTCTTATTTTTGAAACATATGATTTTTACCATTTCACATAACTAAGGATCAACTATGCAATTGTCAATCACATACCTATTTTAGAAAATGTTATGACAAAATGTAAATTTACGGATTGGTTGGTTAGTGTTATCCACCCGTGATCTAATAAATAGCTCGAGGCGACCACCGGTTATGAGTCAATCCCACGTTTTGATCGGTTTTAGTGTCGCCTTTTTCAGTCGAGAAAAAATAAGTGTAATTGTAAAAGTTTTAGAATGTATGAATTATATGTGGGCGAGCTTTACTTTCAAATGGCTAAACGACTAGAGCCGGCCTGAGAAATATAATACACCTAGTTACCTAAAGCGAAATTTTTTCTTATGGGTTTTTTAAACCATAAAATGGTTATTTTAATAAAATTCAGACCCTTTTTATCGAAAATAAAATAGGGCATAAAGCGGCCGTCTTGGTGGTTTTGCCTAAGGTCCGGCCTGCGGCTAGGTTAAAATTCCAAAATTTGATGATAATAACTTAGAATGTTTGAAATTCCTAGTAATATTAATATTGATTTATAGACATTGTTTGACACTGTTTGTAAATTCTTTATAGGGATGTGAATCAATGGAGGCAGAAGGTATGAGACAACAATTTCCATTTTACAATGAGCTTCAAGCGATTTTTGCGGCAAGAATGCAAAGAATGTTATGGAATGAAGCCGAAGGCGGGGCTAGTGGGGCGAGCGGGTCAAAGAAGAAATCAATAACTCAACTATCGTCCGATGAAGACGATGAAAATGATGATAGCGAAGGGGGAATAAGGAAGAAAAGGAAGGTCAAAGCTAATGTTGTTGGTACTAGTAATACTAATACTAGTTTAAATATAGTGAATAGTGTGAAAGAAATATTGGATGATTTCATGAAGCAGCAAATGGAAATGGAGAATAAATGGATGGAAGCTTATGAAGCAAGAGAAGAAGAAAGACGTAATAAAGAAATGGAATGGAAACAAAGAATGGAGGCTTTGGAAAATGAGAGATTGATGATGGAGAGGAGATGGAGAGAAAGAGAAGAACAAAGAAGGGTTAGAGAAGAAGCTAGAGCGGAGAAAAGAGATGCCCTTTATACGGCATTGTTAAACAAGCTCAATCAAGATTAAATGTAGGCACCTCGATTTGTCAATGGTACAAGCAATGATTATCGTCTCATCTCGTTAAAGTAAAGTAGGTGCTACATTTGACTTTGTTTCTTTGGAATTAAATCTTTTGATAAATTCATGTTTCAAATATCATTTACATAGTATATTGTTTTATCCGACATCTCCGAAAGCAAAGAAAGGAAAATGATATGGGAGGTTGTTGATTTGGATCCTGTTAGTGAACCTCTTGGAAATAGACCAACAAGCCTAACTTATCGTTTCAATGGTAAAATTGCTAGTCTAGAGACCTTAGGTCCAAACTTTAGAAAAACATTTTTTATTTTTTGTGATTCGATTGATGTTATAGAAATTTAGGAAAATTCTAATTCCGTTTTCAATATTTATAGTTAAAGTTGTAGTTTTCTAGAAACAAACTTATATAAAACAAAAATTGAACTTCTCTTCAACATTTTTCTACTTTTAATTGTTTATGTTTCTTTTTGATGCACATATATTCTTTAATTATCTTGAGGCGAATCTTGATTTCCTAAGCTAATTTTAGCAGTTACGTTTGATTATTGTACTACGTTCTTTTGCTAACATTGTACTCAGTGATTATCGATCAAACAGAATCTAATGACTAAACGAAAAAACTAATATAAAATTCAAAACAAACATGAATTGCATCATCTATAATGATTAATCCAATCGCGTATAAAATAAGAGATAGATAAAATAAATTCTTACTGAATTTTTAACAGAAAATTCAAAACAACTCTTCCACTAATGATATATGTCAAACATAAAAGACAAAATCATCATTCGGAAAAGAATGAAAATGTTGGTCACCAAACACCGCAACAATATGAATACAAAAGTAATGTTGAACACCAAATGCTATTACTTGGAGGCCACGCTACGTAAACGTGAGATGATATATTTCCAAAGTACTCTAATCGCCACATCAAATACTGGTAATATGATACTCAGGAAAAACCAAAGCTATCTGATCAGTTGGTTGGGGTTAGCTTGGTTGGAGTTAGCTCAATTGGACAATCATACTTTAAAAAAGTAGCTTTTCTATGTAAAAAAAAAAAAGCAAATCGACATTTTTAAATTAATCTGTATTTAAAATTGTCATGTTAAATCATTTTATAAAATTCCGTAAATTTTAAAGATAAGTTAAACATTTCAAATAATTTAAATAATATCACAAATTAGAAATTTTATTTAAAATATCAAAAATTATTAAAAAAATATCTATTTAAATCATAATTAGAAAAGTGTATATCTAAAAGTTGACATGATATTATTTCTTTTTAATTAGATTATCCAGTTTCTTATTTAAATAAAAAAACTAAACTATTTTACTTTCTTACCCTTTTTATTGTTATTAATTAAAAATAATGGTTTTTATAAAAAAACCCTAATAAAATTACATAATTGTTAAATTAATCCTTTAATAATTTATTTTATAAAAAAATTTAGTAAAATAATTATTTATAAAAAATATTTCCTTTATATTTTCTATACCTTTACTACCCTTATTATTAAATAGATTATTTTCAATACAATATTTATTTTTAAATATTAAACAAATAATAGGGTACCACTACCACCACCACCACCTCCACCACCAGTACTATGTATTTAACCACCATTACAGCTACCACAACCACAGCCACCACCCCCTCAACACCACCACCACCTACTACTACTACTAATAATTCCTTTACACAGCGCGCGTTTGTGAAATTTTTTTAAAATCGTCATAACTAATTTTAAAATATTCAATCCTTGGATATTGCCTCATTAAAACCTTCTTGGAAAACCCCTTTGGGACAAAATCCAGTGAAAGAAAAAAAGTACGATATCCTTACGCTTCAAATCTGCCTTGCTAAAAACCCGAGAGAAGAAGGAATCTGTGGAGAGAGATGGCAGCAGAGCTCGCTGCTGCTTCGTGTCTGCAATCTGTGGTGAGGTGGTGGTGCTTGAACAACGCTGCTGCTCCGAGCTTCCCTTCTCCGGCGAGATCCAGCAGAGCAGATTCGTGTAAGGAGAGTCGAAGAAGAAAGTGGTCTCCGAGGTGGTGGTGGTGGTTGTTCTCATGCTGGTGGTGGTTGATGGCTGCGGTTGTGTTATGGTGGTGGTGGTGGTTTGGGAGTTGGGGGAGGAGAGAGATAGGGGAGGAGGGAGAGGTGAGAGAATATTAATCTGAAAATTATAATTGGTGGGGTTCTAAATTAGTATATATATAATTATAAAAGGGTAGTAAGGTAATTGGGGTTTTGGGCTTCATGTGTTAAAAACTTCCTGAGGTCTTTAGTAAGGAGAGGCTCTAGGCCGGGTCCCCATCTTGAAGAGGGGGGTGTGTTCAAGACCCTAAGGTGAATTTACTCTAATATTAATCCATCTAATATTAGATTAAAGAATTTTCCATAAATAAAAGACCCCTACTATGAAAATCCCACCTTTTTTTTGTGGGTAGAAAATCACACCTTTTACTTAGGGTTGTAAACGAACCAAGCCGCTCGCGAGGCGTTCGAGCTCGGTTCGGAAAAAAACTCGTTCGAACTCGTTCTTTTATATAAACGATCAAAAAAATTTGTTCGAACTCGTTCGTTAAAAAAAACGAGTTCGTTCGAGCTCGTTCGTTAACTCGGTAAAAATTTATAGTCAGTAAATAAATGTTATACTTATCAATAAATATATTGTAAAACCTATAAAAAAAATTATTCGTTAATAACTCGAGATCGGCTAAAAAAAAACTCGTTTGATATGTTAACAAGTTTAAAAATTTGAGCTCGGCTCGACTCGTTAAAATTTGAGCTCGACTCGACTCGTAAATCTTATCAAACAAGCTTGCACATCTAGTATTCGGCTCGACTCGATTCGTTTACAGCCTTACTTTTACTATAACCATACAACTATACAAGTGTCAACTCCCCAAAATCTAACCAGTTGGGGCTGGCTAGAGCCTTGATTATTCTTCTAGACGGTACAAGTACGAACTGTGTCAATAACACCGAGTACAAAAGTGCTATCTCATGTAAAAAAAAAAAAAAACTCCTCAAAATCTATTCTTTTTATCAAAATCTCCTCAAAATTATACTACAAAAATTATCGATAAAAAAAAAACTCCTCAAATCAAATCTACAACTGTGCATTTAGAAGTTACTCAAATAATTCTCCACAATTATTTTGCTATTTATATCATCAAAAGTGTAGCATTACAAGTGGGACCGTTTCTTTGGGAAAGCTACAAAGATAATCAAGTAGATTCAATATTTGTGCCTTTTATAAAATAAGTTCTCCAATTTTTTCTGAAACTATTTTAGTTAAAAAAGTTTTTTTTTTTAAAAATCATTGTAAATATCGAATATTTTAATTTTTAAGATCAGGTTTCACTACAAGCTCACGAACTATTTGATTAAGCAGTGAATTAAAAATTTGTTGTTCTAAAAGGACACAAGTCTCTTCTAAATTTTCAAATGGCATCACTTGATAATCATGAGCTACCCAAGAAGTCCCTTTAATATCTTCTTCAGACAATCTACGGACACCGTTGACTAACTTTTCGTAAAATAACTATCAGCCTCAAAAGTCCTTTTTTTTCTTCTCCAAATTTCTTGTAATTGCACTTGGTCCTTTATTATTATTGCAAATTAATCCCTCAAACTCTTTTGATTTTTGTGGAGGATTCTTTGGAGATATAGTCCCTGTATTTACACAAGACACTATTATTAGTTTACAATTAATCAAATTGTCAAAGAGAAGAATGCCAATTTCTTAAGTTAATTGTATTAAGTCCATATAGCTACGGATTTAATATAATTAACCAAAAATTCGCCTAATGGCATTAGTTTAGATTATTACGGGGAATTAGTTCCTAACCAATTAGCGCAATTAATTGCAAACGATGATGCCGCTCCTTCAAGAGTTGGTTGACTTTTTGTAATCTTTATTATTAATGAAAGCTTTTAGAAAAGAAAAAAAAACTAAGTCCATATGATACACAAAATAAATAAACTATTATACAAACAGTATTTATAATAAAGAAAAAAATCCTAAATAACTAATGTTTTTAAATATAATAAATAAATACATGAGCCAATTACCAATACCACCCTAGGAGGCGTTGATATTGCCCATAAAAGTCATGTCTAATATAAAGAACACAATTAGACAATACTACCCTTGACTAAATATTCCCACCAAACAATTTTTTTCCGCCAAAAAAATTCCGACCAACTTTTCCGGCCAAATTTTTTCCGGCCAAATTGTTTTCCCACCAAAAAATTTCGGCCAATTTTTTTTCCCACCAAATTTTTTCGGCCAATTTTTTTCCCACCAAATTATATCTAGGAGTTTATGTTGTTTGGTGGGAAAAATCCCACCAATTTTTTTTTTTTTTTTACCGGATAAGCACTTGTATTTCTAGCAACACTGTGATCTTGTTGTGCCTTTTTTTTTTTTTTAACAGCTTCAATGGTATGTCCTTGTCTAGCTTCAATTGTATTCATATCAAATCCAATAAATTGTAGACCATAAACACCTTTTACAGTAAGATCAACTTAAGTTGTTTTGGATTATTGTACAAGTAAAATTCAATATTAACATAGCTTATATTCACCCTAGTGTAAATTTCTAGTCTTCTTAGCAGCAAAAAGCTGACGAATAAAAGCAAATTTTCCTTTAGCTCGTGAAGAATATTCAGTAACAGTCCCAGAAGCATTAGTTGGTAATAAAGATGGTGGGAGTGTAAATAAAAATGCATTAAGCATCCTTGTTATCTGACTAAAACAAGGTCGAACATTTGGATCCTCAACCCAACATGATTGGATTATAAACGCCAGCTCAGACGGAATATCCTCAGGAATCTTCGGTCTTTCTTGCTTAAAAGCAGCAGCATAAGCAGCTTGCAAATTAGACATACCCTCAAAAGGCATACGATTTGTTACTAATTCCCACAACACTATCCCGAAGCTGTATACATCAACTTTATTATTATAATGTTTTTTCTCCCCTTGACGCAATGTTACTGTACTATATAATTCAGGAGCCATTCATCGGTAGGTCTCGGTTTCAGCAGTCATCATCTCTGTTACAGTTTCTTCTCTCGCAAGACCGAAATCCGCAAGCTTTACTGACTTCTCATTCTCAGTAAGTAACAAATTATCAGGTTTAAGATCCCTATGTATAATCCCATTAGCATGTAAACATTCCATAGCACGAGCAATGTCAAGAGCGTAATTTAACGCTACACGCATCTCCAATTGTTCTGGTCTTAGACTCACTAAATGTTTCCTAAGTGACATTCCTGGTAAAAGCTCTGTCACAATCACCATTAATGGATCTTTACAAGCACCTATGAACTTAACTAGATTCTCGTGCTTTACTTTAGACATCATTACTATTTCCCGAGCAAAACGACTCTCCAGTGCAACCCTTTCATCTGAGTTATTACCTTTATTAAGAACCTTAATGGCAACTATTCTATCACCATACCTTCCTTGATAAACTTTGCCGTGAGCTCCCCCAATTTTCTTTCCGATGAAAAGCTGTTTTGGGTCAATAAGTACCCTCTCGTCTACTGAAAATTCAGGGGATGGTGTGATAATTCCGGCCGTCACCGATCTCCTTGCCGAGGAAGACCTATTAGACAAACCACCATCTTCACCGTGTCGACTTTTCTCACTGCAACTCATCGTTGCAACTCTCTGTTCATGAGCGACACATCTCTCATTGTGCCTTAGCTGCCTCAAACTTGTCTTGGCAAACCATGAGTGACCTATTCATACGCTCCTGTAAATATCCATTAATCAGTAACATTCAGATTTAAACATTTGCACTAAGTTAAGTTATAGATCTATAAGAATTAAAATATTTGCCTTGTTATTGCACAAAAAATACACAAAATTCTTCCACTGTCAAATTTTCAATTCTATAACTATTAAGCATTACTAACTATACCAACAAATTTGTAATTGAACCACAAAACTGACACCAAAATGCAAAGGTTTCAATTCAATTCAATTCAATTGTATTTAGAGAAAGAGAGATAGAAGTGATACTTGAAACTGTGCCATCTCATTTTCAACAAGTTGTTGTGCTTTAACAACAGGTACGCTACAATACTCCACACAGTTACTTATCTCCTCTTGCTTTTTGCTCCTATCAAAAGTGCGCGCATCGAAAATACGCTTGCTGCACTCACAAACACAAACATAAACATAGTTACTATATATGCAAACTATACATACATATATGAAATAATTATAAACCTGAAGGGTAAAATTGACATGATCTTGAACAGAAGAGAGCTGAGATTGAGCTTGTGTGTTGACTTCGTTTAGTTTTTGCCTCATTCTTTCATTAACCATGGCTTCTTCAGCAGCAGCTATGTGATTCATTTTTGCTTGTGGGGGAATTAGGGATTTGGACGGGGTTTTGGATTTTGCTTGCTCCTCTATAAAAAAGGGTTTAGGGTTAAGGTTTGAGGAGCATATAACATTGATTTTTCGAATAGCTCAGCACTGATTTGATAATCCTTTGATCGAAAATTTTCTGCAAAATAGGGCGGCGATGGTGGTGGCGATTCCGACGGCGATGGCGAAGCAAAGTGCGACTGCCAGAGACCAGAGAGAGAATACGTATTATTTATCTTTTATTTTTGTCTAATGAGAAAATTATACAGGAACAAAAAAGGAACATAAATTAGTTTAGGGGACTTTTTTAGACAATATTTATGAGAAGATGCTGAAGAATTATTATTGTTAAATTGGTAATTAGATGGTAATCATTCCTAAATACATTATTTGTTAAAAGCAGACATTCAGGTAGTATTAAATGTTTTTACTTTTGTTTTTCGTTAATACCTCTGTTAATACCTGCAGCTAACACATTAATTTACGTGACATAATATTTTTTTTCATTATAAATTATTTTTAACTGTAAAATATTTATTTTGTCCCTACCAAATCATCACTAAATATCATACTAACTTAAGATTTTAATAAAATGCAAAAAATAAAACGTTACATATCTTTGAAATTTCTTTTTTTCTTTTTCTAAAAGTGAAGTGATACTAAGAGAGAGAGAAAAAAGTTAAAATAAAAAAATAAACCTGCTGGTTTAGTGACTTTTGTATGCAACCGAGACTGTTGAGGACATGAAGATGAAGTTGTATTCTCTACTTGCCACCGGACCAATTCTTGCTCCGGCAATGATGAACTTTTAATGTTACTCCGGTGATGTTTTAGCCTTCTCCGTACTTTCACATTCTCAGCCAGGGCCGGTCCTGTAGTAAAGCAAAAGACGCGGTCGCTTAGGGCCCCCGATCTTTTGACGCTTTAGTTTTAGGGGCCCCCGATCATCTAAATATATTATGTGTGTATATATATTTTCGATTTAAATAATAATGTAGGTGTAGAATGATTAGTTTGGTGGTAAAGTTGTATGTTTTTATTTATGAGGTCTAGAGTTCGAACCACTAATATTAGTAATATTTTATTTTATTTATGTAGAGGGCCCCATTTTGTGAGTTTGCTTAGGGCCCCCAAAATGTCAGGGCCGGCCCTGTAATCTCAGCCTTAGTAATATCACATCTCTTCACATTCTCAGCCTTAGTAATATCACATCTCTTCGAAGACCTTTTAGAAACAAATTTTTCTCCATTGTTCTTACATTGCACCACTCTATTGACTGGTTTTTCTTGCAACTCTTTTCTTTCATTCGATTTATCATCTTCCTCAAAGCGTACGACCAACAATTCATCCCCAATTTCACGAAATGACACAGATGTTTTGACTCTTCGGTGTTGAAGCTTTTGAGATAGATCAAGAGAATTTACTGATTTGCTACGTAGATATGAACCGAATGATCTTTCTTTAGAAGATAAATTGTTAATGTGATCAGGTAATGAGTCTAATCCCATTAATCTTGCTACTATACGTCTATACTTGGTGTTGATGTGGGATTTGATATAGGTTTTGAATCTTCTTCGTTGTGTTTCAAGTTTTTTGTTGAGTGTTCGATGAATAAATTCTCAGATGGATGTGTTTAGAGGCTACCTATACACATGAACCTACGCAGAATGGTTGAGAAACACTTCGGTTTCTCAGAGTTTGCCGTTTTTATCACCTTGTTTGGCTGATCGTTCAATTTGTTCGAAGCCATTGGAGAATTTTCGACCTTTTTTAGATGAATGGGAGAAGAAATATAGTTGAAACTATTTGGTTGGAGAAGATGATAGAATAAAATGAGACTAAAAGAAGATTAGTGAACGTTGAGGAAAATACATTCTAGGGCCTATT
Source organism: Nemophila menziesii (assembly GCA_029959085.1). Classification (NCBI taxonomy): domain Eukaryota; kingdom Viridiplantae; phylum Streptophyta; class Magnoliopsida; order Boraginales; family Hydrophyllaceae; genus Nemophila; species Nemophila menziesii. The sequence goes on along the minus strand of JARWIR010000137.1, from coordinate 401,379 downwards.
TTTTACCAACTTTATAAAAGAAATCTTAATTATAAAAACTTAATTTTTAAGGCCTATTTTTAATTTTCTGGTTAGAGTTTTGATCTTTTTACCCTTGTTCTTTATGGGTACAGACCCATAACGTGATTTTTTTCATTCTTTGTTTTTTGTTTACTTACACTTTTATTCAGCGAGGGTATGGACCCATAGTGCACAATAGCTACATGAGTCCGTACCCATTCAGAACAATTACCCGTTATGGGGTTGTACCCAACACGCACAAAAAAACCTCAAACCAATAAACAATGCTAAAAACAACAAAAACAAATGAATTTGAATTGGAATAACAACAAATGGTACCCACTAAGAACAACTGTTATCTTTCTACACGCTGTTTGATACAAAAAAAAACTAAAGAAACTCTTCTTATGATCTGAAATATTAGTTTGCTAAACTCAGTTACAATAAACCCCGATTACTAAATTTCAATAATGAACACATTATACTCAACAATGGCAACGTAATTGAAAAAAAAACAAAATTGTTCATCACGGGGCTGTATCTTGCTTGGGCTGGACCCATGACAGGATGGCTTGCTTGGGCTGGACCCATGGCTTGCTTGGGCTGGACCCATGACAGGATGGCCTTCACGGAGCTGGACCCATGGCTTGCTTGGGCTGGACCCATACTAGGATGGCCTTCACGGAGCTGGACCCATGACTGGATGGCCTTCACGGAGCTGGACCCATGGTTAGCAGATCTGGACGATGTGGAGGAAAGGGGGCTTAGTTCAGTGGTCAGCAGATCTAGACGGTGGGCTTCGTGCTTGTGGAGGAGAGGGGCTTACCGGCGGTTTCTATGGACAACAGATCTGGACCACGGTGGCTATGGAGATGGTTGTTGGTGGCGATGAAGGTGGTGTTTATGGTCATCGCGGCGGGATCTTGGTGCGCTAGAGAAGCTACAGAACGAGGACAAAGGTGGAGAAGGGGGGTGGGGTTGGTGGTGAGGGCGGCGATGGTGATGGAGATGGGGTTGATGAAGATGAAGATGGTGATGGCAATGGCTTGATGAAGATGGAGATTGTGTAGAGCGCCGATGGTGATGGAGCAGCAGTAGCGGCGGCGTAGATGGCAGACAACGGTGGTGGTGGGGGCTCGATGATGTTGATGCTGCTGTTGGTGGTGGATCAGGGTTCAGGGGGTGGGGTTGAGGTTGGGGTTGGTGGTTTGCAGACATTAAGAAGGAGGAGACAGGTGGCAGGGTGATGGCGCGGTGCTGGTGGGTAGTGGCTCTGTGCTGTAGTGGGGTGGTGAGTGGTGGTGAAGCTTTGGGTACAGAGAGAGGATAGAGAGACGGGAAGGGAAGGGAGAGTGAAATGGGTTTGGATCTGTTTAATGGGTTTAAAGAATGGCTTTTGGGTGTTTCACTGTGGGTTAATAGGATGGGGTATTTTGGTATTTCACTGCACTCTATTTACACTAATTAAGGGAGAATTAGATTTGGACTTATATTATAAACAGATATGACATTTGGCTTTATAAAGTTAATAGCCCTTCTTTTATGGCAATCGTGTGAAATGCGGGTACGTGTTGGAAATTAATTAAAAGATAATATTTTTCTTTTTCTTTTTTGGGGTTAGGTAAACGGGTAGTATAAATAAAAAATAACTGTACAATGGCATGAAAAAGAAACAAAAGCAACTAAAATTAGTACAAGCTAATTTCACATAATTTTTAGGCAAATTTTCACATAATTATCTATAAAAGAATGATAAGTAAATAAGAAAAAAAAATACACCATCCCTCGTAGCAAGGTGATTTTTCGTCTTCCAAAATATACGATAACTTTAAAACCAATTTTCCATACCAATCTTCTTCAATTTTCTCTAACGTTAATTTTTTTTTTAACTACTTCAAAACACTAAGGAAAGTATTTATTTCTTTATTTATTCTTAGCCAAGATTTTATTTCATCCCAAATCTCCTTTGCATAAGCACAATCAAAATAAAGGTACTTATTTGATTCAAAGTCTTCACCACATCATAGTGGTCCATCTCCAAATGAGTCATGCGATATTTAATTTTAAGTCTCTCTCTTAATGTCATTCAAACAATAATTTCACGTTTAGGAGTTACACACGAGTCCCAAAGACTTCATTATTCTAGGAACTTGATTCGAATCTAGGTCGAACAAAAAATCATCTTTAATAGAAGATTTTTTGGGGTTAGATTCTTAAATTTTTTTCTAACCCGACTATATAGTCAAAGGAATGTTATTTTTTAATACTTTATTATTATGAAGTTCATCGATAAATTAATTAATCTTTATTTATAGAGATTTTTGTTCAAAACATACTTGTAATGAAAATACGTAATTATAGAAAAAATATCTTCAATAATTTACTTTATTAAAAACCTTTTCACTAAACTAAATATTTGTTGAAAATATCTCATCTATTTTTTCATACCCAAACTACCCTTATTTTTATTATTATTTTTTATATTTAATATAATACTTTTTTAATATTAAACAAATAATGGACCACCACCAACTCTAGTCGTTTCTAGGGATGTCAATGGTTATGGTTTAAAAAGCAAAACCGATGAAAATCCAAACCGATTATGCAACCATGGATAAAACCGATAGGTTATGGTTTTGAACAACGACATCACTTCTTTTGTCTTTTAGTGTTAGAAAGAGTATTTTAGTATTTGGTCATGTTTGAAGTCTCTTTAAAGAAATAAGATTCCCACTAGTTTTCATAGGCAAAAAACTAGTCTTTAAGACCCTATAGGTCAATCACTCAAAATATAATACAACATAATACATTTATACAGAAAAAATTAATTTGACAGATAATATTAAATCAGATAAGATAATTTATTTAATATGAGAACAATTTGTAAAATTATCGAATTTTCAAATTTTAAATCGAAAAACTCGTAATTTAATATAAAGATAATTTGAATAAAAAAATACAAATTAAAAAATTATACTATAATCAAATTAGAACATAAACTTTTCAACTAAAAAAATTTAGAACATAAACATTAAATAATAATAATATAACATATCCTATTAAAGATGAAACACGTATTTTTGGGGTTAGATTCGTGTTGGGGCTAAATTGGGGCTATATAGCCACTTATTGGACTTGTCCTTCGGCGCTCTGTTCTTCAGTTCTTTAGAGGTCCGCCCATGATCTTCGGAGAACTATTGGATTCTTCGAGGGACGGACTTGGTTCTGCTATAGCTTTTTAGAGGTCCTGCATTATCCAGTTGGGATACCTAAACTGGGTTAATTACCTTGAGATTCCTTTACGTTTTGAAACTGAGTGTCGAATTTGTTTCAAACAAGGAATCCCTATTTTGAAACTGTTTCAAACAATCCTGTTTTACGAAATTGTTCTTTTGAGACTATTTCAAACAAGGAATTTCAAATTTTCAAAATTGTTTGAAATAAGGAGTTCCTTGTTTGTGGAGATATTCACTGAAGATCGACAACAGTTGTGTGGTCGATGGTGGATGTGGTGATCGATGGTGACACGGTGGCTGAATATGGTGGTCCAGCGACAATGATGGTTCAACGACAAGGACGACATTGGTGGAGGTTGGTGGTGATGGGTGGGGGTGGTGGCCCGATGGCGGTGGAGGCGGAATTGGTGTAGTAGGAGGTGGTCGTAGATGGTGGTCCAACGACGGTTCCAATGGTAGTTAGAGGGAGTTTGTAATTGAATATTCGTTTGATATTAAAGATAAATAAATATCATATACAATATGAATTAAAAATAGATAATAAATAATAATATTTTAATATAGAATATAAATTTTGCATGTATATACATAAAGATTGTCTTTTTTAAATCAATAATTAAGGTTAGATTAGTATGAAATAAATACGTATATTTATAAAAAAAAAAAATTGTGTTATTTTATTATAATGTTTTTCTTGAAAATATGGGTGGTCTGGGCCATCTTGCGACACCACGACTAATCTCACATGAATATGCAAGATTCTTCATGTAGTCATGCATATTTCAGACAAATCAGAACTAGATTACCCATGTTCAGAGAAAGGTTTGAACCTTGTACCTTTCACTTTATGTCATGTAGAAAGGGGATTCGAACTCTGTAACTCTTAAGTGTTATTATTTTTGTTCCATAGGAGAGCCACTTTGGACTTAGCATCATTGACTCGATTCAAGCCTACACCACTAGATTAGATGACCAAGACCCTTAAGTGATGATAGTATTTGTTTTTTTACAAGCAAACTACCTTAAGCAGCGTTTTCAACTGTTATGACTGAGAGCTAGGGAGAACAATCCCTCCATTTCTAAAGCAAGCAGGGGAGCCAGACTCGCTCGACTGAAAGGAACGAAGTAGCTTGACCGCAGGCGCAAGGAAAAGAGAGGCTCGATAGAGATGAGACCGAGTCGAAAAGCTACTCCAAAGGAGTGGTATCAAGCCTGCTCGTAGCTAACCCGTAAAGTATAAATGTAATTAAAGAAAACAACCATATATAAAATTGATCAAACAATTTATTAAATTCTAAACTCGAACACGCCGACAAATTTACTTTGAAACTATTTAACTTTTTTCATGAATTTCTCCAACATTATTAATATAGATTTCATCCGTACAGTAGCATATGGCTTACTTTTCCAGTGAAGACTCAAAAGTCAAACCATGGGAACGTACACATAGCGTGTTGACTCCTGGTCTGTGAACATTGTGTGAACTCGAAGAAGCTGCTTTCCTATCTCATCTTCCTTCAATAAATTCATCATCTCTCGCTTTCATATCAGAGTACAACATTTTGGGTACATGTGCTTTTGTAACTATGTTAAGTAATTAATTTATATATGAGTATTACATTGAATATGTTTAAATGTTAAGAGTATACCATACAATACTACCTGCAATCCTCATGTTTGTTTTACGTGAAAGAAATATATATATATATATATATATATGAGCCAATTAGAGGTAAATGCCTATTAAAAAAGTTATTTAAAAAAAGGTGCCCCCAATAAAACATTTTATAGAAAACAGCCCCACCCCAAAATACCCTTACAAATGATAATTAAAAAAAAAAAAAAATTAGAATTCTAAATCGGTAAAAGAAAAAAATATACACAATACAATACTGTTTACTCATAAAACACACACAACACACACAAAAACACCTACTAAGAGAACGAAAGGTCCAGCGAAGAAGAAGAAGAATCGGAACAGAGGCGATTGGCGGCGATTGTGCACACAAAATCAATCGATCAAACTAACGATTTGATTACAACACCCAAAAAACCATACGTAAGTGAAAAAACTCAAATATAATCTAATTTCTATGTTTATTTTGAGGTTTTTGATAGTGTTTCTTACTTTCGAAACTGATTTCGCGTGATTTATAAGCAAATTCTTACCGATTTCTATATAAAAACCAAATTTAGAAGTTTCTAGGGTTTAAAATAGGATTATTTGATGAATGTGTTCAATTTACTGTGATCAACATGAACGAAAGATGGATTAGAGTCATAAAATGTGAATAATGTGTTAATCAGGGACCTAAAATGCAATTACTGCATAATGTAGAATTCTGCAGCATGTTTTTCGTAACTGTATTAAACATGGAATTCCATGTTTAATACAGTTATCAAATCATGAAATTACATGTTTTGAAAACTGTATTATAGACATCATGTGTAGTTTAGGGACCTTATAGTGTAATTACTGCATAATATAGAATTCTGCAGCATGTTTTTCGTAACTGTATTAAACATGGAATTCCATGTTTAATACAATTATCAAATCATGAAAGTACATGTTTTGAAAACTGTATTATAGACAGAATGTGTAGTTTAGGGACCTTAAAGTGTAATTACTGCATAATATGGAATTCTGCAGAATGTTTTTAGTAACTGTATTAAACATGGAATTCCATGTTTAATACAGTTATCAAATCATTGAATTCCATGTGTTGATAACTGTATTATAGATAGAATGTGTAGTTTAGGGACCTAATAGTGTAATTACTGCATAATATAAAATTCTACAGAATGTTGATAGTAACTGTATTAAACATGGAATTCCATGTTTATTACATTTATAAAAACATGAAATTCCATGTTTTGATAATTATATTAAACATGAAATTCCATGTTTTGATAACTGTATTAAACATGGAATTAACACAATTCAGGCTACTAATATGTTTTCTTGTGCTTGGAGTTTGTATAAAAACAGGTGAAAATGGCACCAAGAAGAAAAGTTATCAAGTCAAGACTACTAATTTGTTTCTTGTGGTTGGAGTTTGTGTAAATACAAGTAAAAATGCCTCCAAGAAGAAGATTGACTAATGAACAAGAAGATGATAAGATACAAGCAGTGAAAAGGAAGAACTACTAGCTTTTCTAGGTGATGAGCAGCCCCTCAGTGGATTATGTTCATTGAAGAGTGTAAATGCAGTTCAACGAAAACAAAGATCAAAGAATCAGTTATCTAAACGAATATTGATGAATGTGTTGACGTTTTTATTATTGTATTGAAAATAGTATTTCGTATTTAGTTGTACTTATTTTGGAATGTTTTAGATTGTAATGTTTAAAATGACTTGTTGGTTTATTAAGTATTATGAAGGATTTGATTAGAAATTGAAATTGATTAGTATTTCATATTGTGAAGGATTTGATTAGAACAGTTTTGATACCAACAAAAAACTCAAAAAAGCAGGCAAAAGCCGCAACACATTAAAATGACTTGTAAATTCCATGTTTGAAACATGGAATTCCATGTTTGAAACATGGAATTCCATGTTTGAAAACATGGAATTCCATGTTTGAACATGAAAATTTACTAACCTGCACACTAACAACTTAAGCTACTCGAATTGAAACCTATGTAGAAAGATAATAATTATAAAGGAATGAATCACAACACAATATAAAAACAAAAAGGATCCAAAACATAACAATAGAAACTGTAAAATTGTTAAACCGGTGAATATTGAACAACTATTACAAGAATATAATGATCATAAAAAATAATCATATAGCAACTTGACAATTTATGGCATTAACCGACGTGACTGATTAGTTGACTCCAACGGTTGCTTTTCATAACCAAATCTTTGTGACCACCAAATGTATGCTACTTGGGATCGTGGAAACACGTAATCGTGGAAACACGTAATCGAAAACAGAATCGAGAGTCGGGAAAAGATCAAACAAACGCATAGAACATTGAGAACCGAACCTAACTACAGCCATAACCATCTGCAGAAAACAATTCATGAAATAAGTACTAGAATACAATAACACAAACAAAGGAAGAAGTAGAAAAGGAAAAAAAATTCTGTACAGTCGCAGAATTCCATGTTTTAAACATGGAATTCCATGTTTCATACAGTTTCATATTGTATAAAACATGGAATTCCATGTTTAAAACATGGAATTATGCGTCTACACAAACATCTTCATAGAATTACAGCTCAAACACACACTCTACTCCGATTAAAACAGTTTAAACACATAATTTAGCAATGTAAAACAAAATATGAACAAAATGAAGAATATAACACAGAATTTACAGAAAAAGAGGCTAAATATGAAGAAATGAAGAGTTTAAACACATTATCATAACAAAAGGAGCTTAAACACAAAATTTTGCAAATATCAAAAGCAAAATATGAACAAAACTAAGAATATAAACACAAAATCATAACAAAACAAGCAATTAGAAGAGAAAAACCTTCAAAACAGTAGAATTGCTTCAAGTTGCAAAGTAGGATGAAAGTGTGAATCAGCAGAATTCCATGTTTCATACAGTTTCATACTGTATAAAACATGGAATTCCATGTTTAAAACATGGAATTCTGCGCCTGCACAAACCTCTTCACAGAATTACAACTCAAACACACAATCTACTCCGATTTTAACAGTTTTAACACAGAATCTAGCAATGTAGAAGCAAAATATGAACAAAATGAAGAATATAACACAAACTTTACAGTAAAAGAGGCAAAATATAAAGAAATGAAGAATGTAAACACATTCTCATAACAAAAAGAGCTTAAACACAAAAATTTGCTAATATCAAAGCTAAATATGAACAAAACTAAGAATATAAACACAAAATCAAAACAAAACAAGCAATTAGAAGAGAAAAAGCTTGAAAACTGCAGAATTGCTACAAGTTGTAAAGTAGCATGAAAATGTGAATGAAAATGCTTTAAAAACAGAGAATACATACACATGTATATGTATATATAGAAACTAAAACCTGCAAATCAGCAAAACAACAAAATGAAACCAAAAATTCAAAAAAAAAAGAAGGAAAAAACAGAGCCGAGAGAGATAGAGAGCATGAGAGGAAAAGGAGATGTTAGTTTACCTTTAGAGAAGAAGAAAAAAACGAGTAATCTTAGTAGCTTAGCAATGGAGATGCGTGAGCTTCTTAGCTTATCAATGGAGATGTAGAATTGGAGATGCAGAATCGGTTAGAGGAGAGAGAAAGAGAGAGAGAGAGAAATAGATAGAGAGAATCTGGGTGTGAGTGTGTGATAATAATTGGGGAATTAATTACCTAGTTTATAATAAGTAATATTTATATTGGGTAAAAAGGGAAAAGAAATAATTAAGGGGAGTTTTTCTCTAATTACTTAATTAAGAAGGCATTTATCTCTAAATAAAAAAGTTAGAGGCTTAAAAAAATTAGTAGACTCATTAAGGAGGCATTTTTCTCCAATTACCCCTATATATATATATATATATATATATTCAAACACCTTCACATGTGTATCTAAAGTTCTAAACTATAGAAAATGGATATTATTACCAAGAGGTTAAAGATATAGTTTTTTTTTTATGGCAAAGAGATATTTACATTATTCAAAAAATTTCAAGAAAATAAGACTTTTGTATTTTTAGATTCACACATTGATATATCGTTTAGCGAGAAGAACTTATATACAGTACAGTTATAGATATATCTAAAGAAAATTGAATCTATGATATTGAGCCCGATGTAACTTTCTTGAAACCAACCCTATCATGGTCAAACACCACTATGTTTTTAATTATTTCAGATTAAGTGGAAAACTTTTCCACAAATCATAAAGGTTCTAGTTTAAGTTTTCACGAATACTCTATCAAGTACTAAATAGACAAAAAAATATCTTCCCGCAATCGTTTGACAAGCCTGTTTTTTTAATTAACATGAAATTTATTTAAGCGTTCTATTATTTTCGGTTATGTCATTTGGGGGGGAGTGTATTGGGTACTAAGTCTATATTTAATTATGTAACATAATCTTTACGAGAATACAAACTACATCCACTTCCTTTATCAAATCTAAACCTCTTGATCTCCTCTACCAAGTTGATTTTAACATTAACTTTCTATTTTCTTAAAAATTTGTGTTCCTCTTTATCTTTAGAAATAAAAAAGGTAAACTATAGAGAACCTAATGTAGTTATCTACACTGGTTATATATCTCACGTATTTTACTAGCGGAGGTTTTGTATATTTAGCTAAGTCGGAATGCACTATTCACATAATTTGGTCTTTCTAGTGGTCGTAGATTAAAAAGGTGTTTGCATGCTTGGACTCTACACATATTTGTCATTTAACAAAATCGTCAATATTGTATATGCATTCATATTCACAATCATGGTGTTTAATATTAATAAACCCCATTAAGGTCTTTACTAAACAAAGTCATCATTTAAAGTTATAACTATTTTTTCTATCCAAAAAAACTAGTTTAAAGTCACTTTGTTGAGACGGGCTCCGTAAACTAGGTTTCTACAGAGCAAGGAACCAAAGTGAACAACAATTGATTCTAAGGTATTACCATAAGTAATTTTTAGAGGAACCTGTTCTTTTTCAAGGATGACTGTAATGCTTGAGTTTCTCATGTAAACACATTCTCCATCAACTACTTCCTCAAACCTCTTGAACTCGTTCTTGATTGAGTAGAACTGTCTAAGTGCTCTAATGTCTAGAATCCATTTTCTCTTATTCTCCATCAGATTCGCCTCAACCATCTTAACTACAATTACCTCGTTGGTCTCAGTTAGGTCAAGGATAGGGTTTGGAGTTTGATCTTTTCTATGGTCATACATGTAAGCCTTGTGGTCTTCTTTTCCATAGTGATAGCGCGAGCCTTTAGATATGTCTTTATTTGACCATAATTTATAGCTAGATTAGTCTTTGAAGAATTAACAACAAAATATGAATACTTGTCCTTTAGGACATATGCCTCTTGTACTTGCAAATGACTAATTAGACTTTGAAGGATCATTTACTTCTTCTGAAATTGTCTTCCAAAGGATCTTTGTGGGCTCCTATTTAGTGAACGTATTGAGAAACAAGTTCTTCATGTTGTTCAGGTGCCATCCTTTAGCCACCATGATACTATTCTTATACTTTTCCTCGAGGGCGAGATGTCTTGCTAGTTTTTCTTCGGTAGAGGTTGCATTGTCAATTGGAGAAAACTCCTCGAGCATAAGTAAATCAAGATCACACTAATCAGACAGATTAGGAGTTATTGTTACCTACGTTAGTATTTTGAACCATTCATGGATTCCAACTTTAACACGTTGGGAAATACTTTTACATCAAAAAATGAAGCAACGAGTGGAAAATCATTTTCGATCAGTGATTTTAATAAAATCTTTCTAAAATTGTTGGTAAGTTAACTGGAACACTAATCTAAAAACGATAATCACAATAAAATATATTCAATACGAAAGTAACTTATGACAAGATTTCACGTAAATGAATATGAATTACAAACTTACAACAAAGTACCAAAATATGGCTACAATCACTTTGTTAAAAGGACTTTTCGGGCATGACCTGTGACCTCCAACAAATATTATCACTGCTCAACTCTACACTTAGAAACAACTCTTAGAGACAGAGAGGGAGATGAAGTTGAGAGCTTTTCTGGTGTTTGCAATTCTGGTGGTGTCTTTACATATATCTTCAACTTTTTTGTATAGTGGTAGCAACCTTTCAAAAACGCTCACACTAAAGGCTGTCATAAATACCATCTTAAAAATTATCATAATCTGTCTATCATAAAACTAGAATACGTTTCTCTTTGATAAGGGGAAGAACGAAGCTGATACTTGTAACTTATAGATAACGAAGTCTATAAGTACCAACTCTAATGCCTCGTTGTTGCTGAATAGAAAGTGGTGGTAATGGTGCGCGCGTGTGGGATATTTACATTACTCTTTATTTCTAAAGTATGTAGGATTTTGAAGATATAAAAGAAAAAACATATAAACTGTTATATTTTTTTCTCCATCAATTTCTTATATGTGACAAAGTAAAGAAAAAGTTCTTAGACTTATTTTTTTCCAATAGCATAAAATAAAATTTATAACAACTTTGATAGAGAACGTATCTTGGCGTTGCGGTTCTCTTTGGGAAATGTACACCAAATAATTCATGAGATATCAAGTATTAATTTCTATGTTTAATATAAAAAAGACCTTATGATTTATTTCGTTGGCAAACTTTTTAGTTTCTTGTTGGACTTGTGACACTTGTCTGATTAGCTGAAACTGCAAATCTCCGAAGATTAAGGGAAGAAAAAGGAAATTTTCTCTGTGGATGTCTACTTTTCATTATCTGGACAAATAACTACCCAAGTTTACAAAAGTATACACATAGGTACTTAATGTCTCGTTTTTTGTCACACATTAGTATCCGCCGGATGACGCAAATGCCACGTGTCAATAAATAACATCAGAGTCTTATTTGTAAATAAAAAACGTTGAGTAGTACATGTTTGTCCATTTTTATAAACTTGAGTGTTTTATTTTAGAAGAAAAACGTAACTATGTCAATTTAACATGTGGCATTTAAAGATAAATTTCACTATAAGTAGAGTTTAAATACAAAATGTTGGATATTTATTTGTTCATTTTATAAACTTATGTATTTATTTATATGTTAAAATTTGAAATAATAGATAAATATATATCCAAACCCATCTATTAAAGAGTAACAAATCTTATTATTCGAGAACTACATTAAGGAAACTATGAAATTCCTCTCCCAATTCTCTCTCAAATTCACAAATAACCTAAACACATAATTTTTACATATACAACCAAATCATATCCAAAAACCTTAGTGTTTTGGTGTGTGATTCCTATTACAAGTGTTTTTGCCTTAAGAAATTCAAACTAAACACTTTCTCATTACAATTCCTTCAACCCCTCCCACTCTTTTTAACCTCTAGCTCCTTCTGTCCACTCTTCTATCTCCCTTTTGCTCCATTGCTTTTATCTCCCTTTCTCTACCTCTCCTCTTCCAAAACTATCCTCTGTCCATTGCTTCACTCTTTGAACGATGGATTTTTTCGCTTCCTCACATCCCTTAGCAAAGAACAGCAATCTGGTTATCACACCTGTTGCTATCACTCAATACAAACTATTAAGTGAACACAAACTCACAGCGAGAATATTAGTAAAAGAACAAATCAACCACATATTTATCAAGAATTATATCAACAAACATTGGGCACTTAAAAAACCAATGGATGTTGAAAAAACTGGAAAAAACACATTTGTTATACGATTCGAGACAGAAGAGGATAAAAACAAAGTGTGAGAGTAAAGGCCTTGGACATTACAAGGTAAACACTTTGCGATTAATCAATACAAAGCTACAGAAAAAAGTATAGTCAACAACACTACTCTATGGATTCAACTATCAGGTATACCTGTGAACCTTCTTTCTACTAAATGCCTAGGAGAACTGCTTACGTACTTTGGTGAAGTTCACCAAATTATACTACCAAATACTCTAGAAATCGATGAGAAAACAATTACCCGTGTTCAAGTGGATTGGGATTTAACCATGCCGCTTATTCCGGGAATTAATTTCTGGGAAAATGAACACAAACCAGCGTGGATCAAATTCTGCTACGAAAATATTGGTCAAGTGTGTTATGGCTGTGGTATTTTTGGGCATCCGGAAAAAGGATGCACAAACCCAAAATTAAACCCTAGATTAGGGAGTTGGATTAAAATATCTACAAGAGGGCCAGCCCAAACCTATATGCTTCGAGAAGTGGTTGATACGAGCAAGAAATTGATTATTAATGAAGAAAAAAGATATTATGGAGAAGAAACGAGTTACCGTGGTCTGAAACTGAGTCAACCCAATACCATCAACACTACTAACGGAAAAGAAGACGGTAAGTTGGATGCCGTCAATAAACCTAACGACGTTTTTGAATTTGGTACGACTCAGAGTAGTGGCAACAATGGTGGGAGTGGTAAGGGTAATCGTACGAGCTCCAGTACAGAGAAAGAAAAAAACAAAAAAAAGGAGTACGGTCTTGAGGACGGAAGAGAGAACGCACTACGAAACAAAATATTAATGGAAAAAGAAATCAATCTGGCCCAAGTGGCCCATGAAATGTCTATTAAGTTAAATACTAGTCCAGCCCAAAAAGATAATCTCTTATTTGGGTCCTTCACTGAAACCTGCCCAAAAATTAAAAGCCCCAACGTCACTATCCTTCACGTACCAGGACCAAACACTCCAACACATAACAAAACGCAAACCCAAACCCACTCTAAAAACAATCTAACCCCTTCGTCTCTCCAAAACACACCAACACACCAAAAATCCCCAATCCACGATAACCCTAACCACCATACCACACTCTCAATCAACCCTCAATCAAAGAGCATCAATACCACTAAACTAGTAACTGAAAATGAATTCACTACACCAATTTCAAAATCAAAGAAGAAGGTTGAAATGGAGATACCGAGTCTCTTTGAAGATAGTAAAAACCAAGAAGCGGGTGCAAGCTATGGAACTAGAAAAGATCAGAAAGGAAAAGGTATAATCATACATGAAGGTAGACAGCCACTTAAGACCAAAAGGAAGACGATAAAGAAAAACATCTATGAATCAACTAACGCTAAGAGGCAGAAGACATTATGGGCGGCAAGAACTAAAAAGGGTATGAATGAGCAAGAAGAAAGTAAGGAAGATGGGGAAGAAAGAAAGGATCAAACTACTGAAGAGGTTTGCGGGGTTGACCCAAATCAACCCCAAAACAGTCAATGATACAAACTGCCTGGAACTGTCAGGGGATTGGCACACCTCTGACAGTCCAGACCCTCTCTGGTATGGTTTCCAAGTACCAGACTAAGGTACTGTTCTTATCTGAAACTAAAAATCCTTATAAAAATGTGAAGAAACTTGAAAAGATTATTAAAATGACCTTAGTGGATACTGGTGAGCCTGTGGGTTTAGGGGGTGGTCTAGCCCTTTTTATTAAAGATGGAATTGATATAAAAAAACTGCACAAAAATAGTAACTATATACACTGTGAATTGATATATGAAAAAGAAAAAATTCTTCACTACTTTTGTCTATGGGGCACCATTAGATAAAAATAAAGAAAAATGCCTTGAGATGCTTAGTAATTGTAACCCGGGTTAAAATGAGGCTTGGAATCTAATTGGAAATTTCAATAATATAACAAATTTACAGGAAAAAAAGGGTGGGGATGAGAAATGTAAAAAACAAATGAAACAATTTAATGGTTTCATTAAACATAATAAGTTAGCTGAAATTGAAACTAAAGGAGTTAAATTCTCCTGGACTAATAAAAGAGAGGGAGAAGAGATGATTAAGTCCCTTATTGACAGAGCTTTTGAAAACAATGTATGGAGAAATAAATTCCCAAATGCTTGGGTAGCTCTCTTACCTGCCATATGCTCTGATCACTCACCACAAATACTTACAATGAAAGATAATAAGAAAAATAGGAAAAGAAGGTTCTATTTTGAAAATAATTGGATTGAAGAAAAGGAGTGTTATGAAATAATTTAAAAAGTATGGGAAGATAGGAGAAATAACTTATCCTATATTCACAATAGCATTTTACTTAGCAACTGGAGTAAACAAAAATATAACAATAATAAGAAAAAAATTGATAGTTACATGAAGGAAATTGAAAAAATTTATGAGAACCCCAATACAAAAGACTGGAATGAATATAATATTTTATTTAGAAAAATAGAGAAAGCCTGGAAAAATGAGGAGGATTATTGGGCCTCTAGGTCTAGAGTGACCTGGTTGAAAAGAGGGGATAAGAACATCTCATATTTCCATGCTTACTGGTGGTCCTTTGTGTGTTCTAAAATAAATGCAAATGTAATCGAACCACAACCGCAAGTGTACGGTTGTCCCAAGTAGTAATAATGATCTAGGATCGTTCGCAGGGACGGTTTGGTTAATCACAATGTTTATCCACTAATGAATGATTGCACTTATGAAAGCAAATAAGATAAGATGATTGATTTGATTTTTGTATTAATTCTAAGTAATAAAAGACTAAATGGAAAATGCAATTAAAAGCTAAGACGCAAGTAAATAAAGGTAAAACGCAGTATGAGAAGATAGCACTTGAGAACGCAAGGGATCCTCCTAATTCTATTTCATAACTTATTCTGTTTAAGGGTCAAATTGGTCAATTGACATTGGTCGGGATTCAATAATCCTTGTACCCCCGTCAGGGTGGACTACAAGGCTATTCTAGAGTGTCACTAGTCCCGTCAGGGTAAATATGATCCACTTTCGAATGATTAAGCTAAATTACCTCATTGGCCATAAAATTAACTACGCTCGTCAAAGTCAAATAGTTTATATTTTATATTCTGTAATTATTTCTGTACCTAAACCCCCCGTCAAGGTGATCCAATCGCCACTAATTGGAATAGCCTAGATACTAAGCCCTATTATTAATTGATCAGGTCAATAATAGTAAATAAGTACCAATTAAAGAAAAATGTAAAAGACCCAATTCGATTTAATTAACAGAAACCCAAATCCAGGACATGAAATTCAATAGAATTGGGATTCACCCATAAAGCATTCTCAAGCACTAATAAATGTTTAGCTCATACTAATTAAAACGAAAACTAAATTAAATTTAAAGGAATTCATATTGTTTTACAAATAAAAGATAAAAGAAACCTAATTTCCGGAATAGGAATGACTGAGAACGGAGATATAGACCCTCTCCAGCTCTTGCAGCTTCTTCTTTCTTCCTTCTGTTGCTTCTCTCTGATGTTTATAATTGTAAAGAATGAATTGTCGGTAAAATAGAAGTCAAGGCCTCCTTTTATAAGTAGAAAAACGGATTAGGGCTTGGACCTAATAATAAAACACTAATTAAATGTCCAAGCCCAAATTCTAAGCCCAAAATCTCGTAACTGCTGATACACCTCTACTAAAACGGTTTTTACCGCTTCGTTATGACTCCGATTGACTTGATTCAAGTTGCTAAAGTTCCGTAACGCGATAAGGAATGTTTTCTCTTCAAAGGTCAGCGGCTCAATCATATCTTAAGTGCCTCGAAATCAGCAATCTTTGGCCTGGAAAACAGATTTGCAGCTCTAAAAACAAATTCTTTCGGGATTTATCTTCAAGTCTTGACTCCATATCACGATCTTTGACTTTCTTCTCGGATTCCATTCCTAGCTAATATTCAAAACCTACAAACTTTCCACTAAAATACACAAGATTACGCGCAAAAGTTTAATAAATCAAAAATACTAGAAATAAAATAGGAATTCCAGATTATTGCATTTTTAACTCAAAAGTCTATTAAATTAATTAAACAAACACCAAAAATGATGTCTCCCAAAGGCATAAAATTATAACATTTAGGGAGACATCACTTACATTAAAGAAAGAAGATGTATAAATAAGATCATGTGCTTAGAAAATGAAAGTGGTAACTGGATAGAAAAAGAAGAAGATATTAAAAGTGAAATATGTAATTATTTTAACAATATCTTTGAGACTGTGGGAGACAGAGTATTTACTCCTATAACTGATCTAATTGAAAAAAAAATTAAATACTCATATGAATGAAAATCTAGAAAAAACCTTACAAATTGATGAAATTAAAAAAGCAATAGATGAACTTGGTGCCCATAAGGCGCCTGGACCTGATGGATATCCAGGTCTGTTCTATAAAAATATTGGGAATTAATAAAGCTTGATGTTATTAAAACCATCAATAACTTTTGGTATAATGGAGATTCACTAAAAGAGCTTAACAAAACATTTATGTCTCTTATACCAAAAATTAAGAACCCCAAAAGTATTAAACATTTCCGACCAATTAGTTGTTCGAATTTTATATATAAAATCATTGTTAAGATTATTATTAATAGAATGCAACCTTTTATGAATTGCTTGATAGATGAAAATCAATCAGCTTTCATTGCTGGTAGACATATACAAGATAACACCTATATTGCCCATGAAGTTATAAACTATATTAAAGGAAATAGATATACAAAAACCTCATATATGGCTATAAAAATTGATATTCAAAAAGCTTACGAAAATGTGGAATGGGATTGCCTAAAAACTATTATTTTAAACATGGGTTTTAGTGAAAATTGGGTTACTAAAATCATGGATTGTGTTACAACTGTCTCATACTCTGTACTTATTAATGGTACACCAGGCCCCTTAAAGAAACCCAAAAGGGGACTAAGGCAGGGTGACCCTTTATCACCCTTCCTTTATACCCTTGTAACTCAACTTCTCTCGGTTTTGATAAAAGAGAAAGTTAATAAAAATATGATGGAAGGTATTAAAATTGCGAAACAATCACCTAATATTACTCACTTATTATTTGCTGATGATAGCATATTCTTTATGAAAGCAAATGGTATTGAAGTTGAAAGTTTTAAAGATGTGATAAATAAATATGGTTATGCAACAGGAATGAAATTTAATTATAACAAATGTGGGATTAAATTTAGTCCCAACACTCCTGACTTTATACAAAATATGTATGCTAATAAACTGAATATGAATATTATGGATAACTTGGGCATTTACTCAGGACTCCCCACTGAATGGGTAAGATCCAAAGTTAAAGAACTTAATAATCTAGTGGAAAGAACTATAAATAGAATTGAGAATTGGAAAAATTTATATCTCTCAACTGCTGGTAAGGATATACTAATAAAAGCTGTTCTATCTAGTATCCCAAATTATTATATGTCTTCTTTTATCCTACCTAAAAGAATTTGTGATTTGATTTCATCACAAATCACCAAATTCTGGTAGGGTAATAAAGGGAATAAGAAAATACATTGGGGATCATGGGACTCACTTACTAAAAGTAAATTTATCGGAGGCCTCGGTTTTAGGGACCTACACCTTATGAACATTTCATTACTTAGTAAACAAGCTTGGAACTTATTAAATAACACAAATTCACTTTTGTATATAACCTTAAAAGGCAAATCCTTCCCTAATTCCTCATTCTCTAAAGCCAAAATTGGAAACTCTCCCTCACGGGGATGGAGAAGTCTAATTTTAGGCAAGGATGCGATTATAGATGATATTAAATGGAGAATAGGAAATGGAAGGAGTATATGCCTTCACTCGCAAAATTGGATTACTAATTGTAAGGAAATTATACCCCTACTGATAAGAACATATATACAGTAGCTGATCTCATGTTAAAAGGCAAACGAGGTTGGAATATTGATATAGTAAGTAAGAATTATACTAAAGAGATTACTAATCTTATCCTTAAAACCTTTATACCTCTTATTGAAGGTGATGATACCCCTATCTGGAATAATAGTAAAAATGGGAACTATGAGGTTAAAGTAGGTTACCAAATCCTTAAAAAGAAAACAGAATTGAAAGAAGAAATTAAATGTAAGAATAAAGGATCCCCATCTCATTATATAGACCCAAAAATATGGAAACTAATGTGGAATCTTAATATTACTCCTAAAGTTAAAAACTTCATTTGGAGAGCTTTTAAAAATATACTACCAACAAATGAGAAACTGTGTAAGAAGAAAATATTAAAGTCGGCTAAGTGTGATATTTGTAGTAAGGCATCTGAATCTGTGGATCATTTATTGATGGATTGTGAATGGGTTAGAGCGGTATGGTATGCCTCACCACTTAATTTATATGCTAGCGACCAGTATTCCAATAAATTGGATACTTGGATGGCTAACATCTATGAAACATGCTTGAAAATGAATAGCAAAATAGCAAAAGAATCTATAGAAAAATTTTGTTATATTGCGTGGCAAAATTGGAAGGATAAAAATGAGTTTAAGTATAAAAACTCAAAGTTAGACCCTATATTGACTGTTAGAAAAGCAATGAGTTGTTGGTTTGAATATAAAAATGTGAATATCCCTAAGGATGACAATACTGTACTGAAGGGATTTTTAGTCCCTTCCTACGAAAATGTAACTGTAAATCTTGATTTGGAAAAGGATAGTGGAAAAAGTGAAGGAAGTAAGAAACTAAAATGGGAACCTCCACCGTTAATATGTTAAAAATCAATAGTGATGCACCTTTTAATATTAATGTGGCTACTATTTCATGTATTACCAGTAGGGCTGCAAACGAGCCGAGCCGAGCCGAATACTAGATGTACAGGCTTGGTTTGTTTAATTTCTCGAGCCGAGCCGAGCCAAGCTCAAATTTAAACGAGCCGAACCGAGCCGAGCTCAAATTTAAACGAGCCGAGCCCGAGCTTCCAATCATCCAAATCAGAAATGTTAGAACTTGTTTGTTTAACTTATTGAACAATCTTTTTAAGTCGAGCATGAGTTGCTCATGAACAATTTGTTTTTTATGGTTGAAATGGGACTTTCATGAGTGTGTGGTATGAAAATATGAAACATAACACTAATGAAAAATAAATGTCTAAAGAAATTAAAAATATCCAATTAGATATTGAAGGTTTAATAATATATTTATAAGTAGATAATTTATTTTTATTTATAATTTATAATTTTAAACGAGCTCACGAACCGAGCTCGAGCAGGCTTGTTTACGTATCGAGCTTAAAATGGAGCTTGAGCTTGAGCTTGTTTACATTCGAGCCGATCTCGAACGAGCTTTTCTCCGAGCCGAGCTCGAGCTGCTCGCGAGCGGCTTGGTTCATTTGCAGCCCTAATTTACCAGGGACCATTTTGGAAATACAAGAAGTTATAATGCATGGGACATAGCAGCAGAGTCACTTCTAGAAGCTGAAGCATTAGGAGTACTTAAAGCATGCCTTCTTGCGCGAGAAGAAAAAGCTAAAGTGGTCATTGAAAGTGATAGCCTCCTAGTGATGAAGTCTCTTGAGAAGTCTTTGCAATTTTCTTGTCTTTCTATTCGTAATGTAGTTAATAGTATCTATTATATCTTGGAATTTTGTAAACCATCCTTTAGATGGTGTAAGCGAGAATGTAATAGAGCTGCGGATTGGTTAGCTAAATTTAAGCTTAATGGCAACATGTTTAGCCTTAGCCTAGATAGTATTCCTAGTGAATTAGCTTTAATTTTGTAGGAAGAAGCAATGCCCTCGGGCATGGGCTAAAACTCTTTTTTTCGTATTAATGAAATCCTATTTAGAAAAAAAAAAAAAACAAATCTTATTCTTCTTCTCTACCTTCTCAGCGTTCTGTGGGTTTACCACTTTTCCTCTTAATCTCCGACATATTCAACCTCTTCACACCACCATCATCGCCACCCAAATCCGCTCATCACCACCATCATCACCACCACACCAAACCCCCATCACTAATCCAACAACAAACCTCACATTTCCCTTCACACTTATATACATAATTTCATAAATAAAAACAATTATATCTATTTTCCTTCTAATTTTGCAGAAACCCAACACCTTAAGTGCAATTGGTTTCGGTAACACAATCACCATCAATTTCTGCTCCTCTTGCTCGTACAGGTATCTTAATTATCCATTTAGGGACGTATAATGCAATTACAACTTTTAACACATTATAATTCTTATTAGAGGAACAGCAATGACGATGAAAAACATGTTAGAAACTCAATTTCCACGATCTAACATTGTTCTTGCCAATTATCCTCCTCCATTATACAAGCGCGTGATAAGCAAACTAGTTCCGTTTTTTCAATTTGGTATAATCGGAATTATTATAGGTGGCTAACAAATTTTTCCTAAATTAGGTTACCCAGTCCCACCTCAATGGTATTACACATTAAAAGCTAATAAATTTGGATCAATTTCAACTACTTGGCTTCTTGGAAATGCTATTCAATCTTTTATGCAAGGTTCAGGTGCTTTTGAAGTTTATTGTAATGGTGAACAGGTAATTTCTTATTTTTAATTAATTTGTGTTAAAATAATTTAATATAGGGATCAATAATGAATTTAATATTGACATAATTGAATTTTTTGCATAATATAAGGACCTATTATAATGCACATAGTCTATTGTTTGTATAATATAGGGACATATAGTGCAATTAACTTAATGAATTTAATATAAAGACATGTGGTGCAATTTTTGCATAATATAAGGATTTATAGTGCAATTAACTTAATTTTTTTTAATATGGACTTATAATGCAATTAATTAATTTTTTAAATATAGGGATCTATAGTGAAATTTTTGTATAGTATAGGGACATACAGTGTAATTGGCTCAACAACTTAATATAGAGACCTATAGTGTTTTGCATTATATAAGAACCTAATAGTGCAATTTTTGTTAAATCAACTCAATTTTATTTTTCATAAATTAAGGACCTATAGTTGAATTAACTTAAAAAAATTATTAGACTTAGAATGTGATTAATTCATTTTTATACATATAGGGATGTATAGCGCAAAATTTGCATAATGTAGGGACCTATAATGCATTTGTTGTATAATATAGGGACATACAGTGCAATTAACTCATAAAATTAATTTAGAGACCTTTAGTGCAATTTTTGCATACTATAAAGACCTACTGTGTAATTAACTCAAAATGTAATAATTCAGATTTTGTTATATAGGGACCTATGTCTGTGTTTGGAGTCAATACCCTCAAATGTATTTTGAGTTAATTGCACTATAGGTCCCTATATTACACAGAACAAGTTAGATAATATATTTTTTGTGTATAGTATGATTGATTTTTCGTGTGATATAGGTTTTCTCAAAGTTGAAGGAGAATAGATTCCCTGGAGAGTTCGAGGTAAAAGAACTTATTGGCCAAAGGATTCATTCAAGAGTTATAGATGGTTATCACTAGACATCATGTGAAGTTAGATTATTTTTAGTAATACTTGTTCATGTACAATTTTTACTAAAATATTCAAATATCCATCAATATTTTGATACAAATATTCATTCAATTTTGGGAAAAGCTATATTTAGGGTGGTTAATGAAGCAAGCCGAACCAAATAGTATACTATTTTATGAAGTAAACTCAAATTGTTCACAAAGGTTAAACCAAAATTTGTAAAGAAGTTATAGAGATAAATGATATCCTAGTTGATTTTTAAATTTGAATAAATATATATTAATTTATACTTCACAAATAAATTACAAAGATAACCTGGAGAATACTGACTTATATTTTAATTTTTGAAATATATTTTAGAAAACAAATATTATTTTAAAGAAAAATTGGAGAATGGAGATTTCTCCATTCCAGGGTAACACATATTTTTTATTTCCTATTCAATATCTAGAACACATCTTTTTTATTCTGTTTCCAGTGTTACAAAAAATGAAATTAAAAACGGACATTATTTTCATAAACTAAAGAGGGCCTAAAGATTTAATATTTTCTAATAAAACGCTATTTTTTTCTTCAAAAAACTGTTTTTATTTTCACTATCCAAATGTGTTCTGAGTTACAAATTTTGAATATAAATAAACCAAACAAGGCCTTATTATCTTTATGATAACACACTATACAACTATTTACATGTGAGTCCTCCATCTTCTTTCTCTAGTCTTTATCTCTATAGTCAGTGCAACTTTTGCGAATTTGGGAAACCAAAGGATCAAAAAGCAATTATAGAAAAATTTATAAACACCAAAAGTGGAATATATGTATCAAATTTGCCACCATTTGCGATTTTCCATTGCCTTAACAAGCTCATTAGCTAATGATGCAAAATCTTCAGCTCCACTTTGTAATTCTTCAGTTCTTTTGTTGATTCTCTAATGAAAATAATTACACAAAGTATTAAATACTTTAATGTATAGTTTATTTTATTACTTAATTATATATTGATTTAAAAGAATAATTATAATAAAAGATATACTGCAAATGCAAATTCTATAATATTAGATAAATTTTATATAAGTTTTACTAAGTTGTGTATTTTGAACAAATCTAACAATTTATTTTATGTAAGGATAAGATCATATTACAAGGATGTCAAAAAAAAATTCAATTATCTTATAAATGAAAAAATTTATGTACTAATAAATATAGATTGAAACTTTTTATGAATTTCAAATTCCATTCGATACAAATTTTTTAAATTGGTTACTAATTTTTTTTCTTAAATATCATTACATTCGTTAATTACATGAAATGAATTATATTTCACGACTCTATTGCCTACTTATTAAATTTATAAATATTTATAATAATGACTTCAAAATTTTATACATGATCTTCAAATGAATTTTTTTTATAAAAAGTAGAGTGAAATTTTATATCAAACTTTATGAATTTCAACTTCCATTTAATACAAAATTCTTAAATTGGTTATTAAGTTTTTTTTCTTAAAAATCATTACATTCGTTAATTAAATGAAATGAAATATATTTCACGACTCTATTGCCTACTTATTAAATTTATAAATATTTGTAATAATGACTTCAAATTTTTAGAGAGTAATACCTATGTGGTTTTATAAACTGTAAAAGATCCCTATAAACTAGTGTGAACCCATAAGAGTCTAGGGGTCCTATTTTTTTGTGAAGATTACTGAATTTATTTTTAAAAAATTAGCTTAGGGACCCCTAAAACTTTAAGAAAATTCAAGCGGTCCTCAAACTTGTAGAAATCTGAAAAAATCAAGCTCCTTTTTTAAAATATTAAATTACCCCTACTTTGTTGAATTTTATGTCTCATAATAAAGGAACCTATAATGCAATAAATTTAAAAAGTATGGAAAAATGCTGACTTTATCCTAAAAATAATTAGCTTAGGGAAATTTGACTTGGCCCCCAAAATTCTCAAAAACTCCAAAAGTCAAGTTGTTTTTTGTTTTTTAAATAAAAATACCCCTAGTTTGTTGAATTTTTTATGTCTTGAAATCTTTGTGAGATATAATTTATTTTGCATAATATAGGGATCTATACTGCAATTAATACGTAAACATAACTTATTTTGCATAATAAAGGAACATATTATGCATTTTTACAAAGTATCCGAATCTGTAGTGCAATTTTTGCATAATATAGGGAACCCATAGGTCAATTAATACGAAAACATAACTTATTTTGCATTATAAGAGGACATTTAATGCATTTTTACAAAATATCGGAACCTGTAGTGCAATTTTTGCATACTTTAAGGACCTATAGGGCAATTAACTCCGAAAAAATTTCATTGGTGTTACCCATCAACTCCCTTGGATATAGGGACCTATAGTGCAACCAAATTAAGGGTGGGGGGAGGGATTTTCAAACTAGCTATTAAAAGAAAAAAGTACCCTTTAAAAAATAAATTATATTAATAATTTAAGCCATGGCCCCTCAATTTTGCATAATATAAGGACCTATAATGCAATTAATTTAGAGAGTAAATATTCACCTCAAGTTTTTCTCCACGTTCTAATAGCTTATCTCTTGCTTGTCCAGCTGCTGACGATGCATCCTGAAATAAAATACAATGAAAAAATATTAAATTTATCTAATTAATAAAATAAAAGAATATTTTATTTTATTTTATATAATAAACTTACCCCAGTTTTTCTATATTTAGCAATTATTTCTTCTTTAGTTCTAACTCTGGGTGTAGTATCAGTAACTCCATCTTCAAATAATCTTTCTCGTTCACTTTTTATCTCTACAAAACAGAATAAGAATAGTTACTTTATAAAGGTCCCTATATTATGCAAGAATTGCGCTATGGGTCCCTATATCAATAACCAGTGGTGGAGTCAGGAATTTTAGGGGTTTGGAGGCAACACCCTGTTTTTCCCTATTTAATTGCACTATGGGTCCCTTTATAATACAAGAATTGCACTATAGGTCCCTAATGTAATTTCTAAGTTAACTGTACTATAATTTATCTTATTAGGCCTTGAATTATTCTATTTATATGAATATAATTTTTTTTCTCAGACAAAGAAAAGGATATTTTGGTTTATCTATAAGTAAATATAGGTTGTTTTGTAAAATATAGTGACTTATAATGTAATTAATTTAAAAAAATAAATCTCAACACCTATAGTGCAAATTTTGCATAACGTAGGGACTCATAGTGCAATTTTTACATACAATAGGGATCCATAGTGGCATAGTGCAATTTTAACATACTATGGGGGACCTATAGTGCAATATTTACATACTATAAGGACCTATAGTGCAATTAGTCATAAAAAAAGTTTAATATCGAAACCTATAGTGCAATTTTTTCACACTAAAGGGTCCTATAGTGCAATTTTCAAAAGCTAGGGAAGTGAAGATTCTATAAAACTGAGGGACCATAATGTAAATTATATACCTTTTCTATTTTTTGGTACTTCATGTAATGAAGTAGATACAAGGGGTACAGGTTCATCAATTTCAATATCATCTAAAAAGAAGTAAATTAAGTCAATTTAAGCTACAAGAAATAATAAACAAAAATAAAATATATAAATATTAATTGCATCACTAGTCCATCCATGTGCATTAAAAATACCACGAAAGGTCCCTATGCTATAATAAAGGGACCTTCGTGCAATTTTTTAGCACACGAACTATAACACTCCTATTTTGGAGGGACTAACGATGCAATTAACTAAATTTATAATATATACCTATACTAAGCTCAACATCTTCTTCTATATTTGCATATGAGGGGTCTAAAAATGGGCTCTTTTTAAAAATATCCTCGAGAAGATTAAAAGTTGAAGCACTATCAAGTGAATTTTTCAATTTTTCACCCTTTAGTCCTTTGACAATTCCACCGAAAATACCAGTTCCCTGTGGGTCCCACATTGAGAAGTGTCAGTATATTAAAAGAGTTAATTGCACTATAGGTCCCTATATTATGCGCTAACCTGTTTTTTCTTGTGAGATGAAGAAACACTTATTGCAGCTTTAGTTGCAGCTGCTAATACTTCATCGTGTAGTAAAGGTACAGATTCAGGGATCCTAAAATAATTAAGACAATTATTTAGTATATTTTGTTTAATTGCAATTATACCCCTGAACTATTCCAAAAAACCTGAAACACCCTCTCAACTCTATTTTTTATGTTAGAATAAACATCCAAAAGACATAGTCTTGTCAAGGGGGTGTTTTAGTATCATAATGACTGAGGGGGTATTTTAGACATTTTGGAATAATACAAGGGGTGTAATTGTATATATATATATATTGAGGTACCTGAAATCATTTTCATTTGCTAATGTAGAAATTAATGCCACTTCAGATCCATTAACCTGTGAAATATGATAAGATTCATTACAAACATATAAGTAATATCTTTTTTTATTTAATTTTAATAAAGTACTATTTATTGATGGGTAGGGACGGAGATCGGGTTTAATTGCACTATAGGTCCCTATATTATTATGCAGAAGTTGCATTATGGGTCCTTATATTGTAAAAAAATTGTGTTATGGATGGTCCCCGTATTATGCAAAGATTGCATTATAGGTCCTTATGTTATGAAAAAAATTGAACAATAGGTCTCAATATTATGCAAAAATCGCATTATATGTCGTCCCTATATTATGTAAAGATTGCATTTATGGGTCCTTATGTTATGCAAAAATTGAACTATAGGTCTCAATATAATGCAAAAATTGCATTATATGTCTCTATATTATTCAAAGATTGAATTGTAGGTCCCTATATATGCAAAAATTGCATTCATGGGTCCATATGTTATGCAAAAATTGTACTATAGGTCTCAATATTATGCAAAGATTGCATTATAGGTCCTTAGCATTAAAGGTCCTTATATAATGCAAAAACTGCACTATAGGTCACAGGTCACGATATTAATATTTTTTAGAATTAATTACACTATAAATCCCTACATAAAATAACCTATATTTTATTCTAGAAAAAAAAATATTCATACAAATAAAGTAAATAGCATATTAAGATTAGTTTTAAAAGTTAAGGAAGCCAAGTGAAGATTCTGAAAATTGGGGGGTAAATAAGGTAACAGTATAAAGTCAGGGGCCCGTAGCTTAGGCTTAGCTCCACCCCTGTTGATGGGGTAATATGGTCATTTCACAAAATTGTATTAAAAAAATCAAATAAAATAGACGATAGTTTCAAACTGGTGAGGTGGCATGCACTTTAAATACCACAGGGGATAAAGTGCCATTTTACCAAACCATAAGGACATAAATTGCAATAATTAAAAGTTATACCAGTACAATATGTCCATTACTAGTTGAGCTCAAAGTCCTTTCCATTTTCGCTTTAAAATTCCACCTTAAAACCGACATTAAAGAGAACTCTTTCACAAGTTGAAGATCCGGCAAAGATCTACAAGTATCAAAAATTGCATTATAGGTCCCTATATTATGCTAAAAATATAGAAATCTCACTTACCTTATTTCAATATCTCCTGTTTGATAAAGTAATATTAACCCATTAATTTTCTCATCTTTAGTAAAAGTTGAAGTCCAATAACATGGCTTTGATAGTTTGATTTTATGAATTGATTTACTTTCACCCTAATAAATGTACAAATAAAGCTTGAGAATAAATACTAGTAAGGGTAAAATAGTAAATTACTCATATAAGGATATTAAAATTACCTGAATAACGGACTTTATAGTAAAAACACGAACAGTATTTTGGCAACAAATTACAATATAAGAATCCTTTTGTTCAGTTTCAGATTTAGGGCTTTCAGTTAGAGGCTCATTATCAATTACATCATTGTTCGAGGACTGTTTTGCAAAGTTTTCATTTGTTAATCTTCTTGCAGTGCTTTCTGTAATATACAAGTCAAGGAGCTGTTAAGTCAAGCAAACAAAAAAAAAAAGAAAAAAAATCGACTTAATTGCACTATGAGTCTCTACATAAATTTATGAGTTATTTGTATAATAAACTTGTATTATGCATTCGTACTACGGGTCCCTGTGGTCTATATCAATTTTTTGAGTTAATTGCATTATAGTCCTTATATTATGCAAAAATTGCACTATAGGTCCTTATATTATGTGGTCATTGTGATACAGGTCCCTACAGTATGCAAAAATTGCAATACTATATTATGCAAAAATTGCATTATAGGTCCATGTACTATGAAAAAATTGCATTGTAGGTGACTATATTATACAAAAATGAACTATAAGCCCCTAAATTATGCAAAAAATGCACTTTAAATCCCTATATTATCCTAACATTGCACTATATGTCCCTATATTGTACAAAAATTGCACTGTAGGTCCCTATATTATACAAAAATGAACTATAGGACCCTAAATTATGCAAAAAATGCACTTCAAATCCCTATATTATCCTAAAATTGCACTATATGTCCCTATATTGTACAAAAATTGCACTATAGGTCCCTGATGATAACGTGAACCCCACTGAGGACCAACAAAAGCTTTACTTACCTAAAAAGTGCATCGAAATAGCAATTGACTGTTTCTTCAAATGCATTGACTTTGAACAAATCATGCTCCCATTATTACTATTAATAACATAAAGCTTTGCATCAAGGGTTAAAACGAAAATATATTTCTCTATATTTTCATCTTCATCTTTTGATCCTCCATGGTAAATCTTTTTACTTTGACTGTGAAAATATTCTTTCCAATTTAAGTCTACTAATAAAGAAGATGAGGATGAAATATTTTCTGTCAAAAATAATGTTGAAAGTGATTTTGTATCCACAACTGAAATCTGAAATAATCAAGCCATTATTACATCATTAATATGTTATATCAAAGTTTTATGAAAGTTATGAGAATTACTCCTAAGGTTTATGAAATTTGGGTTTTACCCCTATGGTTTTTAACTCTCTTTTTTACGTAACGCAAAAATTGCAGTTTGCACTATAGGTCCCTATATTAAATATCAGAATTGCTCTATAGGTTCTGATATTAATTTTTTTCTGACTTAATGCAAGTATTATAGGTCCTATAATATAGAAAATTGTACTGTCTCTATAATATGAAAATTGCACTATATGTCTTAATGTAATATGATAATTGCACTATAGGTCCCTATATTATATAAAATTGCACTGTATGTCCTTATACTATATGAGAATTGCACTGTAGGTCCCTATATTATATGAACATTGCACTATACATCCCTATAATGATTTTTTTCTGACTTAATGCCACTATATGTCCCTATATTATGCTAAAATTGCATTATATGTCCTAGTATTATGCTAAAATTGCACAACAGGTTCCAATATTAATTTTTTTTTAACTAAATTGCATTACAGGTCCCTATAATGTATGAAATTTGCCTTCATGTCCCAATATTAATTTTTTCTAACTTAATTGCACTATAGGTCCCTATAGTATGCAAAAGTTGCACTATTGGCTTCTATATTGTGTGAAAATTCCACTATAATTTTTTCCCAACTTAATTGCACTATAGGTCCCTATATTATGCGAAAATTGCACTACAGTTTCCAATATTTATTTTTTTGAATTAATTATACTATAGATCCTAATATTATACAAAACAGCCTACATTTAATTATAGAAAAAACAAAATATTCATACAAATAAAAAAAATAACAACCTAATAAGATAATTTTAAACCTCAAGGGGGGTAGAACGCGAGTTTAAAACTTTAGGGGGTAGAACGCAAATTTTGTAAACCTTAGGGGGTAAAATTGCAAAAAATATATATACATATATATATATATATATATATATATATATATATATATATATATATATTAAACGTACACGTGCACATTCATATCCAATGACAAGTTTAGTTCCAGTCTTTGAAAATTTCAATGCTTGAATCTTCGAATTGAGGAGTGAAAATACAGCTTTACAATTTGGCCATTCAATTTGGGAAATATCGTGAACTGTATAAAATCATTATGTATTTTAGTTTAAATACAAAAATATAAAATAATTAAGAGATTGAGAAACTTATGACCAGGGGTGAAGCCTATATATTTTTTAATTAATTGCACTATAGGTCCTTGTATTATTACTATTATTATTATTATGAGTTGATTCACAATATATCCCTAAATTAATTTTTTTGAGTTGATTGCACTATAGGTCCTTATGTTTTTAGTATTTTGAGTTAATCAACTATATGTCCCTATAGCAAAAATTGAGTTAATTGCCACTACAGGTCCTTACATTATGCAAAAATACACTTGAGGTCCTTGTATAGCAATTTCCTGCGTAAAGTGTACTATACATCTCTATGGTAAAAATATTAAATTAATTACACTATAGGTCCTTTATATTAATATATTTTAGTTAATTGCACCCTACATCCCTAATTAATTTTTCTGAGTTAATTGCACTATAGGTCCTTATGTTATTATTATTTTGAGTCTATTCAAAATATGACCCTATAATAAAAATTTAGTTTTACATTACGCAAAAAATGCACTCTAGGTCCTCGTATAGCAATTTTCAAGTAAATTGTACTATATATCTCTATGGTAAAAATATTGAATTAAATGCACTACAGGTCCTTACATTATAAAAAAATTGCACTATAGGTCCTTATACTATAATTATTATTCTAAGAATCGCACTATACATCCCTAATTAATTTTTCTGAGTTTATTCACTATAGGGTTATTTATTAATTTCTTTTGAGTTTATGAAAACATTGCACTATAGGTCCTTAGTATAATTTCTTTTCCTTTATGGGGTCAAAAGTAGTTTAAAATTTACCTTCACTTTTGTTTTCCGTAACAAAAAGCAAGCTCGACTCCTCACTACTTCCAAGACTATATAAATATACCTACATAAATTTAATAAAGTTAATTGCACAATAGGTCCCTATATTATATAAAAACTCACGAAATTTTCTAACCAGTCCACTTTCTTTGCCAACAGCTAAAGTTAAAGTCTGAAAGCAAATCTCAATTTTCGAAACCGAAGCACTTGAACCAGCGATATTCACACCTTTAATCTGTTAATAAAACAAGAATTAGAGTCTTTTCATATAAGTCCTTGAAGTTTTGATTATATAAAATTGTTACCTCATTGTTTATTGAAGTAAGGAATGATAAAACTGGATAAGTAGCATCCCATACTTTAATGGATCCGTCTTTATATCCAGCTAGATACATTCTCTCAATCCTTTTGTTATTGTTAATAAGTGAATGATTTTTTATACCCCCGGTTAAAGTTGACTTTGTACCATCATTGGGTAAGTTTGATGCTTCGTTTGACTTTTTTTGTGTAGCTATCTGAGAATATATACATATGTAAAATAAGTGATAGAAGGGTAAGTATTAAGTAAATTACTCATTGGGTCCTTTAGATTTGTACATTTTTATACATTTTATACATGTTGACAGTTTAGTCCCTTATCTTGCAAAAATAACATTTTAATCCATTATTTTGCAATTATGATAACGTGGGTTCTTTATCTTGCAAAATTAACATTTAAATTCCATAACTTTAAATTTTGTGATAATATAAAATTGTTTTTCATATTTTAATTGTGTAACAAGTGGCAATAGCAAAATAACACTTGTAGGGGTATTTTAGACTTTTGTCAAATCAATAATATGATAGACACGTGGATTTAGCGCCTATAATCTTCCAACAGCCACTGGTTTTTCCAACTTAATTGCACTATAGGTCCCTATATCATGCAAAAGTTGCACATTACGTCTCTATTTGATTCAAAAAATTGCACTTTAGGTCCCTATATTATGAGAAAATCGCACTTACATCACTATATTATGCAAAAATTATACTATAGATCGCGATATTAATTTTTTAGATATAATTACACTATAAATCCCTATATTATACAAAATAACCTATATTTCATCATACAAAAACCAAAATATCTATACAAATAGAATAAATATAAGCCTAACAAGATAAATTTTTAAAATTGTGGGGGATAAACGAAGATTCTGAAAAAATTGGGGAGGTCATATAAGCTAATGATATAATTTTTCCGACCTAATTGCACCATAGGTCCTATATTATGCAATAATTGCACCACAGCTCCCTATACTATGCAAATATTGTACTGCAGGTCCCTATATTATACAAATATTGCACTTTACATCCCTATATTATGAAGAAATTGTAGTAGATCCTAATATTAATTTGTTTTGAATTAGTCATACTATAAGTCCTATATTATACATAAAAACCTATAATTATATACAAAAAACAAAGTATTTATACAAATAAAATAAATATAAGCTTAATAGGATATATTTCAAAAATGAGGTGTCCGAGGGAAGATTCTGAAAATTATTGGGAAGGTCCCTAGCTAATGATATAATCTTTTTTTGACTTAATTGCACTATAGGTCCCTATATTATGCCATTGCACTCTATGTCCCTCTTTTATGCCAAAATTGCACCATATTGCACTTTATGTTTCTATATTAACTTTTTTATATATAATTACACAATAAGTCCCTATATTATACACAATAACCTATATTTTGTTATAGAAAAAACAAAATATTCATACAAATAGTCTAATTAGAAAAATACTAAAAGTTGGGGGGCCAAGGAAGATTCTGAAATTTTTATGGGTATTTTAGTCTTTTATCACATCAATGATATAATGACACGTGGTTTTTTAAGTTTAACGCGCCTATAATGTAACGGATATAAATAAAAGGACCAACATTGACACAAAATCAAAAGATAAGGGACTAATATGCAAATACCTCAAACAAAACTTTTGACGATTCTCCATCTTTAACAAGACTACAAAGCTTTGCTGTAGTAATAGAAGGTTCAATAGTTGGTATAACTGAAGGAAACTTTATAGAAGATACGAATATATTCTTCTCTTTTTGAGGGACTAAAGTGAAAAAACTAGCACATTCAAAAACTTGTAGTTTCCCAGGATTAGTTAATACATAAAGAGTGGCATTTTCGTCTTTTTGATTAATTCCAGGGGTTGATAATAATATGACATCAGCGAATGAACCGCTAAGTTTAAGTTCTACACGACCAATGCATTTTAAAATATCTTTTCCTGATGACCATTCAAGATTTAAAACCTGTATAAAAGACAAAACAAAAATATCCACAAAGAAGTAAGTATAATGAAATTGCACTATAGGTCCTTATATTATGTGAAATTGTACCATAGGTCCTTACATTATGCAAAATGGCACTATAGGTCCCTATATTATTATAAATTGCATTGTAGCTATATTAATATTTTCTGTTAACGTATTCGCTAATTTTTTTTTGAGTTATTTGCACTATAGGTCCCTATATTATGTGAAATTGCACCATAGATCCCTACAATATGCAAAATTGCACTATAGGTCCCTATATTATTTCGAACATTGTAGCTATAATAATATTTTTTGTTAATTGCACTTTTAGTCGCTATAATTCTTTTTGAGTTAATAGACTACAGATCCCTACATTATGCAAAATTGTACTATAGGTCCCTATATTATTTCGAATTGCATTGTAGCTATATAGTTTTTTGAGTTAATTGCACTCTAAGTCTCTATAATTTTATTTTATTTTGAGTTACTAGCATTATAACGGTCTGTAATTTTTTTTTTGAGTTAATAGCACTACAGATCCCTACATTATGTAAAATTGCACCACAGATCCCTATATTATGCAAAATTGCACTATAGGTCCCTATATTATGCCAAAATTGCACTATAGGTCCCTATATTATGCAAAAATTGCACTGTAGGTCCTTACATTATGCAAAATTTGCACTATAGGTCCTTACATTATGCAAAATTGCACAATAGGTCCTTACATTACACCCAGATTATCCCAAAAAACCTGAAAACACTCCCTTCAAACGAAAAATAAACGAAGGGGTGGTTTAGGTATTTTGACATAATTCAGGGGCATAATTGCAATTAAACTAAACAAAGAAAAACATACCGTAACAACTTCATCACCACCTATTTCATCACCACCATATATAAGAAGTTGATTCGTCTTTTCATATTCCCAAAATAGTAAGGCTATAATCGGAATCCTCTTTTCACTTGATGATAATTGTAACTTAACTACATTTCTTTTCACACCAAGTCCTTCATCTTTTCTCCAAAACAAAATATCCCCATCAACATATCCACAAACAAGTATCGTTCCATCATTATTTCCCCAACAAAGAGCTGTTATTTCCTTTTCCTCAATTTCATGTTCGGATGACGTGTCATCTTTTAATTGGAGGATATGATCACCCCATATTGTAATTATCTTTGATTCAATAATATCCCATAGTATTATAAGTCCATTCTCATATGCAATCACTATTCTGCAAAATTAAGTTACATTTTTAGAGTCTTGTTTTTGGTTAAATTACGTTTTTACCCTTTATTTATAAATGTTTATATTTCTTGCCTACTACCAAATGAACAAGGCTGTGGAAGAATTCCAACTATGAGTTGATGACTAAGAAACGGAATCTCAGCTGCTTCTGTAAAAAAATAAATATATTCTAACATTAATTCCTATATAGTCCCTATATTTTGCAATAATTGCGCAATAGGTCCCTGTATTATGCGAGAATTTGACTATAAGTCTATAAGTCCCTATATTTAGTTTTTTATTTAATTTATTTATAAGTCCTTATATTAGTCAAGAGTTGCACTATACAGTATACCCCCTCTATATTAGATAATTTTTTAAGTTAATTCAACCCTATATTATGCAGGAATTGCACTAGAGGTACCTCAATTAACTTTTTTTAAGTCAATTGCACTATATGTCCAATATTATGCAAGAATTGCATAGGGGTTCCTCTGTTAAATTTTGTTTAAGTTAATTGCACTATAGGTCACACTATTACAAAATTGAGTTAATTGCACTATAGGTCACTCTATTACAAAATTGAGTTAGTTGCACTATAGGTCCCTATATAATGCAAGAATTTCACAATAGTCCCTCAATTGTTATTTTTGAGTTAGTTGCACTATATATCCCTATATTATGCAAGAATTTCACTATAGGTCCCTCAATTTAAAAAAAATTAAGTTAATTGCACTATAGGTCCCTAATACTATGCATGAATTGCCACTATAGTCTACAGCTCCCTCTACTATGCAAGAATTGCACTATACGTCCCTAAATTAATCAAAAATTGCACTGCATGTTCATATATTAAATAAAAAATTCAATTAATTGCACTAGAAATCCCTATGCATTAATTTTCGTTTGCAAAAGTATAGAAAAAACTATTACCTTGTAGAGAACCCCAACTTATATTATACGGTAAATTCAAAATCTCTCCAATTTCCTCATTATACTTCAAAACAGACATTTCCCCATTTTCATCTCCAATATACCTTAAAAAATCATTTAAATTAATTATTAATTCACATAAAAAAAATAAAAAACTCAACAAAACATACATAAAGTGGGACCCAGTGACTATAGAAAAAGCTGTTATATTAGATTCCCACTGTAAAGTAAAACATATACACCTGCTCTCTAGATTCCATACCTGAAACATTTTTCAGGTTTGTAAAAAATAAAATAAAATATTATTATGTTATACAATAATTTTTTTTACCTGTATTTCATTATCATTTGTAATGCTAATTAAATAGCCTTGATTCTGAAGAAACTGCAGGTAAAAAGAAAATGTTAAAAAATACTACTTAATTGCAAATTAGTCCTTATAGTTGCATAGTTACAAATTAAGACCTCTAAATATTTATAAGGCAGTTGCTTTGGGGAAACAAGGAGACCTTCTAAATTATCACCGCCCATCACTTTTATTCTTCCGTCCCTGAAATTAGTGTAAATTGCATTGTTAGTCCCTTTTTTATTCGAAATAGGTAACTATATAACAGTAATATTCAACAATGTTGCAAAATGCCCCTTGAATTTGAACATATAACAAACACCTCATTGACCTTAAGCAGAATATACAGGGTATTCCGATCATAACTCAGGGGTATAGTTTCTATTTCGAACATTAAGAGGACTAAAAATGCAATTAATAACAATATGAACAACGAGTTGACCGTTTTGACCATCAATACTTACAATGAACCAATAGCTAATAGTCCTTGAATCGAATCGAAAGCAAGAATCGAAGCTGTGGATTGAATACCATAGTGTAGGATCGTCTGTACATCCACGTCAGCTGAAGTTAAACCACCGTTAAAACTCTGTTAAATCACATGATGAAGACACATATATGATCATGAATTGGTTAACGAAAATAGAAAGTCAACGAAGTGATTGAAATTTTGACCTGATTTTGAGGATGATGAAGATTGATGGCTTTTTTAATAAGGCGTTTAGCAAACATGGCGTTAATGAGAGCTTCTTCTTCTTTGATTATTCGATTTTTGATAGTTTAGTATTAGAAGCTATAGATATAGTAAAATGGTGTATCTATAATGTATAGTATATTTTTGTGTTGTCAATGAAAGTGATGAAATGAGGATGATGATGGGGTTGTTTGAAATTGTCGAAGTTTTTGCTACCGTAGTTAATAATAGATGAGATATTACAAATTGGATACCAAATTGCAAAAAACTTATTTTTAAAGGCTATTTAGTTAGATCTTCTTATTAAGTTTGATTTTTTTATTAAGTTCTTAGTTGGGTTTTAGTTACTCAATATTACCTTCTTATCCCTGAAAATAGTTACATTCGTCATGGTTCGCAACCAACGGGTTTAACGGGGTACAGACCCATTTTACGCTCCACTTGTTTTCATATGTATTTTTTTTTTAAATTTTAAATTTTTTTTTATTGTATTAAAGTTTATTAAGTCATTCAATGTGCTGTCCAAGTAAAAGTTTATATGAGTACAGACTCATCTCGAACAACAACTAGATGGGGTTGTGCCCACCTCGAAAATTACAATCTAGGGATGTACCACATCGGAAAATACTAATCTGGGGCTGTACCCAGATCAGAAAATACCAATATGGGGTTGTACCCATTTAGGCTGTACACATTTAGACTGTCAAAATAATGTATCCAGTTTAAGTCAAAATAATGTCACATTTTGGGGTTGTACACAATAAATCACACACTGTAAATGAATAACAAAAAAAATTAAACACCAAAAAGAAACCAACGGCAAAATGGACACCAAAGACGAAATGGACACCAACGGCGACGAAATAGACACGATGAGTGGCAGTGGTGGTGGATCTGGGTTTGGGGCGACGAAATAGACACGATGAGGTTCTGGATATGCAGCAGAGCGGAGTGGCGGTGGAGATGCAGGAGGCGGGTTTCTTACTGGCGTCGGAGACCTCTACAGCAGCAGGGAAGCGTGGTGCAGCAACGCTGGAGCGGATCTGTTGGTGGTGCAGCAGTTGTGCTGGCGAGATTAACAGCAGCAGCGGAGATCCAATGGTGGTGTAGCAGCGTTGGTTTCTCGAAGGTCAGCAGCGACCTCGTGGCTATGGCTTCTCGAACGTCATGGTGGTGGATCTGGTGGCGATGGCTTCTTGAAAGTCAGCAGTGACAGTAGGGGAAGAGGTGCGGTTTTACAGAGGAGTGGTGGTGAGGCTTTACAGATACAGCAGGAGAAGGTTTGTGGTGTGGTGGTGTGGTGGTGTGGTGGTGTGGTGGTGATTACGGTGATGTTTAGAGAGACGCGAGGAGAGAGAAGAGAGAAAGAAGAGAGTGAGGGAGAGGAGAGAGAACAGAGAGAGAGGAGGAGGGTTGGTGGGATTCGAAACAATATTAGGGTTTGTGTTTTGGGTTTGGATTCTTATGGTAATAAGAGGTGGTGGGGAGGGCATATTGGGGTTTTTCGGCTGCTCTAACTAACTAGTTAGGGGGAGGACTTTTACTATAAACCCACATATTGCTTGGGACTATATTTATAAGTGCCCCATAATAGATACCAAGTCCAAGTTTTGCTCAGGTGAAAAAAGTATAGGTAAATAATTCATATAGTCCTTCTATCTTATATATTTGATAGTTTAGTCCTTCATTTTACAAAAATTACATATTAAGATCGATAGCTAGTCTAGTGATTAGATTACTCCGTAGAGATCCAGAGATTCTGGGATCGAATCTTATTAGAATAAAAAATGATTCTAAATCCTTAGCGGCTCTTATATGTATTAAAAAAGAAAATTACATATTCATTTTTCAATTGTGTGATAATGTTAGTCAACTATCTTGCACAACCTAACATTTTAACCTCTTATATTTCGATTTCGTGATAATGTTAGTCAACTATCTTGCACAACCTAACATTTTAACCTCTTATATTTCGATTTTGTGATGTCGTTGGTGTGCTTTAGAGATAAAGGGAATGAAGGCCATGTAAGTTTTACTATTTGTCTCCTTAATGGATGTAAAATAAGAGCTAAAATGTTTGAACCCTTTCCTGAATATGAATAACTTAGTTTTGATTTACTTAAAAATATGTATGAATAATTTAGTTTGAATTAATATCTAATAAATCTCTCATTTTCTTGTTTATTTCTATAACTACCACAACTATTTAATTCCCAAGAATAGATACCATATATTTTTTTTCTTTTTTCACTTTCTTTTCTTAATACATGGTTGTTTGGGTCCGTTTTCGCGCACCACGACTAATCAAATAGGAAATATACACGCCTCGCCACTATACCTCTTGCTTTACACCTTTTAAGGGTTGAAGAAATAGTAAAGCTCTAGCCAGTTGAGTTTTCTTTTTTCATTTTTCTTCTTATTTCACGTTGCTTTTGATTTATCAGAATTATCGAGTAACTCAAACTATTTTATTTTTTAAAAATCTTTGATTCTTATTGTGTAACATGTTTTCTCCCGATTTTGTTCTTATTAAGTATTTCTTGCTGATTTGTTGTGCTTTTGTTTGATTTTTAGTTGATAAAATAGGAAAACGTATATCAAAGGTTGTAGTCTTTTGCATGTGTTAGTGTTGTTAGTAGTAATGAGGGTATGTTGGTATTTTGTGCACCAACATCTCTTTAGAGGGAGTGTATATGGTTGCATGGATTTATTAGGGATGTAATTTTAATATATCTTTGAATAAATTTTAACATTAACCCATTCAGTTTTTACGCCAATGAAATAATATATCTTTGAATAAATTGTAGTGATGTAATTTTAATCGTAGAGTGTTCGCTTATGTTCAATGTCATTTTCTATATTTATTTTATTGGAGTTATTATATAAGACATTGGCGACATTTTATATCCTCGTGTATTGATGCAAATCGTATATAATTTGGTTAAGTGATGTAGTTGGTGTGTTTTACAAAGTGATGTAACCAGTGGCGGATTTATGCTTTAACAAAGGTGGATTAATGTCACGGGCTGACATTTCTCTCTCATTCGAGATGCAAGTTGGGGTCCTAAGCCACACCGGAGGCACTTAATCCTGTGCGTTACTGACATGTGATATCTGTGATACAGGTGCGAATGGTTATTGTTCTGTCATGGTCCGGTTATATGAAGCGTGAATGTGCTATCAACCCAGTGGATAGGCGTGGCCCCTTTCCCAAACCTCGGGGGAGAGGGGTGCCGGGCGGCGTCCGAAGTGTCGGCCCGTCTCAATTGGTATCAGAGCGAACTCGTCGTAGTCAAGTTGAAGCAAGCCGGCAGAGACATCAGTGGGGACGGATGCGGGGATGCATACCGGTTTGGTCGGTCAGGAGGACTTACCAACCCCGAGGGAACGCAGAGGACGGGTGGGTCCGACTCCCTTACTTGCGAGTGCTGTTGTCGTGGTCTTGTGGAGGATGGGGGCTAGCGAGTCGGTCTTGAAGATCTTCCGCAATGGGGACTGGTTGATATGCAAACTTGAGCGAGGTATGATCAAGACGGTGGTAACATACAAGTGCGTGGCGGGGCAACTTGCATAGTTGATTGTCTTTGGTGTGGTCGATTTATCCTTCTCAGCCCGTGCGCTTGCGGGTTGGTATGGTGTGTTGATGTCTCCTTAATTGTTCGTATTTTCGACCCTTAGGAGACATCATTTTTGGTGTTTATTTGATTATTTAGACAGACTTTTGGTGCTAATATGCAATAATTCGGAATTTCTATTTTATTTCTAGTAATTTTGATTTATTAAACTTTTGCGCGTAATATTGGTATTTTTAGTGTAAAATTTACAGGTTTTAGATGTTAGCTAGAAGAGGAATCCGAGGAGAAAGTCAAAGATCGTGAGATGAAGTCAAAACTTGAAGATAAATCCCGAAGATATTATTTTTAGAGCTGAAAATCTGTTTTCCAGGCCATTGATTGCTGATTTCGAGGTACTTAAGAGATGATTTAGCCGCTGACCTTTGAAGAGAAAACATTCCTTATCGAGTTACGGAACTTTAGCAACTGGAATGAGGTCAATCGGAGTCATAACAAAGCGGGAAAAGCTGTTTTAGTGAAGGTGTATCAGCAGTTACGGGATTTTGGGCCAAGAGTGGAGTTGGACTTTTCTAATTTTCATTTAAACCTTAAGTAAAACCCTAATCCGTTTTTACCACTATAAATAGGCCTTTAGACCTCATTAATCAGCACCTCTCATATTTTCTTCAATTTACAAATCCTTAGAGAGAGAGAGAGTCAAAAACCTCTCATTTTATTCTTCAATTTAATTCATCCTTAGAAGAGAGTGTCCGGAGAAGAAGCAAAAGCAAGGAAAAAAAGAAGCCAAGAGCTGGAGACTGTCTATATCTCCACTTCGCAGCCGAATCAACTCCGTAATTAGGTTCTTCTATTTTATTCTGTAAAACATTATGAACCCAATTATGTCTTTAGTTTTTGCCTTTCCGTTAATTATGAGCTAAATCCATTTAATACTTGGGAACGCATAATGGGTTAATCCCTACTTTGTTTTATTTCATATGATTGGATTTGGGATTTCAGTAATTTAATTCAAATTGGGTCTTTTACATGTTTCTGTAATTTGTATTTATTTACTGTTCTTAAAGTAGCTAATTAATAACAGGTATTAGTATCTAAGCTATTCCACATAGTGGCGTGTGGATCATCTTGACGGGGGGTTTAGATACAGAATTAATTACAGAATATAGGATAGAAATTATTTGACTCTGACGAGCGTAATTAATCTTATGGCCTATTGGGTATTTTTAGCTTAATCATTCGAAGGTGGATCATAATCACCCTGACGGGGTTTGTGACACCCTAGAATAGCTTCGTAGTCCACCCTGACGGGGGTACGAAGATTCCCGAATCCCGACCTATGTTAATTTGACCGATTTGTCCCTTAAACAACATATGGAATGAAATAGAGTTAGGAGAAATCCTTGCGTCTCTCAAGTATTGTCTGCTCATATTTGCGTCTAGTTCCATTACTTGCATTTTTACTTAATCTTTAATTATCTTAGGAATTAGAACACCAAACAAACATTATCAAATCTTTTATTTACATTCAAAGTGCAATTATTCATTAATTGATAAGCATTAGAGTCAACCATTACGTCCCTGCGAACGAATCTGTTTATCACATATATTACTTGGGACAACCGTACACTTGCGGTTGTGGTTCGATTATTTATTGCATTTATTTAGAACACACAAAGGACCACCATGTGTGGCGCAATCGATAGCAAAGGCAATCCGCTACGAGGACGTTAGTGGTTTGAGTGGGGGAGTTTGTCACGGGCTGACATTTCTCTCTCACTCGAGCTGCAAGTTGGGGTCCTAAGCCACACAGGAGTGATGTCTCCTCATTTGTGATAGTAAAATACACTCATGAGACATCATTTTAGGCTTATTTATTAGTTTATAGGTTGATTTTAGCTTAATTTAGTGCACTTTCCTATTTTGGGTCTTGATTTGTAGAATTATTATTTTTAGAGCATATTGGGTTTAATTGTTTATTTAGTGTGAAGCTTTAAAGATAATTATGGAGATTAATTAGAGTTCAAGTCAAAGACTACAATATATGGAAGGAGATATGCATGGAAATTGGAGATAGAAGGAAGCTGAGTTTAAATAGGAAAAGGAAAAGCTGCCTAAAACTGGGATTCTGCAGTACACGTCCAAAGATTGGTGTTTTTACCTAAGAAATAGGCCGAATTTGATAATTTCCTTCTACAGGGTCAAGATAATTCTGTTGCGATTCTTTTGGTATCTTGTGGAGCTCAAACGGACCAATAACGAAGAAGTTATGACCAAAACAACGCAGCAGTGTTTATCTTACGAATTTGGGTTGGGCCAGGAGCCCATTACTTGAAGTTATCTCCACCGAACGAATTAGGTTAACCTATACACTATAAATACAGCCTCTTAACACTCTTAAATCATCCTTGGTGAAACCTAAAACCAAGAGGAAGCTTAGAACACAAGAGAGAAGTCTGGAAGGAGCTGTTCATCAACAATGTCTTCTTCTACCTTTAGTTTTGTAATTTCTTTCTTTTCTTTCATGAACTAAATTTCTTTAGCTTAAGTTTTAGCATATATGTATGAACCCTAGTTTTGATTGACATCTATCTAATTTGGGAATTTAATGTTTTAAATAGAATTATAGTTTTTATTCTCTGTTTATGTGTTTGAGTTTATATTCTGTGTTCTTGTGGACGGCCGCCATTAGAATTACCATCTAGTAATTAGGATACCATTGACAACGGTGTTTAATTACATGTTTAGCACATAACGTTTAGTTTTAGGTTTGATTTGACAACCCAACCTAGCTAGATAATCACTATGGTTGAGTCTTGTGACTCTTTACCAATTACAGGAAAAGTTTGCTTAGGAAGCCTTATTGACACAGGTAAATCCTATTTTAAACTACCAATAGCATATTGGGACCGATTAGGGAAATACTACATAATTCACCCTTACATGTTTAGAACGGCAAAACTAGTGGGGATTACATGCTAATAACTTAAGCTATATTCTCATATTCTTCTCTTTCATATTTAATTTTCTGTCTTTTAATTCTTAGTTTAAGTTAGTTTATTAGAAAACCAAACAAAAATCTATTTATCTTTACTTTTACTTACGTTTATTTGTTCTAGCTTTAATTATTTGCACTTGCTATTTGCATAAGATTCTCCTAACCTCTGTAGTCTCTGCGGAACGAATCTTTATCTAAAACTTGCATACGGTCTGTATACTTGCAGAACCGTGTAGTTCTAGGGTGTTTTTGCACTTATTTTACATCTTATTTTATCACACCCTAGGCCCCACCAAGTTTTTGGCGCCGTTGTCGGGGACTACATCGTTAGTCCTTGTGCATATATCTTGTGCTTTTATTTTTAGTTAGTTCTATTTTACGCTTTTTGTTTTTAAGTTTTGTTTTTCAGATATAGTTACAGATGGAGAACCCAAGGAGACTTGAGCTACCCATCGAATTTAGAGTGGAGCCACGAGGAATTCGAGCTCCAGACATCCAAGCCGCTAAATTTAAACCTGATCCTGGGATGCTAACTCAGTTTGCATCTCATGGATTATTCAGCGGAGATGCACATCAAGATCCGATCCGATATATTCAGAAATTCATGCAGATCTGTGATGCTTATATCGTAAGAGGAGTTACTAGGGAGCAAGTATATTACCTGATGTTCCAGTTCTTCTTGACCGGATGT
This sequence comes from Nemophila menziesii, assembly GCA_029959085.1. Taxonomy (NCBI): domain Eukaryota; kingdom Viridiplantae; phylum Streptophyta; class Magnoliopsida; order Boraginales; family Hydrophyllaceae; genus Nemophila; species Nemophila menziesii. Next base: position 357,709 of record JARWIR010000137.1, on the reverse strand, counting down.
GCAAGCGATTGGTATGATGCCCAATACCCTCATGTTATTCCAGATTGGGACAAGCTCCAAGCAAGATTCCTAGACCGTTTCTATCCGGTTAGTAGACGTTTAAAAGATATGTTGGAGCTTGAACAATTTATACAAGAAGAGGAAGAGAGTTTGGGTGAAGCATGGTTACGATTTACAGAGAAGAAAGCGAGGTGTCCATATCATAGATCCTCGCCGGAATATTATTTAACCTTGTTTTATGGAGGCCTTAATGATAAATCAAGAGAGAAAGCTGATTCGTTAGGAAACGCGGGTTTTGTGTTGCTAGATCCTGTAGAAGCTGAGTTGGGGATGGAATGAATTCTTGAGAGCGAGAGAAGTTGGCCAAAGAAATCAGTAAAGGAGAACAATTCAGAAGCTCTAAAGCTTAAGGAATTGGCTAAACAACTCGAAGAGCTAACAGAACAAGCCCGAACAATTGCTCAGGTGAATACGGTACGCACAATTCCTTCGTGTCTTGGTTGTGGATCAAGAAATCATGTGTGGGCAGGATGTATGAATAATCCAGCAGTAGCTTCCGTTCAATATCCTCAAGATAACTATTGTTCTAATGGTTATAATTATCCTCAAGAAAGCTACACTAATTATCAACAAACTCCACAACAAAAGAGTTGGGACAGAAAACAAGAAACTAATCAGCAATCCCAACTTCAACCTTATAATCCTCCACAACCTATTAAGAAAAAGGCACCCATTGTTAAGAAAACTTGTCAAGAACCGAAGAAAGATCCACCTAAACAATCAATGCAATTGGCAAAACAAGAACAACTCCAGACTTTGACTTCAAGTATGACTAAATTAATGCAAACAGTTGAGAAGAAAATAAGTCATAGCCAACAGAAAGTTCGAACTCAGGAGAAGATTATAAAGCAACTAGAGCATACTATATCACAGATGGCGAGTACATTACAAACTAGGCCGAAAGGGCAACTCCCAAGTGATACTATCACTCCTAGAGATGATTCTTGCCATGCAGTTGAATTGCGAAGTGGAAAGCAACTGCCTCCACCGAGACCAGAACCAGAACCTATCCCTATTCCAGAACAAAGGGGGGAAGAAACAATCAAAGATACAGTCAAGGAGGTAGTTAAACCAAAGAGTGTCCAAGCCGAGACACCTGATAAGACAAGACAACCAGTGGAACTCAATACACGCCCTCCACCACCATACCCTTCACGTGTCAGAAAGAAGGACAATGACCTGGAATTCAAGAAGTTCATTGACATGTTGAAGAAATTGGAAGTCAATATACCCCTTGTTGAAGCTCTCAAGAGGATGCCAAGCTACATGAAATTTATGAAAGACATTCTCTCCAACAAGCGAAGTATAGAGACTGGGGAACCAATTGGATTACCTAGGGAGTGCAGTGCTATATGTCAAAATGAGTTGCCACCGAAACTAGAAGATCCCGGAAGTTTTACAATTCCTATCGGCATTGGAGAAAGTTGGACCGGGAAAGCATTGTGTGATTTAGGTGCGAGCATCAATCTCATGCCTAAATCCCTGTTCGAGAAGCTTAATATCGGAGAAGTAGTGCCTACATCTGTGGTACTACAAATGGCGGATCGCTCCCTCTCACGACCAATAGGTAAAATTGAAGATGTTTTAGTTAACGCTGGCTCTTTTATTTTTCCTTGCGATTTTATTATCCTTGACTACGACGCGGATAAGAATGTCCCCATCATTTTGGGTAGACCATTCTTAGCCACGGGACGTACACTAATTGATGTTGAGAATGGTGAGTTGATCATGAGAGTACAAGGCGAACAGGTACGATTCAATGTGTTTCAGGCTATGAAATATCCTAAAGCAAAAGACGAGTGCTTCAAGGTAGATGTCATCGAGAAAATTACGCAAGAAGTCTTCAATGAAGAGAACTTAAATGATGATCTTGACAAAGCCTTAGCACCTGAAACACCAGAACTCGAGATTCCCCCTGAAGATGTTGCTGCATTAGGATTAAATGTGCGAGAACTACTTCGAGATCCAGGTGACATTGAACCAATGAAACAACCATCTATAATATGTCCACCTGTTCTCGAAGAAAAACCACTTCCGGATCACATACGCTATGCATATCTAGGTACGAACAAAACTTTGCCTGTTATTATTTCTGCTAACCTTTCAGGTCCTCAAGAGGAGAAGCTACTTCAAGTGCTTCGCGCAAACAAAGAAGCAATTGGATGGACTATTGCCGACATCAAGGGAATCAGTCCTTCCGTTTGCAAACACAAAATCATTCTTGAGAACGAAGGTGGGCGATCTATTGAAGGGCAAAGAAGACTCATGCCAGCTATGAAAGAAGTAGTGAGAAAGGAAGTTATCAAGTTGTTAGACGCAGGAATCATTTATCCGATTGCTAGCAGTGATTGGGTTAGTCCAGTGCAATGTGTTCCAAAGAAAGGAGGTTTCACTACCATCCTTAATGATCAAGGCGAAGCCATACCATCAAGACCAGTTGTGGGGTGGCGCGTGTGCATGGATTACCGAAGACTGAACAAAGCAACAAAGAAAGATCACTTCCCGTTACCTTTCATTGATCAGATGCTAGACAAGCTTGCAGGGAGAGAAATTATTGTTTCCTAGACGGATATTCGGGTTATAATCAGATTTGTGTGGATCCCCTCGATCAACACAAAACAACTTTTACATGTCCGTTTGGTACTTTTGCTTATAGAAGAATGCCGTTTGGTTTATGCAATGCACCTGCCACGTTCCAGAGGTGCATGATGGCTATATTTTGGGACATGATTGATAAATACTTGGAGGTTTTTATGGATGATTTTTCGGTGTTTGGAGACAGTTTTGATGATTGTTTGAGTAATCTAGAGAAAGTCCTTGTGAGATGTAGAGAAAAAGATCTCGTGCTTAATTGGGAAAAATGCCACTTCATGGTTCAAGAGGGAATTGTGTTGGGACATAAAGTTTCGAAGGCAGGGATGGAGGTTGATCGTGCTAAAATTGAAGTTATCAAAACACTACCACCTCCAGTTTCTGTTAAAGGAGTGAGAAGTTTCTTGGGTCACGCAGGATTTTATCGAAGATTTATTAAAGATTTCTCCAAGATCGCCAAACCGCTTTGCTCTTTACTTGAAAAGGATACTCCTTTTAATTTTACTGAAGAATGTCTTCAAGCGTTTTTTACGATTAAGGAAAAACTGATCTCTACACCTATCGTTATACCTCCTGATTGGAAAGCTCCGTTTGAACTTATGTGCGATGCTAGTGACCACGCTATGGGTGTTGTGTTGGGACAGAGGAAAGACAAGATTTTTCATACGATTTACTATGCAAGTAAGACTTTCAACGCTGCCCAGATGAATTATACAGTAACGGAGAAAGAGATGTTGGCCGTGGTTTATGCTTTCGATAAATTTCGTCCCTATCTGGTTGGGAAGAAAACTATTGTATACACGGACCATTCAGCTATTAAGTACCTCATGGAGAAAAAGGACGCCAAGCCGCGTCTCATTAGATGGGTACTGTTGCTTCAAGAATTCGACATAGATATTCGAGACCGAAAAGGATGCGATAATCAAGTTGCTGATCACTTATCAAGGCTCGAAGGATCTAATGCGAACAAAGAACCATTGTTGGTTAAAGAGGTATTCCCTGATGAACAACTTTTTGCTATTAAACGTGCTTTTGTGCCATGGTATGCGGATCTAGTCAACCTCATTGTGAGTGGTGTCTTTCCCAAAGATTTCCACCCACAACAAAGACAAAGATTGAATCACCAGGCCAAACAGTATTATTGGGATGAACCATACCTCTGGAAGATATGTAGTGACCAAGTGGTTAGAAGATGCGTACATGAAGGTGAGATGGAGAAAATTATTGAAAGTTGCCATAGCTCACCTTATGGAGGTCACTTTAAAGGCGATAGAACCGCAGCTAAAATTCTTCAATCTGGGTTCTATTGGCCAACCATACACAAAGATTGTCACAGTTTCGTCCAGTCATGTCACAGATGCCAGAAAACTGGCAATATATCAAAAAGAGACGCGATGCCGCTTAATAATATTCTTGAAGTTGAAATCTTTGATGTATGGGGAATATATTTCATGGGACCTTTCATCACGTCCTATGGAAATCTTTATATTTTGCTTGCAGTAGACTATGTATCGAAATGGGTAGAAGCAGTGGCAACACCAAAGAACGATGCTCAAACAGTGATTAAATTCTTAAAATCAAACATCTTTTCAAGACATGGTACGCCACGTGTTCTCATCAGTGATAAAGGTACCCATTTTCTTAATGCTCCCGTGAGACATTTTCTTAAAAAGTTTGGAGTGAAACACCGTACTTCAACCGGTTATCACCCACAAACTAACGGTCAAGCTGAAGTTTCCAACCGGGAAATCAAATCTATTCTTGAGAAGACCGTGAACAAATCAAGAGAAGACTGGTCTTTAAAGCTAGATGATGCTCTCTGGGCATACAGAACAGCGTTTAAAACACCAGTTGGGGCATCTCCATATCGCATGGTCTACGGTAAAGCGTGTCATCTACCGATTGAACTTGAAGCTCGAGCCTACTGGGCTATTAAAACTCTGAATCTAGACCCAGACTTGGCCGGGAAGCAAAGGATGATGCAGTTGAACGAATTGGAGGAGCTTCGTTATCATGCCTATGAAAATTCACGTCTCTATAAAGAGAAAACAAAGCGATGGCATGATAAACGGCTCCGTCCAAAGCATTTCGAGATTGGACAGAAGGTTTTATTATACAACTCTCGATTTTCGAACTACCCAGGAAAGCTTAAATCCCGTTGGGAAGGACCTTACATTATTACCAAAGTCACACCGCATGGAGCGATTGAGATTGAAAATCCAGCCGAGCAACGGACATTCATGGTGAATGGCCAGCGTTTGAAGAGATACTATGACAGTGAGGACTTTGGGCAAGGGGAGAAAATCTACCTTTTTGAATGCGCTTAGCCTGAGGTACACGTCTAACTCAAAGACGTTAAACAAAAGTGCTCTTGGGAGACACCCCTTGTTTTAATTGCTTTTTAGATTAGTTGTTTTTACTTTGTAGTGTAGAATTTTAAGTTAGTGTATATTTTTAATTGTGTTTTCAAGCTAATGGGAGAGAAAGGTAGTGTGTTATTGTGCAGGAAACGAGTTTGGGGTCAAAAGGAAAAATCTGGAGGAACTTCAAGCCTGGCGCGGACTACCCCGCGGACTACCCCCTGGTCCGCAGGGATGCACCGCGCCCCAAAAACCCGTACCACGGGTTGGCTAGCTCGGGTTTTATCCAGAAAGTCGAAAAAAAATCACGGGGCATGGCGCGGTACACCGGACCCTAGTCCGCACGGTCAAAACCCGTGCCACGGGTTGGGTACCACGGGTTTTTTGACGGACATGCCGCGGACTACCCCCTGCACCGCACCCCTGGTCCGCACGCCCAAAACCCGTACCACGGGGTGCTAGCTCGGGTATTATCCAGTGGGCAAAAATTTTGGAGCAACAGAAGCTGCGGTACACCGCGGGTCTTGTCCGGTGCACCGCAAGGAGGCGGTTTGTGAAGGAATTCTTTTCCTAATCAAATTCTTACCTTATGAGATTAACCCTAGCCTTCCATACACGAAATTTTCAGACCCAAACCCTATAAATACACCTTAAAGCTTGTGCAAACCTTCACAATTAACACAACAACTCATCCAATCCTCTCCACCATCTTCCATAAACACAATCCTTCATCAAATTCATCACACTACACCATCAAATTCAACAAGCTTTAAAGTTTTCTTCCAAGATCAATCAAATAACCTTTCTCTTTCATCAATTCCAAGCAACAACATCAAGCTAAACCAAATTTGTCCTTACACTTTTAATCCATCCTTGGTATAACTTGAGTTGTGGGTGAATCAAGCATGACTAACAGATCTGAAGCTATGGAATACAAGAGAAAGTGTTTAATCCTTGGGAAGAATAAGAGATTGCTTGGAGCCACCATTGAAAAACCCATCAATCTTGATGAGGTTTCTGAAGAATCAAAAGGAAAGGCACCTGAACAACCACTACCAAAGAAGAGACTAACTGCTAGAATGTCCACACCATCAAGGAGGCCTTTAGACAGGATAAAGATCCAAGACCAAGATTCTTCTACCTCTTCTTCCAAAATTGCTTATGATCTTCCTCCTTGGGCTATTCAGTTACAGAACGAAGTTGAAAGATTACGTGAAGATAACAAAGACCTTTGGGTAGAAATCATGCAATTGGAAACAAAGATAGAGAATTCAACCTTGTACAAGGATATAGATGATTACACCGATCCCTCAGCTTCAGAAGATGAGGATGATATGATGGATCTCTATGGCCAACCAGGTAGGTCATTCTAATTTTTCTCAATAGCTTGGATGCATTAGGTAGTTTAGTTAGTTTTATTTTAAATTTTATTCCATTCTTGAGTCTTTTTTCGAGTCGTGGGGACACGGCTCACTTTTGAGTTGGGGGTGGGGATTCGTTGTCCTCATCTTCCTTTTCGTTTTTGCATAAAATTTAAAATTTTTAGGTTGAATTAAGGCATAGAATATCTTGGATGTACCTATTTGAGCATGATTTTATTAGGTCAATGATAGTAGGTAGTATGTTTTTGAAAGATGCAACAAAATTGTTTAAGATGCATGCATGAAACAGGAAGTAAAGGATAGAAAAGTTAATGAGCAATGCTAAGAATTCACGTTGAAACTTAGGAATAGTTATTTGGTGTGTAGAACGTGAGGTTTAAAATTAGTTGAAAACCCACTTGTCTATGAACTGATAATGAAAAAGTAACGAAATCCGGTAGTTAGAAAAATGACTAAGGCAGTTCTTTCATGATAAAACACCTGAAGCCTTTATACTTTCTCACCCTTTTATTTGATATTTGTTATTATTATCCGTCTTAGCCCCTCTGAGCCTTTCTAAAGCCTTTATTGAAACCACATTATAATCCTTACCTTAGTTTTAGGACTTATCTATATGACCCGCACTCGAATCGCAAAACCTGAGACAACTCGTTTTAGAGCTTGAGTTTGGGGTGGTGGGTTTCATCATTGGGAATTGTAATTGTGATTTTATTGATGATGAATTGTTATTATTGTAACCCTTTGCCGGGGTAATAGTGAATGGAAAAGAAGCTACGAGCTAATTTTGCCAACAAGGGCATAAAAAGAAAAGAAAAAAGAATATATATATATATATATGGAGAAAATAGTGTGATATCTCAACATAAAAAGAGAATCATAGCTATACAAAAGAAAAAAATTGATTTGAAAAGAAAAAATATATTCGGACCGGCAAAGTGGATTTTATATCATCAAAAAGGTTTTAATTGGGATTATTGGGGATGCACGTCAAAGGCATCAATAAATTGGGTTGAGTGAGAACATCTTCGAGTGAAAACTCAAGCTCTAGGGCGATTCGTTGATGGCTAGTGAGGAGAGAGCCAAAAGCTCACTTTTCATTATCCAAATATACCACACCCGTCCTTAAGCCAAGTTATAACCAAGACCTTAGGATTTTTAACTACCAGATGGAGAAACAATTGAGCTATTAGGTAGTAGGTAAGTGGACCATTGGATGCTGTATTTGGGACCTATGAACAACCTATAGCCATTAACCTGAACTAAGTTATCATCCTCTCATTCTGGCATTGTGAAATTAATCTTAACTGGAATTTATGGATTGTTGATTACATGTATATTAAGCATCTTTGTGCATTATTTCTTGAGCATTACTACATAAGATTTTTTGGATTTTATGCTCTAGGATCATTCATTGTATTCTGTTCTTGATTTCCTCCGACTGCTTCTTGTTTATTTTGACTACCCTACTGTTCTTTACTTTTATTGTATCGGGACGATACAACTTTGAGTTGGGGGTCTTGATGTCTCCTCATTTGTGATAGTAAAATACACTCATGAGACATCATTTTAGGCTTATTTATTAGTTTATAGGTTGATTTTAGCTTAATTTAGAGCACTTTCCTATTTTGGGTCTTGATTTGTAGAATTATTATTTTTAGAGCATATTGGGTTTAATTGTTTATTTAGTGTGAAGCTTTAAAGATAATTATGGAGATTAATTAGAGTCTAAGTCAAAGACTACAATATATGGAAGGAGATATGCATGGAAATTGGAGATAGAAGGAAGCTGAGTTTAAATAGGAAAAGGAAAAGCTGCCTAAAACTGGGATTCTGCAGTACACGTCCAAAGATTGGTGTTTTTACCTAAGAAATAGGCCGAATTTGGTAATTTCCTTCTATAGCGTCAAGATAATTCTGTTGCGATTCTTTTGGTATCTTGTGGAGCTCAAACGGACCAATAACGAAGAAGTTATGACCAAAACAACGCAGCACTGTTTATCTTACGAATTTGGGTTGGGCCAGGAGCCCATTACTTGAAGTTATCTCCACCAAACGAATTAGGTCAACCTATACACTATAAATACAGCCTCTTAACACTCTTAAATCATCCTTGGTGAAACCTAAAACCAAGAGGAAGCTTAGAACACAAGAGAGAAGTCTGGAAGGAGCTGTTCATCAACAATGTCTTCTTCTACCTTTAGTTTTGTAATTTCTTTCTTTTCTTTCATGAACTAAATTTCTTTAGCTTAAGTTTTAGCATATATGTATGAACCCTAGTTTTGATTGACATCTATCTAATTTGGGAATTTAATGTTTTAAATAGAATTATAGTTTTTATTCTCTGTTTATGTGTTTGAGTTTATATTCTGTGTTCTTGTGGACGACCGCCATTAGAATTACCATCTAGTAATTAGGATACCATTGACAACGGTGTTTAATTACATGTTTAGCACATAACGTTTAGTTTTAGGTTTGATCTTACAACCCAACCTAGCTAGATAATCACTATGGTTGAGTCTTGTGACTCTTTACCAATTACAGGAAAAGTTTGTTTAGGAAGCCTTATTGACACATGTAAATCCTATTTTAAACTACCGATAGCATATTGGGACCGATTAGGGAAATACTACATAATTCACCCTTACATGTTTAGAACGGCAAAACTAGTGGGGATTACATGCTAATAACTTAAGCTATATTCTCATATTCTTCTCTTTCATATTTAATTTTCTGTTTTTTAATTCTTAGTTTAAGTTAGTTTATTAGAAAACCAAACAAAAATCTATTTATCTTTACTTTTACTTACGTTTATTTGTTCTAGCTTTAATTATTTGCACTTGCTATTTGCATAAGATTCTCCTAACCTCTGTAGTCTCTGCGGAACGAATCTTTATCTAAAACTTGCATACGATCTGTATACTTGCAGAACCGTGTAGTTCTAGGGTGTTTTTGAACTTATTTTACATCTTATTTTATCACACCCTAGGCCCCACCAAGGAGGCACTTAATCCTGTGCGTTACTGACATGTGATATCCGTGATACAGGTGCGTATGGTTATTATTCTGTCTTGGTCTGGTTATATGAAGCGTGAATATGCTATCAACCCAGTGGATAGGCGTGGCCCCTTTCCCAAACCTCGGGGGAGAGGGGTGCCGGGCGGCGTCCGAAGTGTCGGCCCGTCTCATTAAGCTCACCTATACATTGAAAAAATTATAGCTTATATTTTATCTATATTTGTAAGATACAGATATAAAAAAATCAATATATATCTCAGTTGGTTTGGTATCATCAAAGCATATTTTTTTAGTATTAAAGAGAATATTATATTAAGAAAGATATTTAGTGAAAAAAATATACATCTAAATTACTTCAAATAATAATTTTTTACCAAATAAATATATCACCAACTCAAATTTAATTTAAAAATTTTATTTTCAAATTAAAACATGAAACAAAGAAAAAAGAAATTTTCAAGTTAAACAAAGGTCATACTGAAATCAATTAAAAAAGTTATTTTCAAACTCTTATATATAATTAATTTAGATAAAGTACTCTAAGTCTATCACTAAATGTAACTATAGTAGGGCTTTCATTTAGAATGTGAGAAATAGAGGAATTGATGTTTCGTATCTCTATTTTTTCTTAAGGATCTATAACCTCCTCTTTTTATATAACAAAGAGACTATATATGACATCGACAATGTTTAATATCCTTATCTATGGATGTGATATATCTATGTCTTGGTCTATTGATGTGGGTGTTCTTTAAACATATGGGAGTGTAGCTCAGATGGTAGAGCGCTCGCTTAGTAGGCGAGAGTACGGGGACAGGTACCCCGCATCTCTATTTTTTCTGAAGTTATATATATCCCCTATTCTATTCTTATATATAAGATTGGACAGATTATATATGGCACTAGCAGGAAGATTAACCTGTAATTTTACCTTTTTCGATGTTCTATATCCCCTTTATTTGATATTAAAAATTAGAGATTTTTTCTAATAAAAATAAACTTACATTGAAAGGTGTGTTGCTCATCCAATTCCATTATAAAATTATAGGATCCAATATTACAGATGAAAGATTAGAGGGCGAATTTGAACACGATTTACAAGTAAGTACGTAACATGACAAAACTTTATCAATCCAATCGACAACACGATTAACAATCCTTATAAGACAAAAATTCATAACATGAGGGACATCATTGAGAATTAGAATTGAATCCATTTCAATAGAGTATCATGGATAAGATTCGTCCTAAACCAACAAAATATCACTTGTAAGGGCTATAGATGTAACCTTGAATTTGGAGGACTCTTGAACATGGGCATCATTACCACTAATATTTTTATGATTGGACGGGTTATATATGGAATTAGCAGGAACAATAACCCGTAATCTTACTTTTTTCGATGTTCTATATCCTCTTTATTTTGATATTAAAAAATAGAGATTTTTTCTAATCAAAATAAACCTACATTAAAGGGGGGTTGCTCATCCAATGCCATTAGAGAATTATAGCATCCAATATTACATATGAAAGATGAGAGGACAAATTTGAACATGATTTGCAAATAAGTACATAACGTGACAAAACTGTATCCATCCAATCGACAACACGATTAACAGTCCTCCTAAGACAAACAATCATAACATGATATATATCATTGAGAATTAGAATTGCATCCATTTCAACGGAGATTCATGGATAAGATTCTTCCTTAACCAACAAAAGAGCACTTGTAAGGGCTATAGATTTAACCATGAATTTGGAGGACGCTTGAACATGGGCATCATTACCACCAATATTTTTGCCTTTCAAATATGTATTACTTGGGCAAAAAAAGCCTTACCATATACAAACATCAGTGTTGATTTTACTAATCCTAGGGCTGGGGTGACTATAATATAGGGCAATTAGTCTGCACTCTACCAACAAAGGATGATACATGTGGCTAGGATAAATTCAAGTTGTGCATATGAAGATCTCTACATAAAGAGGATGATAGTAAAACAATTTTATCATAACACAGAGAAACATCGCCAATATTAAACTAATTTCTGGAAATTCAACTGTTCCATAAGTAAGCATCAATACTAGAAACCAGAGACAAAAGGTTGGCCAAGAGAAAAGCTAGATGAAAAATCAAACTAGCAACTATAAAAATTTCAAAAATTTCTCTGAAGAGGTATAACATTGGAAATGAGATAAGCACCAAAATTCCCTAGTCTAATCAAACCTAAGGAATAAATGTTCCACATGATCTTCTTTAATACAAACAAAGATCAAAGAAAGTGCATTTCCTATTGTATATATTTTTTTCGTGGAATTAACATCAAGTAGGATTCTACATATAAATAAATTATATAGAAGGGAAAGAAATTCTTTACTATCAACGTTTTCTATGGTATTGAATGAGAGGAACTAGGATAGTTAGAGAATATTTTGTAATTTTCAAGAGAACAATTATATATATATATATATATATATATATATATATATATATATATATATATATATACTAGGTATAAACCCGTGCTGAAGGCACTATAAAAATTTTAATTTTAAAAAATTAATTAAACGTTGAATAAATAAATATTTCTTGAGATAAAAAAAAACTAAAAAAAGCTAAAAATTTATTGTTGATACTTTTTTTTATTAGGATAATATTTTTTTGTTAGAATTTTATTATTAAGTTCCCTATATATAAATTATATTTTCTAATCCAAACAGGATAGGAGTGCAAAAAAAAAATATAACATTTTGCCGAAAAAGTGTTAATATATATATATATATATATATATATATATATATATATATATATATATATAACAAAATAAATGAAGCAGGAGTTCCTTTAATACCTTATAAGATCCTAAACTACTCCAGTCGTTTCCATTCCCATCTGACTCGTCTCTTCTCACTAATCCTAATCCTTTATGACTCACACATATAGCTCTTTTCACTAATTCTTACTCAATCTCGATATCGACTTTGGATACAAAAATATTCTACAATCTGGTTAACATGATTGAAATGCATACAATTTCCCCATTTAAAAAAACTATAAATCCTAATAGAGTTTTTTTTTTTATTTTAGCTTTATTTTACAAAGTAATTAGCATTTTATCACACCGGGGGAAAGTTTTACAAAACTATCACCGGGCCGGGTTCCCGGTTTCCGCCCCTAGTTAAATGTGAGATTAAAAGGGGGCGGTTAGGAGCATACCGCCCCTAGTTCAAAATTAAAAAAAAAAGTAATTAACGTCTTAATTTTCCGCCAGGAGGGCGGTGGGGAGCTTCACGCCCCTAGTTCAAAATTAAAAAAAAAAAAAAAAAAAAAAAAAAGAGGGGCGGTCAACGGGAACCCGCCCCTTGTTGAATAAAGCTTCTTCCCCTATCATTTCTGCAGAAAAACTAAAAACCCCTTTGAACCATCAAACCGCCGCCGCCGAGGAGTCCACCAGAACCGCCGCCGCCGCCGAGGAGACCATTAAACCATCGCCGAACAAGGTAGGTATGCCTTCCAAGTGCTCCCTTTTTTATTCTACTACTTTTAATCCATAAAATTAAAAGTTAGGGTTCTTAATTTTTTTTTTAATTTCGATTAATTTGTTTGATTTATCCATGTATAAGTTATATTAGATTGTAATTTATTTTGATGTAAATATAAAATTGAGTTAATTGTTACTTTCGGGTAATTGCACAATTGATCCATGAAAATTTGAAATTTGCATTTTTAGTCCTTGTTATATTATGTAAATCCATTTGAACCCTACATTTATTATAACTAGATTTTTGATGTAATTGATATTTTTTAGTTAATTGCACAAGTGGTCCTTATTAATTTTAATAATTGCATAATTGGGCATTTTAGTTTTATATAATTGCAAGTTAGTCCCTACATTTTATATAAATAGAAATTTGTGTTAGTTGTTATTTTTAGGTAATTGCACTGGTCCTTGAAGTTTTATACAATTTCATTTAAACTCATACATTGAATAAAAATATTTTTATTCTTTTTCTTGATAGGTATAATGGCATCGAGTAGCAACTCGAACCCTCTTTTGTGGAGACAAACCAAACACGAGCACCTTAGTGAAAGAGTTTGGAACATCGTAAGTTTTTTTAGTGTATTTATATAATTTAATTTAATTTATTTGTTTTTTTATCGCTTACTTTTTTTTGGGTTATAGGGACGAGATGCCGGTGCCTTGATAAAACCATTATCCACAACTCCGTGGCAATTGGACCCACGGGTGGTGCCGCTTGTCGAAGAAGCCGGGTTTGGTGAGATTCAGAAGATTGAGCGGATAGTATTGGACCACGCTCTACTTTCCGCGATGGCCGAAAGGTGGAGACGGGAGACTCACACCTTTCATATGCCCGTTGGTGAGATGACCGTCACTTTACGGGATGTATCCATGATCTTGGGATTACCTATTAGAGGACAAGTGGTGACCGATCCGGAGCGGGCTAACTTTGACTTTCATGAAATGTGTCATCATTTGTTTGGTGTGGTTCCGGCACCTGATAGCAATGGGCGTAACGTGATATTGGTTAACTGGCTAAAGACCACATTTGGTACTACAAAACCCGGAAATGGAGCTACACCGGAAGAATTACGTCACTTCGCAACGGCCTACATTTTGTATGTTATTGGTACCTTTCTTTTTCCAAGTGGAAAACAAAACACCGTGCCTACAATATATCTTCCACTGTTGCGTGATATTAAGGGTATTAAGCGATATAGTTGGGGGTCGGCCACGTTATCATACTTATATAGTGGTCTTTGTCAAGTATGTGAGGGAAAAGTTTCAACCCTGAAAGGATGCGGGCTACTATTACAGGTATTTTTCAAATTTGTTATTCCCCTAATGTTTTATTCTACTAATTGAGTTTTCATTAAATAGTTATGGTGTTGGGATTATCTACACACTAGACCCCGCGTTTTAGTGAACCCCGTTCTAGAAGGATACGGTCCCGCTTCTCGATAGTAAGTTAATTGTTATTTGTTAGACGAATCAATCTATGTGTTTTTAATGGTTCCGTGTTTATTAATTATTAGTTGGAATGGAGCGAAGACATGGGCGGAAAGTTGCGGTCGGACTTTGAGAATATATCGCGATGACTTAGACTTGCAAGAACCAAATCAGTTTGGTGTTTTTTGGATTAATTAGAAATTTAAACACTTATTGATTATTTTATTTTTCTCGAATAGGTTAATTGGACACCGTACGAGAACGCTAGCCCATCTTTGTTGTCATATTACCATAACGGTACCCCCCGTCATGCGCAAGAGCCCATCTTTCTTTAGGGATATCTTCAACCCAACTCTTGTATTTTCCGTCGTTTAACTCGCAAAATTCTCGGTAATACTTGTCGAATTCATCCGACATGTACGCAAGATCCATGAAAGCCTTTTTCGCCACACGGTTTTTGAACCGTTTATTCAAATTGCTTGCTACGTGACGCGCACAATATCGGTGAACTCCTTCGGGTTCCGGAAATACATCGTGTACGCTTCTCAATATACCTTTATGTCGATCCGACAATAAACATATTTTTCGATCCTTTGTAAGATATTTTTTTGAACAAGTCAAAAAAAAGGTCCACGATTCGGTCGTCTCTTCATCGGCTAAAGCATAAGCTAACGGGAATAGTTGATTGTTCGCATCGTACCCAACCGCAATAAGTAGTTTACCGTTATATTTTCCATATAAATGGGTGGCATCGATGCTAACCACGGGCATCATATGCTTGAAACCTTCAATATTCGGTCCATATGCCCAAAAAACCATATTAAATGTAGCTCGGTTACCAATCACACGTTTGTACTCAAACTCGTATATTGTTCCTCGGTTAGTGATTCGCAAAGCGTTTAAAAGTTTAAGCAACTCTGTGAACGCACGTTCATGAGTACCGTATAATTTTTCGAGCACTTTTTGTTCACCACGCCATGCCTTAGCATACGAAATGAAATGACCATAGTCCTTATGTATTTGAGTTTGAATCAGTCCAATCTTCATAGCTATATCGGTACTCACCATCGCGAATATTTCATCCCTTACAAAATCCGAACTCAATTGCCGGTGATTTTTTACGAGAATTCCGTGATGACACTTATGTCCTTCTAACCTAGTAATTTGCCACACATTATTACTACTATTAAAAGTACCACGAATATAAAATGGACACCCGTCTTTAGCGTGTACACAAATGCGTGTAATATATTTATTTGTTGTCCTTTCCGATTTACATTCCTTGTGGTTTTTAAGGTGCCACCTACTAACATCCAACAAAAGAGCACGCCTAGAAGCGTACCGCTCACCCAACATGAGATTAACTCCTTTCACCATGGACGATGGTTGACTCTTTTCCCAATCATGACACTCGACTCCTTCACTCATATCAAGAGGACCAAAATTGTAATTAGTTGGATTAGAGCAATCATCATCGTCATCGACGTCTTCACCACTAACTTCACCCTCATCACTATATCCATGATAACCCTCTTCATCGGATGCCACCGAATCGGTTTCACTTTCACTACCATGTTCACTATCAAAATCACGAATTGTCTCGCGAATCGGCTCAAGCGGTGTGGATGTATTACCACGCTCGTAAATCGTTTTTTTCCCTTTCTCGCGCGAATTGGACGCTTGTGTTTTCCGAATTTCTTTAACCACGGCATAAATCTCGATAGCTTGGTATTGTCCGTTCCTCACCCCACCAATCATCGCATTGATTGTCTCCTCCCCAACATCTATCACATGATACCGTGGAGGGTTTGCCGAAACTGGACAACGTCATTTCAAATCGAAAATCACTTCATTTTCGTTCCACTTGCAATTTGAACACACGGCTTGTTTTAACCCACGTAGCCCAATATCTCCTCCGGTCATAAAAGCTTTACAATCTCCCCCGTTATATTCAACAACACCGTTACCGCTTTGAACAATATCACCCCGATAAAAACATAACCACGTAACATTCATTTTTTCCTAAAACCCAATAAAACACACAACCAAATCAATACTAAATCAAGCACAATAAATAAAACCTATTTTAAACTAATCAAATCTAAATCAAACACAATATATAAAGCCTAGTTTAAACAAATCAATTTAAACCACAAAATACTACAATTAATATTATAACAAAAAAACCATACTTTTCTTACTTAAATATATATGATATAATACAAAATGGATAGAGTAATTACCTTTAAGGTGAGATATCCAAGACTTTGATGAAATGGTTGTAGATTTTAGGATGAATGTGGGTGTAGAAGAGAGAAATGGGGAGAGGGGGAATGAATTTTCGGATTAAGGTTAGAGAAATTGGGGAAAGAACTATATTCAACAAGGGACGGTCATCGGGAGTCCGCCCCTCTTTTTTTTTTAAATTTGAACTAGGGGCGTGAAGCTCCCTACCGCCCTCCTGGCGGAAAAATTAAGTCCTTAATCTTTTTTTTTTTTTTAATTTTGAACTAGGGGCGGTAGGCTCTATACCGCCCCCTTTTAATCCCAATTTTAACTAAGGGCGGAAACCGGGAACCCGCCCCTATTAGAGGGGCGGAAACCGGGAACCCGCCCGGGTGCTAAACTTGTGAAACTTTTCCAATGGGTGCTAAATTGCTAAATACTTTGTAATTTTAGGCTAAAATAAAAAAAAACTCATCCTAATACCATGTTACAGAATTTGACTTATTTAACAATTCAAATAGCTCAAATGCTAATGAACACCTAGATAACAAAACATTTTTTTGACAAAAAAAAAAACACTTTTGAGTTACTAAAAACTAAATCAGTACTTTTAGTTTTTAATCACTCAACTGGAAGTCACGTTCAATACCACTGATTGAATAATCAATTCTATAAAAAGCTAATTACGCAACCAAATAACTCATAAATTCTTCAAAATAACAAAAATAAAAGGAAAAAAATGAGAATTAATTACAAAACGAATAAGATGTGTGATATGACACCGTAGACTCTTTCACATATCTAAAATAGCCCATCCGGTGGTTTTCGGTAGAATAATTTCTTTGTAACACCATACGGTGCCGTTTTTTAGTTCCTTAGCGATTAATCTGTATCTGCGTATGTGTATTTATGCACTTATATTCCGGTTCTTCGATTGTTGGTTATCAAACACATCTGAAATAGAAATAGGCATTTGACTTTCTACAGCATCAGCTAATACTTTCTCCTATTCATTAATCTCTTGTGTCTTGTGCTGCAGCTTCAGCTTCTTCCTCGGTTTCCTGAATGATTTTGTTAATAATATATGCAAAACATTCAAAATAAAAGTAATGAATATACCTGAAGGCGATGCAATAGATACATCAAAAAGAGATTTAAGTTTCGGACCAAATAAAAAAGTAATATAATTCGTGCAGTTGGATATCGCCACAAAAACCGAGTAGCCCTTACAGCTCAAGAGTCCATAATTTTTGCAGCCTTTTGTAACTGTTTATATTCAACACAACTTAACAATTAGAATCAAATAAAAAAAGTGGGACCCACATAAATCAAATAAATACCTGTATAGTTGCTCCAACCATATGCCTATTGTGCAAGGGGAGAGGACTAAAAATAACATATATATATATGCAAGTGATAAATCAAAAAAAAGAAAAAAAGAAAAAAAGAAAAAAAACATACTCGAGGGTTTTGATATCAGTGTCTTCATCCCAGTGATGAACCTCTCCGAGTAATTCTATTTTTTTCAACTTCGATCTGTTCTAATAATAATTAATTTTAAATTAAAAAAAATATAAAAAAATATATGATAATAAATAAAGATTAAAAACCTGTGCTTCTTGATTACGCTTCATTTGTGGTGCTATTCAAGCCGAATAAATGATGGGATTGCAGATGCCTTTAAGCTCTTTCTTCTTGTCTTCGAATTCATCAGTCTCCGCAAGCTGGTTACTTTCTAGCCACTTGAGAGTATCTTCAATAGCATCCTCAATTTTCTTCATATCCGCACCTGAAAGCTTATCAACAATATTATTATTATTAATCATGTTCCTTCGTAAGCATAACTCCTCAAGGCCTTCTTGGCCTGCGCTTTCTTTTTAAACACTTCATCTTCACACTTGTATCTTTCAGCATCTTGCACCATTTCGTCGAACTTCCTGATAAAGTCTCCTCCCTTACATACGGGTCAACAGCATCCCCTCCCCATATACGCTAATTTCAGCGCATCCCTTCTCATACGGTTAAAAGCTTCTGATCCGATAACGATACTGTAATTATAATTAAATCAGATTATTCTGAAAGGTTAAAAATAATTCAATTTTTTAGAGCTTAATCCTTTTATACCTTTGAAGAAACCAATTAATTTATACAGAAAATTTATTTTATAAATAAGATATAATTTTGATAAAACAACAAAAAAAATCAAAAGAAAAATAACTAACCCTCCACAAATTATAACTAAAAAGAAAAGAAATTATATACTAACTAAACTATCATACAACATGATGCGTACATTTTACCTTCATCTGACCGATGGTATAATTTGTCAAGTGCTTGTTCCTTTTCTCTTATGGGTTTAGGTTTTAACTTGATTCCTTTTTGTTAGAACGGTTTAGACCATCTCCAGCAGTTGCAACAATAATAATTTTCTGCAAAACAATTCAAAAAATGCAGTATAACACCAATATACTTAAATTAGATAAGTTATAATAATTATACTATCAGATTAAATTAATTAAAAAACATAACCTTAATTGGGTTCTTCAATTGTCGATGGCCATGCCATACGATAAGAGGCTTCAAATAGTCTGGCCATTGTTGGATTTGTAATTATTGTGACTTCTTCATTGTCAGTTAATGATGGTCAGTGATGTCTTCTAATGGTCCTAAAATGGCCACGGTAATTATACTTAAAATAGAAAATTCAGAAAATTATAAAAATGATGAAAATAGGTTAAAAATAATTTAAATTTTTAATAGAAATATAATAATTTATACTTACATCAGATAATTCTGTAAATTTGTAAATGTGATAAGATTAGATTCAAATTAAATCAATTTATGATCCGTTTCAATGGTAATTCCAGACATGTTAATACAAAAAATAATTACCTCAGTGAGCTGCATCACTTCTCATTCGGCTTCCAACGTCATACATTGGCTTGTAGGCTTTGTATAAAAATATAATGAACAATAATTATAATTAAACCAGATAGTTCTGAAAAATTATAAAAGTAATAAGTTTAGGCTAAAAATAATTCAACTATTTTAGAATTTCAATGATATTTTTAACCTTATTGATGGTGAAGAATGGTCCCCGAGTGGCGGAGGTTTTCGTGTGTAGGAGAGCGGCTTGGTGGGAAGGTCAGCGTTTACCTTGGGTTCTTCGATTGTTGATGGCGAGTTCTTCGGTTGTTGATGATGGTGGAGATGGTCCCCGGGTGGAGGCAGTTTTCTTTTGCAGGAGAGCGGCTTGGTGGGAAGGTGTGTGTTTCCAAGCCGGGTTGACGATGGATGATGGTGGAGAATGGTCCCCGAGTGGCGGCAAATTTCTTTTGCGGAGAGCGGCTTGGTGGAAGGTGTGAAGGGTTTTCTTTAATGTTTTTTTTTTTTTTTTTTGTTACATAGGAGAGCCACTTTGGACTCGGAGTCATTGACTCGGTTCGAACCTGCACCACTAGATTGGTAGACCAAGGCCCTGGCCAGTGAACTAATCCCATCTGGTTAATGTTTTTTTTTTTTATGAATTATAAAGTGATGAGAAGAAAAGGAAATTAGGTAAACGTGCGTTATCTATTAACTAAAGATTAAGAATTCTTTTTTCTAATATATATAATAGAAGGGCCCCACGCATTTACTCCAAAAGCTAAAAAATATAGAGGAGACATCACGATATTTTAAACCATGGATCGAATTTAGACAATCTGGACCATCAATTTTAATCGATCTAAAGGCCGAAAATGATTGAAATTTGATCAAAGGCAAGAAAATGTGGAGAAAAACAGGACACGTTTCAAGCCGTTGGCCCCTCTCCAATATTATATATATATATATATATATATATATATATATATATATATACACGTGAGTACCCAAGGGTGTGCATTTGTACAAAAAGATAAGCTTGACCATGAAGGAAGAGATTATAGACCACCTTTTATTTTCCATTTTTTTACTAGTACGGTCATATATATCATCAACTAAACAAGAGGGATTAGGTTCTGGGAGTGATATTTGTTTAGCAATCTAAAAATTAATCAACTTATCCTTCCAATATTGATTGAAAAATCACCACCTATACCTTTCACATAATGCTTAGTGAAAAAGTCTCTCCCCTTAAAAAAGGTTATTCCATACCCAAGCATTTCAAGCATGAAATTCCTTGTTCGAAAGAGTTGAGTTTTTTTGTCTTTAGCTTCTGTTTTGAAAGTAATTGGCAATTAAGCACACCTTAAAAAATATTTACGAGTTTAGCACCTGGGCGGAGGTCAAATATTCGCCCCTATAAGAAGGGCGGAGTCAAAGTTTCAGCCCTTAGTTAATATTAAGGATAGGGGCGGACTCCCGTTTGCCGCCCCTAGTGTAATTTATAAAAAAAATTAATTTTAATTAAGGGCGGATAGTTGACATCCGCCCCTAGTTCATTTTGCTACCGCCACGAGGGCGGTAAGTATCTCTCCGCCCCTAGTACAAAATATATTAAAAACGGGGGCGGATAACGGGTTTCCACCCCTCTTGTGTATTTGTTTAAAACAGTTTCTTATTCGCCCCATTTCGGAAATTAACCAAACCCTCCCTCCTCCGCCCTCATGCGCTGCCGTCGAGCCGCTGCGGCCGCCTACATAAAGTGGAAGCATCTCCTTCTCCTCTACATCTCTATCCATCATTAAAAAATCCAATCTTCAAAGGTTAGTGTTTCCAATTTTTTATTTTGTGTTTTTTTATTTTGTGTTTCCAATTTTGCTGAATATAAGGACCTATAGTGCAATTTTACCAATCTAATTTATAGTGCAATTCGGTTTTATGAAGGACCTATTGGAAAATTTAATTATCTAAAGTTAGGGGTTTTATTGCATTTTGTTTAAATTATAGGGACCATAGTGCAATTGGCTAATATAGGGATATTTTTTGTAATTTTATTTGTGTAGGGACTTATAGTGCAATTTGTGATTAATCAGGGACCTATAGTGCAAATTGCGTACATATTAGGGACCAATTGTACAATTTACTTTAAAAATAGGGACCTATGATGCAATTTGTGTAATGTAGTACCTAAAGTTCAATTTGTTTAAAATAATGGGCAAATAGTTCAATTTGCATAAAATAGGGACCCATAATGCAATTTTTTTATATAGGGACCTAAAGTGCAATTTTCATAATATAGGGGTTAATGGCTTCTTCTTCGAGTAACCAGTCCGAGCTTTTATGGAGACAGACGAGACATCGCCATAAAAGTCAAGCGGTGTGGGATGATCCAAGTGTAAGTTTAGTTTTGTAAACGTATAATTTATTTTAACCTTTGTTGTTAATACTTATTTAATTTTATGATTGTAGGGGCGAAATTCAGGTGCCGCTATAAGACCCATGACCACTTTTCCGTGGAAATTGGACCCCCGGGTGATACTAGTCGGTGATTTTTCACGAGTATTCCATGATGACACTTATGCTCTTCTAACCTAGTAATTGTCCACTCATTACTACTACGACTAAAAGTACCTCGAATATAAAATCCACACCCATCTTTAGCATGTACACAAACGCGTGTAACGTATTTATTATTCGTCCTTTCCGTTTTACACTCCTTGTGATTTTTTAGGTGCCACCTACTAACATCCAACAATAGAGCACGCCTAGAAACGTATCGCTCACCCAACGTAAGATTAAGTCCTTTCACCATGGAAGATGGTTGACTCTTTTCCCAATCATGACATTCAACATTTTCGTCATATCAAGAGGACTAAAATTGTATTTTGTTGGATTAGAACAATCTTCATCTTCATCGTCATCGTCGTCTTTACCACTTTGCTCATTCTCATCGCTAGAAATATGATAACCCTCTTCATCGGATGCCTCCGATTCGGTCTCACTATCGCTTCCACTTTCACCATCATATCCGCGAATTGTCTCGCGAATCGGCTCAAGAGGTGTGGATGTATTACCGCGCTCATAAGTTTTCTTTTGAAGCTTCTCACGAGATTTACGAATTTCTTGAGATTTACGAATTTCTTGAGATTTACGAATTTCTTTAATGTCGACATAAATCTAGATAGCATGGTATTGCCCGTTCTTCGCCCCACCTATCATCGCATTTATCGTGTCCTCCCCTACTACTAAAGCATGAAACCGTGGAGGGTTTGACGAAATCGGACATCGCCATATCAAATCGAATATAACCTCGTTTTCGTTCCACTTGCATTTCGCACACACGGCTTTTTTTAAACCAAGTAGACCAATATCACCTCCGGTCATAAAATCATTACATTCTCCCCCATTATACTCAACAACGCCATTTCCACTTCGAACGATCTCTCCACCATTAAAACATAACCACATGAAATTCATTTTTACCTAAAAACCCAATAAACATCACATAATCGATACAAAATCATACACAATAAATAATAGCAGATCTAAATTACTCAATTTAAGTAGCAAACTAATATAATTAATTACTCTTATATAAATCAAAAACCTAATTTTTTTAACTAATAATACATGTAAATAATAATGAAAAAAGGGTAGAATCATTACCTCTAATATGAGATGGTCAACTCTATGATGAAATACTTTAAGAATTTGTGATGGTTGTGATTGTAGAAGATCAATGGAGGGGGTGGGTGGGTTGAAAATTTCAGAAATGGGTATTTGGTTAGGGTTGGGGAAGATAAAGGGGGATAAAAGGGGGTGAAAAAAATTCGGTTTTTTTTTGTACTAGGGGCGGAGAGATACTTACCGCCCTCGTGGCGGCAGCAAAATGAACTAGGGGCGGATGTCAACTATCCGCCCTTAATTAAAATTAATTTTTTTTATAAATTACACTAGGGGCGGCAAACGGGAGTCCGCCCCTATCCTTAATACGAATTTTAACTAAGGGCTGAAACTTTGACTCCGCCCTTCTTATAGGGGCGGAAATTTGACCTCCGCCCAGGTGCTAAACTTATAAATATTTTTTAAACGGTGCTAAATAGCCTATTACTTTCAAAACCAAAGCTAAAGGCAAAAAAAACTCGAAAGAGTTTTAAACATGTATATGATGCAGGCAACGTAAACAAAGAAAAATTCAAAAATCAACATAATGTGGGGACCGACAGATCAATTCTTTCAAAAAAAATTAAAGATTTTTCTCATAATATAGAAACCTCTAATGCAACTAATTCAATAATAGAAGGTATTACAAAATTTAAGGACTTATAGTGCAAATTTGGTATAATATAGAGATTTATGGTTCATAATATAGAGTTTCGTCCATAATTAGAGGTATATTGGGCGAATGACAGGTTCGAGATCTAACTCAAATTATTGCATATTTCATGGTATATGGAAGAAACAATTATCTATATGTATAAATCTTGGTGATAATTTCAAATCCAAATAGCATGCACCATGTAGAGTTTCCACTTCACTAGTTGTGATATTAATAGCCTCCTGCAAATTTATCAACAAAATAACAAATTAGCCTTCAATAAATGTTACTCTCTATGTTCCATAAATAATATTTACTTAACTTTTTACACATATTATAAATTATAATTATTACACCCACCATTACTAAAATATCCTTCATAAAGTGTCTTGATATTATAAATCTACATTGAAATTATAATTTTAAATGTTGTTATAAAGGTAATAGTGAAAAAAAACTGAGAAAAAATGTCTTGAGAATCTAAATGGATATTATTTAAGGGATGGAGGAAATAATGATTAGTTATCAATTCAACCTTCAAAGAGTGAAGCAAGAGTACTAACATCTAACCTTTAATTAAACCAAGGAGACTATTGTATGTATAGGAGAATGTACTAACCTCACAACACAAGAACACTCTTTCTAGAGTGCCAATATTCTTGGTTTCAACCTTAAAGTATAAATAAATACATAAGAAATAAAAAAAAAAGAGGGAAGAATATAAACAAATCTTTAATAATTTTATTAGATTTAATGTACAAAACTGAAAGGGATCAAAGCAAAGAAAACTCAAATCACCATAATATTTCCTCAATGATAGGTCATACACAAGATATGTAATGGTAAAATACTAACTAGTTAGATTATAGTATACCTTTGAAGCATTTTGATAATCCAGAAGCTACGATGCCACAATTAAAGTATATTTACAAAATCATAGCTTGAAAAAATAGTTGTCAAGGGCACAAGGAGCAACTCTAGCCCGAGTGAAGGGGTCAAAAAAAGAAAACCTAACTATATTAATTTTTGAAAGACATTAAAACATGTTTTTTTGTCAAAATCTAATATCTGATGATAAATTCTCATTCGTCTTGCTTTATATCCAGTCACAAATATTTGAACACCATTAAAATTAGAAGTGATCATCAGAAGATGATGAAAAAGTAGAGGATTGATTGTACCCGGGCTGCAAAGCTAGTAGGGAAAAAATCAGAGATATGAGATCATGAGGGAAGAGTGGTGGTGGCGGTAGGGGTGTGCGCGGGTCGGTTTTGTATGAAAAATGCTCAACCCACAAACCGCCCGTTCTTGTGCGGATTTTGAAAAATAAGACCCGCACCCGCCTAGTACATTACTTAAACCATTGAGTTTCGGGTTAGGCGGGTTGCGGGTGCATTGCGGGTGATTTAGTTCGATAAAGAAGACGAATTTGTATCCATATTCATTTGGCGAGTCAAAATTATATTACAAATAAAAAATTATAACGAAAAATATTGTTTAGGATATGCATATGCATTTCCAATCATCTATGATTAAAAGATATAAAATGAGATTTTAGGAAACTAAATATATGAAAAGAACAAAGAGTACAGATAATATCATAATTGAAATAAAAAACGTATTCATTAGATAAAATATTATTGAAATATTGAGGGATTTCAAAATATTTTTTAAAAAGGGGGAGGAATAAAAAAAATGTAGAGTGAAAAACACACGACCCCCACTATTTTATTTGAATAAAATGAGCAATACGAATTTTTCTAATTTTTATACTACAAGATAATCGAGTATATGCGGGTTTGCGGGTTTCAAGTTTAAAATCCACAACCCGCAAAAATGTGTATATTTTTTAAAAAATATAAACCGCAACCCACCCAATTAACAACTAACCCGTATAATTTCGGGTTAGTGTGATCGGGTTGGTCGGGTTATGCGGGTTTTCTAACCCGATGCACACCCCTAGGTGGCGGTGTTTAGTGGCGGAGACAGGAGTAACTTTATTTCTTCCTATTAAAGCGACCAATTTTTCTCGCTTCCCTTTTCGTCACTATATCACCTATTGATCCATCAAAGATCTAGTTCAACACAAACCTTCAAGATTTAAAATCAAAGCTCACGATCAATCGTGATTATAGAAAGAAAATTTCTTGCTAAATCGATTTGTCACTGAATATATCTTGCCCGGTTTTGTACGATTAACAGAAATCTTTAGGATTTGTATCGAAACGAGCTCTCTAATCGAAAATTTTCATGCTGAGTTCCAACTTGAGCCTGAATTTCTAAGATTGTGAGGGAGGAATGTTGGTGGTGGTCGGTGACGAAATGTACTTGAGACCTTAAATGTATGATTTCTATTTGGGAAAATATGTCCATTGATGGCCCAATACCGATAGTATTATGACACATACCCCATTGTTTATGTCATGTAAAAACCAATTATAATAACTACCTAGTTAATCTAATGACATGTGTTTTATCAATATAATTAATGGTTATGATGTTAATATTGGATCATCCAATATAGGATGGAAGTCTTACCCTTCTATTGACATCGTTTTGATTTAGTGGTTTATTTTTGAATTATTATTTATTGTGAAATATATTTTTTAGGTAATTTAAGCTTAAGTGTGAATCTCCTAAATGCATGGAGATATATATTAGATCTCAAGATAAAGTTAGAGAGTCAAAAATTCACGAAACCTAAATCAAGACAATAAAGGCCAAGAAGTCCATGTATAACTCAACAAAAATTGTCGGTAAAATATTTCCATCAACTTTCAATAACTCCTAATTGGTGCAAAATGTGATCATGAAATTAGAGCTCAAGATAGCCTTTAAGTGCAAATCGTGTGAGAAGAATTTTTTTAATTTGAGCATTGAGCCACTTTTGACTCACTTAAGTTGGCCCATTTGAGCTAAAATGTTTTCTTGACTATTAATACATGTTGTTAGCATCAAAACTTACCACTTATCATTATTAGAAGACAAAAGCATTTGGGAGCAAGAAAGCAAGTATTAGGAGTCAAGAACAATATTTTTCTTTCTATAAATTAGTGTAATTTTCCCCCATTTCAATTATATTTTTTATTATCTCTAACTCCAACATTGTTTTTCTTTATTTTATTATGAATTAATTCTTATTATCTTGAGAATTGTAAGGGTATGAATATTAGATCATAATTTTAATGCTTTTCTTATAGTTTGGAATTCTTAGGTTTAAATGAATTTATATTGTTTATGTTGAATATAAACTTGCTAATTATGTGAACCTATTGTTTTGACCGACTAGTATGTTAGTATAGAAACTTGACTATCATCCAAAAGTTAGGTTGGGTTGTGGAGCATAGTTTATATTCGTTTGATATACGTTAAACCTAAGTGTTGGTGGGAGTCAACGCATAATTTTACTGCTTTCCAGTTAGTTAGTCTACAATGGTTGTGGTAGTTTAAGGATAATTTAGTGTATATTATGCATAACGATACGGGTATAGTGTTTTTATGATGCACGTGTGAAAAAACATGTGGAAACAAAAGGCATATGAGGATGAAGGATACAAATAAACAATGGAAAAGAGCCTTATCGAAACCTCTGATGGAAAATCCGAGTTTGCTGGTGTGTCCGGGGCATTGGTTCCAATCAAAGTAAAAAAAAGAATTAATTTTTGAGTTGATGGGATTAGGGGGTCCGGCCGGTCCAGATCTAACATCCGGTCGAGCCCGACGGACAATGCAGTGACAGAGAAAAAAAATTAATTGGCCAAACCAACCACCCGGTCGGACCGGAAAACCAATCGATCGATATCCAGACCTAATTTTTCAGAGATTTTTTTCAGCCAAGAGGATGTTTATACGGCCGGACCGGATATTTAATTCAGACGACCCAGATCGCGGGGAAAATATTAGGTCTAGTATTTTTCGACTGGGCATCCGAGCAAGTAAACGATCAAAATCTTGCCAGCTCGGATCGGCCGATCTTGGGCATCTGACCGGAATTTTTCCGGTAATTTTTTTTAACTGAGACATTGTAAAGGATTCGGCTAGACCGGATCGGGTGAGCAAAAAAAATCAGACGAGTCAACAAGTGTTCGGCCAGCCTAGAAATTTATCTAACCGAGCAGGACGGTAATGTTGGAGGTTCACAAAAATAGGAAAAAATTTCGGGGAAGATTTTTTTCCGGCCAGGACGGATGGACAGGAGGTCCGGCTGGATAGGGTGTGATTTTTTTTACTTTTTTCCCGATTGTATGTTTTTTGGAGGGTATACCTTTCATTTACGAGTTTCTAGTTTATCAATTCAGGAGTTGATGGAGAGCCAAAGAAAATGTCTAAAACTTTTGGGTTTGACATTTTACTAGATAGAGGCGGAGCAAACCTAAAATCAGCCTAGAAGTCATTAAGTTACAGCTGAAAATCTTTTTTGGCCGTATGATATCGTATTTAAAGAAATTTCAAATGGAAATAACTCTTTGCTTGAATGTCATAATCAACTTTTTCTCAAGTCTAGATCGCATATCTTTTTGAGATCTTTCCATGACTCCAACCACAGTTATTCTGAATATCATAAAAAAATATAACAAGAACGTGACACGAAAAATGAGAAAGATCTCGATAATTCGCTGAGCAAATTGATTTCAAAACAACCCGCAAGGCAAAGAAGCTCCATGTGCATTATAAATGGCTCATAATGGATCGAGAACGTCAACCTCTAACTTAGGAATTGAGTTATTCTCGCAAAGGTAAGTACTTCTTTCCCTTTCCTTAGCTTGTATATTATACGTTTAGATGTATACTCTTAATTTTACTACTTTTCGAGTATTTTTTGAGTCATTGGGACACGACCCATCTTTGAGTTTGGATAGGGTATCGATAGTTTGTATTCATGTTTTATGTGTTTAATTGCTTTAAGAAAAAAACTGAAAAACCAAAAAATAAAATAGTATAGTAAATAGATTGAACTAGTAATTGTTCCTTGAAAAAACATGTATATACGAGTCAATGATATGTAAAAGGTGTCATTTGAAAATTTACATATTTATACTTGAATGCTCATATGAGAACATATTAGTGAAGAAAGAGAATTAGCAAATGATGCATATAAGAACCTAGAAACTAAGTTAGAACTGAGTAGGTGTATAAAATGTGAGATTTGGCCTAGTGGAAACCCTAATTGCGTGCAACTTTGAGGTGAAAAAGGAATGAGATCACATAGCTAGGGAAATGACTAGGTCAGTTCTTTGTTATCTACTTACTCTTTTAGATTTTATCTGTATTAACATCTCTGAGCTTGAAACCTTTTCTTTTTTAGCCCTTAATATAAGTCGATATTCCTTAATGTGTAGGACTTTACCATATGACCCGCTTCGAGTCACAATTCCTTGTGCCTGGTCGTCTTGAACTTGAGTTTTGGGTGGTGGGTGTTTGTGGTTCTTGGATACATTTAGGTGGGTGTTACGCTTGTATGGTGCTATGTTATTGGTTCACTTTGATATAATCCTTGTCGGGATTCGAGAAAAGAAGGAAAATTGAAAATAAGTCATCATCAGTTCTTGCATAATAAATAAGATCATGTTTGACTTGCAAATAGAAAGAATATCAAAAAAATATAAAGAATAAAGGAACGTGACAAGTGAATTATTTGAACATCAAAAGGAATGAGTTTTGGGTTATCGGGGATGCTAATCTTGGCTTAAAAATGGGTATGAGTGAGTACATCTTTGAGCGTTAACTCAAGCTCTTAGGCAGTTAGTTGTTTGGTCAGTAAGGATAGGACCAAGAGCTCACTTACATTATCCAAATATATATATAACCTACCTTAATCTATACGATATAACAGAAAAGACCCTATGATATTTAGTTCTATTAAGTAACCATTGAGCGAAAAAGAAGTGAGTTAGTAGCCCACTGCACGTCATGGAAGGATTAAGGATTAACCTATAGCTTCCACTTCAAGCTAAGTATTCTAGTGTCCTTTTTTCTACATACACCTAAGGTCTAATAAAGACCGGTAAGTTCAAAACTTACTATACTCCTGTGGAAGCGCACAATATAGTACGAGGTGTAGCTCATCCACATCTATCCCGCTTTAAGAACTTCTATAATCCTTCGAGAGGGTCCATATACGGGATTGTTTCACCATTTGATTCAATACCAGTTTTCCCCATCCAATCAGCACAAGAATTTGCCTCCCGATACACGTGCACGATTTTGAAGTTAACATGATTTTTAAGTATAGTTTGACACTCTTTGAGTACTCCATCCGACCAATCCCCCTTACTCCCACCACCTTTCACTAGCACATGTAGCTTAAATGAATCAGTCTCAATGAAAACCATCTCATACTTATGAGTAATTTCATATACAAACCACAATGTAAAGCAAAAAGCTCAGCTTGAAACGATGAGTTTACCAAACAAGAACTTGGAAATCCTCTTAATAAATCTCATTTACTATCACGAAAAAGACCCCCAACTTCCGTTCTACTAGCCCCTTGTGCTAAACAACCGTCTATCTTGAGTTTAACAACGAAATCCAGTTTAACCCACTTAACTAGTATCCCTTTTTGCATTACTAAGCTTATTTCTCTTGGAATCTTAACATGTTGATTATGTGTAGGATAGTATATTAGTAGGACCTTATATGACTTGTTGTATATTGTATATGTTGGGATTAGTACATGCTTCTACCTTGTGGATTCATTGTTTTGGGATCCTCTTTAGTGTTTATTTTATCCGGACGATAGTTAAGCTTGGTGGCGGTGATGGTTATTGGCAGAGAGGGGAGAGGGTTATTTGGTTTTAGTATTTTAATTTTTGTTTTATAAATAAAGAAAAAGACATTGTGGATATCCACAAAATTCGCGAAATGATATCCGAGTACCCATACTACAAAGTAAGACTTATAGGTCCCCGAAACGGTCGTCAACTCAGCCGTTAAGTGTTGACGTGACAATAGTATAGGTACCTATTTCTCTTTTCCTAATTCCTTGGGTATCTTCTTTTCTTTTTTTCCTTTTTTCTTAATCTGCTACATAGACACTTAACGTGAGATAGACGACAATACCAACGATTAGACCAAATTAAAATATTGGGTATACAGAAGCCCTGGTTTGTAGTATGGTTACTCAGATATTATTTCACAAATTTTATGATTATCCATGATGTCTTTTTCTCTATAAATAATATATATATATATATATATATATATATATATATATATATATATATATATATATATATATATATATATATATATTTATATATATGAGTTAAATTAAGCTTTCTAATATATATCTTTTTAGAAATAGATTTTCGATTATTTATCTAATAAATAAGCAGTTTTGTGTTAAATTTATTGATAATTGACTTTTATTTTATTTTTATTTTTATTATTATTATTATCATTAGTGATTCATCATTAGTTAATTTATATACATTGATACTAATTTATTTTTTTACTATAAATATAAATTACATATTTTTTTATATTTTTAATACAATTTATATGTATAATAATTTTATAGAATAATATTATTTTCTTAGAAATACCATAGTATCATATACTTTTTTTAATATATTGTGATTTGAGATAAATCAAAACTTTTAATTTAAGTTGGATTGAAATGTAAAATTAAAGAGTTATTTAACTTTTTTTCATTATCTTATAAGTAAAAATCCAAATATTAAAGACAAACCTTTCATATATATCAAGTATTTTTAACTTAATTTTGTGTTCATGTTATCATCGTTTGTCTATTATCAATTTTCATTCTGTTTCACAATACAGTAAAATAGAACTTTTTTCTATATTTTGAGTAATCTTTTATTAATTTATTAATATAAATTATTTCTACATATATAAATAATAAATTTAATCTATTAGTAACCTTTAAATTCTTAAACAACAGCCAGGTTATGAGATAGAGCATTTATACCTATATTTTCATTTTCTTTTCGGTCGTATATGATATATTATTTTTTTAATTAGTTCATATCTACTTTCGTAGCACCAAAATATATAAGTGACTATATTTTTAGATCAATTAATATATGCTAATGAATGAAACGCATTAAGAAGAAATACAACATGTTTGGCTCGTATCTTGACACGTACTCGAGTAGGTTAGGAAGGTAATTAAGGAAGAAACTGTTCCCTCGGGAATAGGATAATTTTGTAATAACGTTTTGAGTTTATTTGAGTAAGGTTTGGAAAAAAAAATAAAACGCATTAGTTTGAAACAGAAATAGAAAAATATAAAACGTGTTACGCAATGTAGATTTTGGAAAAGAGGATTCTTCTAATTGGAGCCTAAAATTAAAAAAAAATAGTTTTTAAAGCCTAACTAGAAAAAACTTCTTTTTAAAGCCTAATTCAATTTTTTGGTTAGCTTTTTTTTTAATTTTCTACCCTTTTCAATTTTTTTATTCCTTTTTTTATTTTTTATTAATTTATTTTCTGAGTTTTTAATATTTTAACTAACCCGATATACATTTTCGGTATATTCACGAGGGTACGTACACGGACCTCTGTTTTTTTAACGTTTTTTAAGGTGGATAAAATGATTTTTTATAAACGTGCAGTTAGTGTTTGTTTATATAATAGTCTAAATACACGGGGCCTGTACCCAATTCTTGGTTTTTGTATATGTCTGATGTCTCCTTTTTTGTTCTAATTATATGCCCTTAGGAGACATCAAATTAGGTGATTATTTGGCTTATTTACTAGACTTTTAAGCTTATTTGGTCATATTACGATTTCTTCCCTTGGATTTGGAATATTTGTGTTTTAGAGCTTTTATGCGTTAATTCGTTTATTTTAGTGTAAAATTCTTAGTTTTATGATTTGATGGAATATCAAGACAAGGAGAAGAAACGGGAATTAAAGTCTTGGATTAAGCGTTGAAGTCAAAGGCAAGAATAATTGATTCGAAGAAGTAATTAGTGGAGAATGAAATCTGGAATGTTATCACAAATCACTGTTTTTGAGCATTTTAGCCACTTATTCAGCCTTGGAGCATAAAATGAGGTAGATAGAGCTTGAAGTAAGAAAGATTTTCCAATTTGAACTAAGTGATTCCGAATCCAGACGCAAAAGTTACAGCTGTTTTAGTAACAGCTGGTCACCAGTTACTGGATTTCATTAAATGGATTAGGCTTTTATTCTAATTAACCTAATCCTTCTTTTTAAAAGCCCAATCCGTTTTCCCACTATAAAAAGGCATTTAACTTCAGTTTTTAAACATACAATTCATATTAGAGAAGAGGCAACACTTAGCAGAAGTCAGAAAAGCAAAAGGGAGAGAGAAAGCTGAAGCTGGGGAATTCCTTCTGCAACAAAAGCAATTATCAACCCTTTAGTTAGGTTCTTCTTATTTCTGTAATTCATTATGAACATCTTTTATTTTAATTTAGTAGTTTTTAACATTATGAGCTAAATTCCTTAAGTGCTTGAGAATCGCATTAATGGGTTGAACCCAATTTTATTGAATTCATGTTTTTGGATTTGGGATTATTTTAATTTAAATTGAATTGGGTAATTTCGTATTGACTATTATTTTGCATTTAAATAACTATTTTTGAAGTCATGAATCAAACCTAGGAATTAGTAATTAGGCTATTTCATATAGTGGCGTATGGATCACCTTACCGGGGGGGGTTTAATTACGGAACCAAATAATAGACGTAAGGTACAAGTTATTGACCCTGGCAGGCTTAGTTAACCTTATAGCCAATTGGGTAGAATCCTTGACCATTCGAAGGTGGATTATAATCGCCCTGACGGGGTTTGTAACACCTAATAATAGCTCCTAAGTCCCCCTGACGGGGGTTAGGAGATCATAGAATCCCGACTAGTACTTAATTCCCAGTTCATCCCTTAAACAGAAACATTGATTTAATAGACTTAGGTGAAACCCTTGCGAAACTCAAGTACTGCGTCTAAGTCTTTGCGTCTACTCAATTATATTTACTTGCGTCTTATTTATTAGCATTAGTTAATTTAGTATTTTATTTCAATTGCATTCTAGTCCTTAACCAAAAACCAAAACAAATATTTATATCATTTATTTTCCGCATCATATAACAATTAATAACACTTATTACATAACATCTAAGTCATACCTAATCAGTCTCTGAGATCGAAATTCTGTTTACCGGATATTACTTGGACGACCCATACACTTGCGGTACGTGTCTTGCCTTTTTAGGTGTGTCTATTTTAGAACACACAAGGAGACACCAATGTCCAATGTTTTGGTTTTGTCCAAATGCATGTCCAATAAAATTCAATAAAGTTTGTGTACCCAATGGTCTGTACACAAGTCCATTTTTGTCCATATTCATGCCAATGTGTCTAATAATGTACCGTAAGGGCTGTACCTAATACTTATTAACTCATTTTTTGTCCAATTATTTGTTACAAATATTAGCTTTACAGAGACACAAGAAATATATTGTCAAGTGGGGCTGGACCCAAGTGGCTATACCTACCCTATTTGTTACCTACAAAACAACAATAGTTTATTTTTAGATTCAATTAAAAAAAATAAAATTAAACATAAATTAAACAGAAATTAAACAAATGGGCTAGACGTATGGAAAATATTTTTATACATACTCAAAGATGTCCAAATTTTTAAAACAAAGAATGCAACAGCTGGGCCCAAATTAGACATGAAAAACAATGGAACAATTTTATTAAAAAAGGAGTGGACTAAATTAAAAAAAATAACAAAGCCATTGGATCCAAAAGGGCTGGACCAGTGTGGCTGAGCCCAAACAGACTGGACTAAATTATGTTTAATAAAAAACAACGAGTATTGATGGTGAACCCTGTTAACAACAATTCTTTTTTTTTGGTCTAAATGCTTACAGAATCCAAGGGCTAGACCTACGAAGCCACTGGGGTCTGTACCCACGTTATTGACAAGAAAAAAGTCGATCTGGGTTTGTACACACACCACACACGGCGAAAAAGAAAAAAGAAAAAAAATTATACCAGATTTGAACAGATTTGGTTCGAAGTGGAGGAGATCTGAACATATGATGGTCTACGGAGGCTGGAGCTGACTGGAGGTATTGGTTTTTTTGGTGTCGCGAAGGTGGAGACGAGTGAAATTGGAGACGTTGGTGATTTACAGAGGAGCGGCGGCTTTCTCGTGCAGGAGCAATGATGGATCTCGACGGCTTTCTTCTGTAGCAGCGACGAGGGGCGCTAAAGCGCTGGAGAGAGCGGCGGCGAGGAGCAGATCTGAACGTGGTGTTCTGGAGCATATCTGAAGGTTGCTGGAGGCGGAGGTGTGTTGGTGTCGAGATCTGGAACAGGAGTACGGAGGTCAGGAGCGGCGTTTTTCTTCGTTGGCGTCTTCTTCACGAACGGATGTCCCCGTCTGTGTTGCAGCAGCAGATGTTGGTGGCAGCATTTATATTCTCATCAGATCTATATAGGCCACGACGGGTGCAAGGCGGCGTTTTGCTGTGTCGACCACGACCGGTGCAAGACGGGGAAGGTGAGATCGAGTGGTTGTGAAGATGGCTCAGGTTCGTGTGGATCTCGTGTGGGAAGAACGCGTATGGTGGGGAGGTGAGAAGAGGTCGATGATGATGGTGAGGAGAGAGACAGAGAAAGGGTATAGAGAAGGTAGAGAGGATCGGTTGGGTTTTTGAACAAAAACCTAAAAGAGTTTTTTTTTTTTTTGTTCAGTGTGTATAAGAGTGAAGGAGAGATTTTTGGGTATTTTGCATTATACTAGTTGAATTATAACTAAGGGTTTAAGGTTGGGCTTTGTTTGTTAAGCCACATGTTGTGGGCCTTCAACAAATAAATCCCCATGTTAGAAAACATGCTAAGAAGGTAAGACATACGGAATCGAAATCCCTTATCCTCACTTTTTCTTTTGGCTTGTTTTTTTTTTTTTGGTTGGGTTAACATCTTCATTTTTTTTTGCATACTAATGAGGCTTTAAAAGCCGAAGTTGACTAAGTACAATCAACTAAGTCCCTCACAGAGGTCTAATTAGGGGTGAGCATGGTTCGGTTCGTCTCGGTTGTTGGCCAAAACCGGAACCGAACCGAATATTTCGGTTTTTTATAATTTAATAACCAAACCGGGTGGTTCGCATTTGGTTCACATTCGGTTTTTGGTTCCGAATTGGTTCGTTTCGGTTCGGTTTTGGTTCGCTTCGAATTCGGATGCTTGGTCAATAATATTTTTACCCCATTTCTTGTAATACATTGTCCAATAGAAAATAATATTCCAAATACAATTATGCTACTATTACTTGTCCACGTTGGCTATTAATATTTCAATTGAATAGAAACTTATAATCTAAAAATACTTATCTTAATTTATAAGACTACAATAAATTTAAATCTATTACTTCCTATTTCATAAAATCATAATTTATAATGAAGTAATGAATACTTATAATCTTAAGTGATATTAAAAAAATTCTCACTAATAACACCAACGGATAGTATAACTAAAATTTCACGTAGATGAGAAATTCTTAACAAAAGTTTCTCTCACATAATTCTTATAAAAGAAGTTCACTCATTCCCTATTTTTTCCTTCGTTAGTTCGGTTTTTGTTCGGTTTTTACGTAGTAAACCGAACCGAACCAAAAAATTCGGTTTTTGAAAAATTAAAAACCGAACCATTTGGTTATTCGGTTTTTGGTTATTTTGGTTCGGTTTTTTCCGGTTTTTTGGTTCGGTTTGGTTATCTGGTTCTCATTTGCTCACCCCTAGGTCTAATACTAATCTATGCATCCTACAACCACTACGATCATTCGTCATGTACCGCCATAAGGCTGAGTCCAACAGCCTCCATGTTGTAACTTTTCAATACAATTGAAGTTAAATATTCCACTTTTAACAGTCCAACAGCCTCGTTGTTCTATTGATCCATATTCTGTACATCACTACATTTTCCATTTTGTCAATACATCTAGCGATAATACATGGCTTCCTACATTCATTTCTTTTGTTTTCTTTTTCTTTTATCTATTATTTTGGATTTTTTTTCTCGAAGAATTCTCCTAAAATGCTCAATCTTATATCAACTTTTTTCATTTTCTTTAACTACTCATTCTTTAACTTTAATTTTATTTCTCTTTATTTCATATTACTATATATATTTATTAATAACTTTAAATTAGGAATGATAAAAAATATTTATAATGAAATCAATTATTATAATTTATGTGAATAATAAAGAAGATAATTATATATTAATTGGAATTATATGTAAATAATAATATATGTATATTATTTTTGAAAGTTTTTTAAAAATAATAAATTAAATGAATAAATTAAATAGAAATATACTTTAATTTTGTATGTATTTTAAATACTTTATTATAATAGAAAAATGATAAAAAAAAAAGTGGTAGAATAATAAAATTAATAATAGAAAAATAGATATCCTTTATATTTAAAAAAATTGTATTAAAAAAATTAACAAATTAAAATAAAGAAAAATAAGAATTATAATTATTTGAAAAAGGATTATAATTAATAAAAAAATTGTACTATATTTGAATTATTTTTAATATTTTATAACAATTTAAGAAATAGATATATAAATAAAAAAATTCAATAACAATTTAAAAATTTAATAATTTCAAAAATGTTGAAATAGAGATATAATAGAATTTTTAAGATTAGGAAGATAGAATTGGGAAGCTGTTGGAGCAACCTTAGTTAGAGAGTTGTTATTTGATAGAGAATTGGTATTTAAACCTCAATTCTAATGAAAAATGTAAGGAGCTGTTGGACTTAGCCTAAATAATCCGGGGGATCCACTAACGTGCATGGTCCTTCACTTGATTCTGCTCCCTTCTTAGCCAACATCTTCATTATTTAATATACTAGTCTATTATATATACATTGGAGAAATTTTATGTCACTGGCTATCTTTAATATTTTCTTTTCTTGCTTCAGTTTACATATGTTTACACAAACTTGAAATTTAAACATTACAATATCCAACAAAACTAAGAACTCACAAGTAGATCATCATCTATATATAAGTATTAAAACTCCTCAATATTTAACAAAAATCAGATCATTAGATAATACTAGCTAATGTAAATCCAAATTTGAGATAGCCTCTCAAAACTTACAAACATGAAGATACATACATGTCAGATGAGCTAATTGGACTATTTTATTACATATCGGCTAGCTAATTCGGCTCTTACATTACCCAGGCCCAACAACCTTCTATGTTAAAAGGCTGCTTTATTTATTCATTATTATGATTATTATTATTATTCATCTCAAGACCGTAACATATCCATTTTTTTCTCCACCTACATTGGAAAAAAAGTTTATAAGGCTTATTATCTATGCAATAAATATCACCGACCACTTATTAACACTAACCTGAAGATTAATCTACCATTCATGTGTTGCTAATACTGTCCCTAAAGCTGCTTCTTGTTGAACCTTCTCAGCTTCTTTCTGAATACCCATTGATCTAATCTTCAATTGAAACTCCGCCGCACCAGAAAAGAACCTTAAACTTTGAACCGGAGTTAAGATTTCCACCACCATTTCAGCGGCATGTGTTCTCAACTTATCGGCTTTAATTAACACATCTTCCATAGCGATTTTCAAAGTCTCAAGAATTCCATCAACTTCTCTAGCTTCACCATTAAACCTTGGACCTCGAGCTCCTTCTTCTCTAGCTTGATCCATCAATGGTGGTGCACCAACAGTTTCTTGAATCTTCGCAAACAAATTAACCAACTTTCTCTCACCATTGTTAATCTCAGTCTTTAACTCCTCTAGCTTCTCTTTCTGCTCTTCTGTAGGTAGGAACAGTGAATTTTTTTTTTAAATGTTAAAAGTTAGAAAAATTTCATAGGGGTTCTCACTAAAAAAAATTAAAAACTTGTAATGGTAAAATATGCATGTATTTTTTTAAATGAATCCTATTTTGAAAACCATTTTGGACTCAGTAATTTTAGCTCGCATAAAATTCCATGTTAGAACTTCTTGTGTCGCTGCAAAGTAATCTATCGATCTTAAATATGCATGGGTTAAGGCTTCTTTTTACTAACATTTTGAAAAAAAAAATATTAGTACAAATTAACACGACACCTATAATGATTAAAAATTAGAAGAATTGATGCTCCAATTTCTTTTAATTAATTTTTACATATAAGTTACTTGGACTAACAGTAAAATTTAAAGACTACATATTTATCTAATATTTTCTATATCAATTTTCATGGTTTTTAAAAACAATATTCACTCATACAATCGAGTACTCTTTGAGAAAAAAGACTAAAACCATTGCTTCAGGTCCAATTTATTTTGGACGCAGGTCCTACTTTTTTGATAAAAAAGTGTTTTGTTAAAATAAAACCTTTGTAATTAAAAAGTTCCAACAAAGGAAGACTGATCAATTTATGTAATTGAGCATATTTTGGGTTTTGGACCCTTCACACTCACCTGTTAAATCTTTAACACAAGTGAAAGCTATTGTAAATGCCATCCCGGGTTTAAACCCACCGAGCCAAAGAAAAGCTTTCTCAAATGGTGTTAGCCAAGATGGTGATAACATTTGGAAAGCATTTCGATTCACCATTCTTGATTTTTCTTCGAAATAATCTTGATAATGAGCAAGAACACGAGTTATTATCATGTTGATTTCAATTTCGTGATAGTTGTTTAGGGTTTTTTGGGCTGAAAGAAGCTCATGCAAGAGAGTTTGTTGATGGATTCGCCAATTTTGAAGGTAAACTTCAAAGGCTATGGCATGTTTTGTTGTTGCTCTTATAGGCATAGTGATGATGATGACAAGTACTTGGATACAAGTGTGCAAAAGGTGATTTTCTGTTGGGGTATATAAAAGAAAAAAGTTTTGGTAAATTTCATCATTGGTCCTCTTGTTATGTGAAATAGGAAAATATATACTTTTTGTCTTTGAAAAGTTACCCGATATTATTTCAAAAGTAGCAAGCATATTTGTTTGTCAATTTGGTATTTTAAAGTTTCAACCGGTCACTTTTATGATAACAATAGTATTAATGAGTTTAGGATGAGTATTGTTATGCAAATAAATAAACAAAGAATTAGAGTAACAATTTTAAGACAATTCAATATTACGTTAGGTCACGCCCAAAAATAAATAAATTGTGTTAGGTCAAATAATTTATGGACTTGTCACTCATAATAGGTACGTTTTCATTATATTTTGGGTGTTTGTTTTGTAAAGACATCATTGATTATGTAAGAATTTTCTAGTAGAATAGTATTATTTGCAACGTTAACATAGGAATATATTTGCTATTTATAATAATCGGGGTACATTGAGTTAGTTTTATTATGTAAGGACTAATGATGCAATTGATCCAAGAAAACAGATTTGGTGACTTCATACTAATGTTGGGATGAGATTTATTTTGGATTTATTGGCGTCATGAAAGGATATTTTCCTCTTTTTTGCTTGGTGGAGAAAGTATATCGTGGATGCTTTCAGAGAAAAGCTTCAATTTCAAAGCTTACATATTACAAGCCACTTGGATACATAAAGTCTTTGACAAGTTATACTAATCATCAAAATGTGCAGACAAAAGGGAGAGTTTTTTTTGCCTTTAGCTTTTGTTTTGAAAGTAATTGGCAATTAAGCACACTTTAAAAAATATTTACGAATTTAGCACCTGGGCGGAGGTCAAATTTCCGCCCCTATAAGATGGGCGGAGTCAAAGATTCAGCCCTTAGTTAAAATTCGGATTAAGGATAGGGGCGGACTCCCGTTTTCCACCCCTAGTATAAATTGTAAAAAAAATTAATTTTAAGCAAGGGCGGACAGTTGACGTCCGCCCCTAGTTCATTTAGCTGCCGCCACGAGGGCGGTAAGTAACTCTCCGCCCTTAGCACAAAATATATTAAATACGGGGGCGGATATCGGGTTTCCGCCCCTTTTGTTTATATGTTTAAAACAGTTACTTATTAAACCCATTTCGGAAATTAACCAAACCCTCTCCTCCTCCGCCCTCCTCCGCCCTCCTGCGCTGCCGCCGAGCCGTTGCCGCCGCCTCCATAAAGTGGAAGCATCTCCACCTTCTCTACATCTCTATCCATCATTAAAAAATCCAATCTTCAAAGGTTAGGGTTTCTAATTTTTTATTTTGTGTTTTTTTTATTTTGTGTTTCCAATTTTGCTGAATATAAGGACCTATAATGCAATTTTTCCAATCTAATCTATAGTGCAATTTGGATTTTTGAAGGACCTATTGGAAAATTTAA
Organism: Nemophila menziesii; assembly: GCA_029959085.1. Classification (NCBI taxonomy): domain Eukaryota; kingdom Viridiplantae; phylum Streptophyta; class Magnoliopsida; order Boraginales; family Hydrophyllaceae; genus Nemophila; species Nemophila menziesii. The sequence continues at coordinate 316,663 of JARWIR010000137.1, read as the reverse complement.
TTATCTAAAGTTAGGGGTTTTATTGCATTTTGTTTAAATTATAGGGACCATAGTGCAATTGGCTAATATAGGGACATTTTCTGTAATTTTATTTGTGTAGGGGCATATAATGCAATTTGCTAAATTTAGGGACTTATAGTGCAATTTGTGATTAATTAGGGACCTATAGTGCAAATTGAGTACAAATTAGGGACCAATTGTACAATTTACTTTAAAAATAGGGACCTATGATGCAATTTGTGTAATATAGTACCTAAAGTTCAATTTGTTTAAAATAAGGGGCAAATAGTTCAATTTGCATAAAATAGGGACCCATAATGCAATTTTATTTATATAGGGACCTAAAGTGCAATTTTCATAATATAGGGGTTAATGGCTTCTTCTTCGAGTAACCAGTCCGAGCTTTTATGGAGACAGACGAGACATCGCCATAAAAGTCAAGCGGTGTGGGATGATCCAAGTGTAAGTTTAGTTTTGTAAACATATAATTTATTTTAACCTTTGTTGTTAATACTTATTTAACTTTATGATTGTAGGGGCGAAATTCAGGTGCCGCTATAAGACCCATGACCACTTTTCCGTGGAAATTGGACCTCCGGGTGGTTCCTTTTGTAGAAACAGCCGGGTTTGGGGAGATTAGGAAAATCGATCGGATTGTGTTGAACCACAATTTAATATCCGCGATGGTTGAAAGGTGGAGAAGCGAGACGCATACCTTTCATATGCCCGTAGGTGAGATGACCATCACGTTACGAGACGTGGCTTTGATTTTGGGTCTTCCGATTCGAGGTTTTGCGGTTACGGATTCATCAAACTTTGACTTTGACATGACTTGTACGACTGTATTTGGGGTCGTTCCACCACCTGAAGCAAGTGGGCGTCAAGTGATTAGTACCGTATGGTTAAGGGATACTTTCGGCAAAGCTCTTCCAGAAAACCCAACTGACGATGATTTTCGACACTACGCGTGTGGTTATAATATGTACGTAATAGGGACTTTTCTTTTTCCATCTGGGAAACAAAATACCGTGCCGCGTATCTATCTCCCACTGATGACTGATTTGAAGGAGACTGGGAAATATAGTTGGGGTTCGGCCACACTTTCATATTTATACAGTGGTCTTTGTCATGCTTGTGAGGGAGATTTCAGAACACTAAAGGGGTGTGGTCTACTTTTACAGGTATTTATTTTAATTTTAATTCTCGTAATGTTTTATATTATTAATTGACTTTTTATTCATTAAATAGATATGGTGTTGGGATTACTTACATTGTAGACCTCGACTAAGACACTATCCTATACTTGACGGATATGGGCCCACCACGAGACAGTAGGTTACCTGTTTATAGTTATTGGTAATGTTAATGTGTTACTAATTTATTTATTTTTGGTAGTTGGAACGGAGCTAAATCGTGGGCGAATAGTTGCGGTAGGACCTTGAGAATTTACCGAGACGAATTGGACGCTCAAGAACCAAATCAGGTTGGTATTTTGGTATTAGTTGCATAGCTACATACGTATAATAATTATGTTTAATATGATTAGGTTGATTGGAGGCCCTACGAGGGTGTTCGTAAGGATTTTGTTACTGAAAGATGTCTAGAATGGTGCGAGGAGTACTTATGTGTTGTGCCTCTCATCCATTTTAACAACATTGAGTGGTACCGGCCCGATCGAGTCTTGAGGCAATTCGGGTATGTTCAAGGTATTCCCGAACCTATCGATCAAGATCAAGATAAGTATCATACGACAATGGATCAAACAGGGAGATCGGGCGAGAATTGGAGAGTTATGTACGATGCGGAAATTCAACTATGGACTAATAGGCTAGAGTTTAGGACTCAAGATTTAGTCGAGGGAGTTGCGTGTAGTCCGGATTACGAAGGATGGTATCGTGAACATAGTCGAATATATATTGCCTCTCCTATAGCTCGAAACTTAGCTGGTGAAGAAGGAGAGTATCATCCTCGAGGATCGCAGCTTAACAAACTGGTAAAAATCTTAATATATTTTTTCGTAATTGTTTTTTTGGTATGTACTGATTTGTTGGTATAATGACAGCGTCAAGCCACTATTAACGGGGCATATCTTGTCGCCGAGCCGGGAGTCACTCTTAACAATATGCGAGCACACATGTCACTTATGCTTGAATATGCAGGGGAGCAAGAACTGATTGGACAAATAGCCGGCTTGCAAATTCAACCTGAACCAGAACCAGAAACTCAAGATCGTACCACGAGGCGACCATCTAGAAGGAGACGTGGGAATACTCGTGATTAGTCATTTCTGTTTTATTTAGATATTTCCGTGTTTTTTTAGATATTTCCGTGTTTTTTAGATATTCCGTGTTATTTAGATATTTCCGTGTTATCTAACTATTTCCGTGTTATTACGTTATTTACGTGTTATTGCACTTATGGTCCTTATATTTATAAAAATTGCAGTTTAGGTCCTTCTATTAGTAAAAAAGTTTACTTTAAGGCCCCAACAATACTAAAATTGCACTTTTGGTCCTTATATTAGTAAACTAGTTTACTTTAATCAAGAGTTAAAGAAAGGAAAAAAAAACTTACTGACTTTAGGGGCGGCAACAAGAAATCCGCCCCTATAATAAGAGCGGATTCCCGTTTGCCGCCCCCATTTGTCGAGAGCTTTATTAAAAATGTTGACTTTCGGGGCGGCAACAAGAATTCCGCCCCTTTTTTTTAAAAAAAAAATATAACTTTATACACAATATCCATTAACCAAAATAACTCAATCAAACCTAAAATTAAAAATCAACCACAATAATTCAAACAAACATAAATTAAAATCGAATTACACTAGTTTTGATTGATTATACAATAAACACGTATAATTCAACAATATTACAACAAAGTAGTAAATAAAACATAAAAGACACTACTTTTTATTTTTCCGGGGCCTACCGCATGTCTTTTTGTTGTGTCCGTATTGTTTGCAAGTACCGCACCGATTTGATGTTCGATCTTCTCTAGCATCCATTTCTTTGTGAATTCGGGAAGATCTCCTTCGGCCACTCCTCGTAATCATTCGCTTCTTACATGCCACAACCTCATATCCGTCATATGGTGGGAAGTCGAGGACATCCATAAGGGGACGGAACTTTCCTCCATACGAATCCATGTATTTCGAAAGCGATAAATACTCGTCGACGTACGCATAGTATGATTTATTTACGTCGTGCTTTTGAGTAACACAAATAAAATGGCCACATGGAAGGTGCAACATTTGCCACCTCCCACACGTACATCGTTGTTCGTTTACGTTTACAATGAAAGTTGTTCTATCGCTATCCGATCTCCTACGATCCTTTGCGGTAACTAACCAAAGATCGTCATCTGCGTCGTAAAGATCAGCATCATAACTAGTCGCATACTCCTCACTTTTATGTAATTCAAGGGTGACCTTTGGTGGGAATACCAACCCGTCTAACATTGCATCTCTACCTAGTTGTTTCCTTTTCACAAAGTAACAAGCACTTTTTGAGAATGTCAATAGTACAATAGCCGTTACAGGCAACCCCCTAACTCCCTTTAAGACATTGTTAAATATCTCTGACAAGTTTGTTGTCATATTACCATATCGGTACCCCCCGTCGTGTGCAAGAGACCATCTTTCTTTAGGGATTTTTTCGACCCATTCCTTGTATTTCCCGTCATCTAACTCAATAAATTCTTTGTAGTACTTATCGAATTCATGAACATCCGCCATGTAAGAAAGCTCCATGAACCTCTTTTTTGCCGAACGATTTTTGAATTGGTGGTTCAAATTGCTAGCTAAGTGACGTGCACAAAATCGATGGACTCCTTCGGGTTCCGGAAATACATCGCGTATGCTACGCAATATACCTTTATTTCGATCCGACAACAAACATATTTTTCTATTTTTTGTAACATACCTTTTTAAACACGTCAAAAAGAATGACCACGACTCGATCGTCTCTTCATCCGCTAACGCGTAAGCTAACGGAAATAGTTGATTGTTCGCATCGTACCCAACCGCAATAAGTAGTTTACCATTATACTTCCCATACAAATGGGTGGCATCAATGCTAACCACGGGCATCATATGTTTGAAACCTTCCAAATTAGCTCCATATGCCCAAAAAACCATATTGAACGTAGCTCGGTTACCGACCACACTTTTATAATCAAACTCGTATATTGTTCCTCGGTTAGTGGTTCGTAAAGCATTCAAAAGTTTCGGCAAATCCGTGAACGCACGTTCATGTGTACCGAATAATTTTTCTAGTACTTTTTGTTTACCTCTCCATGCCTTACCATACGAAATGAAGTGACCATAGTCCTTATGAATTTGAGTTTGTATCAATCCAATCTTCATAGCTATCTCGGTATTCACCATTGCGAATATTTCATCTCTAACAAAATCCGAAGTCAATTGTCGGTGATTTTTCACGAGTATTCCATGATGACACTTATGCTCTTCTAACCTAGTAATTGTCCACTCATTACTACTACGACTAAAAGTACCTCGAATATAAAATCCACACCCATCTTTAGCATGTACACAAACGCGTGTAACGTATTTATTATTCGTCCTTTCCGTTTTACACTCCTTGTGGTTTTTTAGGTGCCACCTACTAACATCCAACAATAGAGCACGCCTAGAAACGTATCGCTCACCCAACGTAAGATTAAGTTCTTTCACCATGGAAGATGGTTGACTCTTTTCCCAATCATGACATTCAACATTTTCGCTCATATCAAGAGGACCAAAATTGTATTTTGTTGGATTAGAACAATCTTCATCTTCATCGTCATCGTCGTCTTTACCACTTTGCTCATTCTCATCGCTAGAAATATGATAACCCTCTTCATCGGATGCCTCCGATTCGGTCTCACTATCGCTTCCACTTTCACCATCATATCCGCGAATTGTCTCGCGAATCGGCTCAAGAGGTGTGGATGTATTACCGCGCTCATAAGTTTTCTTTTGAAGCTTCTCACGAGAAGTGGACGCTTGAGATTTACGAATTTCTTTAATGTCGACATAAATCTCGATAGCATGGTATTGCCCGTTCTTCGCCCCACCTATCATCGCATTTATCGTGTCCTCCCCTACTACTAAAGCATGAAACCGTGGAGGGTTTGACGAAATCGGACATCGCCATATCAAATCGAATATAACCTTGTTTTCGTTTCACTTGCATTTCGCACAAACGGCTTTTTTTAAACCAAGTAGACCAATATCACCTCCGGTCATAAAAGCATTACAATCTCCCCCATTATACTCAACAACGCCATTTCCACTTCGAACGATATCTCCACCATTAAAACATAACCACATGAAATTCATTTTTACCTAAAAACCCAATAAACATCACATAATCAATACAAAATCATACACAATAAATAATAGTAAATCTAAATTACTCAATTTAAGTAGCAAACTCCTATAATTAATTACTCTTATATAAATCAAAAACCTAATTTTTTTAACTAATAATACATGTTTATAATAATGAAAAAAGGGTAGAATCATTACCTCTAATATGAGATGTTCAACTCTTTGATGAAATACTTTAAGAATTTGTGATGGTTGTGAATGTAGAAGATCAATGGAGGGGGTGGGTGGGTTGAAAATTTCAGAAATGGGTATTTGGTTAGGGTTGGGGAAGATAAAGGGGGATAAAAGGGGGTAAAAAATTTTCAGTTTTTTTTTTGTACTAAGGGCGGATAGATCTTTACCGCCCTCGTGGCGGCAGCTAAATGAACTAAGGGCGGACGTCAACTGTCCGCCCATGATTAAAATTAATTTTTTTACAATTTATACTAGGGGCGGAAAATGGGAGTCCGCCCCTATCGTTAATCCGACTTTTAACTAGGGGCTGATTCTTTGACTCCGCCCCTCTTATAGGGGCGGAAATTTAACCTCCGCCCAGGTGCTAAACTCGTAAATATTTTTTAAACCGTGCTAAATTGCCAATTACTTTCAAAACCAAAGCTAAAGACAAAAAAAACTCCAAAAGGGAAGAACGAAAAGAAAAATGAAAACTATTGTAAATAATATATTTAGTAGTGGATGTCTTTTCTATTTCTTGTCTTTTCCTATACCTTATTTATGGGTGTAACTTATTGTAAATGAAGGGTCATATATCTCCTATAAATATATGACCTTCATCCTTTTGTAGTTTACACACTTCAAGAAATGATAAGAAAACTCTCTCCATATTTCTCCATCTTTTAAGTTTATATATTATCCTAGTTTATAACACGTTATCAGCACGACGCTCTGCCGATCGAATCAAGGAGAAATATTTCTCAGGTATGATTTATATTACTATATTTTATATATGTAGTTCTCTATATATTTCTTTTGACAAAAAAGAAAGAGATGGTATAATAAGGACTTCCATTTGCAACCGATAAATACTATAAGGACTTCAATTGCATCCTATATAATACCATTAGGCTATTCAAGCATATAAAAATGGTTAATCATTTTAAAAATAAAAAATAGAGGCCTGAAGCCTATATGTAAATATAATTTTGAAAGGCTTGAAAGTAAAAACGAGTTTTATTTCTAGGTTTGAAACCTACAATGCCCGAAGCATAAAAGAAATCATATAAGCATGGAGCCTAAATTTAATATCATAGGCCTGAAGCCTAGAAATAAATATATCATAGGCCCGAAGCCTAGAAACCAAAATATATGCCCGAAGCATAAATTGTTTTTTTTTCCTTCGAAATCTAACGCTAGAAAAGGCCCGAAGCCTAGAAATAAATTTAAAAAATAAATAAATTGCATGAAGCATAATATTAATTATTTTTTCACTTGCAAGATTCGAACCTGTGTCATATGTAAAGAGATTAGCATACTTTACCGATTAAGCTATAATATGATTGTTAATCTAATATTTTTATACATACATATATTTATGCCTGAAGCATAAATTAATTATTTTTCGAGACTTGAGAGATTCGAACCTGTACCGAATCAAAATATAACAACTCATTTTACCAATCGAGCTATGATAACATATTATCTAAAAATGTATATATAATATACATATATTTATGCCCGAAGCATAAATTAATTGTTTTGACACTTGTGAGATTCGAACCAGTACCGCACCTAAATAGAATAATATATTTTACCAATTGAGCTATGACATATTTTTAATCTAAAATACTACTGATTTTGTATTACAGTATCATGGCAAATATTATCAATCTTGAATTTGCTGCTCTTGATGTTTCTGGAAGAAACTATTTAACTTGGGTTCTCGATGCTGACATGCACTTAAGAGCGAAAAATCTTGGTAATACAATTAAAGAGACAAATACATCTAGTGAGCAAGATAAAGCAAAAGCCATGATTTTTCTTCGTCACCACATAGATGACGGGTTGAAATCTGAGTATATAGGTGTGAAGGATCCAGCCATTTTATGGAAGAATTTAACAGAACGGTTTAATCACCTAAAGGGAGTAATACTTCCTAAGGCTCGTTATGACTGGATGCAATTGAGATTACAGGATTTCAAAACAGTAAGTGAATATAATTCGGCTTTGTTTAAAATTGTGTCTCAGTTGAGATTGTGTGGAGTTAACATTAACGAAGAAGATATGCTTGAGAAAACATTTTCTACCTTTCACCCAACTAATATGGCTATACAAACTACATATCGTGAAAAGGGATTTAAGAAATACTCTGATTTAATCTCACATCTTCTTATTGCTGAGCAAAACAACTATTTGTTAATGAAAAATCATAACTCACGTCCCACTGGATCATCACCATTCCCAGAAGCGAATGTCAATGCAGTATTCCCAGAAGTAAATATAAATAATTTTGGTAGAGGACGTGGACGTGGTCGTGGTCGCGGTCGTGGACGCGGTCATGGTCGCGGTCGCGGTCGTGGTCGTGGTTATGGTCGTGGACATAGCTCAAACAACAATCACCAGAAGTGGAACAACAATAACGGTGGGAGACAAGAGAAAGGTAAAGGTACGAATAATGTCACCCCTAAAAATGATGATGATGGTTGTTATAGGTGTGGGATGAAAGGACATTGGTCTCGTACATGTCGTACATCAAAACATTGGGTTAATATCTATCAAGCATCAATTAATGGAAAGGGAAAAGAAACCAACTTTGCTGATTTTAACAATACTATTGAAGGTGAGACTTCTCACAACAATGATGGAAATAAACAAATAGATTTTACTCCTTTTAATGTTGATGATTTTCTAAACGAGACAAGTGGAGAAATAGATGGGATTGAATTTGTTGGTGGTGATGCTAATGATGGGGTCGAAAATAACGAAAATAATTAGATAAATCTGCTAATGATGGGGTCCAAAATAACGAAAATGACTAGATGAACTTTATCTTTACTTGAACTTTATTATAATAATAATTTCACTTGATAGTATAATTAAATAAGGACTCTTGTAATGCATTAAACGAATAAACTATGTGTTGCTATTATTTTTCTTCTCCTTGTTATACTTATTACATTTTTCTTTTATTTTGTTTATAGAAAAATGGAAAATGTCAATGCTATAGGCAATGTTGACATGAATAACAGAGATATTTGTTTAGTTGATAGTGGAACAACTCATACAATACTTCGAGATAAAAATATTTTCTAAATTTAAACTGGAAAAAGGCAAATGTTAGTACAATTTCTGGTACCTCTGAACTAATTGAGGCTTTTGGAAGAGCAAACATTATATTACCAGGGGGAACAAATATTTTAGTAAAAGAAGCTTTGTATTGCAGTAAATCAAAACGAAATTTATTAAGTTTCAAAGACATACGTCTAAATGGTCTTCATATAGAGACTATGAATGAAGGGAATAAAGAATATCTTTGCATCACAACGAATATTTCTTGCCAGAAGCAAGTGAAAGAAAGACTCCCAATTTTCTCATCAGGGTTATATTATGCAACTATAAGATGTGTAGAATCAAATACTGTAATGAACCAGAAGTTCAATGACCCAAAAATGTTTATGCTCTGGCATGAGCGACTTGGACACCCTGGATCAACAATGATGCGTCGAATAGTTGAGAACTCATTTGGACATTCCCTAAAGAACCAGAAGATTCTATTACCTCATGAATGCGTATGTATAGCCTGCTCACAAGGGAAGTTAATTATAAGACCATCTCCAATGAAAGTTGATATTGAATCTCCGACATTCTTACAAAGAATTCAAGGGGATATTTGTGGACCTATTGATCCACCTTGTGGGCCATTTCGTTACTTTATGGTTCTAATAGATGCATCATCAAGATGGTCACATGTGAGTCTACTGTCAACACGAACAGTTGCTTTTGCCAAACTTCTTGCTCAAATAATAAGACTGAGAGCACATTTTCCAGATTATCCGATAAAGACCATTCGTATGGATAATGCTGGTGAATTTACATCTCAAACATTTAATGATTATTGCATGTCAATGGGTATTGATGTTGAACATTCTGTAGCACATGTACACACTCAAAATGGCCTGGCAGAGTCATTTATTAAGAGATTACAGCTAATTGCTAGACCTTTACTTTTAAGATCTAATTTACCCACTTCGGTTTGGGGGCATGCAATTTTACATGCCGCTTCATTGGTTCGTGTAAGACCAACTTCGGTTAATCAATATTCACCTTTTCAACTTGTTTCTGGCCAGCAGCCAGATGTGTCCCATTTTAAAATTTTCGGTTGTGCTGTTTATGTTCCAGTTTCTCAACCACAACGAACAAAAATGGGTCCTCAAAGACGCCTTGGAATCTATGTTGGATTTGATTCCCCATCCATCATAAGATATATCGAGCCCCTGACGGGTGATTTATTTAAAGCAAGATATGCAGATTGTCATTTTGATGAGACAACTTTCCCGCTGTTAGGGGGAGAAAAAGTGTCATTGCATAATAAACAGCAGGAAATTTTATGGGATGTGCCATCTTTGTCTCATCTTGACCCACGTACTAATAGATGTGAGCAAGAAGTAAAAAGGATAATTAATTTACAAAATATTGCAAATCAGTTACCAGACGCATTTACGGATATTAAGAAAGTAACTAAATCTCATATACCAGCGGCAAATACACCAGCACGAGTTGATATCCCAGAAGGACAACCTGACAATATGTTAAATTTGGGCACTAAACGCGGACGTCCTATTGGTGCAAAAGATAAGAATCCTCGAAAGAAAAGGGTTCAAGAAGCAAGTACTCCTGAAGAGATAAGTCCTATAAAAAATATGACTGATGAGTCTAAAGAAAAATTTCTCGTAGAAATAAAGGATGATGAGTCTGAAAATAAAAATGTAACTGAAGAGTATGAAGAGATCTCTTTGAATTATCTAAATACAAGAGAAAGTTGGGATAGAAAGAAAGTTATTATAGACAATGTATTTGCATATGTAATATCCCTAGACATTGTAAATGATGACCCCGAACCAAAAACGGTAGAAGAATGTCGACGTAGAAAAGATTGGCCTAAATGGAAAGATGCAATACAAGCTGAATTAAAATCCTTAGAAAATAGAAAAGTTTTCGGACCGATAGTCCAAACACCTAATGGTGTAAAACCAGTTGGATACAGATGGGTATTTGTACGAAAGCGAAATGAGAATAATGAAATTCAAAGATATAAGGCACGACTTGTGGCACAAGGTTTTTCACAAAGACCTGGGATTGACTATAATGAAACATATTCCCCAGTAATAGACGCAATTACATTACGGTACTTAATTAGTCTAGCAGTCACCGAAAAACTGGATATGCGTCTTATGGATGTTGTCACCGCATATTTATATGGGTCATTAGATAGTGATGTTTATATGAAGATCCCTGAGGGATTCAAAAGAAATGATACAGATAATCATAAGCCTCCTGGTTTATACTCAATCAAGTTACAAAGATCCCTATATGGATTAAAACAATCTGGGAGAATGTGGTATAACCGACTCAGTGAATATCTGATTAGGGAAGGATACATCAACAATCCAATTTGTCCTTGTGTTTTTATCAAGAAATATAAAAAGGGTTTTGCCATAATAGCAGTATATGTGGATGACTTGAATCTCGTGGGTACTCCAGAAGAGCTTACCGCGACGGCTAATTATCTGATGAGAGAATTTGAGATGAAAAACCTTGGAAAGACAAAGTTTTGTCTCGGCCTACAAATTGAACACTTGTCATCCGGGATCTTTATCCATCAATCAACATATACCGAAAAGATTTTGAAACGTTTTTATATGGATAAAGCTCACCCGTTAAGTAGCCCAATGGTTGTTCGATCATTGGATATAAATAAAGACCCGTTCCGACCACGAGATAAAGAAGAGGAATTATTAGGTCCGGAAGTACCATATCTGAGTGCCATTGGAGCATTAATGTACCTGGCAAATTGTACAAGACCTGATATAGCATTCTCAGTTAATCTATTGGCAAGGTATAGCGCAGAACCAACAAAAAGACATTGGAATGGAATTAAGCATGTATTGCGTTATCTTCGTGGAACAACGGATATGGGTTTGTTTTACTCAAAAGATTCAGAACAACAAATAGTGGGTTATGCTGATGCTGGTTATCTTTCAGACCCCCACAAAGGCAGATCTCAAAGTGGTTATGTGTTTACTTGTGGTGGTGGTGCGATATCATGGAGATCCGTGAAGCAAACTTTAGTTGCCACTTCATCTAATCACTCTGAAATATTGGCACTACATGAAGCAAGTAGAGAATGTATATGGTTAAGATCCCTAGTTCAACATATCCGAGAAACGTGTGAGTTATCCTCAATAAGAAATCTACCGACGATTGTGTATGAGGATAATGCTGCCTGTATCACACAAATTCAAAATGGATACATCAAAGGCGACCGAACGAAACATATTTCACCAAAGTTTTTCTACACACACGAGCTACAAAGGAATGGAGATATTGACATTCGAAAAATTCAATCATGTAACAATCTTGCGGATTTATTTACGAAATCATTGCCAACCACAATTTTTAGAAAATTGGTCCACAATATCGGAATGCGACAACTCAGAGATCTCTTGCCAACATCAGGGGGAGTATGAACAAGACACTGTACTCTTTTTCCTTCGACCAAGTTTTTATCCCACTGGGTTTTTCTTGGCAAGGTTTTAACGAGGCAGTATTTGAAGATAACCGATTCATATGTACTCTTTTCCTTCGACCAAGTTTTTATCCCACAGGGTTTTCTTGGCAAGGTTTTTAATGAGGCATATGTCATTAAGAATAGACATCCAAGGGGGAGTATTGTAAATAATATATTTAGTAGTGGATGTCTTTTCTATTTCTTGTCTTTTCCTATACCTTATTTATGGGTGTAACTTATTGTAAATGAAGGGTCATATATCTCCTATAAATATATGACCTTCATCCTTTTGTAGTTTACACACTTCAAGAAATGATAAGAAAACTCTCTCCATATTTCTCCATCTTTTAAGTTTATATATTATCCTAGTTTATAACAAAAACAACTTATTAGAATAGATAACTAATAAGTTGGATGATATGTTGTTGTTGTTGGCTATGCCTTTGCCCTGGCTTTTATCCTTTCTCCTTCTTAAAATTTCTCTCTTTAAAATCTCTTAACCAAAGTGTCCAAAAAAAAAAAAATCTCTTAACCAAAAACTTTACAACTCATTTCATATTTAATAATGATCTAATAATTTTACTTTATTTCTTTCTTTAACAATGATCTTTACTCTTATGGTACTTGCTGCAATATGGGTTAAATTTCTTATTATCTCTACCTCATTTTTTTTTTATTTTGTTGTTGTTTTATTTCTATTTTCTTTTTTAATTAAACATACATTGAAATTTTAGTGGTTTTTAAAATCAAGAATTGAGAATGTTATACTTATAAATTATTTAATTTTATAAAATTTGGCTTCTTACTCACATACAAAAGAAAATATAAAATAATCGATGACCTAACTTTCAACTCTCTCATCCATAATTTCAGTTTCTTTTCTGAGTAATGATACATACCACCCAAATACAACCCAATGAAGTGGCATGAATTGGTTGGTAAAAAATCTTTAATCAAATCAAGAAATCAAATAGATTAACGATTTATAACCAACCAATTCATACCACGTCACTGGATGGTATTTGGGTGGTATGAATTTGGGTGGTATACATCATTACTCTTCTTTTTCCTATGATTTTATTTGCCTTTTTATCAAAATGTTAGGAGGATTTTGTTATTGATAAAATGATCGATGGCCTAACTTTCAATTCCTCTCATCCAATCTTTCGGTAAATCAAATATGGTGGATCTCAAATTTATTATGTATTCTCCATAAATTTCTCTTATTCTCTCTCTAGAAGCATAAATGGAGAAAAACGAAAACTTTGTCTTCTTTGATCAAATTAACAGAAAATTTTAAATTCTTCTTTCTTTTCAATTTGATGATCCTTATTTGCTTTTTCAATTACTTAATGTACTTCCTCTTTCTTGTCTGTTTTTAAACTTCGTCCCGGTATTTGTATATATGGATATTTGTTCCTTATTTCACACATGCAATGGAGGATAAAGGTGTTTTTCTTCACTTGTAAATCTGTTAACCCATCTATTGGCGAGGAGATGACTAATATAATGGTGTGGAATTGTCAAGGGGCTAGGACACCCTTGACAAGGAGTTCATTTAAGTCCCTTGTTAAGAAGAATAATATCTCTTTTGCTTGTCTGCTGGAAAGTCGTTTGAGAAGGAAATATCTTAAATCTTGCTCTCATTTTAACTCTTTTAATAACAGACATGTAGTTGACTCCGGAGAAAGAGCATTTAGGTCCGGGGGTTTATTGCTTTTGCGGAAAAACTCTATGTCTATCTCTGTCAAGTTTTCTTGTTCAAACTATGTAATGTTGGAAATCTTTGAATCGAATGAAGTATCTTGGTTCTTGCTTTGTGTCCATGCTCCTAATAATGATGGGGATAGAAGTGAATTTTGGCAAACTCTTAGCAAAAAGATTAATCAACTTGAGAAACCGTTTATTATTATTGGTGACTTCAATGATATATCTAAATTCGCCGAAAAAAAAGGGTAAAAAAGCTCCTAATTTGGATAAAATTTTAAAGTTTAATGATTTTATTAATAATAATCATTTGGTGGACATCCCTAGCAAAGGTTGTCAATTTACATGGGATAATCGTAGGAAAAATGATGAGAATATTAAAAAAAGTCTGGACCGTGCTCTTGCCAGTATGGAGTGGTGTGCTTCGTTTCCAAATGTTGTTATTAAAGTCCCTCCAGCAATTGGATTGGACCATTCTCCTATTATTTTGAACCGCAATATTAAGGGTGGAAGGTATGATAAGTATTTTATTTTTGAATCTAGATGGTTAGAACATTCGCAGTGTAAGGATATTGTTAGAAATAATTGGATTGGGAAAGATGAAGTTAACAGAATTGTGAGATTTTGTGACAAAAGGGATGCTACGTGTCTTGCGCTTGAAGGACGGAGTAAAATTACATTTCATAATAATAGGAAAAGAATCGATGAATTACAAAAAGAATTAATTGTGGTTAATAATAGTCCGTATTCGAAGGAAAGTCAGGAGAGGGAATATATCATAAAACATGAGATCGAGGAATTATGGAGAGTTGAAGAAATGTTCTGGGAAGACAGAGTCAGAGATCTTATTATTAAGAAAGGGACAAAAATACTCGGTATTTCTTTGCTAAAAATATGAATAGAAGAAAGATTAATGGAATCTGTAACATCAAAAATAATGATGGCAAATGGACTGAAAAACCAAAAGAAATTAACCAAATTATCAATTCTTATTATCATAATTTATTCAGTGAAAATCCAACCAAGGACGATAATAATATTACACACTATATTCCGTCTAAAGTTACATACTCCATGAATGAAGAACTTATTATATCTCCAACTGTGGAGGAAGTTACGAAAGCGTTTTTTGATATGTCTGGTTTGAAAGCCCCTGGTCCTGACGGACTTCCGGGTAAATTTTACACTTAATAATATCCCAAAACTCGTGGTAAAATTTAATAACTTAAAGACTTCTTTGATTCTAATATGGATTCATAGAAAATCAATGATTAAGTTATTATGCTTATTCCTAAAGGTTCAAGTCAGGAATCCGTTAAAGACTATAGACCAATATCTTGTGCTAACTTCTGTTACAAAATTATTGCAAAGATGTTGGCTTCAGGTTTCAGAAATTTATGGATGATATTGTATCACCTACTCAAGCAGCGTTTATCAAATGTAGGAATATACAAGATAATATTCTTATTGCGCAAGAAATCTCTTTCTTCCTCAATACCAAAAGAAGAACTAAGAAGAATTACGTTGCGGTTAAGTTAAATATAGAAAAGGCATATGATCAGGTAAATTGGGTCTTTCTTGCTAAAACTCTCTCCGCTTTGGGATTTTGTGATAAATGGATCAAATGGGTTATGAATTGTATTTCTTCAGTCTCTTTTCAAATTAAAGTTAATGGTCAAAGGCTCAAGAAATTTAGCCCATCTCAAGGTCTGAGACAAGGGGATCCCTTGCCACCACTTCTTTTTTCACTGCTTACAGAAAGTCTTATCAGCCTTATCAATTTTCATTGCTGGGAAAGATCTATCAGAAGTATTTCCATTACAAGACATTGTCCGATTCTTACCCACCTGCTATTTGCGGATGATGTTTTGTTTTATATTAATACTAATCAAAAAGAGATTGAAACATTCCAAGACGTCTTGAGAGATTATCGTAATGCGTTAGGTCAACGAATTAATTTTGGTAAATCATCGATTTTCTTTAGTAAGAATACTCCGTCAGACTTTCGTAATGAGGTTTCTCAAAAACTTAATATTGAGTGCACTAATGATTTGGGGAAATATCTTGGTATTCCACTTTCTATTAAGAGAGCGAAGAGTCAGAATTTGAATTATATTAAAGATCGTCTTTTGTCTAAATCTGCAAGTTGGGTTGCAAACTTGTTATCAGATGGTGGTAAGGAGGTTCTTATTAAGGTTATATTACAAGCTATACCAAATTATGCTATGTCCATCTTTGAATTTCTGAAGACGCTATGTAAAAATCTTTCTAGTATAGTGGCTAATTTTTTGTGGGATTCTAATAATAAAAAAAGAATTCACTGGGTAGCTTGGAAGAAGATTGCAAGATATAAAAGAGTTGGTGGTCTCTGATTTATAGACTTTCATAAGATGAATATTGCTATGTTGGCTGCTCAAGCTTGGAGAATCATTGATAGGCCTGATTCATTTGCTGCAAGAGTTCTTAAAGCTATTTATTCCCCGAATTGTAATATTTGGGATACAAAACTCCCCAAAAAAAGATCGTGGAGTTGGGCGAGCATTATTAAAGGAGTTCAGTTCCTAAAAAAGCATTGTATTTGGCAGATTGGTAATGGTTCAAAGGTTAATATTTGGAATCATTGTTGGATTAGTAGAGGGCGTTATATGGATAAGCCAGCGAATTGTTCGATCAATATGGTTAGCGGGCTAATTAATAAGCAAGGTAATGATTAGGACTTTAATATTCTAAGAAGCTTATTCTCAGAAGTCAGAAGGGACGGTTGCATATATTCGTAAATACCAATAATTAAATATAACACGGAAGATAAAATCATATGGCCTTTTTCTAAACTCGGTGAATATTCAACGAAATCTGGATTCCATGCTATTGTCGATGAAGAAATTGCAAATGAATTTCAATCGTCAAGAACTGGTGAAGATATAAAAGGCGAGCTTTGGAATATAATATGGAGGTCTAATGTGCAGGCTAAGGTTAAAATTTTCAGTTGGAAAGTGTGTAATAATGCTATTCCTACAAAAAATAACTTAGTCAGACGAAGATGCTTGAAAGAAGATGTGTGTGAATGGTGTGAATTAGAAGGGGATAATGTTTCCCACCTTATCCTTAAATGCCCATTTAGCAGGGAGGTGTGGGCTCGACCCCTTCTTCAAATTAGAATTGATCATTCTCTCCAAGATAATGTGGCGGATTGGTTAATAAACACAATTAGTAGCTTTCCAAAAAACGGGTGGGATAAAAAAATTGTTATAGCTTATATCCTCACAATAATGTGGAATATATGGAAGGAAAGGATGAAGTGTTTTAATGAAATGAAACCGTGGTGTATTGAGGATATTTTTGATCGTATCAAGGATAGTATGAGTAGACTTTTTGGAAAAAAATTGATGGAGGTTATGGATTTAAAAGGTAGTAAAGATGAGTTGACGAAAGATGTAGATAACCCAACTATTTATGACACGGCTGATCTGGTCTGGATGTGTGATACTTCGTTTAAAGATAGCAATAGCATTGCGTCGGTTGCTGCTATTGGGATTAACACTAATGGTAACATCGATAGAAAAGTTCATCTCAGATGTATGGTAAGTAGGGTTATTGAAGGTGAAGCTTGGGCCATGTTGTTGCCCATGAGATCGTCTTATGATCTCTCTAGTCAGAGGGTTTCGTTTTACTCTAACAACCTTGAATTAGTTCAAGGAATTTAAAAGTTGACTGGGCTTCATTGGAGCCTTAAACCCATTCTTTCAGAGATAGAAAGTTGGTTAGGTCAATGTTCAAAATGGGAGGTTGTGTATATCAACAGACGTTTCGACACCACATCAGATGCTTTGGCAAAGTGTATAAGGAGGAATAAAGATTTGTCAGGCTAGACGAATTTCTCATTAGTTGATTCAGATGTTTTCCTTATTAGTCTTTGTATGAATTAATGGATGTTGTATTTTCGGTAAAAAAAAATATAGATAACTAATAAGAAAGGTCAATAAATCATTAAAATTCTTCTTGTTTCCTATAACAAGTTTAATATTCAGTAAAACAATCATCCCTATCGAAAAATTATACATTTTAATTTACAGTCCAAGACAATTATCCATAATAAAAACTTCTCAATTTATTTAAAAGTTTTGAATTTAACTGAAGTTCACTGGAAGTATTAATTGTATTAATTAACAACTTATTATATACTTCTTTTATTTAAAAAAATATTTAAATTATTTTAACCCAAAAAATAAATCAAACTAAATTATTATTTTTTTTGTCGGAAAAGTAGTTAAATATAATCCAAGAGTTGTTACAAATTAGCCTATGCCTAGTGCATCAAAGTCCAATCTAAACAAGTTGGCTAATTGGGGAGGAGGATTACCACTCCAAAAACTAAACAATTTGTCACTTAGTATTTGTTTAGCCACCCAATCCGCACTTCTATTACATTCTCTCCTCACAAAGGAGATACTATTCTTGTTTTTACTCAAACAAAACCTAATGTTCTTAACCAAAAGCTTAGTACAACTATTAAGATTACAATTAGTCATATTATTTTGATTAATAATAGTTTGGTAATCATTATTTATTAACACAGTAGATGGAGGTCTTCTATTCGCCATTTCACATGCTTCAAGAATTCCCCTAGCTTCTGCTTTTGCAATAAAGTGAGCCTTAATCTTCTCAGCTTTCCCTTCCAAAAAAGAACCTGCTGAATCATGCAAAATACAAGCATATGACGCTAAATTAGTTTTTGCATTAAATGAAGCATCACAATTTATCTTTAACTGCCCAGAAGGAGGAGGTTTCCATAATGTTACCCCCTTATTCCCCTACTGTTTACTAGTATTCGAGTTTGTTGCACAACATCTTGCATACTAAATCCCTCCTTGTTTTGTTTTTCCTTAGCCACATTCATTTTGATATTATTTTTAGCCTTAGAATTAAGCTCAATAGTTGTATGATATTCATCCTAGGCTAATAAATATTCTTGCACTGGACTCATAGGGTCTGGGTTAATACCCTTAAATATAAACTCATTCCTTGCTTTCCAAATATGCCAGACTATAAAAAAAAGCTATTTCACCCATAGTTTCAGCGTTACCTGTATTCTCAATCATACTGAGTCTCACAAACTGTAACCGTTTCTTAAAATCAAAGGATGGTTCAGTTAATGAGTTAAAACATAGAGGACTTGCAATCCAGGTTGCTCTTGCCCAGGAGCAATGAAATAAAAGGTCCTCAACTGATTCATCAAACTCCCCACATATGCTACACAATGGAGATTGAATAGATTTCCTTAAAAATCTATTCTCAATTGTTGCAAGTCCTCTATAACAGCATTTCCAAATAAATTTTTTGATTTTAGGAATAACTTTTGATTTCCAAAGAAAAAACCAATCTTTAGACTCTATATGAAAGGAAGAATCACCATCTTTTTTATTACCTAATTTTTCTTTATCCTGTTGAGCCCTCCATTGCTTTAAATACATCCCCTTGACTGTAACATCCCCACAAATAGACCCAGTCCAGTGAGGGGTGTCAAAACAGTAGTAGGAAGGAATATGTACTTTGCAAATGGTTGCTACGATCTCAGGGTTAAAGATTGAATTCAATTTGATCAAACCCCACTGGTTTTTATCAGAAGTAAGAAGGTCCGAAACAAATTCAATATTACACTGATCAGGCTTTCTCAAATTTTGAATATTAGGAATCCATGAATTTTTCTATACATTCACTAAATTACCATTTCCAATTGACCATCTCATATTATCTTTAAAGCAATTTCTTCCAATAATTATACTTTTCTAGGCTTAAGAGCAATTATTTCCCAAATTAGCTTCAAGAAAATTTAAATTTAGAAAATACTTGTTTTTTAAAATTTAAAAAATAGAGAATTTTGATTTTTAAAATTTTTCCACGCATTAGCGGTTAGTAAAGTTTCATTTTGGGTGTAAAAATCTTTAAATTCAAGACCCTCATCTTTTTTATCTTTTTTAAGGTTCATAAGAGTTTGAAATCTCTTTTCCCCTTGTATATATGTTGTGATATATAGTTAATTGATGAGGAGAGCCAGGTGGGTGGCGCCTATGGTATTCATGTGTAGCTTCATGCAACCAGTAACTCCCAAGCAGCTCAACAAACGGAGAATATAAGAGAAAACTATGGGAAATTCTTACGTAAACCATGCCCATATGTAGGGCCATGGTTTTAGTATTAAACTAATACTTTTCTTACAGTCAAGGAAAGAGAAATATAAGAATGATGATTTTAGTTTTTCTTTTTTTTTGTTTTTAATTTCTCTTTTCGTTATAGATAGAGGTAGAATTAAAAATAAAGTTTACTCTAAGTCTCTAGCAGAAACAAAAGAGTTACAAGGTGACTTTAACAAAATATATTTATAACTTAAAAAAGTAATAAGAAAAATTAGTAAGATTTTTTAAATTTAAATAATTATTTATATAATAGACAAGTTAATTATAAAAAAAACAATAAATATAAAAGTATTTGGATAGACATAAACTTTATTAATTTCTTATGACAGCAGATTCAAAATAAAAAAATATTATATGAAAGATTTTAAAAATAGGGAAGAAAAATTATTTTGAATAGGTAGATATAGCCAATAGATAACTCGAGTTATAGGCATTTTTACCTAAGGACAAAAGTGATGGCCACTTTCAAAGGAAGCAGGGGCGGATGTGCCCCAGCCTATCCAGCCCACTATAATTTAATTTTTTTTTTTTTGAAATAGATAAAAATATAATTAAAAAAATTATAGCATAAAATTAGCCCTCCTTAACTTAAAGTTTAGAGATTAATTCTATCAAATAATAAAATTTAATGACTAAATTGAAACGTAAATACCATTAAATATTCAATTTCTTGGTTCGTTTTAATTTTTTTCATAGATTTTTTTTGTAATTAACTCTTAAATATTTTAAAATTTTTTATTTGGCCCCCTAAATTTTAAAGTTTATTTTATTAGACTTTAAATTATTTTATTTATAGGATTTTTTGTCTTTTTATAACAAAATATATGTTATTTTATATAAAAAAAAGAAATTTATCAGATTGTCAATTTTAAAAAATAATATCCAGACTTATATTGCAATCTTTACACAATATATGGATTTATAGTGCACTTTAGCATTATATAAAGATCAATCTAGCAATTTTTGCATAATATGTAGACTTATCGTGCAAATACGGTAAAATAATTTTTTAAGTTATAAAAATATTTTAATATAGTCACCTTTCCTTTTAACTCTTTCCTTTCCGTTACAGTAAACATTTTTTTTTATAATACAAAATCTTATAATGAAAAGAGAAATAAACTTTAAAGAAAAACTAAAATCATCTTCTTTTATTTCTTTTTCCCGCCGAATGTCAGAAAAGTATTAGTTTTAATACTAAAACCATGGCCCCTAATATGGGCATGGTTTACGTAAAAATTTCCCGAAAACTATTGGCGTTTTTTGTCGTTTAGGTGGTACTTCTTTTCGTCTTTCTTTTCATCAATGCATATGCATGGCATGGTGCTTCCCTTTGGAACAAATTTTAAAATTATTTTATTAAAAAAATTAAGATTATGATAAAGTAAAATAATTTTCTTTCGTACATATTTAAGTGTTTAATGTCTTTTTAAATCAATATGACAAACCAACTTTCCATTTAAATTATACAATAATTTAGATAAAAAGATTATTATAATACTCTAATTATAGTTGTTGTCTTTGACCATATATATATATTTATTCTCATTTAAATCAAATATTATCATAGATGTGAAAATCCACCTACTAATAATTTCATCGCATACGCACGTCCGGGATTCTTTTTAAAATCATCATAACTAATTCTAAAAAAATCAAAAAAATCAAAAAATTGCATTTTTAGATGATACAAATTAATATTTACGTCTATGATTATTTTTTAACTTTTAAATTTTTTTGATTTTGATTTTTTTAAATGGGATTTTGTTCTATCTGTAATTTTAAGATTTAGATGAATTTGTCTCATCTCTATTCTAATATCGAGATGAGATTTGTCCCGTCTCTATTGAATAACTAAGATGGGATTTGTCATCTCTATTGTATAACTAAGATGAGATTTGTCCCATCTCTATTGTAAAACTAAGATAGATCTATCCCATTTGCGATTAAAACTTTCCACCATCACCACCACGACCCCCCAACACCACCATCACTTACCACCACCACCTTTACCTACTACTAATTTCATTACACACGTGCGCGTCCGTGAATTTTTTTTAAAATCGTTATAACTAATTCTAAAAAAATCAGAAAAAATAAAAATTCGCAGTTTTGGATAAAACAAATTAATTTTTACGTCTATGATTTTTTTTTGAATATTTTTGAGTTTTATGAATTTTTTAATTTTTTTCTGTAGTGAATTTCATGTTTGCGAAAAGAAACTTCACTGTTTTCATGTTTAAAACAGTAAATTTCGTGTATGCAAAAAAATTAAATAAAAAAATCATAAACGTAAATATTAATTTGTTTTATCCAAAAATACAAATTTTTTATTTTTTCTGATTTTTTTAGAATTAGTCATGACGATTTTAAAAAAAAATTCACGGACGAGCGCGTGTGTAATGGAATTAGTATTAGGTGGTGGTTGTGGTGGTTGAGGTGGTGGTGGTAGTTGTAATGGTGGTTAAATACATAGTAGTGGTGGTGGTGGTGGTGGTGGTTGTGGTGGTGGTGGTGGTGGTGGTGGTTGTGGTGGTGGTGGTGGTTGTGGTGGTGGCTATAACCCTATTATTTGTTTAATGTTTAAAAATAAATATTGTATTAAAAATAATATTATTTAATAATAAAGGTAGTAAAGATATAAAAATATAAAATAAATATTTTCTATAAATAATTATTTTATTAGGTATTTTTTTTAAATAAATTATTAAAGACTTAATTTAACAATTATGTAATTTTATTAGGTTTCTTTTAAAAAATACCTCTATTTTTAATTAATAACAATAAAAAGGGTAAGAAAGTAAAATGGTAATAAATTTTTTATTTAAATGGGAAACTAAATAATCTAATTAGGAAGAAATAATGACCTGTCAACTTTTAGACATAAACTTTCCTAATCATGATTTAAATGGGTATTTTCTCTTTAAGTTTTGATATATTTAATTTTTTATTATAAACCTGCCTTATTTTCTAAATGTAAAGTAGCATTGTTTTTGTTGAAATACATTTTTTATTTATCCACCTCCTTAGTTATCTTAGTCACGTTACCACCTTTGCAGAAACCGCCACTACCGCTTAAAAAAAAATATCTGGTCAATAACACCTCTGTCTATAGTCGCTGCCACCAGCATCACCATATTTTTTTTAATTCGGCAAACAGTACCTCCGACCACTGCCATTGCCACCACCTCCAGTTTTTTTTCTAGTAAGGCAGGACCTCATGCCACCTCCACCACAATATTCAGTCGCCGTTGTCGCTGTCACCACCACCAACTTGGAGAAGTTTTATTTTTTAGGTCAACAACACCCATGACCACTACCTCCGTCGATCTTCGACGAATAACTCTGAAAATAGGGAATTCTCTATTTGAAAACATGAAATTCCATGTTTGTAAATACAAAATTCCTTATTTGAAAAGGGTGATTTCCTGTTTTATGCCGTTTCAGACAAGTTTTTCATGTCTAAAAATTTCATGATTAGAATAAAAAAATTCATTATTTAAAAACTGTTTCAAATAAAGGATTTTTTTTTTAACCTTTTTCAAACAGTTAATTTCTTGTTAAAAACTATTTCAAACGCAGAGTTCTGTATTTTAAATAAAAATTCCATGTTTTGCAAAATTGTTCGAAATTTATAACAAAAGTTTAACTCTAATTCAAATTGGGAATCTCCTATTTTAAAATTATTTCAAATATAAAATTCCCTATTTTTGGAATTACTCATTTGAGATTGTTTCACACAGAGAATTTTTTGTTTTCAAACATGAAATTCTTTGTTTTCGTAGTTGTTTGTCGAAGATCGATTGCGATTTTGCCCGAAGGTGTTGATGGCTTAAAAAAATAAAACTAGTCGGAGTTAGTGGTGGTGGCACTGATAACGGTGGCTGGAGATGTTGATTGCCGGAAAAAAAACTGGCTGGAATTGTTAATGGTGTAGGCGTCAGTGGTCGAAGGTGCTACTTGTAGCAAAAAAACTGGCAGAGTTGGTAATTGCGGCGGCGGTGGCTGGAAGCGCTGCTGATTAGATTTAAAAAAAAAAATTGGTTAGGAGGGGTGGAGGTGGCTGGAGGTGCAGTTGGCTGGATTTAGAAAATAAGTTGGGGTGGTGGTGATGATCGTAACGGTAGATAATATTAGGTTATACATTAGAGTTAGAATGTCTTTTAGTAATTGATATAGAACTTTTTAGGATCTAATTTATTTTTTATATCTTTTGAGTACATAAATGGGGTTGTGTTAATATTATGGGTAATTTTCTATTTTTATAATTCATTAGGTTTTAGTGTGCACACTTTTTTTTGGTTTAGGTAAAGGTGTGGGTGGAAATCGGAAGAAACGGATCTGAAAAAAGGTATTTCGAATAAATTCCTATTTTTTTCGGAATAGCTTTTTTCTGTTCGAATTCCTATCCAGTTTTTCAGAACTGGGAAAAATAATTCTGAATTCGGAATTTGCCAGAAATTCGGAATTTCGGAATTTGCCGGAAATTCAGAATTTTGGATTCGGAATTTGGAACTTTTGTTTCGGAAATTGCGTGACTAAGGATTGAAAACCGGAACAATAGTTTATCACTTACACGAAAATAGTTAAAAATAAAACTTATAAAACTTTTCATGTAATAATAGTTAAAAAGTATAACATATAAAACTTATAACAAAAGGTAAAAAACAGTAACAAAATATTAATATAGTGTTGTGTTAGCCTTAGGTTTTAGTATCCGGTTTCATTGTTTTTCTTTATTTTATGAAAATAAAAAAGTTAATTATTGTGTTTCAACGTTTACTTTTTCAATTCATCTTTTCTTATGAAAATTTCAACCTTTCCAAGTGCATACTTTTTTTCTTTATATTAATATTTATTATTTATTTAATATGGGAAATGTAAAATCAGAAATAAAAATCGGAAATATATTTCGGAAATAAAATCGGATCGAAAAACTCAGAAATTTCGAAAATTTATATGTAGTTCCAATTCCGATCCGATTTTTTCAGAAAAATTGGAAATCGGAATTTCGAAACCTTAAAAAGTTATTCCGAAATCGGAATTTTCGGATCAAAAAAGTCGGAAATCGGAAATTCCGGATCCGATTTCCACCCCTAGGTAAAGGTAAGTGAACACTATTTTTTCGTTTAGGTAAAGGTAAGAGTAAAATGGAGTAAAAGTAGTATACAATACATTTTTTAAAATTGAAAGTTTAAAGTTGTATTTATCTACTCATTAATGAATATTTTAATGAGTTACAATTAAAATTTCACTATTATCCATAAAATTATGATGTGGGGTACAAAACGAATAAAATAGAAAAATGTATAATTTTGTTATGAATAAGTTATTAAAGTGGATGTCCAAAGGCCAAAGGTCTTACTATTTATTTCTTACATATGTGGCAAGTGAATAGTCATTTGTTATCCTATAAATATAAGGCTTTGTCTTTTGTAATGAGACTAGTGATCTTGTGAATACATGAAACAAATTATCTCCATCTTTATCTTCTTCTTTAGTTTATAATGATATTTCTCTCTCTATAATTCTCCATCTAGTTTAGCTTATATTATCCTAGTTTATAACACGTTATCAGCACGAGTCTCTGCCGATCGAATCAAGGAAGAATATTTCCAGGTATGATTTATATTGTTCTAATTTATATATATTCTTTTCACAAAGAAAATAAGAGGGGGAAACCGATAAATATTATATGGACTTCCATTGCATCATATACAATAATATTATACTATTCAAGCAGATAAATGGGTTATCACATTAGAAAAAAAAGAGGCTTGAAGCCTATATGTAAATATAGTTTTGAATAGCTTGAAAATGAAACAAGATGTTTTTCTAGGCTTGAAGCCTACAATGCCCGAAACATGTAAAATAACTGTATAAGCATGAAAAAATAATCGTATAGGCTTGAAGCCTAAATTTTATATTATAGGCCCGAAGCCTAGAAAATAAAATATATGCCCGAAGCATAAAATCGAAAACTTAAAGACCGGAAATTATATCATATGGAGTAACATATGTGTGCTTTTCAATGGAATGTTGAATTTTAATAGTGGCTAGTCATATGCCTTATCTAAAGTGTAACAACAATGATTATTATTGTTTTTTTTTATATACGGCTCTACTATGAAAACAAAAAAAAAATTGTAAGACTATGATGTTTTCCAAAATAAAAGTTTTGATTTGGATAAATCAACTCATAGGCTCGAAGTCTAAAAAATAAATCTATATGCTTGAAGCATAAAAGCAAATTATCTAAAGGCTTGAAGCCTAGATCAAATTTTAAAGGCTAGAAGCCTATATTAATTTTTGTTAAAAAAATAAATAAAAAATTACACAAAAAAAAATTAAGGAATAAAATGTAATTGCTAATATAAATTTAAATGACTATTTTTCATGAATTTCCTTAATATTGAAAAATCATGAAAGAATTAAATCGAGAAATAAACTAGACATCCATGAAGGGTGCAATGAAATTGTATGTCCGAACGAAATTATCTCTTTCAAGAAAAAATTACAACAAACTTTATATGCTAGAAGCACAAAACAAATTTTATAGGCTCGAAGCCTAAAAACAAAATCTCATATCCCATAAGTATAAAATTAATCCTATTGGCCTGAAACCTTAATTGTTATAGGCCTGATGACTAAAGAAAAAAAAATGCCTGAAGCATAATATTACTATTTAGGTCTAAATCTTAAATGAAAATATTTATGCCGGGAAGCATAAATTGAGTATTTTTTACATGAAAGTTATAACAAATCTCAGTAGACCAGAATTCTATTTAATGGATCGAGAATTAAAAAAAAAGTAGGTCTGAAGCAAATAATACTTATAATGAATAACTCATATGGGTTTCATGAATATTTAAGAATGGTATTCTTTTTTCCAAATAAAAGGAATATAGATTATCTTTTAAAAGACTTGATGATGAAATTATTCCAAGTTTTATGAACCCGGAGTTCGTTGAATACACGTTAATAGAGATACTTGTATGAACCGGAGATTTGTTCATATATATAACTCCTGAAGCAATATTATGAACCGGAAGTTCGTTAACAAAATGATTTTATTCATGAAAATGACATAAAATTAGGGGGAGATAAGTTGAACTACATAATTTTATGAAGTGCAAAGTTTGCATGGTAAGAGGTTCGAACCTACACCCTCCCTTGTAAATGTTTATAGTCTTACCATTTGGACAATCTAGTAATTTGTTATTCAATTGGACAAAAAGAAATGTTAGTACAGTTTCAGGTACTATTAAATTAAGTGAGGATTTCAAATAGGAAAATGTAATATTACCGGGTAGAACAAATATACTTCTCATTGTATCAAATCACGCATATACTCCTGAAGTAGCTATAACGTGAATAAAGGTTTTACAAAATACTATGAGATTGTTTGTCTCGTAAGCAAGCATAGTAATGAATTATTGATATAATCATAATTCGTGTTCCATTACATAATACTATTACCTGAAGTGATTAAAATTACATTCCCTAAACGAATGCAATAACTTTCAAATGCGTATCAAAATAAACATTGTGGTGACAAAATTTGATAAAATAAAATCACATCAAAACCATTCCATGTAGTGGATGGAATTGCATTCCTTGTAACGATTGTTAAATTATTTAATCTCTTTGAAAATGGATATGTAAACAAACTGGTAGGGTTAAATATGATTAATATTGTATTCTCTGGCTAAAAAAAATTATTCATTATAGTGAATAAAACTGTATTTCCAGAAGAAAATGCTAGGTCTTCTAATGTGTATTGGAATCAGCGTGGTGGGGATCATAACTCCACCCGAGTTGAAAATCATGATAGTGTTTCAGAGTTTACTTTGTTGGTATGTTTTTTGTAAAGTATATATGATTTTTATGTAGACATATATGATTGTATTTTACTAATGAGGCGATGAACAATATTTACCGTGAAAAAAAAGTTAGAAGCAAAGCAAAGAGAAAAAAGAGGAGGCTAATTGAATCATGAGAATACAAAAGAAAAATGGAATAACTTTTCTATACTTCCAAACTTCAAGGTTACACAATTATTCTATTGAAATAGATATTATTGTAGTTAAAAGTATTTTGAAAAAAAAGATATGTTAAGACCTCTTACAGATTTCATGTCATGAAAGTACTCCTGAAGTAGTAATATCGTAAGTAGAGTTTTATCCCAATATTAGGGTTTAACATTCTATATTCTTGTAAACTATAACGTTTCATTCCTCGAAGTGAATGGAGATACACTCTCTAAAGTGAATGTAACTATTTTAATTATCTAAATAAATAGATGTGTAGATGACAAAACAAGTGAACTAATGTTGTATTTCCTGATTGGAAATTATTCCCCTGGAGATATAGAATCAAATTCTCTTAAGCAAATTCATTATTTCCAGCTTCTACAAAAACTGACCTGGAATGACTTAAATACTGTTTTTCGTAGCTAAAAATCATTCCTTGAAGTGAATAGAAGTGCGTTTCTGGAAGAAAATGCGATGTCTTTCAATGTGTCTGAGATTGACATCTTGGTGACCCAAACTCCAGACGAGGTTAAGGTAAGAAAAATAATCATTACCACCAGAAGTGGAATAATAAGGAATATCTTGAAAGTAAAAGGTCACGGTAAATAAGCCATCACGAAATGATAAGCATGAATATTATCGATAAAGTGGAATTATATAGTGTTTGCGTACTCATGGAATACTAAGACATTTTGTTGATCTAATTAAAGGTTTTTGGATGCTCAAAAGTTATGTTACCTTGTGGTACAAAATTGGAAAATTATGTTAAAAGTAAATCCCGAAGAAATTTACTAAATTTAAAGGATAATATCCAAAATTAGTATTTGTATAAGTCACAAGTGTCCGTAACAATGTATATCTTTTGCATTATTTACTAAAAGTCTCACCAGAAGTGTGTATGAAAATAAAATATGCTATTTCTTTGGGGTTATATAATATACAGATTCGAGCAGTTGAAACACTCATTGTGCAAAAGAAAAGATGTCATAATCCAAAGAGCTTTGTATTTTTAAATGACTGATTTGGTCAACTACTGATAGTAATGATATGTCGACTAATAGATTACTTACTTGGTATCTACTTAAAAGAACCAGAAGATTCATTTTACCAAGTGAGTACCCCCCCCTTATTAGGGGGAGAGACAAGTCAACCTGAAGTTGCGTAACATATAGACGAGGCAACTTGAAGTTGGATGATGTATGGTAGAATGCAATTTATTATATCATTTATATCCACAACTAAAGAATAGGAACTTGAAGTTAAAAGGAACTCTATTTGAAAAGTATTGCAAATAATATACCTAATACATTCGCAAGTAGAATATATTCAAAATCCCAGAATATGTTGTAAACGCTCCAACATAGATTACTGTCTCATATAGACACATAAAAAAAAAATATTCCAGCGAATGTATCAAACCAACGCATGAAGCGTGTTAAACCTGTAATGCATATAACCAACACATGAAGTGTGGTAAGCCTGTCGATTTAAAGTATACCATGCCCCAAAGAAGAAAATCTCATGAGTAAATGATAAAATGGTAAATATTATGGAATGTGCACTCCACGCGACACGACAGGAATTATTAAGTCAACTAATGTTGGCACATGAATTGATCTTAAAGGAAGTAATGGCCATTGAAGAACCTAGGTACCTAAATACAAGAAAAGTTATGTAGATTATTAGTCTACTGAAAATAGTTAAATCTGTTAGAATAGTTTATGGGATTAATATATTTTCATTTAATATAGCGCTTAAAATAAATAATAAGGATCCTAAACCAAAAAGTGGTAATATATGTCTACTACAATAGAAAGTGTAATAGTGAATTTTGAAATCTAAAACACTACTTGTATCACGAAGGTTCCTGCAGAAACCTAGATTTAACTATGAGGAGACGTCCTCATTCTTATGTTATCGATACAGTGTAGTGATTATTAGATGAATATTAAAGTTTTTGATAAACAAAATAGGTGCTAGAAGCATGACATGTGCCCAAACAAGAAAGGTGTTTGAAAGCACAACAAGTGCCTGAAGCACGATAGGTACTTGAAGTACTTAGAGCGTTTAAATATGAAATGATCGAATATTGAGAAGATCCTGAAATAGAAAAGTTCCTGGAGTATAAAAGTTCTCAAAGAACGTAATTTATTTAAATCACAAGAGAAAAGTGTATGAAAATGAAAGGATACTCGGTAATTGTTGTCATAATGAAAAGGATGTGATATTGGCGTATTGTACTCTTTTTCCTTCACTAAGGTTTTTTTCCCACTGGGTTTTTCCTAGTAAGGTTTTAACAAGGCATGAAAATATTCATTGTCGAAGGAAGTATAAACTATTTTATTGATCAAGTAAATGATATTACTATTACTAAATACCCTCAAGTAAAAATCTAGAAGATTTAATAATTAAAGGTTAATTAACGACGACATCAAGTTACAAATATATTTAGAAATATGTAATGTCGTAATGAGGGGGAGAATATATTGAATTCTGCATTTTTTTTCCTTCACCACGGTTTTTTCCCATTGGGTTTTCCTGGTAAGGTTTTAACAAGACAAACTGAATATGTGTCATAACCCCCAAGGATTAGTGTACTCTTTTTCCTTCATCAAGTTTTGTCCCAATGGGTTTTCTTGATAAGGTTTTAATGAGGCATATCTTTCAGTGAATATCCAAGGGGGAGTGGTATGAAATATTTATTAAGTGGATGATTCAACATACCAAAAGAAAGTGTGGTCTATCTCCAACAAGAATATAGTGATGGTATTTTTTATGAGGATATTATTGCTTGTACCACACATAATTATTATGACTACATCAAATGTGACAAAACAGAACATATTTCACCAAAGTCTCCTACACACACGAGCTACAGAAGAATGTGGATATTGACACTCGACAGATACAATCACGTACGACTTTTGTAGATTTTCCTGATGAAATCATTGTCAACCACAATATTCAAGAAGTAGGTCCACAATATTGAAATACGACAACTCAGAGATCTCTTGCCAACATCAGGGGGAGCGTAAACAAGACTGTACTCTTTTCCCTTCGTCCAAGTTTTGTCCCAATGGGTTTTCTTGGAAAGGTTTTAACAAGGCAGCGTTTCAAGATGATTAGTTCTATCTATATGTACTCTTTTCCCTTCGACCAAGTTTTTATCCCACAGGGTTTTCTTGGCAAGGTTTTAACGAGGCATATTTCATAACGGATGGACATCCAAGGGGGGGTGTTATGAATAAGTTATTAAAGTGGATGTCCAAAGGCCAAAGGTCTTACTATTTATTTCTTACATATGTGGCAAGTGAATAGTCATTTGTTATCCTATAAATATAAGGCTTTGTCTTTTGTAATGAGACTAGTGATCTTGTGAATACATGAAACAAATTATCTCCATCTTTATCTTCTTCTTTAGTTTATAATGATATTTCTCTCTCTATAATTCTCCATCTAGTTTAGCTTATATTATCCTAGTTTATAACAAATTTCACTTATTTAATAATTTTCATTTTCAAAAGTGTTGTATATCTCATAGCAAGGTTGTTTCTTACTCGCCATATGTGATAAACCGTAACGGTAAAGGCATCTTCCATACTTTTCTTCTTTGATTCTCCGGGGTTTCAATCTTCTAAAGCCATTTTAGCAAGCTCGATATAGTATTAATTTCTTTTTCATTACCAACCACTTTTGCACTTCATTTAAAATGTCATTAGTAAAAATACATTCGAAGATTAGATGATTGTTCAAAAATATCACCGCATAACACGCAAAATGATTCAACTCCATCTACACCATTATTTCATTTGTTCTAAGTCTCTTTTGTTACATCATCTAAACGATAATTGCATATTTTGGCGCTACGCATCCCACGCGCTATTAGCCCAAGGTATCGAAAGAGATTGGCGGTGAAAGATATCATAAGATTTGTGATATAAAAAATAATACTCACCACTTGAAAGATCGTTGGTATAGGAAAGATCGTTAAGGATGAAGATATTTAAGGTTTCTTGGTAAATTATAGATAAAAAAATATATTCAAGTAATTTTTTGTGCGATTTAGATAAAGCATAATAGGAGCGAGATCTATTTATGTGATAATGTTTTAGAGATTCAAGATATTTA
Organism: Nemophila menziesii; assembly: GCA_029959085.1. Taxonomy (NCBI): domain Eukaryota; kingdom Viridiplantae; phylum Streptophyta; class Magnoliopsida; order Boraginales; family Hydrophyllaceae; genus Nemophila; species Nemophila menziesii. The sequence goes on along the minus strand of JARWIR010000137.1, from coordinate 284,488 downwards.
TAAGAGTTTTGGAGGGTTTTTAAAAGTTTTGAGAGATTATTGATAATTTTAAAGAATTTTTGTTGTATCCTCATATGTAATATGTAATATACTTGATCAATGAGTTAATAAATAACTATTTAACATATTATAGGAAAACATGCGTATAGTTTATTTTTTCTGCGTGTCTGAAGACACAACATACTTTTTTTTTAATAAAATGTTAATGTAGATTACATACTGAGTGGAACGACAACGGAAGAGGATGAAATTTTAATTTTTTGAATTTTGTATGGTGTTTTACAAATATGGTTGTTTCTCACACACAACTTGCGTATACTCTGATCTATGACGTCAAGAAGGTTCAACTATTTCAAATTAAGGAAAAAATTAATGAGGCAACAAACAACTATTTAACATACTAAGGAAAATATGGGTATTATTCTATTTTTTTCTCATTTTTATTTATATGAGAGTACTTTTGAAAACTAAAAAATCAACATCAATTAAGTAAATGAACACCAAAAAAATTATACACCATAACATGTAAATGTTTATAATTAAAATCCAAGATATTAATTATAATGATGATGAAAAAAGGATGATTCTTTGGGAAACACTTGGTGAATGGATGGTTATTAATGGGGACTCTCCTTGTATTTGGTGTGGGGATTATAATGAAATTACTAAAGTTGATGAAAGAATGGGTTGCACTAGCCTACATAAGAGTTCTCATGAATTTGTTGATTGTATTAAGGATAATGGGATGGTTGAACATCCTAGCCAAGGGTGTTACTACACTTGAACTAATAGAAGAATAGAAGGTTTTATATCTAGTAAAATTGACAATTTTTTTATAAATGATGCTTGGTTCACTTGCTTCAAGTCTCATTTGATGGTTGAAGCTCCTGGAATTTCAGATCACTCTAATCTTATCCTCAAAATTCAGGGGAGTTCTAATACTAAACCTTCATCTTTTAAATTTTTTAATGTTTGGATTGATCATGATGAATTTCCGCCTTTGATTGAAAAGGTGTGGAAATATGAAGTTAAAGGGAGTATGATGTATAAAGTGGTGAATAAATTGAAGGAAGTAAAGAAAGCTTTGAAGATCTTCAATAGAAAATATTTTCATCACTCTACTAAAGAAATAATGGAGCTTAAATAGGAGCTTGAGAAGGTACAAATCATGCTTATGAATGGTGATCAATCTATGCTTACTATTGAGAAGGAGCTTAGGGACAAACTTATGCATCTCCTCAATATTCAAGAGGAGATTCTAAAGCAAAAATCTGGAATTACTTGGGCACAAAAAGGTGATTGTAGTACTACCCTTTATCACAAGAGTATCAAGGCTAGAATCACTCATAACCGAGTTGCATCTATTGTGACTGATAATGGTGATATTGTTGTTGATGATGAGGCTATTCATGATGAATTTATTAAGTACTATACTAGTTTAATTGGTACTAAGGATGTATATGAAGAAAATGTTAGCTCTAGATGTTTAAACAAGCTTGTTAATAAAGCTATCACTAAGGAAGAAGAAAAAGATATGGTGAAAGACATTACTAATAAGGAGATTAAAGAAGCTATTTTCTCTATTGACATCTCAAAAGCTCCTGGCCCAGATGGTTTTAATAGTGCTTTCTTCAAAGCTACTTGGAATATTATTGGGGAGGATGTTTGTAATGCTATAAAGGAATCCTTCAAGAATAGACAAGTTTTGAAGCAAATTAATGCTACTAATCTTGTTCTTATTCCCAAGGTTAAAAACCCCACTTCAGTAAAGAGTTTCAAACCCATTGCTTGTTGTAATATCCTCTATAAAGCTATATCTAAAATCATTGCTAATAGGATGAAGAAGAGTCTTGAGAAGATTATATCTAAAAATCAAGCTGCTTTTGTGGGAGGTAGAAGTATTTCGGATAATATATTGGTTGCTCAAAGTGTGGTGACAGGTTATGATAGGAAGGACTTGAGTCCAAGATGTACTTTAAATATTGATCTTCAAAAGGCTTTTGATACAATTAATTGGAGGTACTTATTCCAACTACTTCAAATCATGGGATTTGATAAAAAGCTTATATCTTGGGTCAAGATGTGTATTTCAACACCTATGTTCTCTTTGTGCATTAATGGTAGTGTGTGTGGTTATTTCAAAGGAGAAAGAGGACCAAGACAAGGTGATCCTTTATCTCCTTATCTATTTGTTATATGTATGCAAGGTTTCTCTTCTATTCTTGAGAAAGTGGCAAATAATCAAGCTTTTACTTATCACCCTAATTGTGCTAGAATGGGTTTGAACCACCTTATATTTGCGGATGATTGTTTAGTTTTCTTTAATGGTGATAAAGACTCGGCTATGAGACTAAAACAAGGCCTAGATCTCTTCTCTAGACTCTCCGGCCTTAAAATAAGCCCTGAAAAGAGTGAGCTTTATATGGGAGGTTGTAACAAAGTCCTTCATGATGATTTGAGTTGTATTCTCAATGTTAAAAAGGGCAAACTTCCTGTTAGATATCTTGGGGCTCCTTTAACTACAAAAGGTCCTAATAGCCTAATGTGTGCTACCCTTATTAATAATATTGTGGGAAGTGTTGAAGGATGGATGCATAAATTTATTACATTTGCGGGAAGGCTTCATTTAATCAAAAGTGTTTTACAAAGTAAAGCAAGATATTGGTGTAATGTAATGATACTTCCAATGGGAGTTATTCATGAGATAGAATCACTCTTGAGTAGGTTCCTTTGGAAAGGTAATACTAATGATTTTCATGGTGCTAAAGTGGCTTGGAAAGAATTATGTCAAAGCAAGGAAAATGGAGGACTAGGCATACCTAATCTTCTCCAAATCAATCAAGTTGCTATACTTAAAGCTTTTTGGAGAATGTATGGCTATAAAGATAATATTTGGTCTCAATGGGTCTACTCAAATTGGCTAAGGAACAAGAGTATATGGAGCATTACATGTGATAATAGTCTTCCTTGGACATGGAGAGTTATGCTTAATGTAAGGTACCTTGCTTTTAAATATATTATACATGAGGTTGGAAATGGCAAGAGAACCTATATGTTAGATGATAGATGGATAAACGGGAAGTGTGTAGGTGATATTTGTGAAAAAAGGATACTATCTCTTTGGGTAATTACAATATAAACAAAAAGGTGGTGGACTATTATGTGGGGAAGAGGTGGAGATTTCCACCTAGGCTTAACAAGGTGTATGAGGTGGTAAAGGATATGGTGCTTAATGATGAACATGACACTATAAGATGGGGAGATAAAGGCTTTAGGACCTCGGATGTTATGTATGATCTAAGGGGTCCTAATGAGAAAACTAAATGGTATAGTGTGGTGTGGCATAAATGGAGTATGCCAAAACACAAGTTTTGTGCTTGGTTAATTTGTAAGGATAGGTTAAGCACAAAGGATAGGCTTAGTAAGTGGGGTATGGAAGTGGATAAGATGTGCAACCTTTGCTTTGAAGATCATGAATCTAGGGATCATTTATTTGTGAAGTGCAAACTCACTACTTTGGCTTGGAAGGAGATTTGTGCTCTTCACAATTGGCACAACTCGGGTAATACTTGGGAAGAAATGCTTGATTTTATGCTTAAATTTAGTGGTAACACCTTAAAAGATACTATATCTAACATTACTTTTCTTAGTTTTCTTTATTGTATTTGGGATGTGAGGAATAAACAAGAGTTTAAGAAGATATATCCCAAATATGAGGATATTGTGAAAATAGTTGTGAAAGATGTTCAATATACACTTTGGAATAGAAAGCTATTTAAGAGGAGTGTTGAGAATATGAGATTGGTGGCAAGATGGAAGCTACATGGAGTACTCAAGTGAGATGGGACCTAGTATAAGACTTTAGCAATTGTTGTATAGGGTTTCCTAGCAATGGTTGTATAGGGTTTTTTTACTTTACTTTGATTTATTTTATAGCAATGGTTGTATAGGTTGTTTGCAAGTTGATAGGTTTATTTTCTAGTAAATGTTGTATAGGGTTTGTTTTCCTAGCCATGCTTGTTTTTGAGTCAAAAACAAGTAGGGGTTTGATTTGTACTTGTCATTTTGTGAATATAAAATGGTAAGTTTGATAAAAAAAAAAAATCCAAGATATAATTACATTAATTTTCAGCCTAATTACAAATATGACATCAACTACACCCTCCGTTACTTCATGCGATCTAAAATATCTAATTGCTATATGGTAATGATTTTAGGAAAGGAATACACTATTCTATTCCTAGGAGTTAAATTATACATAATTTTCATTACATTATGAAATGTATTCTCATGAATATGGCAATATTCAGTTCACCCTTATCATATTTCTAATATATTAGAAGAGTTATTAACCTATTAGACAAATATATAAAACCCACCCAACTGTTGTAAACAGGAGAGAAAGAAAGAGAAGAGTTTTGTTTATTATCAGAGAGGGTATAGATTACATAGTGGGAGCTCCTATTTATAGATGATAGGAGACCCTAAACCCTAGTGTTCATGGGCTTGACTACTAGCCCATGGGCTGGAATGAATATCCACTAAATGGGTTTATAACACTCCCCCTTGGATATTCAGTCCCTAAGAATATGCCTCGTTAAAACTTTCCTAGAAAAAACCTAGTAGGAAAAAATCTAGTGAAAGAAAAAGAGTACATTTCTTTATACGCTAACTAAAACCACCTCATTAAAAACCTTTATCAATAAAACCTATTAGGACAAAACTTTGATGAAGGAAAAGAGTGTAGTGCGTATGTCTCCCCCTCTTGTCAGACTCTTAAGAAAGATCTTGAAATCCTTGCATTCTAATCTTGTGTATAAATTTCTTGAACGTAGATGTAGGTAATGATGCCTTTGTAAATAAATCGTCCAAATTGTCACTTGAGCAAATTTGATGAACATCTATTTCATATTTCTTCAAGATTTCACGTCTAAAGGATAACTTTGGAGAGATGTGTTTGGTTCGATCACCTTTGAGTAGCCTCTTTAGTCTTCAGTGATACAAGTAGCATGTTGTTGGACTCTGATTACTAGTTGAAAGATTTCATGTCCCTTAAATATTTAATTTTGAGAATATGCCTCATTAAAACCTTTCTAAGAAAAACCCGATGGGACAAAATCTTAGTAAAGGAAAAAGAGTACAATATTCTTCAATACGCTTATATAAATTGCCTCATTAAAAACCTTGCAAGGAAAACCCAGTGGGAAAAAACCTATGCTAAGGGAAAAAGAGTGCATTGCGTAAATGTCTCCCCCTGATGTAAGTATAACACAATGGTATATAACTTGAGACATTTAATGGGAGTAATAATAATACGACATAAATTTGATCGACACTTCATTCATATATTATGATTTAAAGTGCTCAACGTAAGACTTATATTAAGTCTTTCATAGAAATAATAGCAAATAAAAGTGCATCCACCACCGGAGACTATATCTCTTTAATAAATATATTATGTGTGCTACAACATACTATCATATATAGTGACTCCCCTTTGTAGCACATTCGTTTTACAATTGTAAAAATTTCACGTCGAATAAAAATATTTGCTTTATTTATGTCTTTCTACTGATGGCCAGTCAGTTTATTTAGACATTTTAATAAAATAATCCTCGATTTCATTCATATATTAATAGTTATTACGCGTATATAAAAATAATCCGATCATGATCAATTTCTGTTAGGTTCCAATAATTTAAAGTAGTAAAATAACTTATTGAGATCTCAATATATAGTCAGGTACCTGATACTCAGTAGGAGTATTTTAATTTTCAGTTATATACACTACTTTGACATTTATAAGATGTCAAAAGGTCTCATAATTAACAACTTGCTCATGTTGTTGCTCCTTTATGCTATCTTTGGAACCAGATAGATCTATTGCGCTTTAAGCGTACAATAGTCTAATTTTATAAGATAGCTATTTTGAGACATAAATTTAATCAGGAGCATTGATAACTGGTTATTGTGACTTAATCACTACACCTTTACAATATTTTTAATTATTTGTATGATTGTACGAGGATCAGTATAAATGGTGTGTTCTTATATTCCAGTTATTCTTTTTAAATCTCCCCTTATCCAGAGAATAACTTAAATAACATGTATTCTCAGATTCCATCCTTTTACGCGGTGGTGGAGCAATTGTAACGTAAAAATTGCGCAGCTAAGATATTATGATGAAATAATTTTTATCTTGTTGGTCTTTGACCAATAGGGAGTAATTATTATGAGCAATGGTCATAGCATGTCGTCATAGAAGATTCAATAGTTAAGTTTGCTAGATTCGTATATATCCCTTGATTTCGTCATGAAAAAAAAATAGATGCTTTAATATCAAAATGATTTGGGACACAAATTTTTGTTTGGACATAGCCAGTTGATAATATGTATTTGATCATCTAGATCTTTAATTTTTTCAATTGTGAATTTTCACTAATATCTATATTATCAAAAAAAATACAGATGATGATATTGGCAAGATAAAAAACAATGATACGTTACCAAATGTAAGCGATAGTGATCTGCGTTATTTTGTTCGTCGCATAGGATCACAATAACAATTTAATCTCCAATATTGTAGAGTAAAAATTACACAAGAGTAAAAAAAATGCTTATTGAATTATATTCCTCAAAAAGCTTATTTTTGGTTCTTCAAGAACTTTATACATAATTCCCATTATCATATATCATTTGAGTTTTGGATAAATGTAAATCTTGGAAGTACAATACAAACTTTTTCAAACCCTTCTATTAGGTTGGATGTACCAGATACGGTATTGACATTTGCTTTAGAAGTTTAAAAATAAGAGAAATGTATTTTATTTCTTAGGTTATGCGAATGAAACACAGATTAAGTGATAGGTTATGCGATATATATGCATAAAATATATCTTTAATCATCCTATATTTTGTCATTTGTTAACCGAAATATGAACTATCCTATAAAAAATATGAATTATTTCATATTATGACCTCGTGGAGGATTCCAGTCATATACAGAAATTTGATTATTTCAGTATAGGTTATACAATATCAGCGGATATGTATAAAAATGTGTGTATTTTTCTCATAAATACTAAAAAAACGTATTGTGTCAATAAATATGCAATAGATCAATAAATCAGATGATTTCTTTTTATTTTGAGCACTAGTGATAAAAAAATCAATATTCCATTAAGAAAAAAAAATTAATGAAATATCGAGAAATATCGATTTAATTAAAAAAAATCAATTATCTTATATCTGATAATGAATAATTCACAAAAAAATAATGAATTATTTTATATCATGACCTCATAAAAGATTCGTCCACTTATATGTAGAAAAATTGGTATTTTCATATCTTGAAAATCTAATAATAGTATAAGATATTGGCATCTCCACAATATTGAACAGATTTATAGGTTATACGATATTTATTGATCGTATAAAATACATTTTAAAATGTCCTATATCTTGTTTAATTTTCATATAGGTTATACTATATCAAAGGATATGTATAAAATATACCTATATTTTTATTAATAGGTTATGCTATAAGCATAAGATACATATACAATTAAAGTATATGCCCTATTTAATAAACCATTAAATTGGTTTTGTTTTTCAATATGAAAAAATAAATAAATAATAGTAAAGAAAAAAAATGAAAAATGATGTTAATACCCCATGCGTGGGATATGGTGGTCTAATTGATATATGTTTACTATATTGTAACTTAGTAAATACATGTACATCTATGCGTCCAAAAAAAAAAAAAAAAAAAAAAATACATGTACATCTCGACCAAAAAAGAAAAAAAAACACATGTATATCCATGCTAGGATATGTAAAGAATAAAACAATTCCATGCGGAAGAAAAAGAAAAAGGAAAACAAATGTTGTTTTCTGCTATGCCGAAAGAAAACAAATTAAAAAAAAAAAAACATATTAAAGTACATATTGAAATCATGAGTATACACGTTGTTTTCTAATTCTAAGAAAGGCTTCTGCATCTTATACACGTTATTCCATGAACACTGGAATCATGTATATTAGATGTACCGTGTATTATAATAGATAAAAGAATATCTATTTAATGTTTATGTATAAAAAAAATAGGTTGGAAGGAGGCAGATCTATCGTGCTGATAACGTGTTGTAAACAGGAGAGAAAGAAAGAGAAGAGTTTTGTTTATTATCAGAGAGGGTATAGATTACATAGTGGGAGCTCCTATTTATAGATGATAGGAGACCCTAAACCCTAGTGTTCATGGGCTTGACTACTAGCCCATGGGCTGGAATGAATATCCACTAAATGGGTTTATAACACTCCCCCTTGGATATTCAGTCCCTAAGAATATGCCTCGTTAAAACTTTCCTAGAAAAAACCTAGTAGGAAAAAATCTAGTGAAAGAAAAAGAGTACATTTCTTTATACGCTAACTAAAACCACCTCATTAAAAACCTTTATCAATAAAACCTATTAGGACAAAACTTTGATGAAGGAAAAGAGTGTAGTGCGTATGTCTCCCCCTCTTGTCAGACTCTTAAGAAAGATCTTGAAATCCTTGCATGCTAATCTTGTGTATAAATTTCTTGAACGTAGATGTAGGTAATGATGCCTTTGTAAATAAATCGTCCAAATTGTCACTTGAGCAAATTTGATGAACATCTATTTCATATTTCTTCAAGATTTCACGTCTAAAGGATAACTTTGGAGAGATGTGTTTGGTTCGATCACCTTTGAGTAGCCTCTTTAGTCTTCAGTGATACAAGTAGCATGTTGTTGGACTCTGTTTACTAGTTGAAAGATTTCATGTCCCTTAAATATTTAATTTTGAGAATATGCCTCATTAAAACCTTTCTAAGAAAAACCCGATGGGACAAAATCTTAGTAAAGGAAAAAGAGTACAATATTCTTCAATACGCTTATATAAATTGCCTCATTAAAAACCTTGCAAGGAAAACCCAGTGGGAAAAAACCTATGCTAAGGGAAAAAGAGTGCATTGCGTAAATGTCTCCCCCTGATGTAAGTATAACAAATTTACCATTTTTTTACTCACTTAAAAAATCCACATTTTTTATTTTTCATCATTTCTATCTTTAAATTATAATAAATAAAATAAACATAACCTTTTATATATATATATATATATATATATATATATATATATATATATTGAAGTTATAAATGATAAGCTAAAAAAAAGAAAACAAAGTCAAGTAAATATTGAAAAACAATGAAACATAAAATTAAAAACTAATCTCACCTTTAGCAGAAACAAAAGAAAAGAAAAAGTTAAAGAAAAAGAAAAAGTCACTTCAGCTTCACATTGAAAAAAACAAACAAATAGAAATCTCTTCAACCCCACCTCCTTTCTACCAAGCCACTTGCTTTCCGCACAAGAAACCCATCGTCACTCTGGATCCATTATATTATCTACCATCATCAACCTACCTTAGCTATACCATCAACAATTGCACAAGAAAACCGCCACCACCCAGGAACCATTTTTCACCACTATCTACCTGGCTTGACTACGCCATCAACAATTGTAGAACACAAATTATGGTAAAATATTATTTTACAACTGAAAGGACGAGTTTTAGGTTTATGTTTTGTTGTTCCTCAATATTTACTTCTTTTTTTAAAAAAAAAATTCAACGTTTGCAGTTGTATAATTTTTTTTCTTTATCTTAAAATGTATAATTTTATGTTGCAAAGGTTTATATTAGGGTTAATGTGTGTGTTTATGTAAAAATCTAAAAGATATTATCAAGCCACCGTTTTATACCATCATCTCATTGTTTTTGTACTATCAACACATTACTTATTGTCAATTCACTATTTTTGCACTGTCAACCGTCGATTTTGTGATGTCAATCTGTTGTTTTTGCATTTTCAACCCACGATTTTAGCTCCTATTTTCTAATTGATTTTTTTTTGCATATGCAGATTTGACGATTCAAGAAAACTATTTAATTGTATATTATAAAATATGAAAAATTATAGAACAGTTTGGTTTTAGAATAAAGAATAGAGAAAACAGGAGAAGAGGCGACACCTCACTTTAAAAAATGAGATAGCACCTTTTTTTTTAATACATAGGACTCGGAGTCATTTTGACTCCAATGAGATTCGATCCCAGGACCTCTTCGTCTCTACGGAGTAACCTAACCACTAGGCCAACTATCAATCTCAGATAGCACCTTTTAATATATAAGAAAAAAACATAATTGTGAGGCACTGTTTGATTCGTGAAAATAATGGATATTTTCTGTTTTCATTTTCTATATTTTTCAAAATAGTAATAAAACGTGCTTGGCTAAAGCAAATGAAAACATTTTTTTGGAAAATAAAATAAAAATACTGCTATATTGGAGAATGTAAAATCGACGTTTTCCATATTTTTTGAAAATATTGAAAACGAATATGAAAAATATTTTCTGTAAATATAATCTGAAAATGAAAATAGAAAATATTTTTACAAACCAAACAGAGCCTAAAATACATCTTCCTCATTCTCTCGGCTCTTCCTTCTCCGTTTGATAAATATACTCTTCCTTGATTCTCTTTCTTTCATAAAATTGTTTGCCAAAAAAAAAAAAATTAACACCCTACATCAGAGTTCTCAACAGGGTTAATTGCACCTGCCCCATTACGTGTTTCTCCCTCTCTTCTCTGGTACGTTTTTCCTTCTTTTTTACCATCATATACTAGGTTAACTCTAATTTTATAAATTTATGATTTCTGTCTAAAATTATTTAGCCATGTTATTGAAATTCGTCAATTCAAAAATCTGTTAGAGTATTTGTTAAAAGTTTTGTATAAAATTAACGTGTATTACACCATTGGTCCCTTCTATTCTTTTAAGCACATTTTGCTGCACTGTTTGTCTTGACCGTTTTTTCTATAGTATAATTAATAGAAAGCCTGAGATGGGTGTCAAGTTAGCAGTATACTGAACCTAAGGTTGAGGATATTCTCCAACTAGCCTGAGATGTGTTCCAACTTCATGTACCATTGGTCACTGCTACTTTAGCACGTGACTTTTTTTCTGTATTAAGCTAGCGATGTATCACGACTTCATACCATTGGTCTAGTATAGCATTTGTCCCAGCTTCGTATAAAAATTTATGGTTAATTGCATCATTGGTCACTGCTATTTTTGCACACGCGGTTTTTTTCTGAATTAGGGTTAGTTGCACCATTGTCATAGTCGGTATCTGTTAGAAAAATTTATTACATGAAATTTCCGTAATTTTCTTTTCTAAATTTCCTTTTGAACTTTCAACGAGCATTAGAAGAGAAAAATACAGACAAAAGCTAAACTGCTGAAAGAGCAGCAGTGCAATCTTTTCAGGATAAGAGTACTACATATGCTTAAATTTTATACCAAAGTATTATGCGTCTTCCATTTTTACATAAAAGTAAAATCGTACGGATTTTATTATATTGTCATTATAGCAGAAAAAGAATTCTAGACTACAAAGATATAACTCCTTTGAAAAAAAATTCTATTTTGTATCTAATAGACCATAGTAAGAATAAAATACTAAATGTATCTATTGCCTTGTATTGTTAATGCTACTTAATATAGAAGTTCAGTAGTTGAGGTAAAGACAACTAGGCTCTTACTTTGATCTGATTGCCAATTCAGTCCTTGCCTTTCTCTAGATTTTTACTTTTTCATTTTGTGTGTTTCATTTACTTGTAGGTCAAATAGTGTAATTTAAAAACAGACTCTACCAACGGCCTAGTTATTCTTGCAGACTCAGTAGCAACAAACATTGCAATCCATTTTTGACATCATACTATGGGTGAATCGGCCATGTAAATAATATTGAGTCTCAGCTACGTATTTGTTGCATGTTTTTTATCCTATGATGCTCAAGATTGAATTGGAGAAACGCATGTTCTGGTGAGTTACAGGATTGGGTTGGAGACATGTTAAGTGTTGAAACAATGCACCTCTCTGCGACTATCTTTCAAGGGAACTTCCTAGTTCAATTGGCGAGATTCAGTCATTAAAGGTGTTACATATATTAAATAACTCCTTCATCACTAGCTTATCCGAAATGATCGTTGGCCCAGAGAAAAGAACATGCTGGTGTTAGACGTGCAACTTTTGTATCGAGATATTTTTTGCAGTGATCTGTGAACTAGTTTAATGTCAAAGATACTTGAAGCTTTGTAACAAAAAATATAGAAACTTGAATGTACACAACAACTTTTGTAACAACCATTTATTTTGTTATTTACATATCGGACAAAAAATTGACTAAAAAGTAATTGCTAATATGACAAACCAAGACAATATGGAATTCTATAACAATTTAACAGTTCCAAAACAAGTGCTACTATTTTACTGATCACACATATATTACAGACCACATAAAATTAATGTAAAAACAAAATAAAGTTGTAAAACATATGGCTTTATCAAAGTAATTGTGAAGTTAGCCGTCCAACAAGCTTATTATAGATTTTTTTGATCTTGTTTTCTCTAGTTATAATACGTTCATTGATGAAACGAGTATGACTGAAGTGCTAATAGTTGCCTAAAAAAAGTGCTTATAGTAGAATCCTTACCGAGACAAGATTTGGACCCACTACAAAGTTAGCCATCCAATATCTGAGTAAGTAGGTTGACCAGAAAGGGAAGAGTAGTCAATTACTCGCACTTTGTTACGTAAATGAGCAAACGAGATCAAGAAAATTTGTAAAGAAATGCTCACGCGAGCATTATAACTCACAGATCATATTCATCCCAAATCTTATACCAAGGGAGTAGCAGTGTAAAATTAGTACAAAGAAACTGGAAAGATGTGTTTGCTAATACATGACCTATATCAGATGTGTATTCACTTCCTCAATGGACTATATCAGGAAACGCGATAGAAACTAATAAACAAAAGAGAAAAAAGACAGACTGACACAAAATAGAAAATTGCTTTGGCAAGATTCTGCATGTATTTATTGACTGAGGTAATGTTGTTCTTACTTCGAAAAATCACTATCACTAAAAAGCAACATAATGCATGTTAACTAAAAAGAGCTTGAGGAACGTGTCTTCTCAAGCGTCAGGAAACTTCATCCGAAAGAAAGCAATACGTGAACACATTATCTTCCTTGTGAAGATTAAAAACCTTATAATTGGTTTATCTTTAGTATTAATCAAGGCTGAGGTGCCATGGTCAGTTCGAAGTTGTTTGCTCTGACCATGAACATGTCTTGAAATCAGTTAAATGGTAACCATTTTTTGCCTTCATCTGCATCATGTAGTAAAGAGAGCTGCCAAATATTTTTAAACAAAGTAACTGACTTTGAAGAGACAGCAAAGAGCTGTAAGGTTTGACCATCCGCACAAAATCCGAGTGAGGGAAATGCAACTTTCCCTCAGCTATGGTTTCCTTTCCTTGTCACAGATATTTAAACAAACAAGTCTAATATTTGTGTCCATCAATTCTCCAGTTCTAATATTTTTGGTTTAGAACAGCCAAAGAGCTTAGATTCGTATCCCTTTTTCATATGACAAACCAGCCAAGATGCTCGAACATGACTTTATAAAGTTGTATTACATCGCTAGTTTGAGAATATCCTCAGGTTCGATATACTGCAACTTCACACCCATCTCAGGCTTCCTATTAATTATAATATATTTAAAAACGGTCAAGACAAACAGTGCAGCTAACCCTAATTAAAATAAAATGTGCTTAAAAAATAGCATGGGCCAATGGTGCAATGCACCGTTAACTTTATACAAAACTTTTGACAAATACTTAACTAGATTTTTGAATTGATGAATTTCAATAACATGGTTAAAAAACTTTAGAAAGAAATTACAATATATAAAATTAGAATTGACCTAGTATATGATCGTAAAAACGAGGAGAAAAACATACCAGAGGAGGGAGAAGCACGTAATAGGGCGGCTGGAATTAACCCATTGATAACTATGATGTAGGTGTTTTGAGAAAGAAAGAGGATGAAGGAAAGTTTTTTTCTATCAAATGGTGAAAGAAGAGCTTAGAGGATGAGAACAGTGTACTTTACAATTATGTTTCTTTTTTCTAATGGACTATTAAAAAATTTATTTAGAAAAAGTACCTACTATAAGATATTTTATAGAAAATAGTCTCATCCCAAATTACTTCTATAATTAAAATTAAAAAAAAATTAGAAAAAAAATTAACAAACACACGCGTGCGTCCGTGATTTTTTTTTTTTTTAAATCGTCGTAACTAATTCTAAAAAATCAAAAAAATAAAAAATTTATATATTTGGATAAATTAAAGAGCCAATTGTTGATTGATGCTTATTAAAAAACTTATTTAGAAAAAGGTATCTAGAATAAGATACTTTATTGAAAACATCCGCATCCCAAACTACCCCTATATTTAACAATTAAAAAAAAGAAAAAGAAATAAAAAAAACAAACCAAAAACTAATAAACACGCGTGCGTCCATGAAATTTTTATAAAATTGTCATAACTAATTCTAAAAAAATCAAAAAAATAAAAAATTATATATTTGGATAAATCAAATTAATATTAACGTCTATAATTTTTTTCAGAATTTTCAGAATTTTTTAATTATTTCATGTTTATTTCACGGTTTAAAACATAGAATTTCATGTTTAAAAAATGGAATTTCGTGTTTGCGAAAAAAAAATCAAAAAAATCAAAAAATTCATAGACGTAAATATTAATTTGTTTTATTCAAAAATACAATTTTTTTAATTTTCTAGATTTTTTTTGAATTAAATATGACGCGAAAAAAATAAAAAAATTCAAAAATTCATAAAAAAATCAAAAAAATTCATAGACGTAAATATTAATTTGTTTTATTCAAAAATACAATTATTTTTTAATTTTCTGATTTTTTTTTTAATTAGTTATGACGATTTTAAAAAAATTTCACGGACGCGCGCGTGTGATGTAATTAGTAGTAGTAGTAGTTGGTGGTGGTGGTGGTTGTGGTGGTGGTGGTGGTTGTGGTGGCTATAGTGGTGGTTATATACATGGTGGTTGTGGTGGTGGTGGACCCCATTATTTGTTTAATATTTAAAAATCAATATTGTATTAAAATAAATAATATATTTAATAATAAGGGTAGTAAAGGTATGAAAAATATAAAGGGGATGTTTTCTATAAATAATTAGTTTATTAGGCATTTCTTTATAATATAAATTATTGAAGGCATAAAAAAATAATTAGAGAGTTTAATGAGGACGTTATCAACAATAACCTCTAAATTAAATTAATATTTACGTCTATGAATTTTTTGATTTTTTTAAATTTTTTTGAGATTTTTTTAATTATTTTTCCGCAGACACGAAATTCTGCAAAAAAGAAAATCACTATTTCAAACAGTGAATTTCATGTCTGCGAAAAAAATAATTAAAAAAACAAAAAAAACTAAAAAAAATTTAAAAAACTAAAAAAAAATTCATAGACGTAAATATTAATTTTCTTTATCCGAAACCGCAAATTTTTTATTTTTCTGATTTTCTTTGAATTAGTTATGACGATTTAAAAAATTTCAGGGACGCGTGAGTGATGAAATTTGTAGTAGTAGGTGGTGGTGGTAGTTATAACACCTTTATACTTGAATCCTAGTCTTATTTTTAATCCCAGATTTACCACCGTGTATAATTATTTTCTATAACTAGAAGATGGAGAAATTCTTGGGATGATAAATGTCTTTTTCAAGCATGTTTCGTTTAAAAAAAAAGTGAACTAAAAAACTTACGAACAAACAATATAAAAATAAATGAAATCTTACATAGTGTTCTTTCCGATCCCCCACATTCTCGATCTTGATTTTTGAAGCTTCCCAGGAGAGTCTTCAATCTTGATTCTCGATCCAATTATGGCTGAAGACTCTCCTGGGAAGCTTCAAAAATCAAGATCAAGAATGTGGGGGATAGGAAAAAAACTATATAAGATTTCATTTATTTTTATATTGTTTGTTCGTAATTGTTTTAGTTCACTTGTTTTTTTTTTGTTTTTTAAACAAAACATGCTTGAAAAAGACATTTATCATCCCAAGAATTTCTCCATCTTCTAATTATAGAAAATATTTATACACAGTGCCAAATCTGAGATTAAAAATAAGACTAGGATTCAAGTATAAATGTTATTTCAGAACAATACCTCAATTTTTTCTATCATATAAAGAAAATGAAATAAGAATAACATGAATTATAATTAAAGATAAAAAATTAAAAATTGTATCAGATTTATCAATGTGTTAAATTTTTCTTGTTTTGATATAATAAATATTGAGCAATAATCACATAAAAAATCAATTGAAAAATCCATTCATATATTTCTGTTCTATATATAAAAAAGGAATTTACGATAAAAAAATTGAAATATGTGTACATCAGTTATCAAATTAAGTAAAATTAAAGTAAAAAAAGTATAATTTCTTTGAATTCAATGTAGAATCACAAAAAATTATTGAATTATTCATAATATTAACTTTTTTGTTATAAAATAATTATAAGTATAAACAATTAGAATAATAACATAAGTTAAGAATTAAAAATAATTAAATAATCATTATTGTATAAAAATATTTAATTAATAAAAAAAGTTATTTTTTTAAGAATTTGAGGGTGGGCTTGAGCCCACCCATTTATAACATGACTCTTCCATTGGTTATTCATGTTAATATGTTTATCGTGTTAGACAAATAAGAAACAAACTGAAAGTAATTAATATATAGATTATGTGCAATTAGTTTAATTTCGGGAATTGCTAAATTAGTTTACATACTATTTTAGTTAATTGCACTATAGGTCCTTACTCTTTAGCTTATTTCACTCTTTAATTGATAAAATGATTTTTCGGAAACCTAAAGCCAATTATTAGCTTAATTTACTTTATTAATCAATGATTCAAATAATTATTTTTTAAATCGTTCAACAATCTTTAAATTTAAATAACTTGTTAGGGGCATATAACGCAATTAATTGATATATATAAAGAAATAGATTTTTTTAATTTTTTTGTTTGGTTTATTTTTATGGTTTGCTCCGTACTAATTGGAATTAAATAATTTTGAACAAAAACCCAACCCATCTCTTATAAAAGGCTAATAACCCAATAATTTTTTTAAGCTCTACAGGAGAGTCTTCGGGTATGGTTGGATAATTACCGCAAAACAATTCAAAATATAGAGTATAAGACCAAATTGCTCACTCAAACCGCCGCGGTAAATCATGGGACCCACAAAAGTCACACGCTATTTTTAGCGCATAAAAGCTTCCAACGGTCATAAAATGGATATTTAAGGATACTTATAAAAATATAATAAACATTTATACTTGAATCATTGTACGATTTTAAAAAATGGTACCTTAATTTGGGTTCTTCGGTGGTTAATGGCGTAGCTAAACCGAGTCGATGATGGTGGTGAAGAATGGTTCACGCGACGGGGGAGTGTAAAGAGATCTTTTTTGTTGTTCTGTTCCAATGCGAGTGTGAATGAGATGTGTTTTAGGTTTTAGTAAGTCTGAACAAGATTATTGGGCTGAGATGGTTTTTTAAGTCCAATAATAACTTGGGCCTACTCTGAATTATTGGAATGAGTTCATTTTAACTAAGATCTTTAGTACGTTTTTTGCATAATATCGGGGCCTAGCGATTAAGTCCAAAAAATTCTAACTTAATTGGGTTACACTGGAAAAATAAGCCAAATAAATTGTATAAATGTCTATCATATTTTTATAATAATCATACAATGGCAATTTTATGCTCTAGCGTGTGAGTTTTGTGGGTTTGATATATTTTGCATGTGATGGTTTGAGTGACCGGTTTAGTCTTATACTCGTTTTGAATTGTTTTGCAGTAAATATCCAATTATTGTTGAAGACTCTCATAGGAAGCTTCAAAAATCAAGATCGATAATGTGGCGGATCGGAAAAAAACTATGTAAGATTTCATTTATTTTTATATTATTTCAGAACAAAACCTCAATTTTTTCTATCATATAAAGAAAATGAAATAAGAATGACATGAATTATAATTAAATTTAAAAAATTCAAAATTGTATCTGAGTTATCTATGTGTTAATTTTTTTTTTTTGATATAATAAATATTGAACAATAATCACATAAAAAATCAATTGAAAAAAACCATCCATATATTTCTATTCTATATATAAAAAAAGTATTTACGGTAAAAAAAATTAAAAAATATGTACATCAGTTATCAAATTAAGTAAAATTAAAGTGTAAAAAGTATAATTTCTATGAATGCAATGTAGGATCACAAAAAATTATTGAATTATTCATAATTTTAACCCTTTTGTTATTAATTATTATAAGTATAAACAATTAAAATAATTAACTAAGTTAAGAATTTAAAATAATTAAATAATTATTATTGTATAAAAAAAATTAATTAATAAAAAAAGTTATTTTTTTAAGAATTTGAGGGTGGGCTTGAGCCCACCCAATTATAACATGGCTCTGCCATTGGTTATACATGTTAAGATTTGTTTATCGTGTTAGACAAATAAGAAACAAATTGAAAGTAATTAATATATATATTATTGTGCAATTAGTTTAATTTCAGAAATTGCTAAATTAGTTTACATACTATTTTATTAATTGCACTATAGGTTATTACTCTTTAGCTTATTTCACTCTTTGCTTGATAAAATGATTTTTCAGAAACCTAAAACTAATTATTAGCTTAATTTACTTTATTAATCAATAATTCAAATAATTATTTTTTAAATCGTTCAACAATCTTTAAATTTAAATAACTTGTTAAGGGACTATAATGCAATTAATTGATATATGTATATATATATATAAAGAAATAGATTTTTTTTTTAATTTTTTTGTTTGGTTTATTTTTATGATTTGCTCCGTCCTAATTGGAATAAAATAATTTTGAACAAAAACCCAACCCATCTCTTATAAAAGTCCAATAGCCCAATAATTATTTTAAGCTTTACAGGAGAGTCTTCAGTTATGGTTGTATAATTACTACAAAACAATTAAAAAAATAGAGTATAAGACATAATTGCTCACTCAAACCTCCGCGGTAAATCATGGGACCCACAAGTCACACGCTATCTTTAGCTCATAAAAGCTTCTAACGGTTATAAAATGGATATTTAAGGATACTTATAAAAATATAATAAACATTTATACTTGAATCATTGTACGATTTTAAAAAATGGTACCTTAATTTGGGTTCTTCGATGGTTAATGGCGTAGCTAAACCGGGTCGATGATGGTGGTGAAGAATGGTTCAAGCGGCGGGGGAGTGTAAAGAGATCTTTTTTGTTGTTCTGTTCCAATGCGAGTGTGAATGAGATGTGTTTTAGGTTTTAATAAGTCTGAACAAGATTATTGGGCTGAGATGGTTTTTTTAAGTCCAATAATAACTTGGGCCTACTCTGAATTATTGGAATGAGTTCATTTTAACTTAGATCTTTAGCATGTTTTTTGCATAATATCGGGGCCTAGCAATTAAGTCCATAAATTCTTACTCAATTGGGTTACACTGGAAAATAAGCCAAATAAATTTTATAAATGTTTATCATATATTTATAATAATCATACAGTGGCAATCTTATGCTCTAGCGTGTGTGTTTTGTGGGTTTGATATATTTTCCACGTGACTGTTTGAGTGAGCGGTTTAGTCTTATACTCTATTTTTTGAATTGTTTTGCAGTATTATCCAATTATGGCTGAAGACTCTCCTGGGAAGCTTCAAAAATCAAGATCGAGAATGTGGGGGATCGGAAAAAAACTATGTGAGATTTCATTTATTTTCATATTGTTTGTTCGTAATTTTTTAATTCAATATATTTTTATTTTTTTAAACGAGACATGCTTGAAAAAGACATTTATCATCCCAAGAATTTCTCCATCTTCTAATTATAGAAAATAATTATACACAGTGACAAATCTGGGATTAAAATAAGACTAGGATTCAAATATAAAGGTTATTTCTAGACAATACCTCAATTTTTCTATCATAGAAAGAAAATGAAATAAGAATAACTTGAATTATGATTAAATATAAAAAATTAAAAATCGTATCATATTTATCTATGTGTTAAATTTTTCTTGTTTTGATATAATAAATATTGAACAATAATCACATAAAAAAATCAATTAAAAAAATCCATCCATATATTTCTATTCTATATATAAAAAAAGAATTTATGATTAAAAAAAATTAAAACATATGTACATCACCTATCAAATTAAGTAAAATTAAAGTATAAAAAGTATAATTTCCATGAATGCAATGTAGGATCACAAAAAATTATTGAATTATTCATAATTTTAACCTTTTTGTTATAAATAATTATAAGTATAAAGAATTAAATAATCAACTAAGTTAAGAATTTAAATAATTAAATAATTATTATTGTATAAAAAAATTTAATCAATATAACAAGTTTTTTTTAAAGAATTTGAGGGTGGGCTTGAGCCCACCCATTCATAACATGGCTCTGCCATTGGTTATACATGTTAAGATATGTTTATCGTGTTAGAAAAATAAAAAACAAACTGAAAGTAATTAATATATAAATTATTGTGCAATTAGTTTAATTTCAGAAATTGCTAAATTAGATTACATACTATTTTAGTTATTTGCACTATAGGTCCTTACTCTTTAACTTATTTCACTCTTTGCTTGATAAAATGATTTTTCGGAAACCTAAAGCTAATTATTAGCTTAATTTACTTTATTAATCAATGATTCAAATAATTATTTTTTAAATCGTTCAACAATATTAAAATTTAAATAACTTGTTAGGGGCCTATAATGCAATTAATTGATATATATAAATAAATAGATTTTTTTTAATTTTTTAAATTTTTTTGTTTGGTTTATTTTTATGATTTGCTCAGTCCTAATTGGAATTAAATAATTTTGAACAAAAACCCATCCCATCTCTTATAAAAGGACAATAGCCCAATAATTTTTTTAAGCTTTATAGGAGAGTCTTCAGCTATGGTTGGATAATTACTGCAAAACAATTCAAAAAATAGATTATAAGACCAAATTTCTCACTCAAACCGCCACAGTAAATCATGGGACCCACAAAAGTCACACGCTATTTTTAGCGCATAAAAGCTTCCAACGGTCATAAAATGGATATTTAAGGATACTCATAAAAATATAATAAACATTTATACTTGAATCATTGTACGATTTCAAAAAATGGTACCTTAATTTGGGTTCTTTGATGGTTAATGGCGTAGCTAAACCGGGTCGATGATGGTGGTGAAGAATGGTACACGCGGCGGGGGGAGTGTAAAGAGATCTTTTTTGTTGTTTTGTTCCAATGCGAGTGTGAATGAGATGCGTATTAGGTTTTAGTAAGTCTAAACAAGATTATTGGGCTGAGATGGTTTTTTTTAAGTCCAATAAGAACTTGAGCCTACTCTGAATTATTGGAATGAGTTCATTTTAACTTAGATCTTTAGTACGTCTTTTGCATAATGCCTAGCTATTAAGTCCAAAAAATTCTAACTCAATTGGGTTACACTGGAAAAATAAGCCAAATAAATTGTATAAATGTTTATCATATTTTTATAATAATCATACAATGGCAATTTTATACTCTAGCATGTGAGTTTTGTGGGTTTGATATATTTTGCACGTGACTGTTTGAGTGAGCGGTTTAGTCTTATACTCTATTTTTTGAATTTTTTTGCAGTAAATATCATATTATGGCTGAAGACTCTCCTGGGAAGCTTCAAAAATCAAGATCGAGAAGTGGGGGATCGGGAAAAAAAACTATGTAAGATTTCATTTATTTTTATATTGTTTGTTCGTAATTTTTTTAGTTCACTTGTTTTTTTTTTGTTTTTCAAACGAAACATGCTTGAAAAAGACATTTATCATCCCAAGAATTTCTCCATCTTCTAATTATAGAAAATAATTATACATAGTGGCAAATCTGAGATTAAAAATAAGACTAGGATTCAAGTATAAAGGTTATTTCAGAATAATACCTCAATTTTTTCTATCATATAAAGAAAATGAAATAAGAATAACATGAATTATAATTAAATATAAAAAATTAAAAATTGTATCAGAGTTATCTATGTGTTAATTTTTTTTTTTGTTTTGATATAATAAATATTGAACAATAATCACATAAAAAATCAATTGAAAATAACCATCCATATATTTCTATTCTATATATAAAAAAAGTATTTACGATAAAAAAAAAATTAAAAAATATGTACATCAGTTATCAAATTAAGTAAAATTAAAGTGTAAAAAGTATAATTTCTATGAATGCAATGTAGGATCACAAAAAATTATTGAATTATTCATAATTTTAACCTTTTGTTATTTATTATTATAAGTATAAACAATTAAAATAATTAACTAAGTTAAGAATTTAAAATAATTAAATAATTATTATTGTATAAAAAAGTTATTTTTTTAAGAATTTGAGGGTGGGCTAGAGCCCACCCATTTATAACATGGCTCTGCCAATAGTTATACATGTTAAGATTTGTTTATCGTGTTAGACAAATAAGAAACAAAATGAAAGTAATTAATATATAGATTATTGTCCAATTAGTTTAATTTCAAAAATTGCTAAATTAGTTTACATACTATTTTATTAATTGCACTATAGGTTATTACTCTTTAGCTTATTTCACTCTTTGCTTGATAAAATGATTTTTCAGAAACCTAAAACTAATTATTAGCTTAATATACTTTATTAATCAATAATTCAAATAATTATTTTTTAAATCGTTCAACAATCTTTAAATTTAAATAACTTGTTAAGGGACTATAATGCAATTAATTGATATATATATATATATATATATATATATATATATATATATAAAGAAATAGATTTTTTTAATTTTTTTGTTTGGTTTATTTTTATGATTTGCTCAGTCCTAATTGGAATAAAATAATTTTGAACAAAAACCCAACTCATCTCTTATAAAAGGCCAATAGCCCAATAATTATTTTAAGCTTTACAGGAGAGTCTTCAGCTATGGTTGGATACTTACTACAAAACAATTCAAAAAATAGATTATAAGACAAAATTGCTCACTAAAACCTCCGCGGTAAATCATGGGACCCACAAAGTCACACACTATCTTTATCGCATAAAAGCTTCTGACGGTTATAAAATGGATATTTAAGGATACTTATAAAAATATAATAAACATTTATACTTGAATCATTGTACGATTTTAAAAAATGGTACCTTAATTTGGGTTCTTCGATGGTTAATGGCGTAGGTAAACCGGGTCGATGATGGTGGTGAAGAATGGTTCAAGCGGCGGGGGAGTGTAAAGAGATCTTTTTTGTTGTTCTGTTCCAATGCGAGTGTGAATGAGATGTGTTTTAGGTTTTAATAAGTCTGAACAAGATTATTGGGCTGAGATGGTTTTTTTAAGTCCAATAATAACTTGGGCCTACACTACACCGCGTCAACTATCTCGCGACTACATGAGTAGTCGCTAAAATTAAAGAAAGTAGTCGCTAGAAGTCAGAAGAAGGATTTAACGACTACAAGTAGTCGTTAGAAATTAGTCGCGAAAAAGTTGTCGTTAGAATGTAATCCTTACGACTACGCGGGTATAAATAGTCGTTATAGACCGTGCTATTATTAACGACTACAAAGTAGTCGCTAGATATCGCTTCTTCTAGCGACTACTTTGTAGTAGAGAGAAGCTTACATATCATCGACTACTTTGTAGTCGAGAAATGTTAAGCTTAATAAAGACTACAAAGTAGTCGTTAATGCTACAACGTATAGCGACTACACATAGTAGTCAATGTCGACTACTATGTAGTCGCTAGTAGTAATTTTTTATTTTAAAAAAAAATAAAAAAACATAATTTTCGAATTATTTTTAATTCCAATTCTGTAATTAAAAATAATTCGAAAATCATATTTTTTTATTTTTTTTTAAATTAAAAAATTAATAAATAAAAATAAAATTAACAATTCAAAATAATTAATTAAAATATATAAATAAACCAAAGTCAAACCCGGTCAAACCAGGTCAAAGTCAAGTCATACACCAAAATAAAATAAAAGTCTTAATACAAACCAAACACAATTTAACCAAAAGTCTTAAAATATGATTAACACCAAACACCAAACAATCGTAATAATTAAAATCCGTGCCGTCTATAAACTTCTTCATCATCCCCGAGCTCGATATCATCTCCTTCCATATCAACATCCATTTCAACATCTTCACCACTATCATCACTACCACTATCATCATCTTCTTCATCTTCATCATCGCCAGGAGGATTGGGGCCCGCATTCATAGGCTGGAAGGGGGTCACGCCTTTATCTGCCCTCAACTGATTAATGTACGCGATGACATCATTCACAACAGCCATCGAAAAAGGTGGAGGCGCGGTGCTAGTAGATCCTTCAGGGCGGGGGAATGGGGGAAGACCGCTGGACACTCGGAGCTCGTTAATCGCCGCCATCATCTCCTCGTGCTGCTCGTTCCGGGCTGGAGTAGTATGAGCCTTCTTCTTCGATTTTCTCGGACGGCCTATGCCCGGAATAAAGCTCCTCTTCGGTGACCCAATCTCCTTCGCGGTGCTCTTAACGTAATCGTATTGCTCCTTTTGACTCATTCCTCCCCAATCGGTTGACTCAGATTGACTTTGAGTCACCTTTTCCTTCATCGCGTCCTTAAGCAGTTTCTGTTACATAATAAACAATGTATCAATTAAATTTGACTTTAGATGAAAAAAATAATTAATAATAAAGTTATGAAAAAAACTCACATCGGCTTTTTCGTAGCCCACCGACCTCCACTCTCTGGTCTTCTTGGTTTTCCCCACAACCTCGTAAAAACCACCCATACGCGGAATAGGGATGTCTTGTTGGGTAGCCTCGTCCCTTATCACCAGATTCCCTCCCGCGATTAATTCTTCACCCTGTTTCAGAAAAATTAAAAATATTCAAAATAAATAATAAATTAATAATTAAAAAAATTACTTAAATAAAAAACCACCTCGTATAGCATATCCCGAGTTCGGGAATACCTCCTCGACCCCGCTCCACTCTTGTTTTTCTGCTTTTCTCGATTCTTTTGATTTTCTTTCGCTTGATTCTGCAAAAAATATAAAATTCAATTATTAATACAAACAATTATAATTTTAAATATATACTAAAATTAAAAATCATCAAGATTTCACCTTAGCTTTTCTTGAACCCCAATACTCACATCACTTAGCCCACACCTCATCCGATATCCAATCCGGCTTCAAACCCTTTCTCCAATAATGCTTCTTCACATAATATTTGTAATCCTTAAACCTCATCCTCATTGTATCGTCCAAGTTTCCGTAAATCTCATCCCAGTCTTTCCTCTTTCTCCAAGTCTTTATGTCAAAATATTTCTGAAAAAAATACATTATCTAAATTTAAATTAGAATAATAAATTAAGTTAAAAAAATATTAAAAATTAAATTTATACCGCTAATCTCTTAATCACCGCGTTTTTGTCCACGTCCGGCACTTTTTTCCATCTCGGGTGATAGGGCGGAATCCTCTCTCGAACGGCAATCCCAATCACTTGCGCAACGTGGTGTCCGTACTTGCCTGTTGGACTCCACGTGTCGTCTAACACATAAAAGTTGACCGACAAAGGCCACCCAATAGCTTTTAGTGCCTTCATCGCAGTTTTTAGGGCACCTCCACCTCTTGTTTTCCGTCTAGGGGGATCTGTTTTAAAATTAAATTAATTAGTAGTGATTTTATTTGTTAAAATTAAATTAAATTAAAGTTGAATTTGTTTATTTACCAGGTTGGTTTGCACAGTCGGCTAAGTTTCGGTTCGGATTTTGGTTTGGGTCCCTACCCCCACCATCCCCTCCGTGCTGTCGAGTCATGACATCGGCCATCTAGCATTTTATAGGTAAATTAAAATACAGAATAAAAAATAACATAAAAAAAACTAAATTATTACATCACCAAAAATAAAAAATATGAAAATAAAATTAAATAAATTAAATAAATTATTAAAATCATAAATAAAATAATTCAAATAAATTAAAAACGTAAATAAATCATCCTTAAGCATCCAATATATATAGCACACGTACAATCTGTATTATACAAAAAAATAAATATATTAGTCATATAATAAATTAATTTATATATTTTTTTAATTTAAAATTCTATTATTATATAGTAAACTAAATTCCCTATATTTTTTTAAATTGCATAAAATTCCCTATATTTTCTAAAATTGCATAAAAGTCCATATTTAATTTTTCTAAAATTGCATAAATATTCCTATATTTTTTTTAAAATTTGCATAAAAGTCCATATTTTATTTTTATAAAATTGTATAAAAATTCGTAATTTTTTTTTTAAAATTTGCATAAAAGTCCCTAACATTATACTTTAAAAATTGCATAAAGGTCCCTAATTTATTTTTAACACAATTTTTAACACAATTTCATTCCAACACATTTTTTAACACAATTTTTGCACTTTTTTAATCTAAAATTGTCTAAGAATCATGTAAAAAATGAACAAAAATCCCAAAAAATCATCATATTTAATTTTTAATCATACACCATGAATTACTTGCTTAAAATAACAAAAATGAATCACTATTAACACATACTATATTCGGATTTAAGAATCAAACACAAAAAAAATGGGAAAAAAATAATTAGATTTCCAAAAAAATAATTTTTAGGCCATTTAACATAAATTTTAGGCTTAAAATGATGCATACAACACACTAACAACACATACAATTCTCGGAATTAAAGAAATCCATGAAATCATCAAAGAAAAAAAAAGCATAGAAATTAAAAGATAAAAAAGGATTGGAAAACTTACCTTATTGGAAGAGATTGGAGCTGATTTGAGGAAGAATCCAAGCCATATTGATTCGGATCGAAACACAAACAAAGAAAAACATTATTAGAAAATATAAAAATTGATTAGAAAAAGCTTTCTAATAGATAGTAAATGGAATGGGATAAGATTAGGGGTTGGATTTGATTACCTTTGATGCTTGAATCGGAGCTTGGATGGCAGAAATTTTTGCTCTCGTTTTTTGGTGTTTAGTGTATAAGAAATGAAAGAGTGAAGTGAGCTCTCGGTTAGATATAGGGCTTTTTTTCTAGCGACTACGTCGTGTAGTCGCTAGAACCAATCAAAATAGTCGCTAGATTGATGTTTGACCAAGTCAACTGGTCTTTCGCGACTACATTGTAGTCGCTAGACAGCTGAATGAAACGCGTGTCCTTTCGTGGGCGGGAAAATGGACCGCCATCGGTTTTGGGTAAGTTATTTCGATGTTTAGCGACTACAAAGTAGTCGCTAGTTCTCTAGACTCATTAGCGACTAGTTCATGTACATGAACTAGTCGCTATAAGTCAAATGTAGTCGCTAGAATATTTTTTTTTTTTTTTTTACAAAAAAATCACTAAACACTATACAATTATCCAATATTTTAACTCAGTGCATAAAAAAACATGTTGCTCTTTAATGCCTTTATCCAGTCAAACCTTCTGATTGATCTTCAAGCTAAGGGGTGTAATTTCTCTTGGTCCAACAAGAGAAATGGCAACCAGCTGATCAAGCAAAAGCTAGATAGGATTTTGGAAAATTAGGAATAGAATGACTCTTTTTCAAACTCCTGTACTGATTATTTACCCCCTTTGGGGTCTGACCACTCTCCAATACTTCTTAAATTGGGTCTTTTTACTAAGACACATGAAAAAAGGTTTATATTGGAAAAAGGTTGGATTTTTGATAAACAACTTTGTAAAAAGATTGTTGAGAAATGGAAATCTGGTGTAATGATGGATTTGAGAGGTATCTCTAAATTGAGGTACAAATTATCAAAGATCCAAAAAATTACATCAAACTGGGCAAGGAAGAGAATTTTAAATAATAGAATTCTCATTCAAAATAAGATTAAAGATCTTGGAAAACTTTTTAATGAACCTCACAATGATGAGTATGAAGTAAAATTCAAAACTCTGAGTCAGGAATTGGAAGAAATTTGAAAAAAAGAGGAACTGTATTGGTCCTTGAGGTCAAAGAATAACTGGCTAAAGCTTGGGGATAGGAATTCTAAATTTTTCCATGCCTCAACAAAAGTCAGGAGAGCTAAAAATAGAATTGGTAAGATTAAAGACCCTAGTGGTCAGTGGGTCTCAGATTCAAATACTATACCTGAGATTAAAACTTCCTATTATAATCAAGTATTCAAATCCTGTGGGAATAGAAATTATGATCCAGTGTTGAGCAAAATTAAAAAGGTAGTTACTGAAGAGATGAATAACTCACTCATAAAACCTGTCACTTGTGAAGAGGTTAAAAATGCAATTTGGTCCCTTGGAGGAGATAAATCTCCAGGACCAGATGGGTATGGAGGTTTTTTCTTTAAGAAATTTTGGGAAACACTAAAAGATGATCTTATTGAGATGGTGTCTGATTTTATTTTAAATAATACACCACTTGAAACTATAAATTGTACTATTATAGCACTTATTCCAAAGTGTAATAACCCAGATGTTGTGGCCTCTTACAGGCCAATTAGCTGTGCAAACTTTATTTATAAAGTTATCTCAAAAATTTTAACATCTAGGCTCCAGGAATGGATTGGTGATTTGGTCTCTGAGACACAAACTGCCTTCATTCCTAACAGGTCAATTTTTGAGAATATATTGATTGCTCAGGAATTAACTCATTACCTTAATAACAAGAGGTCCTCAAAAAATTACTCACTAGCTATAAAAGCTGATATGAGTAAAGCCTATGAGAATATTGAGTGGGATTTTCTTATTGATCTACTGTCTGAAATGGGATTTCACCCAAAATGGATAGCTTGGATTGAAAATTGTATTACTTCAGTTACTTATAAAATTCAAGTCAATGGTCAACTCTATGATTTGGAAAAACCTCAAAAAGGACTTAGGCAGGGGGACCCCTATCCCCTTACCTGTTCTGTTTGGTTACACAAGCTTTGACCCATCTCATTGACTATTTTGTTGAACAAGGCCTTCTAAAAGGCATTAAAATTGCGAGAGCAGCCCCAATAGTCACTCATGTTTTATTTGCTGATGATAGCCTCTTTTTCTTAGAAGATTCTGATTATAATATTGATATTTTCAATAATGTGATTAATTGGTATACTCTTGCAACAGGTCAAAAAGTGAATCTGAATAAAAGTGGGGTAATGTTTAGCAAAAACACCCCCACTGAATTGAGAAATCATTTTGCCTCTAATCTCAGGATGTATAAACTTGAGCACTTGGGAAAATATCTTGGAATTCCCTCCTCTTGGGGAAGATCCAAGGTAAAATCATTAGAATGGCTGGTGGAAATGGTTATGGAAAGGATGGATAGATGGGACACTAAGATGCTTTCTAAAAGTAGAAAGGAGGTACTGATCAAAGCAGTGGTTGGTGCTATCCCAAATTTTATCATGTCTGTTTTTCTTATTCCAAAAAAGGTAACATCTCACTTGACTTCACTTATTGCTAATTTCTATTAGAATAATCAAGGTGAGGACAGATGCCATTGGGTTAAATGGCAAACTATCATGAATTCAAAAGAGGATGGAGGGTTAGGTTTTAAAGATTTTCACTTGCAAAATTTAGATCTTTTATCTTCAAATGCATGGAAATTTTACTTAAAAAAAGAATCATTGGTTTTCAAACTGTTCAAAGGTAAATATTTTCCAAAAGGTGATTTTTTGAACTCTAATCTTTGTTCCAAATGCTCATGGGGTTGGAAAAGCCTTGTAGAAGGTAAAAATTGTTTTGTTAACACTTTAAGATGGAATATTGGTAATGGGAGTTCTATTAGACTCTGGGAGGATCTTTGGGTCCCTTCTCAAGGCCTAATGGTGAAACCTCTTAATTGTGACTTGAAAATGGTTTCTGAAATTATAAATCCAACTTCTTTTGAATTGAGACTTGACTTACTTGATCTTTACTTCTCAACTGACATAGCTGCAACCATTGCAACTATATATATCCCTCCCTTTGACTGTGTTGATATGCCTTTCTGGCCTTTGTCCTTGAATGGGTGTGTCACAGTTAAGGATATGTATAGTGAGCTTTGGAGGGCACAATTGGCAGTTGAGAAGATCAAGGAAAAAAATCTTAGTTTCTCATCTTTTAAACTCAAATCTGAGGAATGGAATTATATTTGGAGAATAAAAATTCACCCAAAGGTGAAAAATTTTATATGGAAATGTTGTGTTAATGGGCTAGCAACTAATGAGAATAGAAAAAAGAGAAAATCTTGCAAATCTGATCTCTGTACAATCTGTGAGATGGAGATAGAAAATGTTGAACACCTTGTTTTCCACTGCTCTTGGGCAAGAGCTCTGTGGAAGGCTAGTCCATTAAATTTTGATGCTATGACTGAGCCCACCTTTAATTTTATGAAATGGGTGGCATTTGTGAGAAATTGTAGCCTGGAAACTAAAAATAGGGACACTTACTCAGGAGAAATGGCATTTTATTTGGTTTGCTATATTTGGAAAGGGAGAAATCAAAGTATCTTTAGAGGCACTATTCCAGACCCTTTACTTGTTATGCAGGAAGCTTTGAATGCCTATGATGAGAATACCACCTTGAATAGGTTTAACTTTGAGGCAAAACTGAAATTGAATCAAATCTTGAAAGTAGCCTCAGTTACAAATGTGATAAATAACAATCTTATCTCAAATTCTGTAACTCAAGGTCTAAACTTTGGAGAAGACAGAAATGAGAAATGGAAACCCTCTCCTTATGGTTTTCTAAAAATTAATTCAGATGCATCTTTTTTTAAGAATAATAAGAAGGCCTCATATGCTTGTATTACTCGTGACTCAACGGGGTGCATGGTGGATGGTTTTGTGAGGAAGATGGATGCAAATTCAAGTCTTGAAGCAGAGGCAAGAGGGTTGGCTCAAGCATGTGTCATGGCAGCTGCTTATCCACCTGGCTCTGTTGAAATTGAATGTGATAATTTAGTCCTTGTAAATCAAGTTGTTTTTGGTAGGAAAATGTTTTGTAATATCCATAACTTAGCAAACTTCATTCTCAAATGTAAAGTTAAGAATAGGATTAAAATCTCCTTTGTTAGGAGATCTAAAAACTATGCTGCTGATTGGGTGGCTAAACAAGTGCTTAAAAGCGCCTTGTTTAGCCTTTGGAACTTATTTCCACCACCTCAATTGGCAAGACTACTTAGAGCCTGTATATTTCTTGAGCCCTTAAAGGGGGTAAGCAAGGGGTGCATGGTTCGAGTCTCCTCCCTGAACATGGGTAACCTAGTTCTGATTAAGTGGGAGTATGCATGAGGAGGCGTGTATATTTCCTATGGGATTAGTCGTGGTGCGCGTAAGCTGGCCCCAACACCAATACATCGAAAAAAAAAGAAAAAAAAAGACTACTTAGAGCGGAT
Source organism: Nemophila menziesii (assembly GCA_029959085.1). Lineage (NCBI taxonomy): Eukaryota > Viridiplantae > Streptophyta > Magnoliopsida > Boraginales > Hydrophyllaceae > Nemophila > Nemophila menziesii. Next base: position 253,066 of record JARWIR010000137.1, on the reverse strand, counting down.
TTTGATCCTCTAGGGATAGGTTGATGGTTTGCTTTCTTGAAGTTTTTTAATACAAGTACTTCTTTCGACTAAAAAAAACAAAAAAAAAAAGTTATATTTTAAGGCCTGGTTGTAATAACGTATGTTTTAAGGCCTTATAATACTTTTAAAGGCCTAAATGTAACCAATATCTTATTCTCCATCTCTCTCCCACTCTCTTATTACACACTCTTTCTCCTTTACACCTCATATCTAATACACAGATACATATGTTTCTCTCTGCTTCTTTCTTAAATTTGAATTTGAATTTAAATCCTCACTGATTATGGACGGCCTTTTATCTCCTTCTCTCCTATAATTCCTATTCATCCTCTCTTTGAACATCTCTACCCAGTAAAACTACAAAACGAAAGCTTTGAGAACAGAAGACTTGTATTGGGCCCAACATGGTGGATAATACTTTTCACATGACGGCGATCACCATCAAAATTGCAGGTAGGTCCTTAATATTTGAATTGTTATTATTGAAACCCCTTTACCTTGAGCTAGTAATTAATCGTGCCTGATGTGATTATATAGACAAAGGCTATGGAAGCAAATAACTCGCTGATGATACTTTCGATAGGTTTAGTTTCTTAATTGATTACATCTTCAAACTTAAATAAACCCTTCTCAATTCTTTCTGTAACTAATTTGATTTCATTCCATTGCTTAATATATATAGGACGCAACCCTCCAATTGAGATAGTAATACAGTCTGGGGTTGTTCCTCGCTTTGTGGATTTCTTGCTAGAGATGACTACACACAATACGAGGTTCGGATAAGTTGAAACAAATGAGTGCGGTTAATTGTTGTTTTAGTACTTTCTCAAATGTCTGTGTTAATTTTTTTTAGTTTGAGGCTGATTGGTGATTGGGCTCACAAACTTTGCTTCCGGAACACCTAAAAGAATCGGAGTTGTAATTGATCATGGTGATGTCCAAATTTTTGCTAGACTTCTTAATGTCCCAAGTGATGATGTTCGCGAACAGGTATACGATTAAATGCACCATTGGTCTGATCTTAATTGGTAGTGATGTAAATTAACTTGTTTGTCATATATAAAATGGTTATTTGTCATTAGGATAGTGTTATTAGTTTCCGTTCTCATTCACTCATATATGGAATGTTCAGTCAAGGCTTGATCAGATGTGTAGGTTTTCTTAATTAAGTTATCTTTGGCTAGAAATAGTATGAAAATAATTTCCCTTGTCTTTTACTTATTGTGAATTTTCAACGTAAGCTTCGGTTCCACATTCAGCACAAACTACTTTCCCTTTCATATTTGATGTCAGCAAACTTTTGCAGGTTAGTTAATTTCCTCAAGGTCCCTATATTGATAATTTCTTCTTAGGGCCTAACATTTTCCATATTTACAGTATGATCAATTTGATCTTGTTGGAACAATAATCTACGAAATAGACCATCAGCCTTATCAAAGCACATGTTATGAATTGATGACACAACTTTGATTCATGGTGATAGATGCTCATCATCTTAAGGTGGTCATCCTGGTGGTTGGATTTCAAGAATTATAGGAATTGTAGGTGTGTTAGATTTAAAAAATTATAGCAATAGAAAGTGTGAATAGCAATAATTATATAACCGTTTACATTTAATCATAAAAACAACAATGAAGACAAAATCAACATATCTGGGCAGGCTTGTGGTTTACATTGTGAAATATTTCAAGTAAACCTTTCATTTGAAAATGGGTGTGTATTCAAAAAGAAAAAATATTGCAAGAGAACCTACATACAGAGTTGAACAAATTCCATCATAATCATTGTATATAATGGGTCACACAGATCAAAATACCTTTGTAATCCTGGTATACACCATTGCATATATGACATTTTTCATGTTTTAGTGTATACTCGAATTCAGCGACCAAATATAGTATCTTTATAGTATCAAAATTAATCAAATGGGTGCCCAGATTCAACAATCACATAATGGGTGTATACTCAAATTCTATTCAATAATGACACAATAAGTGTATAGCCGACCCACTATAGTATCTTTGTAGTGCCAAAATAAACAAAATGGGTATACACACACAAATGAGTGTATACCCAAATTAAATAATAACACAATGGGTGTATGCCCATATTTAATAACGACCTGATATAGTATCTTTTTGTAGTATCAAAATAAACAAAATAGGTATACATCCTTAATGGGGAAACCCAAAATCAATAATGACACAATGGGTGTATACCAAATTCAATTATGACCCGAATTGGGTACACACCATTGTATATAACAATCTGTAATACCACCATTATTGAAATTGGCTATGCCGCCATTAATTTGTAACTTAGGTATACACCCATCCTACTTGAATTGGGTACACACCCATTGTATATAACAATATGTAATACATAAGTTCAAATTGGGTAACCACCCATATGTATTTGCGTGTCAGTCACATTTAGATTAATCGATACAGTAATACAAATGAAAATAGGTGTACATCCAATTTATTTGTAGTTGTGGTCACGTGTTAGCTTTTTAGGGTCAATGGGTTAGGTTATTAATCCACATTCTTTTCATATATATATGTGTATACACAATAGAATAGAAACAAAATACAAAATGATATGGAATTGGGCATGCCGCCATTAATATGTAACTTCGATATAAACCGAGTATAAGTTTGATTGGGCATACAATCATTATTGAAATTGGGTATGCCACCGTTGATTTGTAACTTGGGTATACATCCATTCTACTTGAATTGGCCTTGTATATAATAATTTGTAATACGTAAGTTCAAATTGGATAACTATACTTTTAAATAGTTTAAAATTAATATTTATTGAAATAAATATATTTTATCATAAAAAAATTTAAAAATAACTAATGATCGACATAAAAATATAATTTATCTTTAGTTTAAAATAGACTATTTACGAGTGATAAATCAAGTGGCCGCTCTCCGAACCCAGTTAGCTTTAATTTCCCTTCTTCATGTGTCAACCGCCATTTATTAAAATTTACAACTTATGCCGTCTATTTTGTGTTTGTATAACTTTATACGAATTTTTCGTTGTAAGTTAAATTAATAGTCTTCTTGTAGTTTAATGGCAGAGAATGCATATTTATATTGAAAGAAGAATCCGATTATACTAGCCTATTTAACTTAGTCATTTGATTAGATGAGGTGTCATATTTTGAATTACCATGAAAGATTATCGTGGCTTTCATGTAGAAGTTATGTTATGTTAGACCATCTTTTAGGCAATTTGTATAATAGAGTAGTTTTCATTCTATTATAGATTATTAAATAGTTATTTTTACAAAATTTTATAAAATTATATAATAAACAACTTTAATGAATATTATAAAATAGATTTTACCTACTCTAAATTTATATTATATTATTATTTTATATCTTGATTATAGTAGTTATAATTTTAACTCGAATAATTTTAACCCATTAAACCCGATTAATTTAAATTCCAATTCCCTTAACCCATTAAACACTCGATTTTTTAAAAAAAAAAAACCAAACCACCGACCCATTATTCCACATCAATCTAATTGAGCCTCATTTCTTTTGCTTTTGATCGAACAAATAAGAAATGCCAATATTGATAAGGTAATAAATTTTCTCTCTCTAATATCACGCCTCTCTCGCTTCTCTCTTACGTCATATTGATTTTTTATTTTTTATTTTTGTTGTGTTCGTCCCGTTCCCACCCTAGATCGGCGGTGGATCACACAGATCGGCTCCGTCTAAGGGTGTTAAGTATTAATAGAGTTAAGGTATATCCTACGCAACACCACATCTCGAGGATGGGGCTATCATCGGCAGGAGGTAAGAACACGAATGAATGGATTGGATACCCTAGCCTACCAATCAATCTATCTGTTTCCCCCATTATCGAGATATATGCAGCTAAGGTAAGGGTTAGATTAGAAGGGAATGAACAAATCGAAAGAAAAGATGCTTTAGCAGGACCTAATTCACGCTGGACAAACCCTAGAAAGAGGAAAGAAGAGGGTAATCATATCTATGGAAGAGGAAAGAACACAAGCAAGGTAAGGTTTCTCTCTTTTTTATTTGATTTGAAGCGGTTGTCGTATGTGACCTGCAGATTAGCGTGGAGAGGAAGATTGAAATCTGAAGAGGTTCTTATCGCTATGATGGAGTCTGAAGAACGAAGGGGAAATTGGTTCTATCAATTAACCACTGCGGTTAAAGAGACACAATTAACAAGGCCCATGCAGCAACTTTTTGTAGTCCACGAGGCCACCGATATTACCAAGGCAAAAATGGAGAGACGCTACCTCAAGTCTGCAAGCAGCATCATTACTACGCGAGCAATGAAGAGGCTCAAACATTATTCTATTAGAAAAGAAATCATACGCAGGGTAAACTTACAGTATAAATTCAATCCAACAGAACAAGGTAATATCAATTTCATCTCTAATATCTTTCCTCTCTGCAAAACTCTTCTTCTCTCGCCTAAATCAAAGTTAATCCTTCTCTTACTTATTGATTCTCCCTTCTATTACTTTCTGGTTGCAACCAAAACACCCAAAACACCCAAAACTTCTAACCGTGTGTACTGTGAGAATTGTTTAATGGCTTCCAGGGATTTTCACTCATTTCCTATCATACCACTGACTGAGCACAAACTTAGGAAGCTAGGAGTTATCGACATTGGGGTTAAAGCTCGCCTAGCTGAGAGTATGAAGGAGGAAAAGGCAATACTATTGAAGGTTATTGGAGACTCTACTGTGTATGCTGTTCAAATGAGGAAGTTTGTTGAAGATAGGTGGGGTATATAAGGCCATTTCCGCTTATCTGATGTCAAAACTAACACTTTCAAGCTTGAAATTTTCAATGAGCGAGAATTCGAGAGAGTTTGGGAGATGCGTCCAAGCATTATACAGAAGATGCATATGAGCATGACGATTTGGCCTCAGGTAATCGAGTTTCCCGATCTTAATACTGACTATTCTTCAATCTGGGTTCAGGTTAGAGGACTTGCTTTCAAACAAAACAATGTTAACACTGTCAAAGCGTTGGAAATATGCTTTATCAAAGTAGAAGCCATTGACTACCCAACTGTAACCAATTGCGACATCAAAATCCTACGCTTCAGAGTAAGGATCAATACAAAATACCCCTACCCCCAGGAACATATCTCCTACAAGAAGAAGGTGTGGCATGGGTTGTCTTCCAGTATGAGAATACTGGCATGCTTTGTTTCAGATGTGGACGAATTGGACATCAATATGGGGATTGTCCAGTAAGAGTGGCCAGACAAGTGGAGGACATTGATGAGCGCAGGAAAGTTACCTGGAGTATTGATAATATAGCGAAGTTCCCTCCCTTTAACACAATTTACGGACTTCACTTAAAGGTTGATGGTGAGTTTGTACATTTTTCTTATAATAACAATGATATTCGAGGTCCAGGTGTAAACATGGAGGCTCGAAATCCAGCAAGAGGGCTAGTGATAAGAGAGCACAGGGATGGAGACCTTAGTAAATTCAACTATACTAAGAACGTAGGCTCGAGCAGAGTGGGAAACCAAAGAATCACAGAGGAGGAGAAGCAAGGGGAAGAGAGGGACTGGAATAATTGGAACAAATAGATGCATGATCTAAGGATAGAAATTCATGAATCAGCCCAGAAGATTGAAGCTTTTAAAAGAACTCATGGAATAGTAAATGATGGAGAAGATGAGAACTCTGGAAATGTGCGTACAGCTCTTATGGCGTTTGAGGAGGAAGTGAGAAAGATTAAAGGTAAACAAGTCATGGCCCATAGCACTAATAATTCTGCAAACCAAGAGAGTGGGTCTGAGAACCAACAAGTTATTAAGAGAAGAAGAGAACAAAAAAATACACAAATGGAGAATGAATTTAGTAAGAAAAAAACGCAAATCACAGGTGGTTTCAAGAAACTAAGGGTTTGTTTGGATTGAGGGATTAGAAGGGATAGGATAATATTAAAGGATAATACTAATCCCCTCCTTTGTTTGGATTGGAAATAAAAAGAAAGGAAAGTTTATTAAAGGATTGTTTTAATCCCTTCTTATACAATATATCCAATCCCTCCAATTTGGTGTCATTAAAAGGGATTAATTTTTTATTATGTCATAATGTCTAAATTATCCTTATTCTTTATATATAAAATATATTACTAAGGGTATAAGAGTCATTTAGTTATAAAAATAATCCCTTCCTTTCATTATCCTTCTAATCCAAACACCAAATATATGTAATCCTTTAATAAAATTATCCCCTCTATTTTTTTCTAATCCAAACAAGATTTAATACTCTCCTTTCCAATCCTTTACTAAACTTTCCTTTCCTATCCTTTACTATACTATCCCCTTTTAATCCAAACATACCCTAAGAGTTGTAGATCCTATCGAAGACTTTGTCAATAAAAATAGATACAGCTTACTGGAGGAAGAGAACGAGGAGAGCGACTTCAACCAAATTGCTCATGAAAAGAAGAAGGGTAAGGAAGATGCTTCAAGAATACTAGAGGAGTATGATTCCAGTATGAACTTGAAGAAGAGAAAGAAGGAAATTTTGAGAATAGCAAAAATTACTTTGATAATTGGGGATTTTAATGCCATACTCAAGAATAACGAGAAGTTCAGCAAGAACCTTGCGAACTTACTCCATATTAATGATTTTCTTAACTTTACTTCTACTAATGCTTTGTGTGAAATTTAATCTAATGGGTGTTTTTTTACATGGTCAAACAGGATGGACGGAGATAAACACGTAAAGACAAGAATAGATCGAGGACTAGCTAATTACGAATAAATGAGCAAATTCCCAAGAGCGCAAATTTATATTCCTACGGCTATCCGGTCGGATCACTCGCCCCTTATACTTCATCATGATATTAATATGAAAACTGGAATTAAATATTTCAAATTTGAATCCCGATGGCTTGATAATGAAGAGTGTAGTGAAATAGTTGATAAAGGCTGGAACAAACTAAGTAATAACATCCCCGTAAAAAACTTCATAAAAAAAAGAGAGAACACTAAAAAAGAATTAGTAAAGTGGCATATTAGAACTTTTAAAAACCACGATATTACTATTAGGAACCTTCAAGTAAAACTTATTAATTTAAATAATGACAAAGTAAACTTAAATAAGATCGAAGAAGAAAAAATAATTAAAAACGAAATAAAAACCGAGTACGAGAAAGAAGAGAACTATTGGAGTGATAGATCAAGGCAAAATTGGCTAATGTATGGGGACAAAAACACAAAATTCTTTCATTTAGCTACCATTCAAAGAAAGAAAATAAATCGAGTAACAAAAATTAAGGATAGTAACGAGAATTGGATTGAGGACAATAATGAAATCAAAAACTGCTTCCAGAACTATTATAATGAGCTCTTTAAAGAAGTAGGGATTACGGATAATATTATGGAAAAAGCTACTTAGTTTATAAAACCTTGTATAACGGAGGAAATAAATAGAGAACTTACAAAAAGACCTACGACAGAAGAAGTGGTTAAGGAACTGTCTGCGTCTAAAGCCCCTGGCCCGGACGGGCTGAACGGTAAGTTCTATAAAGAATTTTGGGGTATCATCAAAGGTGACGTTTTCAAACTTGTATTGGATTTTTTCGATAAAAACTATTCTGTAGAGAAAATTAATGATACTTTAATAACACTTATTCTGAAAGGCAATATTCAAGAAAATCTTGGAGATTTTAGACCCATTTCCTGTGTGAACTTTATTTATAAGATAATTGCAAAAATTCTCTCAAATAGACTCAGATATTACATGAACAAAATTATTTCCCCGACCCAATCTGCTTTCATTAAGGATAGGGCCATACAAGACTATATTATTATTGCACAGGAAATATCCTTTTTTATGAACAGGAAACGGAAAAACAAAAAACATATGGCGGCGATAAAATTGATATGGCAAAAGCCTATGATCAGGTACGTTGGGATTTCGTTCTCCTTGTGTTAAAGAAACTAGGGTTTTGTGAAAAATGGATACTTTGGATCAAAAATTGTATAACCACGACTTCTTTTAACATTAACCTTAACGGAGAGAGGTTAGACAAGTTTAAAGCTGGTAGAGGAATAAGACAAGGGGACCCTCTATCCCCGTATATCTTTACTGTTATGACGGAATCCCTTATTAGTTTAATTGATCACGATATCGAAACAGGGAGTATTAGTGGGATAAAAATTAACCGAAACTGTCCTATGATATCTCATCTTTTATTTGCAGATGATTCCTTGTTTTTTATAAATATAAACGAAACTAATCTGGATACTTTCAAGCAATGCTTAAACACCTATTGCGAAGGTTCGGGACCGAATATCAATCTAAACAAATCAGCAATTTACTTTAGCAAAGAAACACCTGTGGAAAAAAGGAACGAGACGGCGGACGCGATGCAAATTAAAGAAACAGAAGACCTAGGTTTCTATTTGGGTGTTCCACTTTGTCACAAAATATCTAAGGTGGACTCTCTGGAATGGATAGCTAAGAAACTTTTCAAAAATACCGAAGGATGGAAAGCAAGATTACTCTCTGAGGGGGGCAAAGAAGTACTCATAAAGGCGGTTCTTCAAGCAATCCCAAATTATTATATGTCAATTTTTTCGTTTCCAGTATCTTTTTGTACTAAACTTATCTCAGCAATATCTACCTTCTGGTGGAATGCAGGGAAGAAAGACAGAATACATTGGGTAGCATGGGAAAAAATTGCAATAGGAAAGTTAATCGGAGGATTAGGTTTCAAGGATTTCAAAAAAATGAACACAGCATTACTAGCTAAACAAGCATGGAGGATACTCCATAGCAAAGACAATCTTGCAGCGAAACTCTTAAAAGGTATTTACTTCCCTCGTTGTAACTTTCTTGATTGTAAGTTACGACAAAGCAGAACTTGGAGCTGGGCAAGCTTAATAAAATGAATGGATTTTCTAGTCAAACATGGTATATGTACAATAGGGAATGGGAAAGACATTGATATTTGGAATAATAGGTTGATTGATACATCATGGAAAATCAAAAAACCTAATAACTGTAAACAGAATAAGGTTTGCGAACTCTTTATTAAGGACACGAAGATTTGGGATAACGAAATACTAGATAACTTATTCCCAGAGCCGAGCATACCCCTTATTAAAAGAATAAAAGTTCACAGTACAGGAGATAAGGATAAATTTATTTGGCCATTCTCAAAAGATGGAACTTATGACACAAAAACTGGATACAAAAGATTGATAGAAGACCATTTAGAGAAAAGTCCGACAAACTCAACCACAGTTCAAGACCATACATCACCAATATGGAAACTCATATGGAACTTTAATATTCCGAAAAAAATAAAATTGTTTAGTTGGAGGGCGATTAAAAACGCAATTCATACAAGGAAAAACCTTTATAATAGGAAATGTGCGCCATCAACAAATTGTATCTGGTGTAACGAAGAAGGCGAAACGGTGGAACATCTCCTTTTAAATTGTAACATGTGTAAGGACATTTGGGCAGGAACGTTTGCTCAGATAAGAATCAAAGAACACAACGATGATTCAATTAAAGACTGGTTCATTAAAGTAGTGAAAGGATTCAAAGAGGCTGGTTGGGACGAACAAGTCATTAAAGACATGATCATGATCAATCTTTGGAATATCTGGAAAGGGAAAATGAAAGGAATGCACGAGAACAGCCCAGTCAATGGAACAACCATAATTCAAAACACAAATAAGCTAATGGCGGAGATACATGGCATAGACTGGAACAGAACTAAAAACACTAGGAACTCAAGTCCAACTACGGAAGAAGAAGGCGCTCCAACAGTAAACACAACGAGACATGAAGTCCTTTACTATAGTGACGCCTCGTTCAATAACAAACACGAGCCCACCGGACTTGCGGTAATCGAGGTTAATCTTCAAGCCGAATCCACTACTAAACACACCTATAGTATGGATTGCGACTCAGCAGTTGAAGGAGAAGCGTATGCAGTACTTAAAGCCGTAGAATTGGGAACTATAAACCGAAATGCCAGTATAATGGTGCTTTCGGATAACCTTGAAGTCATCCAAGGTATCAAGCAAGTATCAGCAGCACGTTGGTCCATCCAACCCATCCTTCGTAGTATTATTCTCAACTGTAGAGAGAACGGGCCTCAATTTTACCACATAAAAAGGAATCTCAACAAGTTGGCGGATAAACTAGCAAATGAAGCTAGGCACAGGGCAATGGAGGAAAGAGAAAGGGCCTTTCGACCTTTTCAACTTTCTGATCTTTTTGGTAATTTAGGTATCGGATAGGACGTGTTCGTGACTTTCGGGGATGCATAGCATCCCTTTTATTGTTAAAAAAAAAAGAACAAATAAGAAATGAAAAATACATAAACCGTCGCTGATCAAGATGATGTATTAGGAAATAACTGATTTATAGCCTAGTCTTCTACGTTTGCTGATTCAAGTGGGACCTATGGACTTGAAGAACCTTGATCCTAGGTCAATAAGCCGCTGTGGTCATAACAAGCTCATCACCATTATAAACAGTAAATCCCAATTCAGCAAATCTTTTTGTCCCTGGTGAAGAATCATCACCATTAGGGCATGAAGAATACACTGAATTAGTTTCAATCAGAGATACAACTTGAGTTTTGAAGCTTCCCATTATTTGGTTTAACTTTTTATATCATTATTTGTCTCAACATTGCTCAAAATCTTTAATATTTCAAAAGGCCTGTTTATAACATTAGCAATAGTTTTTTTTTTAATCTTTGTGTTGTCATCTTGTCATTATGTGCGGTGCTTTATCAATCACATTCACATTAAATTAACATTAACATAGCAGTAAAAATCATCTTACATAAATAATTCTAAGAATATTTAAAAGAGAGACAAAACGTACGAATAAATAAAAACAAGTAGTCCAATATAATCATCGTCAATAAATAAAAGACTGGAACAGAAAGTAGACTTGATCTCAACCGTACATCACTTGTCAATAATCAAAAGGAGTAAGCTGCATTGAATCCTCAATATCCCTGCGTATGCATATAGTAGTTGTTATTATAATCATGGAACAAAATAAAATAAAATAAAATAAGAAGATAGATATAGAAGATTTCGAAAGGCAAGGGTATGAAAAATTCTAATATACAATATAAATCATTAAATTTTGCATATAGATCCCCACAACTTTGTATATTTACATGTTTATTGAGCAAATTTTTGCTCACAGATGCACTGATGCAGAAGGACAAATTCTAACAGAGCAAAAGGGAATTATTCGATCTAATTGCATCGATTGCCTTGATCGAACAAATGTTACACATGTAGGTCCTTAGGGAAACAATAATTACCACGTAGGTCCTTTATCTGTCAGAATGATTATTTAACACCACTATTTTTTCTTTATATCTTCAGAGTTTTTTGGCTCGGAAATCGTTGAATTCTCAGCTACAGAGAATAGGGGCATTTTCGTCAGATGAGACAATTTCTATGTTCAGCGAAGATTTAGAGATACTACAGACCTGTAAGGACCCTAAATTTTCAAAATATTTCTTTAACCCCATAATTCTCAAATATAAGAATCTTCATTTTGTTATGGATATTTTTTTGTATAGGGACCTCTATTGCAATTTTTACATAATATAAGAACAAATTATGTTTTAATGTATAATGTTATTTGCGGTAGTGTGGGTGGAGCATAGTGACGAAATTAGCCTTGAATATTTGGGAACTCATGCACTAAAAGGCGACCTTGTAAGGTAATATTAATAATGTATTCTAGGTGTACCCCTAGGTTTTTAAAAAAAGATAATTTTAACCCTGGAGAAAAATTATATTAATAACTTTTGGTTTCTCCATATTTTTTAAATTTTCACGGGGTTGGAACCCCAGATTTTTAAAATAATCTTTTTAGGCTTTGATTTGTTTTGTTGTTTATATGATAAAATATAGGTTATTTTTGTATAATATAGACACTTATAGTGCAATTAACTCAAAACAAAATTATATAGGGACTTATAGTGTAATTTTTGCATAAAATAGAGATCTAAAGTGCAACGAACTTTAAAAAATTATATAGAGGGACTTCTAGTGCACTTAACTCAAAAGTATTTATAGAGATATAGGGACATATAGTGCAATTTTTGTACAATATAGGGACCAGTAGTGCAATTTTTGTATAGTATAGGGTCCTATCGTGCAATTTCTGCATAATATAGGGACAGCTAGTGCAATTTTTGATGGGTAAACTGTTGCAGATATGGGAAACAAACAATGACAGGATTGAATTAAGATGGGATTAGTGCTCTTTCAAGATACTACTTAAACAATTTCCAAGATGGATTACGGCAGGTAAGTTATTATTTAGAAGTTGAGGGACCAAAACGCAATTAAAATATTTATTTGCAGGATGCTATTGACCTTATTAGTTGTCGATATATGGTTAATAGAAACAACCCTTCTCCTTTCCAGCTTAGATTTAATTCACTTTCGGTAAGTAACCACATCCTCTATATAGTATATACGTATCTTATGGTCCCTCGAGTTTTCAGAAATTTCATTTGCCCCCAGGTTTTAAAAAACTAATTCTATTAGCTGTGAAAACGTTGTTTCTACACATTTATAAATAAAATTAATGGAGCCTATAGTGCAATTTCCGCATAATATATGGACCTATAGTGCAATTAACTCACAAACTAATATGAGGACCTATGATGCAATTTTTGCATAGTGTAGGGCCATATAGAGTATGTAACTCACAATAGTTAATATAGGGAATGATATTGGCTTTTTTGCATGAAATTTAGGAAACTATAGTGCAATTAAAAATCAATCGAGTACTTATAGCTGCAAGTTTCACATAATAAAAGGCTACACAAAAGCAATTCAAATTTTAGTGTACTACAGTAAAAACAAGAATTTATAACATCCAATTCACTACACAACCAAATAAAAACAAAAAAACTAAGCCAAGCCACATCTATGGCTAATCATAACCCATATAAGAGTGGCTCATCATCTAAAATCTGCCGGTAAGTGCGCCTGTATAATATAACATAGTTAGTTGGAAAACAAATAAAAAATTTAGACTTAGAATTTAAAAATCTTACCCTGTTCCGTAAACATTGGCACTCTCGAATTTATGAGCCAAGTCATACCAAAGAAATGGAACCATGTCAACCAGTACTGCACATGCCATATCGTGTAAAAGTGCAACAGTGAAATTACGGTACGTATTCTTTGGTTTCAAGTTTTCTTCCACATAGAACATAAGATCTTGGGCATGTCGTTGAATATTCCAGTACAGCACTACAGACCTTCCTGATTCAGTATAATAAAAGGATCCATCTGGGTTTTTCCTAAAGTTTGCAATATCATGTATGGCATCAATATTAGCAATCGGTTGCGTCATAAAAGTTTTATATTCTTCTGGCACCAAACTTTGATCAAACGCATTTTTATCCATCTTCCGAATATTCCACGCTTTTAGCGCAAATATAATGCGTTTTGTCTTATCAAAGACAATAGGATTTTCACTCACAAATAGAGCATAATACAAAGCCTTATCTATACTATTTGATTCTTCAACAGATTTGCACATTCTAATAAAATTGTTTACGATCCTTAATAATAAGACATTTCCGACCTTCTTGCTCATACCTTCAGGGATTTCTTTTTTTCTATGTATGCACAGCCCAAATACTATGTCTCTCAAAAACCTAACCTTTTTTTTTACTTCACCTATATTTAAACAGGCCGCTACAAGTACAAAATTAATTAACAATTTAGCTAACGATTTAAAATCTATTTTAATAAAATACTCAAGACACTTAATTCAGTTACCTCGTGGGAGAACTTGAATACGTTTAAAAAACCCAGCGTGCACTTCGACCGAAGATAAATCAATATAGTACCTCTTGTTCCTAAAAGAGTAATGCATGGCTTGAAACAAGGGACTCAGAAATTTGATCAACCAATCCTCAAACCCATGACAGATTTTGACTTGTTCCTCCCACTTCCATATATTTCTATCTTCTCGAATCCAATCTTTCAAAGACTAAAAAAATAAAAAACTAGACTAGTTAGTTACAAATTATTTTAATATTTATAAAGATTGTTCTTTTACCTTTGAAAAATTCGTATTGTTGTGTTCTTTCTCCATAAAAACTCGTGGTGTCCGACTCCTGATGAAAATAGGGTATTTTATGAAAAGTGCGACGGAGAGTTGGCGATCGGGTTGTTGTTCAGAACTAATCCTCGGAAAATGGAGTAGATGGGATAGAAGAATATGGAAGTGGTGAAAATGGACACCTTTCGCCGCCGGAGAAGAAATGATAAAATATAAAATTAGGTCAAATACTTAAATGGATTGACTTAGGAGCGGGTTGGGCTTTGGTGTATGTAAACATAACGGGTTGGGCTTTGGTTCCATCTGGGTTGGGCTTTGGTGTTGTAGTAGATCCATTAATTTATAAATACCTATCAAAAAAATTATTTGCTAAAACCCTCCTAATAAAATTGATACACCATTTTATTTACTATATCGATAGCTTCTTATACTATACACCTTTTAACCTCTTTAAACATGTCTTTGCCTCCCACAAATAGTCCTTAAGTTATTTATCAGTAGAATTATTCAAGAGAGCAAGTTGATATAATGTATTTTTATTTTAGTTTATTTCTTTCAGGTATAAACTAATTTTCCCATACCTTGTGGTTTACATATATATAATCTATGAATTCTATTTTCTTTCTATCTAAGTTTCTTTGGGAATGATATGTTTTAAATTGATTATATCTGCTTACCATATATTTGTTTTATGCGCTTTGATTTACTGTCTGTCTTAAACCTGATCAATTTAGGGATGTGCTAATAGTAGTTAGATGGTCACCCGAAAGGGTGTCTAATTATTGAAACACCACATTAACGTCTAGTGTGCGGTACTGATCCTAACGGGCTTGCCTAGCTAGATAGTCATTAGGTTTAATTTAATCACCGATCATCATTAGAAGGCCAGTCTCATCTAGGAACCTAATGGCGTAGGAGAACCCTATTTAAGTCACCTCGTGATTGTGAGGTCGCCACCCTAGTCCGCTGGTGTAGCCTAGGGTGTGATAAAAAGATGATATAATTTAGATGCAAATAAACACCCTAAGCTAGCACGGTTCTGCAAGTATACAGATCGTATGCAAGTTTTAATG
This sequence comes from Nemophila menziesii, assembly GCA_029959085.1. Lineage (NCBI taxonomy): Eukaryota > Viridiplantae > Streptophyta > Magnoliopsida > Boraginales > Hydrophyllaceae > Nemophila > Nemophila menziesii. The sequence continues at coordinate 237,847 of JARWIR010000137.1, read as the reverse complement.
AATAAGTAAGATTCGTTCCTCAGGGACTACGAAGGTTAAGAAGAACTTATGCAAATTATTCAAGTGCAGATATTAAAGATAGAAAAGATAATAAGCTAGTAGGAAGAAGAGATAGACAAATATTTATTTGGTTTTTAAATAATAAAACTAAACTAATAAACTAAAGACAGAAACTAAGTAAAAGAAAAGAAAAGAAGATAGTATGAAAGTTAGCTTGAGTAATTAGCATGTAATCCCCACTAGTTTTGCCGTTCTAAACATGTAAAGGTGAATTATGTAGTATTTCAATAATCGGTTCCAATTCGCTATCGGTAGTTTCAAATAGGATTTACCTGTGTCAATAAGGCTTCCTAAGCAAACTTTTCCTGTAATTGGTAAATAGTCACAAGAACTAAACCATAGTGATTATCTAGTTAGGTTGATTTGTCAGATCTAAACCGAATACTAGACGTTATGTGCTAAACATGTAATTAAACACCGTTGTCAATGGTGACCTAACTACAAGATGGTAATTCTATATGGCCTAGGTTCCACAAGAACACAGAATATAATTCCAAACACTTAAACAATGAATAAAAACTATAATTCAATTTAAAACATAGAATTCCCAAATTAGATAGATGTCAATCAAAACTAGGGTTCATACATATATGCTAAAACTCAAGCTAAAAAGAATTAATTCATACTAAGAAGAGAAGAGAAAAGAATTACAAAATAAGAGGTTGAAGAAGACATATGGTGTTCTGCTCCTTCCAGACTTCTTCTCTTGTGTTGCAGCTTCCTCTTGGCCTTAAGGTCTGGCCAAGGATGATTTAAGAGTGTTAAGAAGCTGTATTTATAGTGTATAGGTTGACCTAATTCGTTTCTTGGAGGAAAGGCCAAGTAATAGACTCCAAGCCCAACTCAAATTCGTAAGGAAATAAAGATAAACACTGCTGGACCGTTTTGAGCATATCTTCTTCGTTATTGGTCGGTTTGAGCTCCATAATATACCAAAAGAATCTTCACAGAATTATCTATGTCCCTATGAAAGGAAATTACCAAAATCGGCTTCCTTGTAGGAGTACATAGCACTTCTTTAGGTGTGTGATGCAGAATCCCAGATTTAGGCAGCTTTTCTTTTTCCATATTTTTAGCTTTTGTTTCCTTATCTCCAATTACCATGCTAATCTCTTTCCATAAGTTATAGTCTTTGACTTGGACTCTAATTAAGCTCCATAATTATCTTTAAAGCTACACACTAAATAAACAATTAAACCCAATATGCTCTAAAAATATTATTTCACTAAATCAAGACCCAAAATAGGAAAGTGCACTAAACTAAGCTCAATTCAACCTATAAACTAATAAATAAGCCTAAAATGATGTCTCAGAATTATATTATATTATCACAAATGAGGAGACATCAAGACCCCCAACTCAAAGTTGTATCGTCCCGATACAATAAAAGTAAAGAACAATAGGGTAGTCAAGAAGAAGAAGTAGGAGGAGAATAAGAACAGAACACAATGAATGATCCTAGAGCAACATATCTAAAAAGTCTCATGTAGTAATGCTTAAGAAATAATGCACAAGTATGCTTAATATACACATAATCAACAATCCATAAATTCAAGTTAAGATTAATTTTGCAATGCCAGAAGGAGAGGATGATAACTTAGTTCAGGTTAATGGCTATAGGTTGTTCATAGGTCCCAATATAGCATCCAATGATCCACTCACCTATTACCTAATAGCTCAATTGTTTCTCCACCAAGTAGTTAGAACTCCTAAGGTCTTGGGTTATAACTTGGCTTAGGGACGGTATGATATATTTGGAAAATGAAAAGTGAGCTTTTGGCTCTCTCCTCACTAGCCATCAACGAATCGCCCTAGAGCTTGAGTTTTCACTCGAAGATGTTCTCACTCAACCCAATTTATTGATGCTTTTGATTTGCATCCCCAATAATCCTAATTAAAATCTTTAGTGATGATTTACAAAATTCAACTTTGCCGGTCCGAATATATATTATTTTCATATCAATTTCTCTTTTATATAGCTATGACTCTCTTTTTGATGTTCGAGATATCACGCTATTTTTTTATATATATATTCTTTCTTTTTATGCCCTTGTTGGCAAATTTAGCTCGTAGCTCCTTTTCATTCATTATTACCCCGGCAAAGGGTTACAATAATTACTCTTTCATAATTAATAAAATCACAAATATAATACCCAAATCCCAATGTTCCTAATGATGAAACCCACCACCCCAAACTCAAGCTCTAAAACGAGTTGTCTCAGGTTTTGCGATTCGAGTGCGGGTCATATAGATAAGTCCTACAAACTAAGGGTATGGATTATAATGTGTTTCAATAAAAAGGCTTTAGAAAGGCTCGATAAGGAGAAGACTAGAGATGATCATCACTTGAGTTAAATAAACAAATTCTTGTTACACAAAATGACAAAAGTAGTTAGAGATAAGAGCAACAATAGTGTGATAGAAATGTAGTGTATTATTACTCTATATAAGGACACATTGTAAATGAACTATTCATCATGAAATCAATATACAAATTATATTTCTATTTTCTTTATTAATATGGTATCAGAGCTTTTAAGGGTTTATTAATTTTTTTTTTCAAAGCTTTCCTCACCGTTAATGGTGTGCTTTGAATAAAACCCAAATTTTCGATCCTCTTTTACTCTATCTCGACGTCTATTCATGGCGTCTCCGTCTTCTTCATCACACACAACACCACTTATCTCGTCGAGTTCTTCCATTCCAGCGGGTCTTCTTCTTCTCCGTCAGAACTGGGCCTCACTTGTCCAGGTGAAACTCGATTCTACTAATTACGTGTTGTGGCGTGCTCAATTGGAGGCGATTCTCGAAGCTCATGGCTATCTCCGCCATGTTAATGGTTCGCTTACCTCTCCATCTATGTCGGATTCATCTTTTCCGACGTGGATTATTGAAGACCAACAGCTCAAAGTTTCTCTGCTCTCTGCAATGGTTCCGTCTATTTTGTCTCAAGTTGTCAAGTTACCTACTGCGTATGACGTATGGAAGAAATTGGAGAAAATCTTTGTCAATCAATGTCGTACTCATGTTCATCAGCTTAAAAGAAGCTTTGTAACATTCAGAAGGGTGAAAAATCAATGACAGCTTACCTTGCTGAGATTCAAGACTTGTGTGATGGTTTGGAGACGGCGGCCTCAGCTCTTCCATTGGAGGACATAATCATGTATACCTTGAAGGGCTTATCTTCAGATTATAACCAATTTAAATCGAGCATTCGAATTACGAATGCTCAGACATCAACATTAAGTTTTCATTCGTTGGGTAGTCTGCTCGTCTCAGAAGAACTACATATGAAGATGACTGAAGTTTCTGATTCTGCTTTACAACCTACATCGGTTCTTTATACTCCGACCTCTGCTCCGATCTCCTCAGTTCATTCTACCTTAACTAATTCAAATTATCCCTCAAATATGAACTCTAGAGGTCGTGGTGGTTACAATTCTCGTGGTAGAGGCCGTGGTCGTGGTCGACCTAATTTTAATCAATCACCGGTGCAAAATCAATATGTGGGACCTCCGACGTGTCAAATTTGTCTCCGATTTGGTCACTCTGCTATTGAATGCTATTCACGTAGTGGTTTTAATGCATTTCCTTCACCTAAAGCTCAGCAACGCATGGCCTTAGCTGCTCAAGCTTCAAACTCAGCTTCATCTTCTTCTTCGTCTCAATATGATCCTGAACTATGGTACCTCGATTTAGGGGCGAATAGTCATGTTACGCATAATCAGAATTTGCTTCAACACTTTGTTCCGTATAATGGTAATCAAAATGTAGTTGTGGGTAATGGTAACACCTTGGAGATTGCTAACGTGGGTCACAGTAAGCTATTCTCTTCTTCTTCTTCGTTTTATTTAAATTCAATTCTTCATGTTCCTAAAATCACCTCAAATTTATTGTCTATATCTCAATTTACTAAGGACAATAACTGTTCTATTGTGTTTACGTCTGAATCTGTGTCTATAATTGACTCCCAATCTCATTGTGTGTTTCAGGGCCAATTTAGAGGTGGCCTTTATCCACTAGTCTTTGGCTCAAGTTCAGTCTCTTCTAGTCCATCTTTATCTGTGTTCTGTCTTTCATCCACTACTGTGTCTTCATCTTCATCAGCTGCACTTTGGCACCAGCGTCTTGGTCATCCCTCTTCCTCTGCTTCAATCTTGTTGTCACCTGTGTTAAATATTAAGTTAGATCACTATGGTGTTTCATGTAACTCTTGTTCTATTTCAAAATCACATAAATTGTCTTTTCCTTTATCTCAAACTATTACATGTAAACCCTTTGAACTTGTCCATAGTGATGTTTGGGGACCTTCCCCTGTGCCTTCATGTTCTAATTTTCGCTATTATATTGTGTTTATTGATGATTATACACGATATTCTTGGATTTTTCCTATGCGTTTAAAATCTGAAGTCAGTCAAATTTTTTAAATTTTTTACAATATGGTTAGCACTCAATTTGATGCTAGGATTAAAGTTCTTAGAAGTGATAATGGTGGTGAATATCTTCATCATTCTCTTCAAACTTTTCTTCAAAATCATGGGGTTTTACATCAAAAATCATGTCCTCACACCCCAGAACAAAATGGTGTCTCTGAGCGCAAGCATAGGCACCTCATTGAGACTACCTTGTCCTTACTAAGTCATAGTTTTTTACCTACATCCTTTTGGCTTGAAGCTCTTTATATGGCTGTTTATTTGATAAATTTAATGCCCACTACTGCCTTACAAAATAAGTCTCCCTTTCACCTATTATATAATGTTACTCCTTCTTATTCTCATCTAAGAGTGTTTGGTTGCTTATGTTATCCCTGGCTAAAACCATATGCCAAAAATAAACTGTCTCCCAAATCCACTCCTTGTGTATTCTTGGGCTATTTTAATTTGTCCAAAGGGTATAAGTTTTTGTCCATTAAAACAAATAAAGTTTTTGTCTCTAGACATGTAGTTTTTCATGAGTCTTCTTTTCCATTTAGTAAAAAGTCTACTCCAACTGAGTCTTGTGAGTCTTTAACCCAATCATCCACCTTTGTAGATATTTTTGCTTCCTCAGTCAATCTTGACTCTTTGACTCACCCCTTTTCTTCACAAACTGAGTCATCCTTTTCTACTCCTATTGTACCTCTTGTTACTCCTTCCCAAACTATTCCTCCTGTTCCATCTCATCCTATGATCACAAGGTCTAAGACTAGACAATCTTACATGTTTCAATCCACCTTGGTCAGTCCTTCCCTTATTGAACATGTGTCTTATAGAGAAGCTGCTAAATATCCTTGTTGGCAATCTGCAATGTGTGATGAATATAGAGCTCTAATGAGCCAAGGTACATGGATTCTGGTTCCTCCTCCTCTTGGAAGAACCCCTATTACCTGTAAATGGATTTTTAAGATAAAACGCCATGCTAATGGTGAAATAGCGCGTTATAAAGCAAGATTAGTTGCTCGTGGTTTCTTACAAGAGTTTGGTATAGATTATAATGAAACCTTTAGTCCAGTTGTTAAACACCAGACAATTCGAATTATTTTGTCTTTGGCTGTCTCAAACAATTGGGTTCTTAAACAATTGGATGTATCTAATGCGTTTCTTCATGGAATTCTTGATGATGATGTTTATATGCATCAACCAGCTGGCTTTGTTGATAAAGATAGACCTTCATATGTTTGTAAACTTCAGCGCTCGCTCTATGGCTTAAAACAAGCTCCAAGAGCTTGGTACCAGTTACTTAATGCTTTTCTTGTCTCTCAGGGGTTTATTGCAAGTAAAGCTGATTCTTCTATGTTTGTATCAGGTGTAAATGAAAGTTTAACTGTAGTTTTGGTTTATGTTGATGACCTTATTGTTACAGGTGCGAATTCTACTCGCGTTACATCTATTATTTTAGCTCTTAAATCGCGTTTTCATATGAAGGATTTAGGAGATATGTCATATTTCTTGGGTTTAGAGATTACTCGGTCTTCATCTCGTTTGGTTGTATCACAGGCTGCTTATGCTAGTTCTATATTATCTAAAGCTGGTATGGACAGTTGTAATTCATCCTCAACTCCCACAGTAAATATGCTGTAATTTCTAACCATGGTTTACTTCCTTTTGGAGATATCACTTTGTTTAGAAGTCTTACAGGTGCACTTCAGTATTTGACCATCTCCAGGCCTGATATTTCTTATGCAGTAAATAGAATCTGTCAATGTATGCATAAGCCTACTAATGCAGACTTTGAGGCCTTGAAGAAATTATTGCGCTACATTAAGGGAACTATGAGTTTTGGTTTGGTTTTTACTCCATCAGAATCTCTGTTTAAAGCTTTCTCAGACTCTGACTGGGCTAGTTGTCCTGTTGATAGGAGGTCCACTACAGGTTATTGCATTTTCCTTGGTGCAAATTTGATTTCTTGGGGGTCTAAAAAGCAAACTACAGTCTCTCGTTCATCCACCGAAGCTGAGTATAGAGCCATGGCTCATGTCTCAGCTGAACTAAAGTGGCTTCAATCTCTTTTAAAATGTTTGAACATTGTTATTCCTACTCCTGTTCTATTGTGTGATAACATTTCAGCTATTGCACTAACTTCAAATCCTGTGTTTCACATGAGAACTCGTCACATGGATATTGATTTTCATTTTGTTAGGGAACAAGTCTAAGCTAAATTATTAAACATTATACATTTTTCCTCTTTGGATCAAGTAGCGGATGTTTTTACAAAAGGTCTACCGCCTTCGCTTTTTCAAGCTTGTTTATCCAAACTTCCATTGCTTCGCATGATCAGTTTGAGGGGGGCTGATAAGGAGAAGACTAGAGATGATCATCACTTGAGTTAAATAAACAAATTCTTGTTACACAAAATGACAAAAGTAGTTATAGATAAGAGCAACAATAGTGTGATAGAAATGTAGTGTATTGTTACTCTATATAAGGACACATTGTAAATGAAATATTCATCATGAAATCAATATACAAATTATATTTCTATTTTCTTTATTAATAAGGCTAAGAGGGGCTAAGACGGATAATAACAATAATCAAATAAAAGGGTGAGAAGGTATAAAAGGCTTCAAGTGTTTTAATCATGAAAGAACTGCCTTATTCATTTTTCTAACTACCGGATTTCGTTACTTTTTCACTATTAGTTCATAGATAAGTGGGTTTTCAACTAATTTCAAACCTCACGTTCTACACACCAAATAACTCTCCCTAAGTTTCAACGTGATTTCTTAGCATTGCTCATTAACTTTTCTATCTTTTATTTCCTGTTTTCATACATGCATCTAAACATATTTGTGACATCTTTCAAAAACATACTACCTACTATCATTAACTTAATTAAATCATGCTCAATAGGTACATTCAACATATTCTATGCCTAATTCATCCCAAAATTTTAAATTTTATGTAAAAACAAAAAGGAAGATGAGGACAACGAATCCCCACCCCCAACTCAAAAATGAGCCGTGTCCCCACGACTCGAAAAAGACTCAAGAAAAATAATATTTAAAATTAGCATACATATTGCACATAAATAAATGGTAGGGAAGAAATAAAACATACTCTTCGAGGCCATCACCTCGCCTTATCGATACTCGGATTAAATCTTATGTATCTTCTTCACCCAACTTCTTATTCGCTCTTCGTTCAGGACACGTGATCATAATAGGATATTGCATTATATAACGTCATGGGAGAGATCGAAAATTCGTATCACCTCCTCATAGATCAACTGTGCCACATCTTTTTCTTCTCCTCACAAAATACAATTCACAAACAACCCAAGCATTCCAAATCTCCATGAACCTTCATGTATTCTCCTTCAACTTCTTCTTCAAATACTATCTTATAAGAAAAAGGTAGTTCCTTTAATTGTTACTTCGGAGAAGCTATCATGGCCATTGAAGCTTTCTCTTTTTCTTTGGGTGTAAGGTCTTTGATCTTCTTTTGACTTGTTTTACCCTTTGAATTGGAACTAGGACTTTTCTCACTTGATTTCTTCTCAATTAACCCAATACCTTGCTATCTTACAGTAAATAATGTTTATGTTCTCTTAATCATCTCAATTGACCCCCAACTCAAAGCTTTAACAACTCTTGAAATTTGAAACTCTTGATTATTGGTTGTACAAGCTTTATTTGGGTTAGGAAAGGTGATTTGATGATGATTCTCTATGTGGGTAAGATGGATTCTTCATGGATTGGCTTGGATTTAAGAAATTGTAGGATGAATTTCTGGAATTTAAGCTTTTGATTCTTCAATTTGATGGATTTGGTGAGGATTGGGTGTTTGATTCTCTCTTATAATGATGTGGAGAGAAGGTTTGATGTGTTTTTCTTGATGATTGGGTAGTGTTTTGATGATTGGTGAAGGTTTTGATGAGCTTTAATGGAGTTGGGAGAGTTTTGGAGAAGAGAAATAGGCTTTGGGTTTATAAATTTCGGAATTAAAAGCTTCATACCTCTTGTATAACCAAAATCCCGTAACTTTCTCTCTCTATCGGCGTCGTGCGGACCATCCCTGCGGACTAGGGGTTACACCGCAGGGTACCCCGCAGCTTCTGTAGCATCCTTCGTCAAAATACCCGTGGACCTACCCCGTGGCACGGGTTTTAACCGTGCGGTGCAGGGGTGCGGTGCAGGGGGTAGTCCGCACTGGTCGATTTTTCGTCTCTGGATAAGACCCGCGGCTCCAAACCGTGGCACGGGTTTTTGCCTTGCGGACCACAGCTGCGGTATAGGGGTACACCGCGGGGGTAGTCCGCACAGGTCTTTTTTATTCTGAAATTTTTTGCTTCTTTCCTAACTCGTTTTCTCCAATTCCTACACACCAAAAACACTAATACCTTTCTCAAATATGCATTATCAACTAAAAACAACTAAACTAAACATAAATTAAAAAAAAGACATAATATATATAAAAAACTACGGGTTGTCTCCCGTACAGCACTTTTGTTTAACGTCTTTTAAAGTTAGACGTGTTACCTCGGTTAAGGATGACGAAATTTCCACCCTTTGCCCTCTAATTCCCACGAACTTTTCAGCTCGATTCTTCATAATCATGGATGGTTTCATCCAAGATTTCGTGGGAATGTGTGTTTCTTGTGGTAACTTAGTATTACACTCCTCTGATGATCCACTCATATCCTCAGTTTCGAATCTTCGTTTGTTAGAAAGAATGTCCTTCATGAATTTTATATATGTCGGCATTCTCTTGAGAGCTTCTACAAACAGTATTTTAATCTCTAACTTGCTCACCATGTCAATGAACTTCTTGAATTCCAGGTCATTGTCCTTTTTTCTGACATGTGAAGGGTATGGTGGTGGAGAGTTGGTTACCACTGGGCTCTCTTTCTTTTCTGGTGTCTTCTCTGGGACACTTTTTTGTTCAACTACCTCTTCGACTGTATCTTCTGTTGTTTCTTCTCCCCCCGTTTCTGGAATAGGGACTGGTTCTGGTTCTAGTCTTGGTGGAGGTAGTTGTTTTCCACTTCTTAATTCAACTGCATGACAAACATTGTCTTTTGGAGCACTAGTATTACTTCGGAGTTGCCCTTCTGCAAAGATTTGTAGTTTATTCACCAATTGTGACACTGTATACTCAACCTTCTTAAACACATTGGCTGAGTTTTGGATTCTTTGCTGGCTCATCTCCATATTTTCAATTAGGTTCATTATCTTAGCCATGCTTGAATTCGAACTCGAAGGTTGTTCTTGTACGGTCAGCTGCATTGAATAATGAGGTGGTTCTTGATAAGCTTCATTACAAATCGGCGCTTCTTGATAGATAGGTTGTGTAGGATAGTAAGATTGTGGTCGTGGTTGATAATAATCATCATGATAATGGTTATTATGATAATAAGTCTGTTGATCTCCGACCCAATTGTAATTTTGTGGGGGCTGATAATCAGCGTAATTTCCTTGGGATTGATAATAACCATCATAATAATGGTCTCTTTGATAAGGCCTGAAGGAAATTGAGGCTGGATTATTCATGCAATATTCCCACGAGTGATCTCTTGCTCCACAACTAGGACATGAAGGTAAGGTATGTACTAGATTCCTCTTAGCTAGTTTTCGCGATTGTTCTCGTAATTCCTCAAGTTGTTGGTTTAACTCCTTGAGCTTTAGAGATTCCATCATGTATTAGCTTCTTCAGGATCTAATAACACGAAACCTTTATCTCTTAATAAATCTGCTTTCGCCTAAAAAAAATCTGTAAAACAAAAACTAAAAAGAAAAGCGTAAAATAGAACTAACTAAAATAAAAGCACAAGATAATTGCACAAGGACTAACGATGTAGTCCCCGGCAGCGGCGCCAAAAACTTGGTGTGGCCTAGGGTGTGATAAAAAGATGATATAATTTAGATGCAAATAAACACCCTAAGCTAGCACGGTTCTGCAAGTATACAGATCGTATGCAAGTTTTAATGAATAAGTAAGATTCGTTCCTCAGGGACTACGAAGGTTAAGAAGAACTTATGCAAATTATTCAAGTGCAGATATTAAAGAAAGAAAAGATAATACGCTAGTAGGAAGAAGAGATAGACAAATATTTATTTGGTTTTTAAATAATAAAACTAAACTAATAAACTAAAGACAGAAACTAAATAAAAGAAAAGAAAAGAAGATAGTATGAAAGTTAGCTTGAGTAATTAGCATGTAATCCCCACTAGTTTTGCCGTTCTAAACATGTAAGGGTGAATTATGTAGTATTTCAATAATCGGTTCCAATTCGCTATCAGTAGTTTCAAATAGGATTTACATGTGTCAATAAGGCTTCCTAAGCAAACTTTTCTTGTAATTGGTAAATAGTCACAAGAACTAAACCATAGTGATTATCTAGTTAGGTTGATTTGTCAGATCTAAACCGAATACTAGACGTTATGTGCTAAACATGTAATTAAACACCGTTGTCAATGGTGACCTAACTACTAGATGGTAATTCTATATGGCCTAGGTTCCACAAGAACACAGAATATAATTCCAAACACATAAACAATGAATAGAAACTATAATTCAATTTAAAACATAGAATTCCAAAATTAGATAGATGTCAATCAAAACTAGGGTTCATACATATATGCTAAAACTCAAGCTAAAAAGAATTAATTCATACTAAGAAGAGAAGAGAAAAGAATTACAAAATAAGAGGTTGAAGAAGACATATGGTGTTCTGCTCCTTCCAGACTTCTTCTCTTGTGTTGCAGCTTCCTCTTGGCCTTAAGGGCTGGCCAAGGATGATTTAAGAGTGTTAAGAGGCTGTATTTATAGTGTATTGGTTGACCTAATTCGTTTCTTGGAGGAAAGGCCAAGTAATAGACTCCAAGCCCAACTCAAATTCGTAAGGAAATAAAGATAAACACTGCTGGACCGTTTTGAGCATATCTTCTTCGTTATTGGTCGGTTTGAGCTCCATAATATACCAAAAGAATCGTCACAGAATTATCTATGTCCCTATGAAAGGAAATTACCAAAATCGGCTTCCTTGTAGGAGTAAATAGCACTTCTTTAGGCGTGTGCTGCAGAATCCCAGATTTAGGCAGCTTTTCCTTTTCCATATTTTTAGCTTTTGTTTCCTTATCTCCAATTACCATGCTAATCTCTTTCCATAAGTTGTAGTCTTTGACTTGGACTCTAATTAAGCTCCATAATTATCTTTAAAGCTACACACTAAATAAACAATTAAACCCAATATGCTCTAAAAATATTATTTCACTAAATCAAGACTCAAAATAGGAAAGTGCACCAAACTAAGCTCAATTCAACCTAAACTAATAAATAAGCCTAAAATGATGTCTCAGAATTATATTATATTATCACAAATGAGGAGACATCATCCACCCTATGGGAATAGGGAGAAAGTTAGAATCTTGACTACTTATCTAAGAGTTATTATCACCCTTATAAACAGATAGAAGATTTAGAAGGATTAGTGCATACCAGTGAAACCTGTGCTATATTCTCTCATCTTTATTCTCTCATATTTATTTTATTGTTTTTATTTTCTTAGTTTAATCATTAATCTCTCTATCAATCATATTTTTTTCTGCCCATTTATTATTAATTGCTACTCTGATTTATTTACCCATTCGTATAACACACTAAGTCTTTGAGAACGAATTTGACTTATCATTAAAACTTGCATATGTTCTATAATACTTGCAGTATCGTGTTAAGTCTAGGGTGTTGATGTCTCCTCATTTGTGATAATAAAACATACTTCTGAGACATCATTTTAGGCTTATTTATTAGTTTATAGGTTGATTTTAGCTTATTTTAGCGCACTTTCCTATTTTGGGTCTTGATTTAGAAACATAATATTTTTAGAGCATATTGGGTTTAATTGTTTATTTAGTGTGAAGCTTTAAAGATAATTATGGAGATTAATTAGAGTCCAAGTCAAAAACAACAACTTATGGAAAGAGATTTACATGGAAATTGGAGATAAAGGAAACAAAGGCTAAAAAGATGGAAAAGGAAAAGCTGCCTAAGTCTGGGATTCTGCATAGACGTCCAAAGATATGCGTTTTTACCTAAGAAATAGGCCGAATTTGGTAATTTCCTTCTATTAGGTCTAGATAATTCTGCTGCGATTCTTTTGGTATCTTGTGGAGCAAAATCCGACCAATAACGAAGAAGATACACTCAAAACGGTCCAGCAGTGTTTTCCTTACGAATTTGAGTTGGGCTAGGAGTCCAATACTTAGGGTTTATCTCCAAGAACGATTTAGGTCAACCTCTACACTATAAATACAGCCTCTTAACACTCTTAAATCATCCTTGGTGAAACCTTAAGCCAAGAGGAAGCTTACAACACAAGAGAGAAGTCTGGAAGGAGCTGTTCATCAACAATGTCTTCTTCTACCTTTAGATTTGTAATATCTTTCTTTTCTTTCATGAACTAAATTTCTTTAGCTTAAGTTTTTAGCATATATGTATGAACCCTAGTTTTGATTGACATCTATCTAATTTGGGAATTTAATATTTTAAATAGAATTATAGTTTTTATTCTCTGTATATGTGTTTGAATTTATATTCTGTGTTCTTGTGGATCGCGACCATTAGAATTACCATCTAGTAATTAGGATACCATTGACAACGGTGTTTAATTACATGTTTAACACATAACGTTTAGTTTTAGGTTTGATCTGACAACCCAACCTAGCTAGACAATCACTATGGTTGAGTTCTTGTGACTCTTTACCAATTACAGGAAAAGTTTGCTTAGGAAGCCTTATCGACACAGGTAAATCCTATTTAAAACTACCGATAGCATATTGGGACCGATTAGGGAAATACTACATAATTCACCCTTACATGTTTAGAACGGCAAAACTAGTGGGGATTACATGCTAACAACTTAAGCTATATTCTCATATTCTTCTCTTTCGTATTTTATTATTCTGTCTTTTAATTCTTAGTTTAGTTAATTAATTATCAATCCCATCTTTATTTGTCTTTACTTTTATTTGCGTTTAGTTGTTCTAGCTTTAATTTACACTTGATATTTGCATAAGATTCTCCTAACCTCTGTAGTCTCTGCGGAACGAATCTAAATCTAAAACTTGCATACGATCTCTATACTTGCAGAATTGTGTAGCTATAGGGTGTTATTTGAACTTAATTTATATCTTATTTTATCACACCCTAGGCCCTACCAAGTTTTTGGTGCATCATTATCCGTATTTATTTATCATATTTTTATCACACCCTAGGCGACACCATTTATATTGTTTCTGGTGTGAGAGGCTAACGCGCAAACTTTTGCATCCTAGAATTAATCTTTAATGGTTTTCGCCGAGAGTTGACCGGCATGTCGGCCACATTACCGGCTAGCCGTTCTCGAACGAAGATCTCCCAGATAGCTAGATCTCAAAAAGTTATGCAATTTAGGCTCAAATATCACCTGATTTCGACCTCCGAGCGCAAACATATGGCTTGCCGAAGTTTGCTCTGATTTTGTCCAGATTTTCCAGAATGGTGGGCCGGTATGCCGGTGATCTGATCGGCTTGCCGGTCGCGTGAATGATTTCTCGCTGATGCACATTATAGTTGTTTAACCCCAAATTCAAGGATTTTAACACTTGCTAAACATCAAAAACACTACATCCTTCTCATTTCTTAAAAATTAACACTAATGTAAATCAAATTAATCTAATTTACACTACGAATTTAAAGACATGAAAGCAATTTAAAGCACGTGTTGTCTCCTAAGAAGCACTTTTGTTTATTACGTCTTTAAGTTCGACGCATTACCTTCCATGAAGATGCCATGAGGCCTTTGTGTTGTTCCTCCGCTTAAACTTGCCTCTTCCTTTGTATGAAAGCTTTAGAGTCCCACCTATAATTTTGTTTAATCGATCTCTAAAAGAAGGTGGGTAATATCTCCGTTTCGCCTCCTTCCTCTCATGGCGAATCTCGTTTTCTTCCACCTGGTATATTAGGATTGCTCTTGTTGGATTAATTACTTGTCGATCGTCAATAAGCTTAGCTCGAATCCATTTCTTAGCAAGAAGACTTTCCTCTATACATGCTTCTATCTCGTCTAATCCAACCTCTCCATTCACATATTTATTATTTCTAGAATCCACGAACTCCTTCCAATGCATGCTTTGTTGGACTTATGGGGCTGCAAGGTGAGCGTACAAAGTATGCATGATTATATTATGTGTGGGTAGAACTAGGAGACACCCCCAATCTAGCATCATGTCTAGGAGGGTCGAGACCTGGTCATCTCGTATTCGCTTGAGTCTAGTCTTTTGAATTTTTCTAAATTTTATACTGTCATACTAGACTCCATTATCAAAGCACAATGTACCTCTTGCATCAAATTCAGTTTGTCACCTCGAAAATAGCTCACGTTTTCATTCAATTCGGGTAGAGTTAGTTGTGGAGGTTGATGGACATGCCCGGTCCATTGATTGTTCCATCCTTGTTAGATGTCAAAATATTTTTCAATATTTTTTACAATTATATTAATTTTAATTAAAAAGCGCTTTTACCTCTAAAATAATCAATACCAAACGGGTTGTTAGTTTAGATATGAATGTGAAAAACCTGATAAGCAACGCGCGACCCTCCTCCAGGGAACATCGAAAAGTTGTTTGAAGTCAAATGCTCTAAAGTTCCACAAAATCAAAAATAAACCATTAAACATTAAAATAAAATAAAATAAAAATAACTTAATTAGG
Source organism: Nemophila menziesii (assembly GCA_029959085.1). Classification (NCBI taxonomy): domain Eukaryota; kingdom Viridiplantae; phylum Streptophyta; class Magnoliopsida; order Boraginales; family Hydrophyllaceae; genus Nemophila; species Nemophila menziesii. The sequence goes on along the minus strand of JARWIR010000137.1, from coordinate 222,621 downwards.
AGAGAATTAACAGATTGTTTAGAATTTAATTTCTTAGAGAATCTTAAACCATTTATTACTGCAGCATTGATTCTTGTGTTATAAGACCATCTCAAGTAGATGCTTCCAATGGATATTTATAACAAAACAATTCAAAAAATATAGTATAACACCAAATTGCTCACTCCTTATATACGCTATCATCAGTGTATCACTTCTCATATGATGAAAATGCTTTCAATGGTCATAAAATGGCCAATGTAGGATTCGTATAAAAACACAATAAACAACACGACTGTAATTATAATTTTTTATCTTAATTTGTATTCTTCGCTAAGCCGGGTTGACGATGGCGGAGAATGGTCCTCGAGCTGCGGCTGTTTTCTTGTGTAGAAGAGCAACTATCAACTGTCATAAAATTGACCATTGTAGGATTTATATAAAAATATAATAAACAACAATAATTATACTTAAATTAGATAATTCTGAAATACGATGATTAAAAAGGCTAAGGAAAAAAAGTCTCTCTCCTAGGTTGAAACGCTCCTTTCTCTCTCATCTCTATACGCCTTTTCTAGTTGGTGTCTCAGATATCGATCCAAAGCGAAGACTCCTCATCTTCGCTATTTCTCTTTTCTCTTTTTTTTTTTCTTTTACACGCGTGGGGTTAACCAAACACAGACTCCTCTTCCATCTCGGTTCATGGGGCTGGAGTCTAACGGCATAGGGGAGACTGGTGAGGGTATCGATGTGCATGACAAATAAGTACCCCATTGGCCATCCCGAAAGTTGAAACTAATTAAACCTATTCAGAGGAGATGGATTAGGAAGAACATGGTTGCTGAGGAAGGAAGAGGGGTTTTAATTAAAAGGGGGATTAAGGATTCTGATAAACGATGTAGTCTCGAGGAAATGATCAATCATCACTTAGGCTTTCCAATATCTCAAGTAAGAAAATTTAATTTGTTTCTTTGTCCTTCACATTTGTCGTGTGTAGAGTCCAGAAATTTTTCGAAAATGGAAATCATTATTAGGAAAGATAAATCAGAAGCGTGGTACTGGCTTTGGGCGGCATCGTTTGGGATACCCATGGTAGTAATGGGTTTTATCAGATCAAGGATTGGGTTACACGAAATCAATTCGAAATTCAAGAGTAAGACGGAGGAAGCGTATTGCAGCAACACAACTTATAATAGGAGAACATAAAAAACGAAGAGGCGTTCCAAAATTGTAATTGTTTATTCACAATCAATCAGGTATCTTCCATATATATATATATATATATACCTATTAAATATTGAGTAAATATCACCTATGCCCCCTACGATTGTCACGGATTGACAGGTTGCCCCCCAACCTTTAAAATGCGCCTCTTTACCCCCTACATTTTATTTTCGTGACCCGTTACCCCCCGACTGCGTGTTCCGTCCATTTTCGCCGTTAAAAGTGACGTGGCATTGCCATGTCACTTTTTTTTTTTTTTAATTCCAGGTGTAAATTAATTAATCAATTAACTTAATCCCACTTTTTTTCAAGGGCAAAATTGGTACTTCAATTCAAACCTACCCTATATATAACACAAAAACAAAACAAAATTAATTAATCAAAAAACCCAAAATCAGAAGAAGAAGAGCGCGTTTGGGGAAGAACACGAAGAACCCTAGTTTTCTACCCAAATCCGCGACGAAGCCTCCCAATTCCTTCAAGCTCGATGCCGATGTCGCCCCTTCAAGCCGATAGCGTTGGTTCTTCGTCGCACTATAGTTCTCAAGTCCCCTATTGCAGATGCAAGAAATTAGCAAGGCTTCACACCTCTTGGACAGATGCTAATCCTTGCAGGAGGTTTTACAGGTGCATGTATTGGGGGTGTTCAATGGATTGCAAGTTCTTCATGTGGTTGGATGAGCCATTGCCGGAGGGTACTCGTTCTATAATTCGAGGTCTTCTTTTTAAAGATGCCAATCACTGTCTTGAGAAAGATGAAATGGAGTCGAAGATGAACTTGTTGGTCTCTGATTTCGGAGATATGATGCAGTTAGAGAAAAAAGCTTTTGCAGAATGGAAGCTCGAATGTGCAAAAGTCAATGACCTGAACACACAGTTGACCTTGATGGCTAATGATTTGGTTGAATTGCAAGAAAAAGAACATGTTGCCTCCAAAGATTTGAAATTTGAGCGTGTGAAAGTGAAGGTGTTGGAGGACGAGGTGCAACGACTTAAGACAGTGATGACAAGAGTTACTCGGGAAAACAAGATGCTGAAATGGAGTTTCTTTATGATTATAGTCTTCTTGTTCTCCATTTTGTCTGGTTTTAGTCTTTCTGTGTATTAGAATGGAGTTGAAGTTGTATTTTGGTGGGGCTTGTTTGATGTATCAGGTTGTTGAAGTTGTATTTTGTGTTGGTGTAGTTGCAGGTTGTTTAAGTGTTCTAACTTTGTGTAGTGTGTTAGTTTAAAATCAGTCTTTGTAATCTTTTGGTTTAACTTGAATTGAATTCGAGAATGTAGTTGTTTTTGCTGTTTGTTTAATGTGTGTTTTATTGTGCAATGAATAAAGTATAAGTAGAAATACAAAATGGACAACAGAATCTAGTGCAATCTCAATAAAGTAGATAAAGATAACATAAAGTGCTGGCATTACATAGACCTGAGCAAAAAATAAATATTCAAATCATCAAGTTGTGCACTAACATACAAAAACCACACCCTGCAATAAAGGCCAACCAACATAGATAACCCTACTTAAATACCACCTCCACCACATAATAGAAGTCTTTACTACTCACAAGTTTGCTAGTTCTAGATCTAGCTTACACAAAACAAAGACATAAAACACAGAATCATAAAACCACAAATCTGCAGAATTCTTCATTTTTTATCTTCTTTCCTGGGTTTTGCTGAAGAACTGCTACCTGCTTTCCTCAAACGAAGTGCTTCTGCAACTGTGACGTATTTTGGATCTCCCTCTCTCATTAGCACCCCCTGTGTATGCTGGAATAAGCGCCTCCTTTTCTCAGGTTCGCGTTTGTTCCCTCCCTGCTAGTAAGATACAGAGGAAGTTACACAATCTGCAGGATGTAGTGTTTATAAAATGTAACAACTAACTAACCTCAGGTAAACTCCTTTTTGAACCTGGTTGTTTCTTTTGTGTAACCCTCACCTAAATGGTAAACAACAAATAAAAAACAATCTGTTATAGTTAATGCGCAGATGGTCACTTTGTCTCAATTTTGTAGTTTCAGGGGGTGTTAAGTCACTAAAAAAAATTCCTAAGGGGTACATAGTCAAAAAGAAATATACTTACCCCTGGTATATCCCTTAACGAGATCTTATTTTTTTGTAAAGGGGGAGCCTCCTCCTGCGTTTTTCCTCTGATAAGCTCACTTGTGTCCTCCGCCTCCTTACCAGTTTTTTCCTTTGCTTTTTCCAACAGATCTGTCAACTTTTCCATCTTTACCTTCTGCGCTCGAAGAATAATATAGGGGGTAAGTAGTCAATATATAAACTATATAGGGGGTAATTAGTTAATATATAAATTATATAGGGGGTAAGTAGTCAATATATAAATTATATAGGGGGTAAGTAGTCAATATATAATTGACTTAGGAGGTTTTTACACAAACCTTTAATATTGACTTAGGAGGAAGAGTAATGTTTTGCTTTTGTTTCCCTGAGTCATCAACCTGTAATCAAAATACACACAACAAATACTTATATACTTAATCCTTTGCAAACAATATTTTATATTATAATAGTACTAACCTCAGTTATTGATTCACGATCAGCAGTATTATTTCCTTCTGGCGTTCCTGAGTCATCATCCTCTAAAGATATAGGCATTGTGCTTGATCCTCCTGAAATTGTCTTCAATCCTTGATCCTTAATTCTACTGCTTTGCCGTGTTGGTTTTTCCAATGTTTGTTCTGGCATGCGCATCTTTGGTCTGGATTTAGGGGGGGATTTATCAAGTGCCTCATCTGTGTTGGCAACAGGATCTTTACCTTTCTTCTGAGGTAAAATCATCCTTGGTTTTGTAGTAGGGGGTATGTTAGCAACTGGATCTTTATCTTTCTTTTGAGGGAAAATCATCCTTGGTTTGGAATTAGGGGGCCTGTTAGTAATAGGATCTTTATTTTTCTGTTGTGGGAGAATCATTCTTGGCTTTGAATTAGTGTGAGTTTTAACAACTGGCTCTTTATCTTGTGTTTCAGGTTCCTTATCAACTGGACTTTTTGTTGTGACAGATATATTAGCAGCTACATTAGGAGTACTTTGGGGGTTACATGGAGCAGATGTTTGCACATCTAACTCATCAAACATTCTGTTAATCTCCTCATCCGTAGTCTCATCCACAACCGCATTAGCACCAGTATTAGATTCACGAACTTCTCTAGATTCCATCACACCATGATCTCTAGATTCCATAAACTCATTAACACCAACTTCCTGTTGTTGAATATCTTCTAGTCCAACTGTTTCATCTCCTGCAGCATTCACATTCGCCTTACATGACCTTTTGTTATGCCCTTCTTCTTTGCAAATCGCGCATTTTTTTGCACCACCCCTCCCAACTAGCTTTTGCACACCATCAGTGTTGCGTACTTTCCTCCACTTGTTAACTTGAACCTCATCTGGCTCCTTTGTCCTCGCCCTTTTAGGCCTCCCAACCAACTTAAAAGCCACTGGAGGTTCTACAGTTGTAGGTCTTGTACTAGGCCACATAGATGGTCCATTTATAGGGTAAATCATGGGTGTATAAGCCTTCATATACGTCTCTTTTGAGTAGCACTCATGAACAAACTTTTCTGGGTCTTTACCAATGTATTGAATACATGCAATTGCATGAAAGCAAGGTATACCAGCAAGCTCCCACCTCCTGCAAGGACAGCTTTCTGAATCCAAGTCTACGGCGTATGAATCTGTCCCGAGGTTCCTTACTTCAAATTTCATTTCCCCACAAAATACTGCATGCCACTTTCCACTCTCTTCCTTCGAACACTCATCTTCTCGTTTCTGAACTATTTCTTCATCCTTGTTCCACGTTAATAACAAAGGCATGAATATAGGAGTTTGAATCTCTGTGTCATCATCTCCTACGGGACTACTAACAACAAACAAGTCAACAGTTACGTTCTCCTCACCAATGCTACACATCTCCAAACCTTTATCCTCACTATCCATACAAACTATACCATCAGGTAATTTTTCCCCCAATTTCAGATAGTAAAACTCCAAGTTACCTTTTATACCCAGTTTCGACATAATTTTTTTAAGAATAGGTATACTAAACTTGTCATAGTGACACCCATCTACGTATTCAATGCTTACTTCATGGTAACAACTCTTGACTTCATTAAATAAGCCACCGAAGTGAATCTTCAGTGTAAATTTCTCTGTTACACAATCAAATTTAACTAGATTAGTTACCAAATTGAAAAGGTATTACCACACTATGACTATGGTAACCAAATCCCGTAAAATCTGCTACCATTACGCGTGATAAATATATATGTAATGGATTTAATACAAAACCCTACATTTTCGGGTTTAATAATCATAACCCAAGAGCAACGATTTAGGGGTAATAATCAAACACACTTACTCCATTGACTTAAAGGCGCCATTGATTATCTTCAAATCACAAGAACTTTTCTTTTCTGGGTTTGGTGGTGTTCTTCGTGTTCTTCGCAAGAACCCGCGCTCTTTCGTTTTCTTCTTCTTCTTCTGATTTTGGGTTTTTTGATTAATTAATTTTGTTTTGTTTTTGTGTTATATATAGGGTAGGTTTGAATTGAAGTACCAATTTTGCCCTTGAAAAAAAGTGGGATTAAGTTAATTGATTAATTAATTTACACCTGGAATTAAAAAAAAAAAAAAAGTGACATGGCAATGCCACGTCACTTTTAACGGCGAAAATGGACGGAACACGCAGTCGGGGGGTAACGGGTCACGAAAATAGTAGGGGGTAAAGAGGCGCATTTTAAAGGTTGGGGGGCAACCTGTCAATCCGTGACAATCGTAGGGGGCAAAGGTGCTATTTACTCTTAAATATTTAGTGATTCACATAACATACTCCATTTCCGCTCTTATCTTCTTCTCTCCTTTCGCTCAATCTTCTATCAACAATTTACCTCACATTGTGTTGTTTCTAGTTCTTTTCTTATAGTTACTAAACTTTTGTACTTTGAAGTTTTTTACCTAAAGCTTAAAGGTATAGGTATTATGGCAACAAGGGACTTCCATTCGCTTCCCATCATACCACTTACGGAGCACAAATTTAGGAAATTAGGCATCATCAACATAGGTAGCAAGGCCAGACTAGCAGAAAGCATGAAGGAGGAGAAGGCTATTATACTCAAAGTGATTGGTGATACAACTGTAAACACAGTCCGGTTACGCAAATTTATTGAATATAGGTGGGGGATTCAAGGACACTTTCGAGTGTCAGAGACAAAGAACAACATATTCAAGGTGGAGTTGTTCAACGAGAGAGAGTTTTAGAGGGTATGGGAGTTGAGACAGAGTATTGTGCAAAAAGTGCACATGAGCATGACAGTATGGCCACAGGTAAAAGATTTTACATAAATTTCTACTGATTATTCCTCTATATGGGTGCAAATTAGGGGTCTCGCTTTTAAACAAAATAACATAAACACTGTTAAAGCTTTGGAGGCATGTTTCATTAAAGTAGAAGTTGTAGACTTCCCAATTATTGTTAATGGTGATATCAAGGTGTTAAGGTTCTGAGTTAAATTCAATATTAAGTATCCATTACCTCCTGGAACATATAATCTACAAGAGGAAGGGGCTGCTTGGGTTGTTTTCAATATGAGAATACAGGGTCTTTGTACTTCAGATGCGGAAAAATTGGGCACCAGTATAGAGAATGTCCATTTAAGAACATCAATCAAGTAGAAGATATTGATGAGAGAAGGAAGGTTACTTGGAGCATCGACAATGTGGTAAAATTTCCTCCTTTTAATCCCATTTATGGTCTCCATCTTAATATTGAAGGTGAGTTGTGTATTTTTTATATAATGAAAATGAAGTTAGAAGTGCAGAAAAGACTGTTAGACAAAGGAACCCAGCTAGAGGAATTATTATAAATGAAGGTGGAGGAAGTATATTGAATAAATACAAATATATGAAGAATGCAAGCACGAGTAGAATCAATGCACAGAAGGAAGTAGAGGAAGAAAATGAGAGTGAAGAACAAGAATGGGAGAACTGAAAAGACAGATTCATGAGTTAAGAAATGAGCTACATGAACAAACGTTGAAGATTGAGGCATACAAGAAAGCACATGGGATTACTGGAGAAAAGGGATCTGAAAATGAAGGGAATGTAAGAGCTGCGTTATTGGCATTCAAGGAGGAAATGCGAAAGATCAAAGGTAAACAAGTTGTAAGCAATAGTGCACAAACCTTTTCTATTCAAGAGGGGTTTTCAAAGATACATACCAAAGTCAAAAGGAGGAGGGATATAAGATCAAACATGGCTGAGAGCGAACGGAAGAAGGGTAAATCGCAGGTTATGGGGAGTTTTAAAAAATTAAGGTTGGTGGATTTTATTGAGAACTTTGTTAATAATAATCAATTTAGTGTTCTGGAGGAAGAGAATGAAACTAATGAGCGAGAGACAAAAACAATCTAGAAGATATCAAGCACTGAGATTCTGTCCAAGATGATAGATAAGTATGACTCACAGTTTGAACCCAAAGAAGAGAATGAAGGGAGCTTCGAGCACATCGAGAACTACTTTGAGAAGAATTATGAGGGAGGAGGCGATGGTTATGATATGAACTTCAAATACCAAGATGCTGAGGAAGACATGTATGGGGAAGAAGAGTTTGGTAATGGAGGCGGCAACTCCACAAAAAGGCGTGGGTTATGAATGAATGTTTTGGAATGTCCAACGAGTTCGAGCGCCTTTGACATTTACTCGTTTCAGCTCGCTGAATGCTAGATTTTGTCCTGGGTGGTGGCTTTTTGTGAAACAATGTTGAGAGAAGTAGATTCTCAAGACATTGTTAGACGTTTTGCATTTAAAAACTCTTTTTGTGTTGAACCCACTGGAAATGCTTTCCATTCCGGTGGGTTTCTTATAGTGTGTCACACGTTTGTGCGCCTTAAAGTTGTTTTATCTTGTAATTTTTTTTGTTATCGTTAGAATAAATGAACTTCCCTTTTTCGTATTTCATGGTTTTTATTAATGCACCAAATGACTACAATGAAAGGAAATCTATTAGAAACGAAATATCTAAATGGAGTAGCGACATTAAGGATACTTGGATGATACTTGGGGACTTTAATGATATTCTCAATATAAATGAGAAACAGAGTAAAAATCCAGCTAATATGACGCATATTGATGATTTTCTTAACTTTACTTTCACTAATTCACTTATTGAGATTAAATCTCATGGATGTTTTTTTCACATGGTCAAACAAGATGGATGGCGACAAACATGTGAAGACAAGGATAGATCATGGTCTGGCAACGTATGACTGGATTAACAAATTTCCAAGGTCACAAATTTTCATCCCTCCAGCCATAGGGTCAGATCATTCACCCCTCATTCTCCATTTTAATATTGATATGAAAATTGGTAGTAAATTCTTTAAGTTTGAAACTAGGTGGCTTGACCACAACGAGTGTAGAGAAGTCGTTAATACTAGTTGGAACAAACCTAAAAATAATACTCCTATCAATAACCTTATTAAAAAAAAGGTAAAACACTAAAAAAGAGTTGATCAGATAGGACTAATAAGAATTTTAAAAATCATGAGAAAGATATTAAAAACTTACAAAATTGACTTACTATTCTTAATAATAGCCCTCCCAATGAGAACAACCTGGAAGAAGAGAGGGAAATACAAAATAAGAAAAAAATTGAATATGAAAATGAAGAAAAATATTGGTGCGATAAAGCTAGACAAAATTGGTTAACTTTTGGGGATAAAAATACTAAAAAATTTCACCTTGCAACAATCCAAAGGAGAAAATTTAATAAATTAACTCGTATTAAGAATGAGAGAGGGCAGTGGGAGGAGAACAATGGTGGTATAAAAAATAGTTTCTAAATTTTTTACATTGACTTACTTAAAAAGGTCCCAACGAGTCACTTGAATATAGATAAGGCAATAGAATTTGTGAAACCTTGTATCACAGACGAAATTAATGAAGAATTTATTAAACAACCAAGTATTGATGAAATTGAAAATGCGGTTAAAGAATTATCGGCTTTAAAAGCTCCTGGAGCAGATGGACTAAACGGTAAGTTTTATAAAGATTTTTGGGACATAATTAAGGAGGATGTTTTCAAAGTAATCTATGATTTTTCAATTCCAGTGCATCTATTGAGACTATCAATGATACTCTAATTACACTTCTTCCTATCTATTGAGACGAAAGATTTGGGTGATTATTTGGGAATTCCACTTTGCCATAAAAGATCTAAGGTAGAATCACTGGAATTGATAGCAAAGAAATTGTTTAAAAATACGGAAGGATGGAAAGCTAAACTTCTTTCGGAAGGGGGAAAGGAGGTCCTTATTAAGGCTATATTACAAGCTATACCTAATTATTATATGTCTATTTTTTTCTTTTCAGTTTCTTTTAATAACAAGCTCATATCTGCTATTTCTAACTTCTGGTGGAATTCAAAGGAAAAAAAATAGAATACACTCGCTAGCATGGGAATAAGTGTCTATTGGGAAATTAATCGGTGGACTCGGTTTAAAAGATTTTAAAAGAATGAATACAGTACTATTAGCTACTCAGGCTTGGAAATTGATGCAAAACCAAACTACACTTGCAGCCAAACTATTAAAAGGTATTTACTATCTGCAAAATTCTTTTCTCAGTTGTAATTTGATGCAAAACAGAACATGGAGTTGGGATAGTTTAATTGAAGGAAGAGATTTTACAAAAAAATATGGGGTACATAGGATTGGATATGGAAAGGACATAAATATATGGGCTGATAGATGGATATATACGAATTGGAAAATTGATAAACCGAAGCAATGTAAAATAGAGAAAGTACAAGAACTATTTTCTCAAGGGACTTTGAAATGGAATTAATAGATTTTGGACAACTTGTTCCCTGAACCCATTATTCCCTGGTAAAAAGAATCAACATTTTTTACGTTCCACAGAAAGATAAAAACATTTGGCCGTTTTCTAAAGATGGATCTTTCGACACAAAAACGGGATATAAAGTTATTACAGAAGAGCAGGTTATTCAAAATCCAAACGCATCAACAACAAATATTAATTATAATTCGACTATATGGAGAGTTATTTGGAAATCAAATATACCTAAGAAGATAAAAAGATTTATGTGGCGAGCGATAAAAAATGCGTTACCTACTAGGGAGAATTTGAAGAAGAGGAAATGTGCTGACTCTAAAAGGTGTATATGGTGCAATGATAATACAGAGACAGTAGAACACCTTCTACTAACATGTACGATGTGTAAAGAATCTGGGCTGGTACCCTCCTTCAGATACGAATAGAGGAAGATTCTAAAGGGTCTATTGAAGAATGGTTTCTCAAGATCATCCAAACATACAAAGACGAAGGATGGGAGGAAAACATAGTGAGAGATATGGTTATGATTACCCTATGGAACATCTAGAAAGGAAAAATGAAAGCAATACATGAAGATGTGGAGATAAATGGATCTAGCTTAATTAACTCCAACCAAATTAGTACAAGAAATTCATGGAATAGACTCGAAGAAAGTAAATAACAAATGGTGTCGACTAGGGTGTGATGAAAAGATGATATAAAATAAGTGCAAAGATAGACACCCTAGCCTTGCACGGTTCTGCAAGTATACAGGACGTATGCAAGTTTAAATGAATAGGTAAGATTCGTTCCTCAAAGACTACGAAGGTTAGGAAGAACTTATGCAAATATTCAAGTCCAGATATAAAAAGCTAGAACAAATATTACGCAAGAAAATAAAAGAGAAGAGATTTTTGTTCGATTTTAAGAACTAGAAAATTAACTAATAAATTAAAAGACAGAAAATTAATTAAAAGAGAGAAGCAAATAGTATGAGAGTTTAGCTCGAGATATTAGCAAGTAATCCCCACTAGTTTTGGTTATTCTATCGTTTAAGGGTGAATCATGTAATATGAAATAATTAGGATTCTAAATTCTCATACCTTAGACCTTGAGAGCGACTAAGGGGGCTATGGACACACCATGAAGCAGCCTAAACCTAGGGTTATCAAGCACCACCAAGGCCCTAAGCAATTCAATTCCAAACATGGTGATAGTGGTGAAAACATACCCTAATGATTACCTAGTTAGGTCGATTTGTCAGGTCTAAACCTTATTCTAGGCGTTATGTGGTGTTTCAATAATTAGACACCCAGTTAAGGTGAACATCTAACTACTATTAAGGTAATCTTATACTCGTGCACTAGCAAGGAAAATAGTCATTAAATCAAAACACATAAACAGAACATAAAACATGAATTCCAATTTAAATACCGTAGTATCCCAAATCAGATAGAAAAACTAGGGTTCATACATATATGATAAATCTCAAGCTAAAATTATTTAGTTCATACTAATGAAAGAAAAAGAAAGAAATTACAAATTTAAAGGTTGAAGAAGGCATGAATTGGTGTTCAGCTCCTTCCAGACTTCTTCTCTTGTGTTGCAGCTTCTTCTTGGCATAAGGGTTTGCCAAGGATGATTTTCTTGTGATAAGAGGTTGTATTTATAGGGTATAGGAAGACCTAATTCGTTTCTTAGAGTATAAGGTAGGTTTTGGACTCCAAGCCCAACTCAAATTCGTAACCCTAGAATCTAGAAAAGGTAAGATTTTGATGCTGTTTTGTTTTGGCCGTAACTGATTAAATACTTATCTGTTTGACGCGTATGAGTAGTCGAAATTCATTGTCTTGGAAAGCTATTTAACTTTGATGTAGACTATTCTTCCAAATTCCTAGCCAATCTTGAGATATAAGCCCTTTTGTGGTCGTAACTGTTGGAATTCAGATTTATTTGGCAACATTATCTTTTCCTTTTTCATAATTCTTGTCTTTATCTCCAATTTCCATGCTTATCCTCTTTCCTTTAGCTCTTAGAATTAACTTGGACTCTAATTAATTAACATATATCTTTAAAGCTACACACTAAATAATTAATTAAACCCAATATGCTCTAAAAATAATAAATAATTAATTCAAGACACAAAATAGGAAAGTATACTAAATCATGAGAAAATCGACCTATAACCTAATAAATACACCTAAAATGATGTCTCCAACTAATATTAAATCATCACAAATGGGGAGACATCAACAACACAAAAGTTGGGAGTAACATAGGTGAGGATAATGCAGTTCAGGGACAAATTGAAGAAGCAACGGTTTCTATTTACTATGATGCATCCTTCAAAAATAAAATGGAACCAAATGGAGTAGCGGTTGTCACGGTTCATAATCCTAGTCTACTCACAACTTATAGCTTCAATGTGGATTGCGACTCATCAGTGGAAGGAGAAGCTTATGCGGTGCTTAAAGCAGTTGAGATTTGTCAAAAACAACCAGACAAACAAACGGTTATTTATTCAGATTACCTTGAGATTATTCAAGGTATTAAGCAGGTGCCAGTAACAAGTTGGTCTGTCCAACCTATTCTTCGCAGCATTACCCAAAAGGCTAGTGGGAGGGAATTCCTGAAGTTTCAGCACATTAGAAGGGACCTCAATAGCAAAGCGGATAAGGTTGCAAAAGCAGCTAGTCACAGAGCTATGAAGGAACGCGAAATGACGATAAGTCATTTCGAATTGACCAAAAGACTATGTAAATTAGGAATAGGCTAATCTTTTTGTTTCTCTTTGGTGCTAAGGCACCTTTTATAGTCCAAAAAAAAAACAAAGATAATTATGAAATTCTTTAAAGTTTGATGATAAAAAATAATTTTTATTATTATAAGGGGTAATTAGAGATAAATGCCTCCTTAATTAACCCTCTAATTTTTTTAAGCCTCTAATTTTTTTATTTAGAGACAAATGCCTAATAGAACAATTATTTATAGAAAACATTCTCTTTATATTTTTTATACCTATACTATCCTTATTATTAAATATATTATTTTATTTTTAATACAATATTTATTTTTTAATATTAAACAAATAATAGGGTACTTCTACCACCACCACCACCACCACCACCACACCACCACAACCATCACCACCTCCACCACCACAACTACCACCTCCACCACCACAACCACCACCACCACCACAACCACAACCACTACCACCACCTACTACTAATTTCATCACACGCGCGCGTCCGTGAAATTTTTTTAAAATCGTTATAACTAATTCAAAAAAAAAAATTAAAAAATTTGCATTTTTGGATAAAACAAATTAATATTTACGTCTATGATTTTTTTTGAATTTTTTGATTTTTTTTTTCCGCAGACACGAAATTTCATGTTTAAAACATGAAATTCCATGTTTTAAACAGTTAATTCAGTATTTCAAAACATGGAATTTCATGTTTAAAACATGGAATTCCGTGTCTGCGAATTAAAAAATTCAAAAAATTCAAAAAATTCCGAAAAAAAATCATAGACGTAAATATTAATTTGATTTATCCAAATATATAAATTTTTATTTTTTTGATTTTTTTATAATTAGTTATGACGATTTTAAAAAAAATTCACGGACGCGCGCGTGTTTATTAGTTTTTGTTTTGTTTTTTTTCTAATTTTTTTTAAGAGTAAATGACACTTAGGGTCTTGACCACACCCCCCTCTTCGAGTCAGCACCCCCACCTAGAGCCTCTTCTTACTAAAGACCTCAGAAACTTTTTAACACATGAACCCCAAAACCCCAATTACTAGACTACCCCTCTTTTGTTTTTTCTATACCTATATATACTAATTATTCCCATTTCTAATTTCAGCTCATTATAATCTCACCTCCCCTCCTCCCCTATTTCTCTCTCCTCCCCCATCTCCCAAACCGCCACCACCACCTCCATCAACCACCACCTCCATCAACCACCACCGGCATGAGAACAGAAGCACTGGAGTTCACCTCTCCTCAGCTCCGATCTGCATCCTCGAGCTCTCCATACTCCACGGCGGCGCTTGACTGCTCGGAACCCTAGAAGAATCCACGAACAGCTCCGATCTGCTGCCTCCTTCTTCCAGCGGCGAGCCACCACCGCTGATGCTCTCTCCTCCGATGCTGCACAGTTCCGGCGAACAAGCTCTCTCCTCCGATGCTGCACAGTGTCGATGGATGCAGGTGATTCTCTGTTGCACAGTTCCGGCGAACAAGCTCTCTCCTCCGACGCTGCACAGTGTCGATGGATGCAGGTGATTCTCTGCTGCACAGTTCCGACGAATCACCCAAAAACTTCTTCGTCTAAGATTAATACTGCCATGGAAGAGCAGATCTACTCACCGGATTTGTCAACCTCCGTGAGAAGTGGCTCGCTGGAGAAGGAATCAAGCCGTGGTGGTTGTGGTGTTATGGTGGTGGTGGTGTTCGTGTGGTTGTTTAGCTTCTGGTGTGGTGTTGGTGGGGTTGCCATGGAGGATGCAGGTGGTGGTTTAGCTTTAGGTTTTTTTTTTCCAGATCTGGTTTGTCCAGATCTGGTCAACTTTTAAGTAGTTTAGGTTTTTTTTTATTTATCTATTGTAAATGGTTTTAATTTTTGAATAGAAATGTTATTAAATGATACACATGGTTTTTATAGAGTATTTATGTAATTTCAAAGAGCACTCTCTCTATTTCATACAGTACTCTCTCTATTTTATAGAGTACTCCGACTTTTTTTTATAGAGTATTCGTTTAAATGGTTGGAGTATTTTTTTAATTCTCGGAGTACTCTCTCTATTTCATAGAGTATCGGGAAAAACTGAGAGTACTCTATCTTTTTCATAGAGTACTCTCAGTTTTTTCCGATACTCTATGTTTTTTCCGTTAACTGGTGGCCTGAGGTCGGTGGTCGGAGATCGGTGGTCGGTGGTCGGAGGTTCGTGGTTGGTGGTCGGTGGTCGGAGGTCGGTGGTAGGTGGTGTGAAGTTGGAGGTAGGTGGGTAGTGGTAGGTAGAGGAGAGAGAAATAGTGACATCACATTTTTTTTGTCTTTTAGTGATAGTAAGGGTAAGAAAGACTATTGTAAAAAATGAGGTCCCTAAGAATAACAACTTTCAAGACACTACTCTATAGAGAAGAAATAGTGTTTCTAAGACCCTATATATAATTCACCTTTTTTTTAATTGTTAATTATAAGGTTAGTTTGAGATGTGATGTTTTCTATAAAAAATCTTATTCTAGGCACCTTTTTTTTAAATAAGTTTTTTAATAGACATTAATTTATAATTGGCTCTTATTTTAATTGGGATTCTTCAGCGCACCATTTGCCATACAGTGAAAGGCTTCCAACGCTATAATATTGGCCATGTAGTATTTATGTTGAAAAAAAAGCCATTGTAGTCATTGTATGAATATAATAAACAACATCATAAAAAAGCCATTCTATGAATATAATAAACAACATAATTGTGTAAAAATTTCAATCATAACAAATATTTTTTTATTGCTTTAATTTGGGTTCTTTAGCGTACCACTTATTATACGATGAAAGACTTCCTTCCAACATCATAATATAAGTCATTGTAGGATGTGTATAAGAACTAGGTGTAGCTTAAGGCACTTAAAAACATTTATTTTTTAATCTTGTATGAGTTGAAGTAAACATATCTTTGTAAAGCTTTATATTACGATTTATAGTTTCATGATTTCAGGTTTAAGTTTTATAGTTATACTTCATAGTTGTGTATGAATATTATCTCACTCTACTAAGAATATCAAGTCCGTCCCTGCTTTAAAGATACAAATGTTCTAAAAAAATATAAGAACAAAAAGTATATCATTTTATAATTTCTTCATTAATGCAATAAGATATGCACATTATGAACACTTACACTAATAAAAAGAGATTAACGGACAAAAATTCTTTTATGAATTCTTTTTCAAACCAGACCCTAATTTGTTTGTAATATTTATTTCTCAAAAGAATATTTATGAATTTTTTTTCTTTACATTTCTTTTACATTTCTTTTATAAATTACTCTGATAACTATAAACATAAATATGAATTATGATGGACAATTTAGTTGAATTGTAATTTATGACAAAAAAATAAATTTGTCATACAACAATATATATTGTTATTCTACTCTGCAAAAAATGGAATACCAATATTCTTTAGATATTCCTTCACAAAATAATTCATCTTCAAACCAAATTATCTTCCACAGAAGATGTCCTTTGAGTAACCACATTTGAGTTCCGGAAAAAGAAAAGTATAACTACATTTTTTTACCAAAAAAAGAATAATTACATTTGATATATTTTATCAATTATTACTTTATGCAGTTTGAAGCTTTTATCTTTGGCTCAATTTCTTCATATTACTAAACCATAGATCATATTCTTTTTCCTGCAAGATAAGTTTAGAAGATTGTTAAATAGGTAAAATAAGTTCATGAAGAGCTTACCCTGCTGGGGCGAATAGTTGGGAAAGTGATGAGAGGGGTCACATGGTACTGCTCTATAAGTTGGATCGACAACCTCAGTTGTATAGCCTGCTAAAGATAAAAGAAGGATGAGGTATTGAAAAGCCCTATAGAAAAGAAATGGCATTTGAGGATAGGAATGAATTCACCTGGTGATGATATTATCCTCCTCCTTAACTTGAATCTTGAAATGTTACTCTTTCATTAAAAACATAAACACATACATGGATGATAGATATAAAATTAAAACAATAGATTCTAAACACTGCAAAATAAAGATAATGCAGTGCAGCCCCGGATTCTCTCGTCTTCTGTCAAATAGAGACTGAACAATGAATATTAAGAATAGTATTAAAAGTAATTACTCACATTTGAGTTGACACTATTTTAGAATTTCTGAAGTCCTATATTGAACAATTTATTCTGAAGTGTGCAAAAAGTAAAATTGTTATGCAAAATAGAAAATTTAACCCTATATTATTCTAAAAATGAGAAAATATATCCCTAAATTTATACAAAATGGCCAACCTCTCATAGTCATCCTATATGCAGTGACAATAACATATATAATCCCATATGAACTAATTGAGTGACAGGAGTTGCTACTTTCTATGCTGAAGAATTAATTTATAGTTGTGAATCAACAGCTGCATCACTTGTTTTGGTCTAATAACCTGGACATTATTACACACTCCTAACCCAAACTCAAGTAATATCAAGGAAACCCACACCACTTGTCGGTCATGAAGGAATCACTATAAACAATTTCATAGCATGTACATGAACACATCTAGGCAAAAATACTTTCAAATCATCTCCGAAAAGGAGAAGCAATGTAGCAACTTGGTAACATCTAGGAGAACAAGTTCTAGTTTAAAATCCATTCCAAGAGTCAGAAGTGGAGCTTGTAAGAGCAGAAGGCCTTGATTTTACCTTAAAAAATTATTTTTTATTGTTTAAGAACCTAAAGCTTTGAGAAAATTCACTTACACCAAAACCCCCAAAAATTTCAAAAACTCTAAAATCAAGTATAATTTAAAATAACCATGGTTTGTTGTGCTTAGAGAGTTCTTTAAATAAAATTATATGAGTTCATTACTGCCAAGACCCTAAAGATCTATCAGTATGCTCAATGACAAATTTGATTAGAGTATTGTATAGTTTTCGGCCAACGATCTATCTTCCCCATCATATTTGAAATTTCACCCGATGCACCTACATATAACTACAATAAATCAATAGATGCAATTAAACATCTAAGTATATTAGTGCTTTTGTTATATCGCTTGAACTGACTTGTAAGGTTTAATTGCAACAATAAATAAGTGAGTATGTTTCAGGTTCTATAGGATACTTCAGGGGTGTTAAAAGAAACATAAGAGATTATTGTGTGAAAATACCTGCATGGTTATCAAGAGAAACATGTGAGAGAAACATGAGAATGAGCACAGTTAACACACAACCATGACCTTTCTCTTACTCATGTTTAATCATAACACCAGACTTCTCAATTAAACAACTAAACTCTATTTTCATATACAAATTAAACTTCTACACAATAAACCCAATAAGGAGGGAAGATTTCACGCAAACTGGCCTGAATCACAACAGAACATGGAGGCGGCGGCAATTTCTGAGAAACTGAAATGCACCTTCCCAAACCAAACAAAATAATTCAGCTCAGGAGAAAATAAATCAAAACATAAGGGACCATTTCTTTAATAATTTGGGTAGTAAAATGACCATATTTATAAATTTCTTGTTGCCTTCCTTTCCACTTTGGAAAGAAAACATTATAGAGTAATTGAAACAAATGGTCTCTTCAGTTCAGTCATTTAGTCAAAATAACAATGGATGAAAGATTAAGTAATTACAATTTTAAACATCTTGAGTGGTTACAATTACTGTATTTTTGCTTCTTTGGGTACCATCTTTGCCTTCAAGTACTGTTGTGCTCTTGGAGAGTCTGGTTTTCTAAATCAGGAAAAAGAAAAGTTATCAATTAATAAATCAAAAGCTATCTTGATTGTATCAAATCCGCTTATTGATTTTTTATTAGGTAGATGATTGAAACAACATGAAGAAACCTAATCAGCGGATAAAGTAGAAAAAAAAAAAAAACAAATATATGAGATAATCGTGTTTTTGCTTACATTTTATAGGGTTTCATAAAAACTAAGATATTCCTTTACATGACCAGTGATCCCGGGCCAAACCTGCGAAAGAGGGTAAATCATGAACTCTCACTTTCATTTAATTTTATTGAACAGATACAAACCATACATAAAGAAGCTTAACATTTTTCAAAATAAATAGATTATTTACCTAGAGAAGAGTTTAAAGTTCCGATCAAACGTATAAAACACTCTTTAGATGATCGACGGCGGAGATGGAGATGGGCTGTAAATTGGACCTCAAGTTTTATGGATTAATTAGTGTACGATGGTGGGTGTCTTTGATGTTGATTATGTGGTGTAGGTGAATATGTACAGTGGTGATGTTTGATGATTAAGGGTGGACATAAAAATTGATTCAACTCTTTTGGCAGATCACAATAAGGGTGCATAAAAGGATTTAAAACCAATCAGGGTCCTCCCTCTTCAGAAGGTCACTGAGAAAAAACATAATCAATATTCTCAAAAACTAATCTTTTTATTTATAATTAAGAAACAACAAATACTAATTTTAAACCAATTAAACAGTCAATAATCAATACTAACCTCATCACCCCATGAACGATTCCTTTCTCTAAATGGTTTAAGCCCAATCACGTGTAGAAATATTCCTAAAATAAAGCATAACCCAAGTATAATACTCTTCTCCAACTTATAAAAAATTAATTTTTTCGACAATACCCCTATGAAGATCAACTAAATATTTGCTTGTGTAACTGTTTATGAGGAAACACAGAAGAAGAATTGGAATTGAAATCCATTCAAACGGTTCTTCGCCAAGCTGGGTTAATGATGGTGGAGAATGGTCCCCGAGTTGCTCTACAGTTCAAAAAATGCAGAATAAGACCAAATTGCTCACTCTGAAAGAATGTAAAAGTGATGAGATTAGATTAAACATAATAGAATTTTTTAGATTTTTAATGATAAATAATTAATTTTTTTACCTTGATTTTGGTTCTTCAAAAGATGCAGAATAAGAGACCAACTTAAATAAGTTAATTCTGAAAAATTGTAAAAGTTATGAGATTAAGTTAAAATTAAATCAATTTTGGTAAATAACTTTTTACCTTAATTTGGGTTCTTTGATTGTTCATGGTGGAGAATGGTCGAGTAAGAATCTAACCTGACTGAATTGAGCCACCGACATCTACTACCATAAACCGGAGTTACCTGCATGAACTAAGCCCCCGCATGAACTAAGCCGTGTACACCAGAAAATGGAATTATTGAAGGTGCCTGATCAAATTTGATGGCTGTTTAGAAGGTTAACCCACCCAAATGGATATTTACTGCAAAATAATTCAAAAAACGCAGTATAAAACCAAATGAGCAGACCAAATGAGCAAAGGCTGTTCTTCAGCCAAGTTTGCACTAAAATAGTGATGGAAGGAAAGAGAGGAAGAATGGGCTGGGAAGACAAAAGAAGTACCAAATATATATTTACGGTAAAACAATCTAAAAAAATGTTGTATAAGACCAAATTGCTCATCCCAATAATCACTGGACCCGCAAAACTCACACGGCATCCCCTCCCCATATGGTAAAAGGATTCCAACCTCATAAATTGGCCATTGTAGGATTTGTATAAAAAATATAATAAAAAACACGACTATAATTATAATTAAATTAGATAAATGCAAGTGTGAAGATATGAGTTTTATTACTTGTATCTTCTTCGCCAAGCAGGTTGATGATGGTGGAGAATGGTGCCCGAGTGTTGGCGGTTTTGTTATTCAGAAGGGAGACTTGGTGGGTAGGTGATTGTGAAGAGATTTTTTTTTGTTCGTATATAAGTGTGAATATGTGAGTTTTAATTTGTAAGAATATGTTTTTGAGAGTTATAAGGAGCTATTTGGGGGGTTTATGAGCTAAATGGAGAAAGAAGAAAAATAGGTAAAATTAGGTGAGTTGTGTTATGTAATATAGACTAGGTATTATAGCCCGTGCCAATTCAAAACATAAAAATTGAGTTAATTGTCTACTTTCAGATTTCATATAGAAAATGTTTAAAAGATAGGATGATATTTTGTCTTGAACATGTAAAAACCGAAATAATAGATAGAATGAATACGGAAGTGAGATAAAAAAATATGTTATTATATTCAAATGCACAATAAATCCATGTACAATAGATGATCCTTCCAAGCTAACTAGATACCCCCAGTGTTAGACGGAATAACATTTCCCTTGCCTTATTTCACGTTTCCTTCCTTCTGGAACGTGATTTCTTTCCTTACTGGGGTTTTCTTTCCTTCTGGACACATCTAACGGTCTTCTGATGGAGGAGAGGGGTCGGCCTCCGCCACCGCAACCACCGCAGCCCCCTGACTCCGTCGTGGGCTTCAAGGGACGGCGCTCGAACAGCGTTCATCAGAATTCAAGCTCTCTTCCGTCCACTCCGGCGACGAAAACCAGTGTAGCTAAGGAGAAAGCCAACTCCGTGAAAAAGCTGTCATCCAAGAGGTTGAAGGTCTTCGGGGCGGTAGAACCATCGGAAGTAGCCCAAAGAAAATTAAAACGGGCCTTAGAATACCAAGACAGGGATGAGGTTTCACCAGTGATCGATGGTGGACAGGGGAAGAAAGAGGTTGCGAGGCACGAGAAGCTTACCAAAGCTGAAGAAGCAAAGATGATAGAGAATCCAGCTTTTGTAGCGGAGCATGAATGCGAACAGATGGAGGCAGAAAAACAAGAGGGGCCTGACACAATGCTGACATCTTTGTGTGCTGAACACGGTAAGTCTGATTTTGTTTTGAATATTGTTGTGAATGTTCCCTCTTTTTTGGCTGTAGGTCAGGCAGAAGGAGTGGTGTTGGTTCATGATCAGGAGACTAGAAATATGCCTATTGCTGATGAGGTTAGAATGGGTAAAGCTAGGTCTTTTCTTGATGCTTGTAAGAACAACTCAGGTGGAAATAGTGGTCAAACGAGTGAAGCTACTGGAATGGGTGATTATGTGGAGGATATGGAAACAGAGAGCTTACCAAGGGTGTCTAATGAATTCGGAATGGAGGACGATGTTCCTGTAAATGATGACACATACCCTCAGTTGATAAGAACTGCAGCTCAGAAGAGAAGGGGTTGTAAGGTATGGGATAAAACGCTCATAATAAGATTACTTGGGTATAATGTCGGATTTAGGTACCTACTCAATAAATTACATCAAATATGGGCTCCTAGAGCTCACATGGACCTTGTGGACGTGGGTTTCGGATATTTCATGGCACAATTTATCGATTCAGAGGATTATGAGAAAGCAATAAATGGGGGACCTTGGATGATACTGGACAGATACCTAATTGTACGACCGTGGGACCCTTACTTCATGCCGCAAGAGACCCCGATCATCAGCACAACGGTTTGGGTAAGGCTACCATGGTTACCGCTAATTAATTATACGGAGGAGATTCTAACGTCGATAGGTAATCTAATTGGAAAAATGGTTAGGGTGGATCCATTTACCAAATCACGCGCGCGTGGTAACTTTGCGCGGATTGCGGTGGAGGTTGATTTAAATAAGCCACTGGTCCCTGTTATTAGGATACAGAACCACCTCCAAAAAGTTGAATATGAAGGCTTACACCGTATTTGTTTTACATGTGGAAAGTTCGGTCATGTCAAGGACGAATGTGGTAAGCAAGATGGGGCAGGTGAGACAAATCCGGAGATAAGAAACAGGGGGGTTACACCTCAAGTTGTGGACAACGGAAAGGAGAAGGGGACACCGATTTACGGGGAATGGATGATGGTGAATCGCACCAGAGGAAGACCGAGAATGCCAGGGACGAATCAAGCACCAAAGCCAAATCCAAAGGGTAATAGTGGAATGAATAAGAAAGCATCGATGACACCGAAGAAAAAGAGAAATGAGTTACCTAAAGATCCGGGAATGGGTTCGAGATTCGAAGTACTAGCATCAGCAGAGGGGGGTGAGACTAGTGGGGTTGGAAACAAAGGGGATGCGGATAGTATAACGGTGGGACAAGTAACGGAGAATGGTTTGGAAGCGATAGGGAGCGAATTACAGCATGGTGTGATAGAAGCCGCATCCAATGGTTTGGTGGGTGGTTTCTTTAATGAGGGAGGACAAAAAATAAAGTACGGAGAGAGGTTTGGGCCTACATTGGGTCGGAAAGGTAAAAAGAACTCGAAGAAAAACAACAGTGAGGGTGGCACGGAGGGGCATGATTTGGTGAAAGAACATGACGAAGTAAGAACTATTGGGGATGATGATCTTGTTCCTATGGAGTTGGTTGGCTCTAGGGCGTTGGAGGGAGCAAAGGTATTGGTCGCAACAGGTATGGGGGAAGTCACGGAACAAAGGAGGGGCGAAAATGTAGTAGCCAAGGTCAGGGACCATTGTGCAATTACTGAGAGTTTGGAGGGGGATATTTTTGATAAAGTGCAACCTATGGACATCAGTACAGCATATTGGGGTGAGGATAAGGAAAAGGGGAGCAACTCTGATCAAGTAATAGCAACACCTTGTGACAGCGCTACTTCAAATCACGAGCAGCAGTTCTCAAGGTCATATAATCCGCAGCAGGTACGGAACTCTGATCCTCCAGGAGCAACCCCTGGTGTACTGGTGCTTGGCACTGTATCTTCACAAGAAGGACACCAGCAAGCCGAGATGGACAGGGTACTCCATCCTGGTGGCGACAGTGAAGTTGACAAGGTGGCGGCGACGGATTTAGCATGCGATAGGGAGCCTTTGGAGTCCTAATTGAGCTAAGTACTGTATTGCTTGATCTTTTTAATATTCTAGCACTAGTATTTCTATTTTTTGGGTTTAAATTCTTATTAAATTTCTTTTAATGGTTAATACAACTAATGGTAATTTTAGGGGAAGTTGGTCCCAAACCAACCATCCAGTTAATGTTTTATTTTGGAATTGTAGGGGGGCTAATAGCGATGAATTTAGACGGGCTTTCAGGGACTTAGTTGAGAGGCACAAGCCCGTGATAGCGATAGTAGTGGAGACCAAAGCCTCAGGTTCAGAAGCAACATCTATAATTAAATCGCTTCGTATGGAAAGATCGATTAGAGTTGACGCAGTTGGGTTTTCTGGGGGAATTTGGATATTATGGAATCAGAGAGGAGAATCAGTCCAACTTTTATCGGCTAGCAATCAAGTAATTAATTTACGAATAACTGGTCCCTCGTGTGTGCCGTGGTTGTTATCTGCTGTGTATGCGAGTACGAAGAGTTGGATTAGAGAATACCTTTGGGATTCGTTGGAGGAAGCAGCAAGATTTATTACGGAACCGTGGGTGGTGGTAGGCGATTTTAATCAAATAGGAGTACCAGAGGATCAAGTAGGAGGTGTAGAGGGCATGAATCGTACTATGGTGAGGTTCGAAAGGTGGAGGGATCAATGTGGTTTAGAAGACATGGGGTTTGTGGGGCCTAGGTTTACTTGGAGCGATTCATGGCGATCAGGCACGAGAATTCTGAAGCGTTTGGATAGAGCTTATGGTAACAGTCTATGGTTTGAATCTTTTAACACATCGAAGGTCTCTCATCTACCAAGGGTCCATTCCGATCATGCTCCGATCTTAGTCACATTATCGACACCTCCGCTAGGGATGCCAAAGGTTAGACGATTTAGATTTGAGACTGCTTGGGGATACCATGTGGATTTCCGTGATTTGGTTGAGAAACATTGGAAGAGGGATGGAAGAAGTTTTGGTGATAATATCGAAATTATGAGACAAGAATTGGAGATTTGGAAAGTTGAATTTTTTGGGGATATCTTCCGAAAAAAGCGAAGACTTTTGGCGAGAATTGCGGGGATTCAGCGAGCCATTCAGATTTCTTATAATTCATCTTTGCGTAGGTTAGAGGCGAGGTTGGAAGGAGAATTTGAAAGCTTATTGGAACAAGAGGAGATCTTTTGGTTTCAGCGAGCGTACACAGAGTGGATTAATTTGGGTGAGCGCAACACACGGTTTTACCATTGTGCGGCACAAATTAAGAAGAGAAGAGGGGAGGTGGTGCGTATTAGGGATAGTAACCAGCAGTGGATAGAGGATTTAGAGGGCGAGAAGCAATGGGTTAGAAACTTCTTTGAGGATTTGTTTGCATACGAGGATAGAGTGGATTTTACAAGTGAACTTCCCCCATTGTTGAGCTTTACCGCGGAGGATATAGAGATGTTGAGTAGGGGGGTGATAGATGAGGAGGTTCGTGTGGCAGTTTTCCAAATGGCACCTCATAAAGCTCCTGGTCCGGATGGTTTTACAGCGGGTTTCTATCAAAGGTGTTGGGACATAGTAGGTCCATCGGTGTGCGATATGATTCGAAGCGCGTTATCGAGGGGGAGGTTTCCGAAGGAGGTGTTAGGTACCCTAATACACCTTATCCCGAAGGTTAACACTCCCGAGTCCATCACACAATTCAGGCCTATTAGTTTGATAAATGTTTGTTATAAAATATGTATGAAGATATTGGTCAATCGGTTGCGACCCCTCTTGGCAAAGTGTATTGGACCTTATCAGAGCAGTTTCCTTCCGGATAGATCTACGATTGATAATATTGTACTTGTTAGTGAGGTGGATCATATTATGAGGCATGCGAAAGGGAAGCGTGGGTACATGGCCATTAAGGTGGATCTTGCTAAAGCCTATGATAAGATTAGATGGAGCTTTATTAAGGAGTCTTTGGAGTCCCTTGGGGTACCTAGCATATGGGTGTCCCTTATTATATCAGGCATGGAGGATAATGATTTGAATGTGTTATGGAGGGGGTCACCGTTGGAAGCAATAAAACCTAAGAGGGGTATTAGGCAAGGGGATCCTATTTCTCCGTACCTTTTCGTTATTTGCATGGAGAGACTTTCGTTGCTCATTCAGGGACTTGTACGCGAAGGCACATGGAAACCTATATATCCTTGTACAGGGGGGTCTCCTATTTCTCATTTATTTTTTGCGGATGATATGCTTTTATTTGCAGAGGCTTCCATTGAAAATTTTGTTATTTTACAGGAATCTTTAGATGTATTCTGTCGCGAGGCGGGTCAATCGATTAGTAGAGAGAAGTCTAGTATTTATTTTTCGAAGAATGTGAAAGAGGAGTTGGCTGAAAGTATAACCTCACGAAGTGGCTATCAGAGAAGTGCGGGTATTGGGAAGTATTTGGGGGTTCACATACTTTCTGGCAGGCGTCCAAAGGGATATTTTGGGGAATTCATTAGTGAGCTACGAGGGAAATTGGCTAAATGGAAAGGGAATTCACTTTCGTTAGCAGGTCGTATTACGCTAGCTCATTCTGTATTAAGTGCGGCACCAATGTATATTATGCAAGATGAGAAGCTTCCTGGGTATGTTTGCGAGGAGATTGATAAGATTAGGAGAGAGTTTATTTGGGGATCATCGGAGGAGCAGAAGTGTATTAATTGGGTGGCTTGGAAGGATGTTTGTAAACCGAAAGAGGTTGGTGGATTGGGTTTCCGATTAGCAAAGGATATGAATAGAGCGCTATTGGGTAAACTAGGGTGGAAGTTGATTCACAACGAAGTGACTTTGTGGCCTATTATCATGAGACAACGGTACTTCAAAGGACCACTTATGCATTATTTGAATAGACAAACGGATTCAAGAATATGTAGAGCAATAACGGAAGGCCTAGACGTGGTAAGGCGGGGTTCACGTTGGATAGTTAACAATGGGGGCGATATATCCTTTTGGTGTGATTGGTGGGTAGGGACATCGCCACTTATTGATCATGTTTTAGGTATATTCGAGACAAGTGAGTTAAATAAAAGAATTAGCGATTACATTCGGTTGGACGGCACGTGGGAATGGGAGTTGTTTCAAGGCCTCCTACCTCCAACCAAATTACTTGAAATTGCGGAGGTTAGGGTGGGAGGAGAAATGAGAGACATGGTATCTTGGTTAAATGAGGCGAATGGGGAATTCTCGGTACGTTCGGTTGGGTGGGAGGAGAACTATCAGGAACCTGGTATGGGCTACCCTTGGATGAAGATATGGCAGCTTAAATGTTCCCAAAGGGTTAGAGTGTTGTTATGGAGGGCGGTTCGCGAGAGATTAGCAACTAGGGGTAATCTGATAAAGCGAGGTGTGAATATATCAGGTGAATGCCCTTTGTGTGGGGTTGCGGAGGAAAGCGCGATTCATTTGTTCCGGGATTGTGTTGTAACTCGGAAAATTTGGGCCGTTGTAAAAAGAGAAATCATAGCGTGTAGCGTGGAGGATGGTGACCGAGTAAACATTGCTTCAGGTAATCCTGAAATCTGGTTTAATACTACTGTATTGGGTGAAAATGTGGGGGAAGGGGGGTGGGGACAACTGATGCACCCTCCTTTTTTGCTTCACAGGTCCCTGGGAAATCTCAGGGTGGCGGAGCAAGGATCAGCTGCAACATCAAGAAATATAGCCTCATGGGGGACCTCGGGAAGACCTGCTGTGGAGGAGAGCAATACCCAGCGAAACATTGACTTGGAAAGAGCTGGCGCGAGTAATGACCATCCTCAGCTGCTGCAGAATCGAAGGAGGGACCAAGGTGCAATTTACGGTGGGATAAGGGACCAGAGGGCGTATGGCGAGGTGACAACAGCTGCTCGTGATTGGAGGGTAAATAATAACTCGCGAAATCAGGGCCAAAGGTTGGTACTGTTGGAGGGTGTTTCTTCGATTAGTTTTCAAGCGCAACAGCAGCCCCACACACAAACTCAGAATCCAAGCGTTGTACCTGATGAGGAGCTCGAGGATTCAACTGCAATTTCAGCAACTGATTTGGAATGGTGGTCCAGGAACTTCGCGAGTGAAAAAATGTTTGCTGGTGTTAAGTGGAGGGTATTTTTCGGAACTATTATTGAGATAATTTGGAAAAGTAGGAACCACCTGGTGTTTAGGAATGAGGAATTTCCTAATGAATCTATAGTAGTAAGGAAGGCAAAGTACTGGGCTAAGATGACCACGCGAGTATGGGGTCAGGTGAGGGGAATGACCGTTGCAAAAAACAACATGGTTAGCCTTGTGGGATGGACAAAACCAAGCAACGGGGTTAAACTCAACGTCGATGGAAGTTATAGCAGTTGGAGAAGTATAGGTGGTGGGGGTGCAATTGTTAGAAATAGCAGTGGGGATTGGTTAAGTGGGCTCAGTTGGAGAATATATAACGATTCACCGGTCTTAGTAGAATTGATTGCGCTATATGAGGGGTTGAGAATGGTGGAAAGTTTGGGCTTCGAAGTGGTAACGGTAGAATCGGATTCAAGAGCAGTAATGGAGCTAGTTAGAAGCACTGTTGATGGTCGAGGACCAGGAGCGCAATGGATAAAACTAATTCGTCTGATTCTTGAAAGGAATAAGGGTTTTCAGATACGGAACATCTATCGTGAAGCAAACCAATGCGCGGATTGGTTGGCGAAAAGAGGTTGGAAGAATAGCGAGGAGGTTAGCATTCTTGAGGATCCACCGGATGGTATTTGGAGTCTGCTTACCAAAGATCGTATGGGGTATAAAACTCCACGAGCTGTTTACGATATTAACTTATTGAATGATGTAATAGACTAGAATAAGGTTGCTATGTACCACGATCCGTAGGATCTCCGATGTAATCAAAAAAAAAAAAATCCATGTACAATTCAAACAACTAATAAATAGATTAAAATACGCAAATAATCAAATAGTATCATAATCTAAATGTGTAAATCATATAATCTCGAGTTTCTAATATACGTGCATATCTCATAACTCTACAAAGTATCATTGTGTCAACATACATATATCATCCAACGCGAGGAACTTGAACGATAATCTATTAATTTGAAAAATATAGAGAAGTAGTATATAATTCATATATGTTACATTGAAGTGAAGGATGTATTTTAAAGGGTTGATTTAAGTTCATGACGAAGCTACATTAATCAGAAAATAATTCAAACTCCGACGCAAAATTTAAGACACTTAGCAAAATTTATTTCTTTACGACGTATTTATAAAATTTGATTCAAGAAATATGGTTAAAAAGTTCGTTATTAAACGATTCTTAGTTCAAGATTTGACACGTGTTTGAAAAAATTTGTTCGAATGATTGGAAATCTTATATTCTATTCACTTATATAGTACAATCAACCCTTACTTTGCTTTCGAACATAAAAAACCCTTACTTTGCGTCAAGTTGATAGTTGAGAAAATAAAGAGGTTTCACAGAGGAATAATAAATTAGATTGATGACTTAAAGTTGAATATATTTTAAGAAAAAAAAAATACTTTCTTTCACAGTAAAAAAAAACATGATTAAAAATTAGGAGAAGAAAAAACCATCCTTATAATTAGCAAATAAACAATTTTACTAAGTTAATTGTCCAAAATTCTTTTGCAAACATGTAATAAATTCGGTTACTTCATATATAATACATGGCCAATTATTCAATAAAGCCCATTGTAATGCATAAACTCAGAATCTTATGTATATAAGCATGGTATTATGATTCAACAAACCTGACAACTCACTAAGAAGATCTATACAGTCTATTTCCGTGTTTATTTAATTTGTCATTTTCCCACTTGTAACGTTTTCTTCAGGTTGTGAATAATCTATTCCCAGATCTTTTGATTTTATAAAATTTGCGGAGCTACTAAAATCTTCATATCTCTAGTCCTTAATCGTAGAATAATAAAATATTCCCGTGTTTTATTTTCATCCTAGAAGCACACAAAAGGTGTGACACGTTTTCTCCGTGCCTCCATAAAATAAACAACTCCTTTCACTTATCGTCATACAACCTTAGACAACCTAGTCAGACACGGATTTACATAAAAATCTTCGTATTCGTTTAGAGCTCGAAAATGGCATGTCATATTCCCTCCCAATAGTCTCAGTAATTAATACGCAGACCACACCGCTGAGTGTCACAACGTCTCGTTTAAATAAATGCAAACAATTCATGAGTTTGCATTTTGAATAATCATCACTTAATAACCTCATGCTGCAAATAGGGATCAATACAAAAGTACAAAACATATAACAACCTTTTAGAAGTAGCAATTCGAAAGATACATCTTTATGCGATACTTAATAAGCTTCTACTTTGGACTAATCGAACAATGTGACAAACTATTAAGCTCTGGATTATAGTAAAACTTCAATAGTATTGTTACAACAATGAAAGAATCCATATCATTAGTCATAAACCTGGGGAAAAAAACCTTTCTTAAGACGGTCCTCATTAGATGTTTTGAAATTATTTAAATATTTGTCATATCAACAGTTCTTTTCTATCTCATAAGTATATAAAGTTATATTTTGTAGTTCATTCATATGCTTTATACTAACACCATATACCTACATATATGAGTCTGACTACCAAAATAACTACATATAAGAGCAATAAAACTATAAACACATATGTGTTTTAAGACTCTAAATGATCTATTAAGAGTTCAAATACTTAGATTAAAGTATTCATCTTTGTAAGCAAAATAGGAACCACATTTAACGAAACCTGAAATATAACCTAAACTACTGAACAACTCTAACTCCATGTGCACGTGAAGTACAATTGAAAATAGACACTGATAAATCATATGCTTGTGTATTTCTGTTACCTTTTTAGCATTTGTTAAGTGACTCGAGAAATTGTCAACTACAACGATTTTGTGACTCTTTCGAAGCTTGAAAGACCAAAGTGCTGATAAGATCTCTAATTGACTTTGGAAATATTTTTCACCTAGTAAAGTTCAATAAAGTTGGAATTTAGGAATTAATTAGCTAATGAAGTTAATTGAGTGTTAATCAGAAGTTTGTCTGCACTGAATCAGCTTCCCTACGCTCCAGTACTCTTCGTGCTTCCTCCTCTATCCGAGGAACAACCTTTCGGGTCCTATTCCTTTATTCATAGTATTTGCTTATGTACTGATAGGGAACGTAATGAATATGTTCGACACCTACACCACAACCCAAATAATATAATTTATTAATTTCTCCAACCTTATCAATTCTCACAAAGATATCTTCTTACCTCGTTGGACCTCTTGTAACATGTGCAATAACTTTAATGTTAATGAAGGGTCGATCAGTACCTTCACATTTGTGTATAACAGACACGGCTTAAATAGCGATAAATCTCCAAGATCTACATGTAACACATACAATATTTTCCATTTTAATAAACGTAAGTATATAACGAAAAACAAAAGCAAAGTTGAGGCCAGGTATAACTCTTGTGCTCGCACCTGATCTCGTTACAACTTTTGTGCGAATGTAACAAATTAAGTCATTCAAATTTACAAAATATCCAAAAAAATCAAATAGATAAAACCAATTATGGACCCTTCTTATAAAAATAATAGTTACTTGTAGCAAAATGTGATTGAAAAGTAGAAATCCTTAGCACTGAAGTTGAACTAAATAATGGACCAACATTATTCATGACAGGTGGAGGGTCCAAAGAGTGAATTTTGCGGAATAGAAAGTGAAACTGACCTTGTATACCGCTGACCAAAAAATCATTGAAAAAAAAAGGAAAAGGATAAGCATAAATTCTTGATAAGAAAAAGTGGAGAAAGTTTTAACTTTACATTACTACATATTAATACATAACAGGATTTTAAAACGTTTTCACTATTTCCTTTAATTTATCGAGCACTCCTTTCTTTTTCGCTAAACTTTCTTGTTTTTTTTCCTTTCTTTTCACCCCCTTATATCGATTTTTTTAAATTTCTAAGCTTCTAAGGAAAAAAGTAGATGCTTCAACACTTTAAACATGAAACCACAGAAAACCCAATTTTAAATATAAAAAAGAAAAAGAAAATCAAAATAAACCCACCGATTTTTCATATTAACACCAAATACAGTAAGCATCATCTAAAATGATCAGTTTTTTAGCTAGACCCTATATATTAAACAAAGATTATACTAAACAAATATTATCTTTTCTTTGATTTTTGTTACTTTAGATAAAAATTGAATGAAATTAAAGTATAGTATTAAAAGCATGCTAGTTGGAAATGTAATTACCTCGTAGCTGAAATGTTTGAGCAATAGCGGAAACTTGACTTTTCAAAGCAGAACGAAATATATATTATCTGAGTTAATTAAAATCCGAGAACTTGCACAAAGGAACTACATTAGTAATAATAAAGAGGAGTTTATGATCTTGGGGTTGGGTAGAAAATAACTTCATCTCATCGAATAACTTCATCAGGATGTTCCCCCATCCTTGGAAAATATCAGATTACCTTGGTTCTTCAAAATAGTTTCTCGCGAATTAATTTTCAAGCATATTTATAATGTGAATGCATCATAATCATAAGAAGTTATACATTACATCTAAGTTCCACTAACCACCTAAACGCATAGTAAAATAAATTATTTCACTTTTAATCTTTAAGTAATCCAATGAATGTTTTATCTCATCATTTCCCAATATTAACTATTATCCATCATAACACTCAATACCCAGAAAATAGATTTCTCAGTCTGAAAACTGTAACTTAAAGTACGACAAAAACCCAAAAGCATTATGAAATCCTTTAATAAATATAGTTAATTCAAATTCACAATAATTTAATCAATTGTAAGATTTTGTCGTGCTTCCAACTATCATGATAATTCCCATTGTCGAATTTGTATAAAAGTTTAATAAACAAAAACTGTAATTATAATTAGATCAAATGATTCTGAAAAATTGTAAAAGTAATGAGATTAGGTTCAAAACAATCCAATTCTTTAGAGTTTCAATGGTAATTTTTTTTACCTTAATTTGGGTTCTTTGCCAAACCGGCGGCGGTGTTTTTGTGCAGGAGAGCGGCTTGGTGGGCAGGTGAGTGTGAAGAGATTTCTTTTTGTATTTTGTTCCAAGTGTGAAGAGATGAGTTTTATGATATTCAATGGTAAAAATTAATTTTTTACCTTAATTTGGGTTCTTTCGATTGTTGATGGCGTAGCCAAGCCGGGTTGTCGATGGTCGAAAATGGTCCTCAAGTGGAGAGGGTGTGGTAAAGCAGGATAGCGGCATTGTGGTAAAGCAGGATAGCGGCTTAATTTGGGTTCTTCGCCAATCCGGATTCAATTGTTTATCCCCTGTGTCAAATGGATACTTACAGCAAAACAATTCAAAAAATGAAGTAAACCAAATTGCTCACCTACCATATAC
Source organism: Nemophila menziesii (assembly GCA_029959085.1). NCBI lineage: Eukaryota > Viridiplantae > Streptophyta > Magnoliopsida > Boraginales > Hydrophyllaceae > Nemophila > Nemophila menziesii. Next base: position 189,771 of record JARWIR010000137.1, on the reverse strand, counting down.
GCTATTCTCAGAGCATCACTTCTCGTATGAAAGGCTTCTCGCGTTCATAAAATGGCCACTGTAGGATTCTGAAAAATTCATTATCTGAAATTGTAAAAGTAATGAGATTAGGTGAAATTAAATCATTTTTTCAGAGTCTTAATAGTAAAAATTAATATTTTTTTACCTTAATTTGGGTTCTTCAGGTTGATGATGAAGGAGAATGGTCCCCGTGTGGCGGCAATTTTCTTGTGTAGGAGAGTGGCTTGCTGGGAAGATGTGTGTGAAGAGATTCTTTTCAGGGTTGATGATGGTGGAGAATGGTACTTGAAAAGACATTCGTTAACTTGTTCAGAAGACCCACTTGGTGGGAAGATGAGCGAAGAGAGGGCAGGAGAGCGGCTTGGTGGTGGAAATGTGATTGTGAAAGATAATTCTTTTTGTTTTTTCCTTTGAATGAATGAGAAGGTAAAGGTTAAGTATTAAAATTTAGACTAGAAATTAAAAGATTAAGTTTTAAGGTATACGATTGGTCAAGATTGAAATTATGAGAAGGTTAAGGAGTTTGGGGGATTTATGAGCTATTTGGGGAAGAGGGAAAATAGGAAAAATTAGGTAGTTTGTGTTATGTAATATAGATGTAATAACAAAATAATGGTGTAAAATTTGTATAAGAATGTAATAATACCTTAATTTGGGTTCTTAGGCGCACCATTTATCATACGGTGAAGGCTTCCAACGTCATCAAGGCCGGTCACCTTGAACGCCCAAAACTTTGGTATTTTTAAAGGTTTTTTTCGAAGAATTAAATATTTATATGTACATATAGTTATATATTGGAATTAAGTAAAAAATAGCATGAACCATAAGTTAGCTCACTGGTAAAATAATATATTTCATTATAAGAAATTCAAAGTTTTAGTCTGGTCCCATAATAATTTTTTTATATATAATAAACAACATGACTGTGCAAAATTTGTATAAGAATATAATAATACCTTAATTTGGGTTTTTCAGCGCACCACTTATCATACGGTGAAAGGCTTCTGGCTGGTTGTTTTTTTTTTTTTTTTTTTGCAGGAAAGCGGCTTGGTGGGAAGATGAGTGTGAAGAGATTTATTTTATAGTTTTTGTTTCAATTAATCCAAGTGCGAAGAGATAGTTTTATAGTAATTTTAGGAACTAATTTTTGAATTACATATAAATTTAATTAAAGATATATGAGATAGACATTGTGGACCTAAATATTTAATTTAAACTAAATTAAAAATATATTAAGAATAGATCTAACAATTGAAAAATATAGACGAAAATTAAGATATTTTAAACTGTTGATCTAATTTAAACAATCTGAACCATTAATTAAAATTGATCTAAAGGCAAAAAATTATAGAAATTTTTTTTATGACTATAAAATATAGAAAAAAATAGGAAATACTCCATAGCAAATACAATCTTGCAGCGAAACTCTTAAAAGGTATTTACTTCCCTCGTTGTAACTTTCTTGATTGTACGTTACGACAAAGCAGAACTTGGAGCTGGGCAAGCTTAATAGAAGGAAGGTATTTTCTAGTCAAACATGGTATATATACAATAGAAAATGGGAAAGACATTGATATTTGGAATAATAGGTGGATTGATACATCATGGAAAATCGGAAAACCTAATAACTGTAAACAGAATAAGGTTTGAGAACTCTTTATTAAGGACATGAAGATTTGGGATAACGAAATACTAGATAACTTATTCCCAGAGCTGAGCATACCCCTTATTAACATAATCAAAGTTCACAGTACAGGAGATACGGATAAATTTATTTGGCCATTCTCAAAAGATGGAACTTATGACACAAAAACTGGATACAAAAGATTGATAGAAGACCATTTAGAGAAAAGTCCGACAAACTCAACCATAGTTCAAGACCACACATCACCAATATGGAAACTCATATGGAACTCCAATATTCCGAAAAAAATAAAATTGTTTAGTTGGAGGGCGATTAAAAACGCAATTCCTACAAGGAAAAACCTCTATAATAGGAAATGTGCGCCATCAACAAATTGTATCTGGTGTAACGAAGAAGGCGAAACGGTGGAACGTCTCCTTTTAAATTGTAACATGTGTAAGGACATTTGGGTAGGAACGTTTGCTCAGATAAGAATCAAAGAACACAACGATGATTCTATTAAAGACTGGTTCATTAAAGTAGTGAAAGGATTCAAAGAGGCTGGTTGGGACGAACAAGTCATTAAAGACATGATCATGATCAATCTTTGGAATATCTGGAAAGGGAAAATGAAAGGAATGCACGAGAACAGCCCAGTCAATGGAACAGCCATAATTCAAAACACAAATAAGCTAATGGCGGAGATACATGGCATAGACTGGAACAGAACTAAAAACACTAGGAACTCAAGTCCAACTACGGAAGAAGAAGGCGCTCCAACAGTAAACACAACGGGACATGAAGTCCTTTACTATTGTGACGCCTCGTTCAATAACAAGCACGAGCCCACCGGACTTGCGGTAATCGAGGTTAATCTTCAAGCCGAATCCACTACTAAACACACCTATAGTATGGATTGCGACTCAGCAGTTGAAGGAGAAGCGTATGCAGTACTTAAAGCCGTAGAATTGGGAACTATAAACCGAAATGCCAGTATAATGGTTCTTTCGGATAACCTTGAAGTCATCCAAGGTATCAAGCAAGTGTCAGCAGCACGTTGGTCCATCCAACCCATCCTTCGTAGTATTATTCTCAACTGTAGAGAGAACGGGCCTCAATTTAACCACATAAAAAGGAATCTCAACAAGTTGGCGGATAAACTAGCAAACGAAGCTAGGCACAGGGCAATGGAGGAAAGAGAAAGGGCCTTTCGACCTTTTCAACTTTCTGATCTTTTTGGTAAATTAGGTATCGGATAGGACGTGTTTGTGACTTTCGGGGATGCGTAGCATCCCTTTTATTGTTCAAAAAAAAAAAAGAACAAATAAGAAATGAAAAATACATAAACCGTCGCTGATCAAGATGATGAGTTCAACCCATCAAGATGAAATTTATAGTTTGCTCTTTCCAATCTTTCACCCAAATAAAAAAAATTGTATTTGCAATAAAGAGACCGGTCGCTGATTCTTTCATCCAAATAAGAAAACGTATATATGTAACAAAATATCAACCACTGATCTTTCTGTTCTTCATCAACATAACAGGTTTGTATTAATTTTTTCACTAAGTAAAAAACAAAAAGTATTTTTTCTTACCTTTCAAATTTCTGTTATTTTGATGATTTGGTTGTAGTATTTTTTATCTATCATTCGGATGTATATATAGGCATAGTAGAAATTTAATTTTGATGAGAGATTGATGTGTGTAAATAGAGCCGTTACAGACCTGGTTTGATTTTCTATAAAAATAAAGTCGTTGTTGTACTTTGCTGAATTTTTTTATTTTTTTCAGGAATTGAAAATGTTTACAGAATGAATAGTAGTATTCTATCTTTAGCAAATGACTGTAGCAATTTAAAGGGTATTCTATTTTGTAGTATCCATTTAGAAACTTGTTGGAGATGTAATTTCTATTTTACAGTAGTTTATATTTTGTATTTTGCAGATAGGGTAAAGAATTGAGAAGTGCTAGAGATGCTCTTACTCCCTTCGTCCATCAATGTTTGTCATACTTTCTTTTATCTTTCTTGCTAAAGAATTTTCACACAACCATAATTTTAAGATCTAGTAGAGTAAATTGCAGAACGTGGAGTCCTTGATCCTGTCTACGAGATAATATAATCTGCATTCAACAACAAAACTGCCTTGACGAGCCAATTGCAATTACTTAAATCTTTTGTTCTTCCCTTGATAGCCAAAGAGCCAATCGTTCCCTTCTGAAATAAAGCTTTCCTACTCTCCAGCCACGCAAAAGAGATGAATTAATCATATTCATCGGACATTAATCCTAGGCTTTTGTAATCGTTCATCCTGAAAATAGGCGTCAGATGATTTATTGTCATAATTATTAGATCTTCCACCTCGTTTCTGATTATACGACCCTCTTCCCCGTCCCTTGGACCCTCCAAAGTTGCGTGAATCACCACCATCTCTACCTCTTGAATTTTGCCGATCATTCATGTACTCTCCACTTCCTCTATTATTACCACGTGATTATACGACCCTCTTCTTTCGAACCATACACCAGCGGCAACACCGATCTTGGTTTGTTGAGGAAGTATGGAACAACAATTTGTAAATGAAAAGAGACACCGGAAACAAAGGGAAAACCCAAACAATGTAAAAAAAACAAAAGACTGAAGCTTTATACCCTTTACCAGTCTCAATTCTTTTAATTTCATCAACGGTTTATGTATTTTTCATTTTTATTTGTTCGATCAAAAGCAATAAATGAGGCTTAATTGATTTGATATGGGATATAGGGTCGGTGGTTTGGGTTTTGCTGCAAATACAATTTTTTTTATTTAGATGAAAGATCATCGGGGACCCATATATTCATCTTGATGGGCTGAAATCTTCATTGGTTGAACTCACCATCTTGATCAGCGGAGGTCTATGTATTTTTCATTTTTTGTTTGTTCGATCAAAAGCAGAAGAAATGATGCTCAGTTTAAAATAAATCAAGTTTTTGTTTTGGCAAAAGATTTTGTTCAATGCTTGTATTTGTTCTTAATCTGCTTTTTTTGTTTTAGGTTCTTCGATCGTTGATGGAGTAACGAAAGAAAGAAGATGAAGATGTGTTTAAAAAAATTAATTAATTAATGAGGTGTAAATGTCTATGACATGGAGCTTACGTGGCAATGAGATGGCGGTGACGTGGCACCAAATAGGCTTGACTAACGGTCAATTAACAGAAAATGAAAAAAATGGCTAACGGTGACAAAAAAAGTTTCCTAAAGGGCGCTTTGTGTCAAAATAAAATAAAATAAAGGACGGTTCTTGCACTTTGGGCAAACTTAAGGAATTTTACGAGATATTCACCCTTTGTTTAATCATATACTTGTCTCTAGTTACATATATTAACATTTTGACTATTCCTTAAGTTTGAAGAATAAAATTTTGACTATTCCTTCATTTTCTGTCATTTTCCTAAATCATTATATTTTGCTCTATTTATTACTTGAAAGTCTTTCAATGTACATGTGAAACTCAAGCTTTTTAATGATAAGTTAGATTCCAAACAAATCACAGCCCACTTCTCGTTTGCACGACATCACAACAACGCCCCTCCATCTCTGCCGGCAATATTTTTGAATTGTGGACCCATCTTTTCCGTTTTGAATTGTGGCCTATTTTAGCATAAAATTTTGAGGTTTTAATTTATTGTTTTTTGCAGGGAAAGAAAATTGGTGAAAAGAGCATGATTGTTGTTATTGGATGCTAATGGGACCTTCTTACATTACACTTGTAAAAGCCTATTGAAGACGTTTATGCGGAAATACGCCAAAAATATGGTTGTTTTTTCAAATTAACTGAGAAATTCCTTGTTTCATTAATTAACAAAAAAAATAAAAATAAAGAAGTAGACGTTAATTAGTGGAATACTATTTATTTGATGGCTAAATTTTTATATATGACAATAACAGGTCTTAAAACTAGTGTGGGTGAAATAATAAAACAAGGTTTCAGAAGAGTGAAATGCTCCGTTATCAGGTCTGTTTGTTGGGATAGGGAAAATACCCCAAAATGGTCCTTGAACTATAGTATATATATTATTCATTTGGTGCTCCAACTTTTAAAGTTATCCAAATGTACAGCTGAACGTGTGGAAAAGCTTTTATAACATTGATTAATGAAGTGATTGATGGACCAAAATTAGAAGTTGGGGAATTAGAACTTGAGGCAATCACTTTTTATAGCTAATGTATTAGCTAATGTTTAGTTGGGGAATTAGAACGAAAGTAGATAATGTATTAGGAAATAACTGATTTATAGCCTAGTCTTCTACGTTTGCTGATTCAGGTGGGACCTATGGACTTGAAGAACCTTGATCCTAGGTCAATAAGCCACTGTGGTCATAACAAGCTCATCACCATTATAAACAGTAAATCCCAATTCAGCAAATCTTTTTGTCCTTGGTGAAGAATCATCACCATTAGGGCATGAAGAATACACTGAATTAGTTTCAATCAGAGATACAACTTGAGTTTTGAAGCTTCCCATTATTTGTCTCAACATTGCTCAAAATCTTTAATATTTTAAAAGGCCTGTTTATAACATTAGCAATAGTTTTTTTTTAATCTTTGTGTTGTCATCTTGTCATTATGTGCGATGCTTTATCAATCACATTCACATTAAATTAACATTAACATAGCAGTAAAAATCATCTTACATAAATAATTCCAAGAATATTTAAAAGAGAGACAAAACGTACGAATAAATAAAAACAAGTAGTCCAATATATAAGCGAAATAGAAAAATCATCGTCAAAAAATAAAAGGCTGGAACAGAAAGTAGACTTGATCTCAACCGTACATCACTTGTCAATAATCAAAAGGAGTAAGCTGCATTGAATCGTCAATATCCCTGCGTATGCATATAGTAGTTGTTATTATAATCATGGAACAAAATAAAATAAAATAAAATAAAATAAAATAAAATAAAAAGATAGATAGATAGAGAGAGAGAAAACATACGCTATGCAAATAGCTTGGAGAGAGTGGGTAAGAAGATCAGGAGTAATAGAGAACTTTGATGATATGACTTCAACAATTGGTTTTTTATCAACGATTTTGAGTGTGAAGACAGTACTATGTAAACCAAAATATACCTCAGTACCAGACATGTATTTACCAGAGAAGTAACCACCTACCAACCAAAACAAACAAAACTTTCCTTCCTCTAGCATGATCAACATAGGTCTAGGATCGGAAGACTTATAGGTAGGTACTAAAAAGTTTTTGACTAAATCGAGGTACATTGTTGTATCATTTTCAAAATCCATTATGTATATCGTATTTGGTAATTCGTAACATAACCAAAGCATTAACTTACCAGAAACAACAGCGGGTTTCAAGAATAGTTCTTGTATCATCATATTAGCATGTAAATCATTACTAATTTTTATATAAGGTTCCCACTTTGGAACTGCATCTTCTGGTTTATACGTATAAAAACAATAATCCTTTTCATAATCATCCATTCCAACCCCAGCAATTATGAAACCTTCCTCTTCAATGGCCCCTATTACAACTTTTGAAAGAAGATAAGGGTTTTGTGTTTTTTCATCTAAAAATCTAGGATGATTTGGAAGAGCTTTCCAAGTTTCATTTTCTAAAACCTCCATGAAAACAAATTTTTTTATCACTTCTTTATGGGTGGTAAATATTCCACCAGCAACATATAATTTACCTTTTAAGATAAAAAGATGAGGTCCTCTTCTAGGAGAGTTCATCTCGGGACCTTTGGTCCAATCTTTATCAATGTTCTTCAAATCAAGTATTCCCACCTTATTGCTGGCTTCTCTCAGGTAATATTCAAATCCGGGTCCATCATCTTTTAAGTTTCCATTCATTACTAGGAGTGCATCACTGGTCGAGTAATAAGACCCACCTATTCTAAATAAACAGGATTCAAAAACAATATAACTCACCCATCGGCAATCAGGCATTGAACTTATAGGCTCCAACACTACTCCTTTCTCTAATATTATATTATTTTCCTTATACATATCCAAAGGTCCTATACTTTCCAACATACTCAACGATTTTTTCCAAATTTCACCAAATTTCTTCTCATCATAAACATAGTAATTCACTTTATCATAATATTCCTTCTCCTTGCAGTACATCTCCACCGCATAGATTATGCTTTTCTTGGGTTTCTCACTGGATCTGCATGAATTAGCCCCTTTTAGACCTTTCATCTTTCTAAGAAAAGGGGAATCCCATTCGCTGATTTCACTAGACATCGACATATATACTCTCTCCAATTCCTGCATATATTAGAGCAAATACTAAGTTTTTATGGCAAAGTACAAATGAGATAAGTATATATACACAAATAATAGTTTCTGAAAACTACTCAAACTGTAGCAAAATTCTAAAAAAATAAAAAATCAATGAAAGTGAAAAGAATAAATTGATGGTTAGATTTCAGTTTTAAAAAATATCAAAATCAATGTTTTGTTGATTATAAATACGGTTTCAATTGAGAAAAAAAAAAGAGGGGTTCTTTTTTTTTTTACCTTAGGATGATATTAGTTCTTGTTGTTGGGAGAACGGTTTCAATGCGACGTGATGGGAATGTTATGAATGCTTAGGTTAGAACAATGAAGGGTGGGTATGCGACTGTATTTTTGAAGAAGAAGATGGGTTAGAGCTTTTATTTTTGGGGAAATAATTTTATAAGGTACTCAAACCTTGGAAAATTCTTCCATCTATTATATTACACATACCTTATATTTTAAACTTACAAAACTAACTAACATATTAATCTAATATGTGTTTTGTTAAAAAAATTAATAGTTGTAATATGAATATTGGACTATCCAATATACACAACAAATTCATGTTAACTTAGGCACAAACCTAAAACGCTCCCAAAAAATTGCCTCTTTCCCATTTCAAAAAAAAACCCTCAACCCTTCACCGCCGTCGTCGCCCTCCTCCCTGTTCTTCACGGCGATGGCGGCACCCCCCTTTTGGCCTCCTTTTATTTATCCTTTACTGTCTTTTTCCTTTTGTGTTTCCTTTTGCCATTCCTTTAGATCTTTAAGAAGAGAAGCTAACAGAAACCTCCATGGCCATGAGTGTGCAGCAAATTACAGCGACAATGGCCTCAGTTACTACCAGCCAATTCCAGTTTGTTTTGGGCTTTTTGGGCCCCCAATTTTATTGTTTATTCTTCCCCGTTTCTGGTCTCAATTTGTTGAAGGAGAGAGCCCAACTGGAGAACCGGGTAAAGAGCTATTTCCAAGGAGGCCGAATAGCACCTATCCAGAGAAATTTGAAGCAGCGTGGTATGATTTTTAATGTAACTCCTTCATTTTTCAAGATCCTGTTTTTTGGTTTTGCTATTTTGGCTTCTGGTTACTGTACTTTCATATTTGGCTCTTTAATCTTGTGGATTAGGGAAGAAGGTGAGGTGGGTCTATTCACTTGCTGGGCCTATTTGTTTGTTTTGTTGGTCAAGCAACGCATTTGTGTGTTTTACGGGGTTTACAGCTTTATTAGTGTTTGTCTGTGGTTCGGTGTGTCTGTTTCTGCCTATTATTATCCCTCTTTAGGAGTTTGTGGTGGTTCACATTGGTTTATCTTTATCTGTTCAATTGTTTTCGACTGGTGGAACTCCAGGTGTTTGCCGTTCACTTGGCATTTCTTCAGCTCGAACCTCATTTGCTCGATAAGTTTAGATTGCTCCTGTCTAGGTTTGCGCAAGAGGTGGGCTTTTACTGTTTCTGTGTTTTTGTGGTGTTATATCGTTTCTTTCAGGTTCCATATTTTCGCGGGTGGTGATTCATTTAAAGACGTTTTAAGTCATTCAGTTGTTTCCGGTATTCGAAGTTACGGGTGTTGGCCGTTCGTGATTTCTTGTGCTCGGATTTCTCTGGTTTGCTTATTTTGGTTGCGATTGTTTGGTGTTGCTGGAGAAACATCGTGTTTGCGTCTCGTTTTGGTGCTTGCTTACTCATTCAGCCATTCCCGTCTCAGTTTGCGGTTTTATCACTTGGGCCAGTGATACTTTTCTTGATCTGAGGATTACCAAGATCTTCGTTAATGCAACTGTTACAACGACCATTGGAGTCATCATCAAGTTGTTAATTACGTTGGTCAATGAAATGGTAGTTGATTCTCTCTCCCTCGTTCTGAGGCTTGAGGTTTTTCTTCTCAATGATCATGTTTCCTCGACCCTAAGAGGTCCCAGCCCGCTACTTCGGTGGCTTTCACGTTACTGGTTTGGTTTGGGTTTGTGTTTTTGAGTTTGTCAAGTTTCCTTTTTCATTGTAGTAATTTTTTATTTGTATTTGGTTTATGTTGTTTGTTTTATTTTGGGTTTGGTTGGTCATACTCTGGTACTCTATAACGTTTTTTTATTAATATAAGCTATTGGAACAAAAAAAAAAAGACTATCCAATATTAGATGAAAGTCTTACCCTCATACCTTATAAGAATATTTTAAAAGATCCCAACCCAGCTAGCCCATTTTTTTTTTTTTTTAACATTTTAACAAGGCCATTACATCCTAACTAAACAAAAAAACAAAAACAAAAAAAATCAAAAAACCTACCCCTTCCCTTTTATTATAGTGAAAAACCAAATATTCAGAAGATGTATTTAATTGGAAGTTTATCGATTTTTTTTTGGATTTTAAAACTCTATAGATTTCGAAAATTCTATGGATTGTTTAAAATCTAATAGATTTTGACAGAATTTTTTTATTCTTACATAATGTTTGATCGATTGTTTATAAATCCTAAATAGATTTTGACGAAATTTTTTAATTTTAAAAGAATTAAAAAATACATATAGTTTGTTATTTGTCATTTAATCGATAAAAATATTGTTATTTTATTATTTTAAAAAATATCAATAAAAAAAAATCTATTCACATAATAAGTATTTATCAATTTGATTTCAGCAATGTATTACAAAAATTACATGGAATTTGACTGGACTTTTAATTAAAAAATTGAGATAATCAAAATTAAAAATAAAAGTTGAGATAAAAGTATTTAAAAGTAGCAATAAATTTTACAGGTATTAAATGAGGATATTTATAGGTGATTTTAGGAGATATAGAGTTATATTATTTTATTGTCAGATGCTAAAAAAAAAAAATAGGAGCATTATGTTTTCTTTTACTACGTTGCAGTATCATGGTTTTTTTTTTTGGACGCGTGTGCAGTATTATTTTTTTTTGGATGAATTATATATAGGGTTTTAGAGACAATATTTTTTCTCTATAGAGTAGTGTCTTGAAAGTTGTTATTCTTAGGGACCTCATTTTTTACAATAGTCTTTCCTACCCTTACTAACACCAAAAGACAAAAAAGTATGATGTTACTGTTTCTCTCTCCTCTACCACTACCCACCTACCCACCTACCACCTATCTCCGACCTCCGGCCACCGACCACTGACCTCCGACCACCGACCTCCGACCACCGACCTCCGTCACCGACCTCCGACCACCAGTCATCGGTCACCGGAAAAACATAGAGTACTCTGAGAAAAACATAGAGTACTCTGAGAAAAACATAGAGTACTCTATATATTTTAATGAATATTCTAAAAATCCGACCACCTACCTCCGGCTGCCAGAAAAATGCAGAGTACTGTATAAAAATGTAGAGTACTCTAAGAAAAACTCGGAGTACTCTAAGAAAAACTCGGAGTACTCTAAGAAAGTCTCGGAGTACTCTAAGAAATTCTCTGAGTACTCTTAAAATTTGGGGGTACTATTAAAACACACAAAGAGTATAATCGGAAATGCTAAAAAAATAAAATTATTGAGTATTATTTAAAAAAAACACATTTACACATTTTATTACAAGGTAAAAAAAAAACCTAACTGGTTTGACCAGATCTAGATCTGGTCAACCATTTACAAAGAAAAACAAAAAAAAAAGCCTCAAATCGCAGTGGTCGTGGATCTAGCGAGCTTCGAACACAGCAGGAGTTGAGAGGAGATGATGAACACAGCAGGAGCTTCGAACCTGCAGCACCACCACCATGGAGTAGCCATGGAATCGCAGCACCACCACCATGGAGTAGCCATGGAATCGCAGCACCACCACCATGGAGTAGCCATGGAATCGCGAGATCCAACACAGCAGGAGCAAAGTGGTCACGAGCTCGCGGATCTGGAGGAAGGAGGAAGGACCGGAGCTCTGCGCAGGAGGAAGGAAAGGAGGAGAGTGGTGGTGGCCATTTCGGTGGTGGTCACAAGCTCGCGGATCTGGATCTGTACGAGGGAGCTTCGAACCTGCAGCAAATCTCCGGCGAGCTTCGAACCTGCAGCAAATCTCCGGCGAGCTTCGAACACAGCAGGAGCTTCGAACCTGCAGCACCACCACCATGGAGTAGCCATGGAATCGCAGCACCACCACCATGGAGTAGCCATGGAATCGCGAGATCCAACACAGCAGGAGCAAGGTGGTCACGAGCTCGCGGATCTGGAGGAAGGAGGAAGGACCGGAGCTCTGCGCAGGAGGAAGGAAAGGAGAAGAGTGGTGGTGGCCATTTCGGCGGTGGTGGTGGCCATTTAGGTGGTGGCGGTGGTGGTGGCCATTTAGGTGGTGTCGGTGGTGGTTGAGAGGAGAGAGGAGAGAGAAGCAGTGAGGTGAGGTATTGAATTTAGAACGTGAATGAAATTAGAAATGGAAATTAGTATATATAGGTATAGAAAAAACAAAAGAGGGGTAGCCTAGTAATTGGGGTATTGGGGTTCATGTGTTAAAAAGTTGCTGAGGTCTTTAGTAAGAAGAGGCTCTAGGTGGGGGTGCTAACTCGAAGAGGGGAGTGTGGTCAAGACCCTAAGTGTCATTTACTCTTTTTTTTGTTCAAAGTGTACAGTCTCATGTTCAAAGATGAGTTTCATGATTTTGGTGTACTAATCATACTTCTAAGATTTGATTCATACTAAAAAAAAAAAAATTCTTGTTCCAAATCCTTCTCATTAAACATCTAAAATTATTACAAAATTAACCAATTCCCGTAGGAACGGTTTCAGTTTTGATTATTTCATCTAACCTAGATGGGTATGTGTCTAGACACGAGCCTTGCATTTTGCCACTTAGCTTATACTTAGCTACCCCATCGGCTAGTCTATTCCTACTACGATTAATCCATCGAAAAATAGGTTTACAATCCTCGGACACAAAATAAATACTTTTAATAATATTACAAATTAATGAAGAATTAAAATGGTTCCTAAGCTCTAAAGGTTGCATAACTTGGAGGCAATCATTCTCTATAATCACGCTTTGAGGAGGAAACTCTCGAGCGAGAAGACAAGCTTTTAGCACCCCCAAAGCTTCTGCCTCTTTAGTGCTTTCCACCTTAACCTTCCATGCTTTGCAAAATAGCACTTTACCTGAAAAGTCCCTAGCAACACAAGATATAGCACCATTATTATCTTTAGTAGATGCATCACAATTAATTTTTATAAAATTTATGGGTGGAGGAATCCATTTAAGTGTTTGTTCATTATTTTCTACTTCCATACTCACCTCGGTTTCATGAGTTTGACTTCTACCTTTCTTAATCATAGAATTTTTATTTTTATTATCCTTCAGTTTATAGTTAACATCATTAGGATAAATTGTATTTTGATACTCTTCCCACTCTTTTTTAGCATTATCTAAGCATCTTAAAGGGTCAAGCTTTTTGCTCTTGTATTTATATGCGCATCTACCTTTCCAAATGTGCCATAAGATGGTGCATATTTGTTCCATCATAAATTTAGTATCTATTCCTGCCTCCTTCCTATTCTCTTTCAAACTTTCCATCCAAACATCTATCTTAGAGGTAGATTGGTTGCAAGTTATCAAGTTAAAAGGGGAAGCAAACCAAATGGCTCTAGTCCATTCACAGTTTAATAACATATGCTCAACAGTTTCAGATTCTTTATTACAAATATCACAAATTGGGCTAGAAGTAATTTTTCTTTTATACACATTTTCATTTGTAGGCAAAAGATGTTTCACTACTTTCCATATGAATTTTTTAATTTTTGGTGCTACCTTTAAACCCCAAATCATTTTCCATACCGAGGTATCAACTTGATGTGAGGAGGTAGCCTTATTTGTACAGCTATTCTTCTCCTCGCATTCTTTTTTATTTTTCATTATATAGTAACATTTTTTAACCGAGAAATTCCCTTCCTTATCGTGTATCCAAAAAGTAATATCCTTACCTCCAGACAGTGGGATAAATGTATTAAAAATAGATGTTGCTACCTCATTAGGATAAGCATTTACTATAGTATCAATATTCCACTTCCTATCATTATTAACCATTAGATCATTTACTTTTTGTAAATAATTTCTACTAGGTTTAATAATCTCATTATAACCATTTATCCATTTATCAGTATGTAAATTTATAGTATATCCATTACCTACCTTCCATTTTATATCTTCTTTAATAGCATTTCTTCCACAAATTAAACTCTTACATCCCCAGGATGGTTTACTCCCTAAATTTGCTTCCATGAAGGAAGTAATTGGAAAGTATTTGCCTTTTAGTAATTTATAAAGTAATGTGTTGTTATTATTGATCAAATTCCAGGCCTGCTTACTAAGAAGTGCAATATTGATGAGATTGAGGTCTCGAAAGCCAAGACCCCCATCTCCTTTACTTTTTGTTATAGAAATCCAGCTACCCCAGTGGCATTTTTTCTTCACATTACTACCCCACCAGAAATTCGCTATTTGTGAAGAGATTAAATCGCAAATTATCTTAGGAATAAGGTAGGAAGACAAAAAATAGTTTGGTAAGCTTTGTAATACGGCCTTTATTAGAATTTCTTTACCAGCTAGAGAGAGATAAAGATTTTTCCAATTTTCTATTCTTTTCAAAGTCTTTTCTACTAATATATTAATAGATTTCCCCCATTCCGTGGGTAAACCTAAATAATTTCCCAAATTATTAGCAATTGGCATATTAAGTTTATTAGCCATGTTTTTTGGAATATAATCTGGTGTGTTGGGACTGAACTTTACCCCACATTTATTCAAGTTTAGTTTCATTCCAGTAGAGTAACCATATTTATTAATTACATCATTAAATCCCTCAATCTCTTCCATGTTAGCTTTCATAAAAATATGCTATCATCTGCGAAGAACAGATGGGTTATACTAGGGGCCAATCTCGCAATTTTTATACCATTTATACTAAAAAAATTAACAACTATTGAAAAGAAATATATCTGAATAAAGGAAAAAAGATAAGCAAATTATTTTATCAAAGAAAAAATATTACAGGTTTTATTTTTTTATCTTTCAAATTTATTTCTTTTTTTAACTTTCAATTTTTTTATGTTATTTTTGAACTTTATCAAATCTTTGCTTTTAGATAAAGATTTGTAAATGACTTGTTTAGTTATATTTAAATTCTAAACTCCTATGAAATCCAATGAGTTGAAGAATCCAATGACTTTTTAATACTTTAAAATGTAAAAAAAATTAAATCAATTTTGATTGAATACACCAAGATTTTAAAAGAGTTTTTAAAATCTCAACTGAATACACCTGGATTTTAAAAGACTTTTTAAAATCTTAATTGAATACCCCTGATTCTTGAAGTCCAAAAAAATCCAATAGATTCTCAATTGAATACACCACCCCTCAATCCAAAACACTACTAAGAACGGATATGATCTACCCTCCCATTTACTCTCTCTTCTCTCTCAGGATCCAAGCCTCCCTCTCTCTTCCACCAACACGATCCACCCACTCGCTCTTCTCTTCTCTTCACAGTCCCACCTTCTATTTCTATTCTCTCTCAAATCTAACCTCTCTTCTCTCTAACATTGGAACACCAATAAAAAAGAAATCTCTGGACCATTCTTTACCTTCATGAAGAGATCTTGTTTTGTTTTTTGTTCGTTGCACCGAGTGCGAAGAGATTGGTTTTTGTTTTTTGTTTCGGTGCAGAAGAAACCGCCGCCTTTCGTGGACCATTCCCCACCACCACCAATAATCGTTGTCGCTGCCATGGGTACAACCAAAGAAATACGCTGCCGTGGGTACAACCATGTGAAAGCAAACAACCATCTTCACCACCATGGGTACAACCCCGTGAAAGCAATCTGCCATCTTCATCGCCATAGGTACAACCCAGTGAAAGAAAACTTTCGATCTAAAGGTTGTCTCCTCTCATCTCAGGTCTCACCTTTCCGCAAATCTACTCCACCATGGCTCTGATTTCTTTGTTTTTTTGTTCCAATTGTGATGAGTGTGCAGATATTTCTTTTTTTTCTTCTTCTTCTTTGTTTCAATAATGCGAGTGTGCAGAAATTTCATGTTGTTTTTTCTCCAATTCAACGATGTAAAGATTGGTTTTAGTTTTTTAATCCAATGCAGATTTTTTCATAATGTTTTTGTTCAGATTCAGTTTTGTTTCTTATTTGTTTGAATTCAAAATTTTTTATGTGGGCTATGAAAGGATTTGTTTGGTTTCCTGTGATGTGGGTCGTGAAGAGAAATTTCATGTTTTTGTTCATGATGGGTACACCCCATGTCATACATAATTGCTGGATATGAGTTAACTGGGTCCGACCCCATCGAGTTACTGCTTGAGATGGGGCCGTACCTATTTGGACTTTTATATGGACTTGGACTTAATAAAAATTAATAAACAGATTAATAAAAAATGAAATAAATGATACGGGTCTATACCCATCGCGGTTTAATAACGGAATGGGTTTGTACCCATGGGTACAGCCCATCGGAAAAATCAAAAATATTTATCTAATAAAGGTATATGGGTAAAAACCAAAACCAGATAATTAGAAATAGGTCTTTTTTTTGTCAGCTCGATACAAGGTTATTTATAACATTGTTTCAAAACGTGATTAAGATAATCTAAGCTATTAAAGACATCTGTTGAAACCCACAACGATGAGTCTTTCTCCTTCCTTATGCACTTTGCCGTGAAATCAGCGATTATATTAAACTCTCTCTTAATGTTATAAACCTTCCACTCCGGAAATTTTGAAGTCCATTTCCAGATCATTTCGATCAACGGCAGGATCTTCCAATCAATTCCCTTTTTTAAATTTATACCTTGAACAATTTCAAGGTTATCCGAGTAAAAGGAGACCCTCCTACAATTAATCTCCTCAGTTTCTTTCATTGCTTGTAGTATGGCCCAACATTCGCCTTCTTTTGCGCTTTTGAACAACCCTCTTCTAAATCGTTTCTCATTTATTTTTCCTTCCTTTCCAATTGCTATAGATGTTATTCCTGAGGCCTGATGAAAGATGTATCATTATGCCAAACCAGATCTGCGGAATCTGACATTATTTGCTCTTCTTCATCTTTTTTGCACTTTTCCATCATTATTTTTCCTTTACATTTTTGGTCCAAATTAAACAATTTGTTAATTAACCTCTAGATTCATTAACAATATCTGATATATCTAGTTCTTTTTTCTCAAAAAAACCTCTCATTCTTGCCTTCCATGTGCTCCATAGGATTGAGATTAAGTTGCTAATGACCTGATTTCTTTCCCATCCGTTTTCTGTATAACTTTTAATAATCTTAAGAAACCAATCTTTAAAATTAATATTCATTCCTTGATCCACTTTGATTTGGAGTGGTAATTGTGCCCAAATTGCTACGCTAAGAGGGCAGTTAATAAAAAATATGCTCTATTGTTTCGTCGTCTTCTTCACACCATTCATAGATTGCAGATGAGGCGCATTTCTTTTTTTGTAGATTATCTTAAAATGAAGTTTTTCATTGCTTGTAGATTATTTTAAGACCTGGTTTGTAGGTCTTAAAATGAAGTTTTTTTAGTTAGGCCTTAAAAATAATTGTGGCCTAGTTAGAGACCTCAAAATGTATTTTCCTTTTTATTTTTATGCCCAGCAACTCAGCCTCTAAGACTATTACTTAGCACAATACGTATAGTAATATCTAATAATGAGCAAATTATTGTGAAACTTAAAGTAAAAGGCAAAGAAGAGAAAAGAAAATCTTAGTATTATAATGTATGGATGTTTATTTATAGAGAAATATGTAAACCTAAACCTAAGTATTTATGGATTTGACAATAATGAAATTAGGAATAAAATTTGATTTCTTGTTAAGTTACATCACTAAACTTCTAAACTTGGTAGGAGTTTAAAAAATAGGATTTTAAAATTCCTCTTCCTTCCGCTTCCACCACTGAAGTAGTGCAAATGTCCTTAGCAAAACCTTCAACAATCTGACCTGCAAAATTGCGCAATACACAAGCAAACGCGACTTTGTTAGTCTTTAAATCAACCGATGCATCACAGTTAATTTTAAAATTCAAATTAGAAGGGGAGACCAGCTATTTGCTCCTTCAAAGTTATTAACAACTTGAGAAAAGTCTAAAGTATTAGCATTAGCAACTGTTCTATTAGACAAAAGTCTATAAGTTTGATAAGTTTGGGTGGACTGAATTGAGATAGAGAAAGCTTACCTTTATCCCCACCTTGGTCCGTGATTTTTATGAAGGAGTTTCCTTTTCGAATAAACAAGCAATTATCATCCGTAAAAAGGTATTACCCCTATCAGTTGAACTTATTCGCAAAGCCTTGAAACTCCCCGAATATACTGGTCCTTGTCCTTATTTCGAAATGCTAAATGACCCTTCTTTTGAGTGGGAATCTCTCTGGGACACAGTTTTGATTCGTGGGAAACGTCCTATTCCGATTAGTGAAAGATATGGTGGACAGGTTTATAGTAGTTGTTTGGTACCTTGTGCTAAGCTGTGGTCTAGATTCGTAGTACCTACATTCTTTGGTATTAATCACACTTCCGAGTTGAAGAAGGAGCATGTTATTTTTATTAAGAACATTGTTGAAAATCGAGAGATGAATGTTGCGCGTGTAATTTACGAGACAATAATGGAGTTTGAGAAAATCCCTACTACACAACAAAACCTCAAGTTTCCTGTACTATCACTACCTTGTGTCTAGACGCAAAAATACCGCGAAGGAACGAATAGATTGACGCGTCCGAAGAGGGAGACACAATGACATTGAATTCCATTGACAACGCCCACAATGAAGCAACCCATCCAATTAAGAACCCTAGAGCTCCTCCACCAAAGAAGAAGATACATAATGATAATGGGTTAGAGGAAGAGATTCGAGTGTTGAAAGAGAATCAAGAAAAGATGATTGCTACCTTAGGGAACGTTACAAAAGAGTTAGAACTCCTCCGAAACCTGATAATGGGGGTGAGCACTATGCAACACGCCACATATGGTTTACGCAGGACAGAGTTCATGGACGCAACACCGATGACCAGCCACGCGCTGGTTAAGATACGTTTTCTTTCCTTTCTCATTTAGTGTATATTATTTTATTGCGTTGAGTCTTTATCGAGTCGTGGGGACACGACTCATTTTTTAGTTTGGGGCGGGGTTCGTTGCCTTATCCCAGTTTTATGTGTTTTATCGCTTTCAATAAAATTAATTAGGAGTTGCGTTTGACTGTAGAAGATTTTAAATGTCCCCATTAAGCATACTTTTGATAAATCAATGTTAGTAAACAGTGAACTTTAGGAATTAGTATAAAACGCGCTTTAATTGCATGCAAACATAAATATTGGATAGGAAGAAATAACAAACAATGCAAAAGAAGTAAGTTCGTACTTAAGGAAAATGTTTGGTGTGTAGAACGTGAGATCTAAATTAGTAGAGAACCCACTTAGATATGAACTAGAGACGAACCATGTAGCTAGGAAAATGATAGGGGCAGTTCTTTGATAGCCATTTGAAGTCTTCTAGCTTTCTATCCCTTGTATTTATATTATCCGCCTTAGCCCAAGTTTAAGCCTTAAAGCCTTTTCTTTTGTCGCCATGTTATAAGCCCATATCCCCTTAGTTTATTAGGCATTTCCAAATGACCCGCACTTGAATCACGATCCTGAGACATGTCTCAAGCTTGAGTTTGGGGTGGTGGGACCATCTTTTGGGAAAGTACATTGGGAGGGAGATATATGTGTTGAGGCACGAAAAGAAAAATTCAGATGATATTGCTTATTGTAACCCTTTGCCGGGATTGAAAAAAAAAAGTGAAATAAAATTCTCAGAGTCAGTAAGATCCGGGTACCCGGATTTCACAAAACCGGGAACCCGGTTTCTTCTGACTTCAATTTTCAAGAAAAAGAATAAAAAGAACAGAAAAATAAAGAAAGAATAAAATACCCGACAAAGTGGAAGTTTCTGAAATCATCTTAGTATAGATTGGGTTAACTTGGGGATGCTAATTAGCGTATCAAAAGGGTTGAGTGAGAACATCATATGAGTGTAAACTCAAGCTCGTGGACATTTGTTGATGGTAAGTGAGGAGAGAGCCAAAAGCTCACTTCAAATTTACCAAATATACATACCATACCGTCCCTAAGCCTACGCTAAAACCGTAAAGTCCTCGTGATTCCTAGGTGCATGATAAGTTAATAGATTATATACTAAGTGGAGCGTCAAAGCTAGTAAGGATCGAGGAACAACCTATAGCCATCATATTAAGATAAGTACGAATGTAACCTTCTAGCATTGCGAAGTTAATTTTATGGTTGAATTTATTTATGTTTGATTGTTGCATGATTAGTGTATGTGTATATTAGTTCCTAATGTTTGATATATGAGATTTATTTTTAGTAATGCTTTGGGTGTATTTATTTGCGTCTATTTCTTCGTAATCACCTTTTTCCCTTTGTTTTTAATTTTACTTTGTCGGGACGACAAAGGTTTGAGTTTGGGGTCTTGATGTCTCCTCTTTTGTTCTATATTTATATGCTTAGGAGACATCAAATTAGGTGATTAGCTGACTATTTTAATAGACTTTTAGTAATAATATGCAATATTCCAATTTCTCTCTTGCGATTTTGGTATTTTTGATTTATTAAACTTTTGCGCGTAATATTGTATATTTTAGTGAAAAATTTGTAGGTTTTGAATACTAGCTAGGAGAGGAACACGAGAATAAAGTCAAAGATCGTGATACGGAGTCAAAGCGTGAAGACAAATCCCGAAGGAATTGATATTTAGAGCTGCAAATCTGGAAAGTTGCCAAAGATTGCTGATTTCGAGTCATCTAAGAGTAGATTGAGCCGCTGACTTGTGAAGAGAAAACGTGCCCCATTGAGTTACAGAACTTTAGCAACTGGAATTAGGTCAATCGGGCTTGAAACGAGTCGGTTGGAGCTGTTTTAGTGGAGGTGGTGCAGCAGTTACGGGATTTTGGGCTAAGATAATGGACTTGGGCCTTTATTATTTCACTTAATTATTAGCTAAGGTCCAAGTCCGATTTTCTTAAGTATAAATAGGGTTTTTGACTTCTATTTTTCATACAATTCATTATTTTAAAAGTCAGACAAGAAGAAAATAATCAGAAGCAATGAAGAGAAGAAGCTTGGAGCTGGAGACTGTCTATATCTCCATCTTTCAGCCGAATCAACATCCTAATTAGGTGTCTTAATTTCCTTTTTGTAAAACAAATTATGAATTCCTCTTTATTTATTTTCTTAGTTTTTCCAATTATGAGCTAATTTCATTCAGTACTTAAGAACGCGTAATGGACTGAACCATGAATTATTTCATTCGATGTTATTGAATTTGGGATTATTTTCATTTAATTCAAATTGGGTACTTATTATTTTTCTTTAATTTACACCTATTGACTATTATTGAAGCCATGAATCAATTTAAGGAATTAGTACTTAGGCTATTCCAATTAGTGGTGATTGGATCACCTTGACGGGGGTCTAGGTACGGAACTAGTTAATGAAAGTAGGATATAAATTATTTGACCTTGACATGCTTCATTAATCTTATGGCCAATTGGGTAATTAGACTTGAACCATTCGAAGGTGGACTATATTCAACCTGACGGGGTTTGTAGCACCTAAGAAGAGCTCCTTAGTCCACCCTGACGGGGGTAAGGAGATAATTGAATCCCGACCAATAGTAATTACCGAATTTCTGATATAAATCTCGCAAGCTCGGTTTGATCTTTGAGTCTCATGCTCTTCGGATAAAAACGGTTAAAGAATGCGGCTTGAAGTTCTGTCCAAGAATTAATTGTTCCATGTGGTTGTCTTTCTAGCCAATCGCTAGCTCTATCGGTCAAGAAGAACGAAAACATATGACAATACAGTTGCTCGCGTGTAATGCCAGGAGTAATATAGGCATCACAAATCTGCATGAACTTCTGAATCGATTTTACCGGATCTTGAATTATTGTACCACTGTAGAGTCCAAAACTTTGAAATTGACTAAGCATACCCGGATCGGGTCTAAATTTGATATTCTGGATCTTGGGAGGACGGTAACCGATTGGTTGAACATGGAACGGTACATGAAGACCAGGGAGGTCTTGCTGTACTCGATTCTGTTGATTAACGTTATTCTGCCCATTACCTCCTCCTAAAGGATGTTGTTGCTGTCCTTGTATACCAGGTGGATCCTGTTGTTGTATCCCAGGTGGATCCTGCTGTGGTCCTCCTAGTGGAATTACAAGTGGTGGATCTAGTTGGGCTGCCATTGCTCTTCTTAAGGCTCTTTCCTCACGAACTCGTTTGTTGTAAGGTCTGAAGCTTCTCTCAGGCTCCGATAAAGGAGGCCAAGAATTAAACAATGTGAAACCTGAAAAAGACTAAAGCAAACCACAAGCGTAAATCCAAAAAAATAAAAACTAAAAACTGAAAAATAACAACTAATTAAAAACTATTACTCGAAATAGATAACCCACACGCTAACGAGACACAAGTCCCCGTCAGCGGCGCTAAAAACTTGGTGTCGCCTAGGGTGTGATAAAAATATGATAAATTAAAGTCTAGAAAACTACGCACTCTCACCCTAGACAGGCACAGTACTGCAAGTATTACAGGACGTATGCAAGTTTTAGTTGATAAGTTGAGTTCGTTCTCAGGGACTTAAGTGTGCTAGTCGGATGGGTAGCAATAACGAGTAAGCAATAATTAATTAAAAGACAATAAATTAAAAAGAATAAATTTTGAAAATAATTAATTAACTAAGAAAATAAAAACAATAAAATAAAATACTAAGAATATGAGATGAGAAATATAGCTTAGGTTTTGCTAGTATGCACTAATCCTTCTAATTCTTTCTATTAGATCTAGTTAATAAGGGAGAATATTAGCTCTTGTATACTTAGTCAGGATTCTAAATTCCAATTCCTTAGACCTTGAGAGCGACTAAGGGGGCTACGGCACAACCAAGAGGCTGTTTCAAATAGGGTTATCAAACGCTACTAAGGCCCTAAGCAAACAATTCACTCAATTGGTGATATGGTGATTAAATCATACCCTAATGACTATCTAGTTAGAATCAGTTTTGTCAGGACTAATATCGACACTAGACGTTATGTGGTGGTTCAATAATTAGACACCTAGTTAAGGTGACCATCTAACTACTATTAAGACAATCCTAAAGTGATCAGTTCTAGGAAAGACAATAAATCAAAACACATAAACAAATATAAAGGTAAGAAGCTAATATCAATTTAAAACATGTAATTCCCAAAGAAACTTAGATAGAAGAATTAGAATTCATAGATTATACATGATGCAAAACCCAAGCTATGGGAAGTTTAGTTCATACCTGATGGAAATAAACTAAAAGAAATTACAAAAGACATCATCTTGCTCTCTATAATAAACTGGAATAATTAAAACCTTAAGAACTAATTACTATGAGGCAAGGATGATTTTACAAGTGATATAAGGGTGTATTTATAGGTGTTTAGAAGACCTAATTCGTTTTCTTGAGGGAGAGGTAAAGTAGTGGACTCCAAGCCCAACTCAAATTCGTATGGAAATAAAGATAAACACTGCTGGACTGTTTTGAGCATATCTTCTTCGTTATTGATCGGTTTTTGCTCCACAATATACCAAAAGAATCCTCACAGAATTATCTACGTCTCTATGAAAGGAATTTACCAAAATCGGCTTCATTGATGG
The DNA here is from genome assembly GCA_029959085.1 of Nemophila menziesii. NCBI lineage: Eukaryota > Viridiplantae > Streptophyta > Magnoliopsida > Boraginales > Hydrophyllaceae > Nemophila > Nemophila menziesii. The sequence goes on along the minus strand of JARWIR010000137.1, from coordinate 166,162 downwards.
AGTTATCACCACTTCTTTAGGCGTTGCTGCAAAAATTCAGATTTAGGCAGCTTTTCCTTTTCCATATTTTTAGCTTTTGCTTCCTTATCTCCAATTACCATGCTAATCTCTTTCCATATATTGTAGTCTTTGACTTGGACTCTATTTAATCTCCATAATTATCTTTAAAGCTACACACTAAATAAACAATTAAACCCAATATGCTCTAAAAATATTATTTTACTAAATCAAGACTCGGAATAGGAAAGTGCACTATTTCTCAAGAAAATCGACATTTATGACTTCTAAATCACTAAAAATGATTTCTCATACTACTATAAATCTATCACAAATGAGGAGACATCAATTCCGTTTTTGTTTCTTCTCAAATCTTTTTCTAAACGGTGATATTTTTCACTACACTCATCAGATCCGTCTTTCCCATCATCTTTAATGTTAGCCATTAAGGCTCAAGAGAGAGAAGAATCGTATCTTAGAAGATGAGAGTAAACGAGAAGTCAATAAAATAAGAGATCGTGATTTTTATATATCTAAATCCAAGAAGAGAGATATATATAAGATCAATCTTCATAAAAGAGAGAGAAGAGTGGTTAAATAGCGGTTAAAGAGCTATAGATCAATGGTGGAGCTGGTGGTTACGCCAAGAGGTCGGTGGTGGAGGAGGGTAGGGTTTTCATCTCGGGAGTTGTGTCTGAGAGAGCCTCGTATAACTAGTTCACAAATTTTTATGTTTCATTGTTTGTCCTATTTAATCTGGTATACTTAAATTCACTGAATTATGTGATTTGGTTTTTATAAATTATTTGTCCTTATATCATTTGTTTGTTAATTGAAAATATTGCACAGTTTAGAAGATACTAGAACAGTTGATACTCCTTTTAATCCCTTTGATACTCACTCTATGGTGATCATGTTGTAAGTCATTATGTTGCTTCTTACTCCAACTTATTCTCCGTATCTTGTGTTATCTTTGAGGTTCTATTTTCACACTAAAAAAGAAGAAACATTTACACTTAAAAAGTAATTCAATTGAATAGCATATATATCTCAACTCTGATTCAAAATCAGAATTCATATAACTATCATACCATTATGTAAGAGGTTGGGCCAAATTGTATTCATTAATTTTGGAACTATTTAGTTAAACGTACCCCACCTACAAAGTCTATGTTTGTGTTAAATTGAATAAGATTTTATTCCAATATTCCAGAGTTCTTTCTTCGTTACGATGAATTCGTTTTTTGATGATGTTCGTTGAGCAGTTTTCGGGACCTTTTTTTTTTAATTGTAACGAAGCAAACTAATGCAATTACACTAAACAGAAGAGTTAAGACGAATATAACAGTATTTTGGAATGAAACACCCCCTAGTCATGTTCAAATTGAGTAAAAATGTCAATTATAGGGTAATATACGCTATACAAACTATATGGTATTCAAGGGTAAATTTTTAAATACCCCTTATGATTTTCTTAAAAGGTCATACTCATGTATGGTATTGAAAGGGACAATAACCCCCATATACTGTACAAACTCAGGACAAAGGCCCCTCAAGTTACTAATAATTACAAAAATACCTACTTTGACATGAACTTGCAAAAAATGGGGGGAATTTGACTTGGGAACTAACGTCTGACATATATAAAGTTTGAGGTGCATTCGGTTAACTTTTGAAATTAGAGGTGCAAAGAACTTATATAGCGTTATATGAGGGGCTAAAGATGGTGGTAGAGTTGAGAATAAAAGAATTGTGTATTGAAGTAGATTCGAGAGATGCTTTAGATTTAGATGTGATTAATCATGCGGACCCCGGAAAAGGACCAGCGATGTTTTGGATTGAGGGAATCTAAAAAAATATGGAGAAGAATGATCATTTTGAGTGTAAGGTATTTACATGGAATTCAGAGTATTTTTACTATAGATAGGACCGGTTAGACTTAACTAGACGGATATATACTGTTGATGCTCCCTTAGTATAAATTAGTGTTTTTCTCATGGTCTTTGACCTCCACTGTAATCTGTAATACAATAAATAAAAAATAAGCGTCATTACAAAAGGATAGATCTCACCCAGTTTCACTAGAAGTAGGGAAGTTTGAAAGTGTTGGAAAAAATAACAATCAAGGTTTTGCAAAACTAGTAAAATAAAATTCCAAAAATAAACATAATACTTTTCAATTAAAGTAACACTATACTTATGACAATAAATTGAAAAGGACGTAAACTTACACTGAATACATAAAAGATTACATGGTATATAACTTGCGTTAAAAAAATTATTCGGTTGTGTCGTTTATCTCTAACAATTTCTGCTCTATATTATATCAGAAATTTGAACAGAAGTAAAGTAGTCTTTCTGGTTCTTAGTTTTCGTCTACATCTATTCTATATTCCATCTAAGATAGTTTTTTCTATTCTCTCTAAAATTGTTTTTTCATTCTCTCTATAAATATTTTTTCTATTCTCTCTAGATTAGTTTTTTCATTCTTTCTAGAATTATTTTTCCTCTTTTCTAATAATGCAAGTGACAAAGTCACTATTTTTAGAAGAAAATGCAAGACAAAAACCGTCACATAAATGCTCATCAATGACTGGTGATAACTGCTCATCAATGCTTATTAAAGCTAGTCGTTTTGTTGACTAAGTTTTGGTAAATCCCGTAACAACTGAAATAAAGAGTCATTAATTTGCAATCAAAAGCCATTAATTCGTCATCAAGAAAAATAAATTATTTTATATTAAATAGTTTTCAATTGTTTTTTTCTCAAATTCTAATGTGGGACTATTAGTGCACACATAATTTTTTCCACTTCTCCCAAGAGTATGCAAGAATTAATAAATAAATTGTGTTTTATATAATAATTCCAACAGAAAGTAAACGTGATAACTGGGGGTGGGTTGGAAACCCAATCATGAGGCAAAACACCATCCAGTTAATGTCTCGCGACCCAATCCGCAACACACTTGTCTTTCTTAGAAATATGAAAGAAGAAAACTAGTCATAATTAACCCATGTGCAATCATTGTATTTCCTGAATGACTCTATTAAAAATGAATGCGTTTTGGTTTTCATTTACAAGGAGGTTCATTAGAGGTTGTAATTTATTGACTAGAATTCTAGGTATAATCTTATAAATAAAATTTGAACCGCTAATTGGTATATAATGTTTTATATTTGATGGTTTACTAATTATTGGGATTAGAGATACAAGTGTTTGGTCGATATCTTTAAGGTCTCCTTTGTTTTTCAAAAGTTGTTTATTACTCTCATGATATCTAATTTTATACTTTCCCAGTAAGCTCTAGAAAATATTCCATTAAAACTATACGATCCAGGGCCTTGTTGGGGACCCAATTTCCAAACAACTTTTTTAACTTTTGTTTCATTAATTGATTTATTCAGTTTATCAGCAGTTTTTTTTTATCAACTCCATTTTATATTAGTTGTAAGGTATTACTATACTCTCTATTTACCTGAAGTAGTTAATATACTATTAGAATAGTCTTTTATTTCTTTATTAATATCATTTTTATTTTCTAGTCAAACTCTTTCTTTATTTATAATTCTATTTATTTTGTTTCTACTTCTTATATTTTTTAATACAAGAGTGATAATATTTTATATTTTTATCATCTTTATTTAACCATAAATTTTTAAATCTTCTCTCCAGTATATTTTCTCTCCTTTCCATGTTTCCTCGAGATCTTTTATCATATTATAATTCATCCTATTTATGATTTAAATCATTGGTGTTAGAGATGATTTCTAATTTTTTTATTGACTTTTTAATTTAGATTTTGTTGTTTTCAAATCTTTTTTTATTCTACTTTCTTAGTTCTAAATAGGACTGCACAAACCGGACCCAAAACCCGCCGACCCGATGTACCTGACCCAACCCTACCCGAATATACCCGAGCCGCATCCCCACCCGATCCATTAGTCTTTTAATTTTTTTTTATTTTTTGGGTTGGATTCCGGATTGGGCTGAGCCAAATCACGAATATCCAATCTAATCCGGAATTGGGCCAATTATGTTAATTTTTTTATATAGCCCAATAGTACTTGTTTTGCTGAAAGAAAAGTAAAGGCCTTTGGCCTTTTAGTCTCGTGAAACATCAAGCGTAAGTCATACGCATCTCTCCATCTCTCTCTCTCAAAAGCGTTCTGACTCTTCACCTCTCATTCTCTCTCTCTCTCTCTCTCTCTCACGTAAACCCTAAGCCATAGCCTTCAACACATCTCTTCTTCTCCATTTCAGTCTAATCCTGCCGGTAAAATAGAGAGGGAGAGTACGCCGCATTAAACACTCTCACCTAAATAAGTGGGTCGCATTTATTATCCTTCTGATTTCTCTGTTCAATAGCTACCGCGGTTGATTTATCAAACCATGGTTAAGGTGTTGTGTTGTTTAGTTGCTTGGATACTGATTAAAATGGGGTCAGAAGAGGCCTATAAAAGGCTCGGCTCTGGTTATTTAACTTCAAGAACCCCTTTTCAGGTAATTTGTAATTCGAAACCCTAATCTTTGATTTCTGTTAATCCTCTGGTTTTGTAAATCAGTTTCATGAGTAATCTATAATGATTTGAAGTTTGAGGTTATAGTTTGATACTTTACTCTTTTTAGTCAATTGCATGTGAGGATCTCGGCTATTCGTGTATGATTTTGAAACTGAAAAATTGTTTAAAGGGTAGTTTGAGATGGATTTGATTTTTAAACACTTGTAAAAGTGATGTTTTTGGGTTCTTCATACTTTCTTAGTCTCTGAGTATTTGAAAAACGAATTGTATCTACTTTTCTCGGTTGATTCACTTGCTTGTTACATTTGTATTCTTTGATTTTCTGGGTTGATTGATACTCTGCGAATTATTCTCTAAGTTTGTTCTAATTTTGTGTAAGTTGTTTTTTTTCATGATTTCGCAAATATGAGATGGAATCTGAGTTTGGTTGCTTAATCCTTTGATTTATAACACAATTTCAGGTAAATAATAATCTAATTTTTATTTTTTCCATTTACAAATTGATTCAAGTTTAAGTTCTAATAATTTTTTGTTTCTGTGTTGCAGATATATGATGGAGACTGAAAGTGAGAAGCAGTTAGAAATTGAACTTACACCTCCTACTCAAACTCAAACTCAAGGTACATCTCCAAACCCTAACCATCCACCCCCATCAAGTAACAAACCACCAGTAGCTAAAAAAACCAAAATCATAGATGATTGTTGGAGTGTTTTTGAACCATACTTTGATGAACTAAATGTTAGGAGGGGGATGTGTAAATATTGTGAGATAACTTATGCTGCAGATTCTAAAAGTCATGGTACATCTAATATGCTAAATCATGTTAATCATAGGAAATGTAAAAAATATCCTTTCTATCCCCCTCCTGAAGATGGTCAAACTGAAATTATGTTTTCAAAAGATGTGGGTATTGTGTCTTATACTTTTTCAGTTGAGGATTGTACTAAAGCCTTAGCTGAAATGGTAATTTTAGATGAGTTGTCCTTTAAGTTTGTGGAGGGCATTGGATTTAAACGTTTATGTAATGTTATGCAAACAAAATATGTGAAAATACCCTCTAGGATGACAATTATGAGGAAATACATGTCCCTTTATGCCGAAGAAAAGATTAAGTTAAAAAAATTAATGAAGGGTTTGCGAATTAGTATGAACACTGATTGTTGGACTTCAAACCAAAATCTAAACTATATGTGTTTAACTGCCCATTTTATTGATTCTGATTGGAAATTACAAAAAAGAATTATTGGATTTTGTATGGTAAAGGATCATAAGTGCGAAACCATAGGTAAAGTAGTTGAAACAATTCTAAGGGATTGGGAACTTGATTCTTATTTAACTCTAAAAGTTGATAATGCCTCTTCTAACACTGTTACGATTAAGTATTTGATTAAAGTCTCAGGAACAAAACCAAAAACCATCTTGAATCATGAATTTCTCCATGTGAGGTGTTGCGCACATATATTGAACCTGATTGTGCGAGAAGGTATGCTTGAATTAGATTACTCAATTAAAAATATTCGCGAGGTCGTGAGGTATGTAAGATCTTCTCCGGTTCACACTAATTCTTTCAAAGACACTATGCACACTTGTAGTATTCAGTCTAAGGCCCTTTTAAGCCTTGATGTGCCCATTAGATGGAACTCCACCTACAAAATGCTTGACTCTGCTATTAAATTTGAGACAGTTTTTGATTTGATGATTGAGCATGATGAAAATTATAAGGCATTCTTTGTATCTGATTCTTTTAGACCCGCACCTATCTTATTGATTAGCAAAATGCTTGTTGCTTTGTTGAGTTTCTGAAGTTGTTTTATGACTCTACAAAAAAGTTTTCTGGAACTTTATTTGTTACTACAAATCTTTTCTTTGATGAAATTGTTATTATTTGGGAGAAAATTGAAGAATTATGCAACTCTGATAATGAGGTTTTAAAAGAAATGGCTTTAAAAATGAAGACAAAGTTTCTGAAATATTGGGGAATAAATAGTATAAACATACTACTGTATGTTGCAGTTGTACTAGATCCTAGGAAGAAATTGCAGTATTTAACTTGTTACTTCAGTTTTATGTATACTCATACACATGCTACTCAATTACTTGCAAAGGTGAATGATGCATGAACAAGGATTTTTCCAGTTTATAATGCAACAGCTGTTCCTAGTGCTGGTTGTTCAACCAGTTCTGGTCCTAAAGCGGCTACAAATCAATCAATGCTTGGGTGTAGGTTCCAATCCTTCATGGCTGAAAAAACAGTTCAAAAGGAAATGAACTTGAAAGGTACTTTAAGGAAGATGTTGAGGAAATGACACATTATTTTGATATTCTAGCTTGGTGGAAATCAAATACTATGAGATTTAAGTACTTGTCTGAAATGGCAAGACATGTTTTGGTTGTCCCTGTTTCTACAGTTGCTTCTGAATCTGCCTTTTCCACAAGTGGAAGGGTTCTTGATCAATTTAGAAGCTCCTTATCCCCTTCAACAGTTGAGGCTCTGATTTGTACACAAAATTGGTTAAAATATTCACTCCCTATTGATCTTAATTGCTCTAAAGAGTTAGTTGAACATTTGGAGGCTGAGTTAGGTAATAAACTGTATTTTTGTTACTTGGTAATTTATTTTACATACTAGTACCTACCTAATGACTTATTTGTTGACTTTGTAGGTTATGCAGGCTTGGATAAGTTGAGTGTGACTCCAATAGAGTCCACTACAACTAATTTGTAGCCCATAACCTAAGGTATAAAAGCTATCTTTTTTAATCCACAACTTACTGTAATGTGCATTTCAATATTGACTTTGCATCTCCCATCCAAATTCAATTGTACATGATTACATAATAGTTTATACATATTCAAATATAGTAGTATGATACAAAAAATTGAAACAGGATTGAATGGTTAAGTTGGCAACAATATTTGATATGTTTATTATGGTACTTTGCGAGATTAAATAACTGTCCCTTGTCCCTCGGTTATAATTGGCCAGTGATGAAATTAATCTGAGGCTAATTCTAATGTTCTCTCCTCCTTTGTGCTTTGTAGTGACAATTTGCAGGAATTGTAATACTTTTGGATGCAAACATTTCAAGGAGATGCACCCAATTCTGTACAAGTATGCTACCTTGCACATAAGAGGTTGCAATTTTGTTTTTTAACACTATTGATATGAATCTTGAAATGTATTGTAATGAGAATTAACTAAGTTGTAACATTGTAATTCATTTGAGTTGAGTATTTGAGAATCTGTAATTCATTTGAGTTGAGTATTTGAGAATCTGTAATTCATTTGAGTTGAGTGTTTGAGAATTAGACAGTTGAGGTTTTGGTTTGTATTTTGTAATATTATTCTGCAAATTGTCATATTTTGAAACTTACTATATATAGTAAGTTTATATTTTGGGAAAGTTACTATAATTAGAAACTTGAGTTAATGATATTTTGATATAGGTGTTGACTTTTTATTGACCCAAATCCGAACCCAACCGAAATCCGACCCAACCCAATTTGACCTAACCCGTAAAATCAACTTTAAAAATTTAGGGTTAGGATTTTAATAATAGGAATTCGAGCAACTCGGGTTGGGTAAAGGGTATAGCACTTCGGGTCGGTTAACCGACCCGTGTGCACCCCTAGTTCTAAACTGTATTTCTTAAGTTTATAGTTAAACACAACATTAGGATTTCCCATGAGAGCTTTATGTTTATCCCATACTTTTCTATAATGTTTAAACAATCTCTTTCAGCAATTTAGTAGGATTCAAAATAAAATTTTCTTTTGTTTTTATTATCTTTTTTGTTATGGTGTAAAACCAATGAGCAATGGTAAAAAAAATAATAACGGGTTAAAACAGGTATTTAAACATTATGATAAAGACTATTCTATAAATGGTTATCCTGATTAGTCTTTATTAATTTATTACCAGATTTTCGGTTAGATTAGAAAAACCACAACCTTAAAAGGTTATTTATATGAGTTTAATGAGCTTTATAAATTTATTAAAAAAAAGTTATTGATCTTTTATGTATAAAATATTCACCTATATTTTCATTTAGATATCTTATACAATTAAAATCTTCAATTATTGACCAAGCTAAGTTGTTGGGTCTTAGTGCATTTTAAGAAAACATTTGTTTTTCTTTTATGTATAAATTAAAGTCCCTCCTTCTTCTTTATTAATAGCCGTGTGAATGAAATATACCCATTACTATCTAGAATCTTAACCCTACAATTCTTCTTAACAAAAAGTACAGGGGTTGAGAGGATGAAAGGATGACTGGTGTTGATGATGGGTTGGTTAGTTGTTTATGGTGGTTTAAGGTAGTGTGGTTAGTTAGGGTGGTGAAGTTTGATTTCTGAGTAGGGGTTGAAAGGTGAGCATCTGTGTTATGTTCACATTAATAGAGCAGTAAAAATAATCGCGCATTAATATTTACAAAAGAGACTAGAGACAAAAGGCACTAATAAATAAAACAAGATGTCTAATTTATAAACAAAATAGAAGTAAAAAGAAAAAGCTATACAAAAAGTGGACTCCTTCCATTACTTGTCAATAATTAATAGGAGTGAGATCCATCGAATCCTCAATGTCTCTGCATATAATAGTAGTTATTATTATTAATCATGCAACAAGATGAAATAAAATAAAATAAGAGATGAAGAGAACATACGCGATGCATATAGCTTGGAGTTTATGTGTACAAATATCAGGAATCAGACAGAACTTTGATGTTATTACTTCAACAACAACAAATGGCTCTTCAGATTTAATTTGGAGAGTGAAAATAGTACTATGTAAACCATCATACACCTCGGAACCAGACAAGTACATTGAACCACGCACAGTCCAAAACAACCCAAACTTTCCTTCCTCCACCTTCAATAAAACAGGTTCTGACATCTGTATATCCCCAGGTGGTACCAACAAATGTTCTACAAGATTAAGATAATATGTTTTATCATTTTCGAAATCCATAATGCATAGCATATTTGGTAATCCACGCAATAACCAAAGCATTAACTTTCCAGAAACAACAGCTGGTTTCAAGTTTAGCTCATTAATCATCATTTGTGCACGTTCATTCTTACTAATACTTATATAAGGTTCCCACTTGGGAGATGCATCTTCTGGTTTATAAGTATAGAAACAATAATTTTTAGTAAAATCATCCATATCAACCCCAGCTATTATCATCCCTTTCTCTTGAATAACACCTGTTACGGTTCTCGAAAGAAAATAATTGTTATCCGGTCCCTGTCGATCATCTAAGAATCTCGGATGATCGGGAAGAGTAATCCACTTTTCATTATCAAGAACCTCGATGAACTTAAATTCTTTTATAACTTCTTTATCTTTGGTAAATAATCCACCAGCCACATATAATTTATCGTTCAAGATGAATATATGTGGCCTTCTCCTAGGAAAATTCATATTTGGACCCTCTCTCCATTTATTACTAGCTTTGATATTCTTCAAATCAAGTATCCCCACACTTGTAGTGGCTTCTCTCAAATGAGAATCGTGACCAGGACCCTTATCTATCAACTTTCCCTTAATTATTGATATTGTATCTTCATAAGAATAGTAAGAACCACCTATTCTAAATAATTGAGTTTTAAAAGCAATATAACTCCAATCTGTGTGGCAATATGAAATTGAAGTTATAGGTTCGATCACTACCCCTTCCTCTAAGTTAATACTAATTTCCGCTCTATATACTCCCGAAGTTTTGGAATTTTCCAAATTTGTCAAAGATTCTTGCCATATATCACCAAACTTTTTCTCATCGTAAATATAGTAATTAACCTTATCACAATATCTCTTCTCCTTATTCAACATCTCCATAGCATAGATGACGCATTTTTTGGGTTTCTGATTAGATTTGAAAAAAAAAAATTAGAAAAAAATCCGGAAATTACTCAAAATATATATCTAAGATAAATAATTTTTAAAAAGCTGGGGTTTGCAAGTAAATATTCTTAAAGTGAGGAAGACTTTTTCTTTTTTCTTTTGACAATCTAGAAGGACCTGCCAGAGAACTATATGTCCCTCTCTCTTAAAAAAAAACTATGGGGGGACTATAAAGTATTAGTTAGTATGGGGTCAATTTTTCTTTTTTTAAAACTGAGGGGCAGAATAAACAGATACCTCTTTATATCGTTGCACATCTAAAGACTGCTTAAATTCCAAAAGATTGCTTTTAGTCTCCAAATAAGCCACATCAACGAACTGCATATATGGCAAACTATTAATATAAACCATAAATCAAGGACTAAAAGATAAATAATTTATGGAAAATAGAATATCTGTACCTTCTCCATCTCTTCTACTTCTAACAAGGTTTGGGACACATCTAGATGAGCCAAAGACTGCATACGCGAATTATCTCCTAGTTTCTTCAACTTTGATGATAACGAATGATGTCCATCTTTATATTTCTTAAAGTTGTACTTCAGGTCAGAAGTTAACTAAACAAGGGAGGTGAGGTGTAATTATTATTATTATTATGAAACAGGGGGTTAAAAATAGATTATAATGACTCACGCAAGATTTTGAAGCGATGAAAGACCCAAACTTTTCATTTGTCTGTAATATATTTAAATTATTACAATTATTATTATTATTAATATAAAACAAGCGGTTAAAATGCAAAAATAAAAAAATTGGTTTTATAATATCTTACATCAAATTTAGCAGCAACAAAGTAGGCTCCTTTGATCTGTCATATGTAAAAATAAGTAAATATATAGTGTGGCTCAAAAGAATTGCACTTTAAGTCCTTATATTATACCTCGGGTTCCGTCTCCATTTGTTCAGTTTGGAGGAAAAGATTTTCAATTTCCTGAGACATAAATAGGAGCCACAAGTTAACAAATGCATTATAAAAGGACTAATTGCACAATAAATCATAAACTTCTACATATTTTTATTTTGGAAAAGGGTTAATTGACTCATTTGACATCTTGTGAAACACGTGCGTCTATTTTTTTGTTTTTATCAATTTAGGTCCCTGTATTATGGACAAAAATCACTATATGTCCCTATAATTAGGGTGCACAGCCAAATTTTAAGTGGGCCATTCTTTTCTATTGTTTTGGGTTTGGATAACTTAAACCCAATCGGCACTATTGAGCCATAATTTTTCTTTTAAAAGTTGAAAACCGAATAGTGTATTTCATATATAAACCCGATAGTCTATACATATAATACAAGCCCAGCTCAATAAATTTTATAAATAAAAGTTTTGTTTCTTTAAAAACTTCACTTTTATTCATTTTCTCTCACTCTTTCCTTTCTAGATTAATATTTCAAGACTGGTGTTTTTCACTTTTTTTTTACATTAAATAATACATAAGATTGGACCAAATCCACACCTTATCCGAAATCTAATTTAACAAAGACTAGGGTTATTATTAATATCAAAATTAAAATAGAAAAATAAGTATCTAAGGACATTAATAGAGGTATTTAAGCTTATAATTACCTTATTTAAACTACTCTCCTCAGTCTCCATTTTCTCCTACAAAAAAATGAAATAAACAAACATTTTAGTGCAACTAATAATAAAGTCATTTAGCAAGTCCCAAACGCTAAATTAATTACCTGGGTTTTTCTTTTAATATTTTTAAGACGGGACACATAATTTAATGTGTCTAATATTTCATTTGAACCCATACTAGGGGAAATTGTTGCAATAATGCAAGTATTCGTATTTCCATTAAGGGAGTCTCGGAGAAGTCGTGTTAATTTACTATCTCTGCACGAGAAAAAGACAAAATTAAGGTTAATTAAATTATAGGTCATTAAAGTATTAATAAGCTAAAGAAAATATATTATACAAAAACCTGTAAGGTATATGAACTGAATGTTCTAATATAGCATTTACAACACGGTCAAGAGTATGTAAACTCTTGTCAATCTTCTCTGATGCTCTTCCACGTCCCTGAAATTAATTTCATCATCATTACTTAATTACAAAACTTAAAAGCAGGTGTGACTACTAAGAGGACTATAAGGGTAATTTCATACCTTATGAGACCCTTCTTCTAAAGTTACAAATAAAAACCTTCCACTCTTAATAACATCCATGTCTTCGTAAGCTTTAGTCATATGAACTTTAATACTAATCATAGTATGTGAGCTACACCATAAAAGAAACTTACTATTAATATGTCAAGGGACTAAACTGTAATATAGACCAAATTCAAAATTTACCTGCTCCTTCTTGAAGCTCTTCTTTTCAGAAGATAATATAAATCTTTCATATTATATAGACTTTTTTCAATAAGTCCTTTAACATTAGCACAACCATTTCCATCCTCCAATATAGAAATGGTTTTTGTTTGTTTTTTAGGATCTTCTAAAGCTAGAAGATCCATTATTTGATCATCTTTGATGTCAAATATTGAAGCTTTTATATCATAGAGTGTATCTCCTGAGTTTAAAGTTTGGAAAATCTTCCAAACTGCTCTTGGAATTACACCTGAATCAGGTGATAACTCCTCACCAGCCTACGCAAATTTTCACGGAAAATTAGTTAATTGAGTTAATTTTGCACTATAGGTCCCTATATTATGTAAAAATTGCATTATAGGTTCATATTTTTATTTTCATTTATTTGAATTAACTACACTATAAATCATGTAAAAAATTGATTTACAAGTCCGTAAATTATGCATACATATACACTATAGGTCCCTATACTAGCAAAAATTGCAAAACAAATCTTGAAGGAGAAGAAGAGCAAATCTTGAAGGAGATACGGCTAATTTTATTCGAGACTGAACAGGTACTTGAATATAAGGGTATGGTGTTCTCCTTTTTGCAGGTAGGTCCCTCTTTTATGTGAAATAGCAAAAAAAGTATTCTTTATTTATACGGTCATTTTAGTCACTTATTTTATTAGTTATATGTAATTTCCTTTCAGATTAAGGGTTCAATTCCTTTACTATGGGAGCAAATTGTTGATTTGAGCTATAAACCCCGACTATAATCCAATTTTTGCTTTTAATACAGGGAGCTATAGTACATTTTTTGCATAATAGGGACTTACAGTACAATTTTAGCACAGCATAGGGACTTATTGTGCAATTAACTAAGAATCCAATACAGGGACATATAATCCTTCTTCTTTTTTTTTTTTTGCGTAATATAGGGAGCAATGTTACATTTCTTGATTAGTATTTTAGCATAACATAGGGACTTATAGTGCAATTAACTAAAGGACTATTATAGGAACATATAATCCATTTTTTGCATAATATAGGGAGCCATAGTACATCTTGTGCATAATATAGGGACCTATAGTGCAATTTTTTACATAATATAGGGACCAATAGTGCAATAAGTATTGTCTTAATCTAGCATCACAAATACTAAAAAATTGCAAAAGTAAAAAAATCCTAAACCAATGACTTATTTACAATAAGTAATGTCTTAATCTAGCATCTAGCATGTTCTTGCATTAAACCTAGTACTTCAACTTTACTTTCTGAAAGCTTCCCAAAATCATCCAAGTAACAAACTAAATAAATAACAATATACATTACAGATTTACCCCTCAAGATATTATAATACAGAAATTAAATATACCTCTTTATCGCCCTCCATTATATATGTTCTTCCAGTGCGTTTTTTTCCATAAGCAATAACAGTACATGGATGTCCATCCAATACTTCATCAACCATAGATGAAATTGATTCATCATATAGCTCAGACTGATTGGATTTTGGCTCAAAAACCTTCAAAATTCCATGTAAAAACAATTATTTAAAGAAACAAGCACATATAACTTTTAAGATACATTTGAAGCATACTGATAAAAAAAATTAATAACTTCAAAGCCTATAACAAACATTTACGTTAATACCTTGTCAAATGTAAACACATTTGGTTCCCTGTGAAGTATTGTAACGGTGTTGTTAATTTTATCATATGAAACGAGTTCATGTTCTTCACGGCGACTGTAAAATGAAAACAACAAGCTAAATAAATAACCAAAAGAACAAAAAAAAAAAATCAATTTGTGAAACAAAAAGCTAAATAAATAAACCTGCATTTAACACAAACTTTCATCACAGATCTTGTTGAAGAAGCCATTAAGTTGTTTTAATGTAAAGTTTCTAAATTTTAGTAATCTTGAAAGTAAAAACGGCAGTAATGAGATAAACACTATCGTTTGTAATAATGAACTGAAAAATAGGAAAGTAGGTCAACTCAACTCATATATTTAAACACAATTGCGAGATTGGGTGGAGCAGTGTATAAGGGGCTTTCTAGGATTGAGAAGATCTTCCAGCCTTCCTGATATTATCCGTAAATCTATTGGGCCAAAGTTAAGGTTTTCTTGGGCTAGTTTAGTAGGTTGAGTACAACAGGGCTTTAATTCTACATGTGGCTAGTAAATATACATAGCTACATCTTTTTTCTTTTTCTTTGATTCATTTTGCACATTTGTTTTCCTTCTTTTTAATTCGTATGATTATTTTTTATTAAGCATCTTAATTAATAAGTTTTGATCCCTTTTTAATTTAGTTAGATTTTTTTACATTTTTAAACATCAATTAACTTCTGATGAATGTAGCCTTCTTCTTTTCATTTTTTTCTTAATTTAGTTTTGTTCATTTGGTTGTTTATTGGTTTTAATTATTAGAAAGCATTTATTCATTATAAAGTGGAGATAAGATTTGAATTATTTGTCGAAAATCCTAAATATACAAGAGGATAAACTATGTATTTTATTTTATTTTTTGTCAATAAAAACTATGTAGTTTAATTGGAGCCATGGAGTAATAGATTGTGTGATTAATCCGTCTTTTTTGATAATACTGAGTGTTTTTTAGAAATACTTAGCGAATTTGTTTAGTCTAAACAGTGAGTTTTGCCCGATACTTAATGTTTTTTCCCGATCTTCAGTGATTTTTTCTAGATATTCAGTGTCTTTCCTCGATACTTAGTGTTGCATTTTTTGTTTTTACTCAACGTCTTTTAAATACTCGGTGATTTTTACTAAGTATACTCAGCGATTTTCTAAGTATAGTCAGTATGTCTTACTACGTATACTCAATGAAATATCGTACTTAGTAAGTTATCACGATGCTCGGTGAATTTTTCTGAGCACTCAGTAAAATATCTGAGTATTTTGTGAAAAAATCTCCGAGCACTCAGTAAAATCTTCGGCAACACCGAATGTGGTCGGTGGGTTGTGTTCGGAGTTGAGAAGTACCAATAGGAGAATTAATATGTTTGATATCAACGGGATTAAAGTATATTTTCAAACTGGTAACCTGGTAATGATCAAATCTGGCACCCCGATTTCAAGTCAGACAAACATCTTAGTAAATCTGTTAGAGCCTTTGAAGACTATATATACCCACACCACTGGAGTTCACAAGACATCTCTTAAATGCTAAACTTTCACACCATCAAAGGGGTCATCCCACAAGAGATGTCAAGTTATGTTCTTCATTTTCATATTATTGAAATAGTTTGAAACACTTCATTGTCATATCTACTCAGGTAGGTGTTCAACGCACATTTATTGTATAATCTACTCAAGAAGCAGTTTTACACTATCATTATATTATTTTCTCATTGGGGGTTTAATTTTCATTCTTGTAATAATCATGCATACACATGTATACTCTAACACTAGTTCGGAGGGGTGATTCTGATTTGAGTAGAGGCGTGTTATCCCTTTGAAGAAGATAAGTCTTCGTGTGATCAAAGTAGTTTGGGAATTAAGATTGATCACGTAAAAGTCTCGGATAAGTTTCATGATTGAGCCCGTCAAAAATCACGTTCTGGTTTCGTGGTAAAGCCCGTCAAAAATCACGTGTGATGGGTTAGACTGAGCCTGGTAACAATCTCGTTTAGGTTTTAGTTCAACCCAAAAAAATTCATTGTAAAGGTTTAATATTTCACCTTCAAGAAATATAAGAACTTTAGTGGAGAAATTTGAAATTCTAAGGTGGCTACCTTGGGTGGAGGATTAGGTCTTTGGGATTTTGAACCACTTGGGAAACGAATGTGTATATTCTATTCCTATCTATTTAAATTTCATTTTCATATGCATGCCTAACTAAATTATCAAATCATAATCATCCTATTTGCATGACACATGTGTATTTGATAGTTTTCTTAAGTTAGTGGTTGACTCTAAACGCTTGCATCTTCCGTTTTAACAAACTTTTATTAATTCTTTTGTATGATCTCCTTAAAATTGTTAAAAATACTTGATTTGATCTAAACTAATAGATTTTCTTAATTAAGTTATTAATGAGGCATTACTTCTTAAGTGTCTTATTCACCTCCCCCCCTCTAGGACCTAACAAGTGATATCAGAGTCTAACTCTACATGAATAGCTTAACCGTGAGTAAAGTTAATGATTTTGCCAAAATTCATTGATTATATTTCGTTTTATGCAAGGAAAATTTTGATTTTTGGATGGAGTATTAACCGTATTTTGTGAAGACTCCCAAGTTGAAGCCAACTATGTCTCCTTTCGAAGCTAAGAAAAACATTGGAGCCTAAAAGAAATAAGATGATAATAGCTTGGGTTGGAATGGAATAATCACATGGATAAAAGTGTTGAGCACCGAGACTCTATTGGAATCTTATTTGGAGAATTCTCAAACCGAAATTGTATGGTAACGAGTGTATTCATCTTTCTCTTGATCATTTTGCTTCTACGTGTTTTAATTGCATAAATCTAGTTGCAAAAGTTTTGGGGTTATTTTGAATGGTTTTAAATAGTCTAAGGATCTCATTGCAAAACCCCCCCAATATTCGAAACTTTGTTTCAAAAATCATTATTCAAAGACTTTTTCCATGTTTTTTGCTTGTGTTTTTTATTTTGGATCAAAATATTTTCTATACAAACTTTGGGGTTGATATTATGAGTTTTAAATTTCATGGGTACCTTTCCGTACAAAAACCGAATTTTTGGAATCACAAATCGTGACCCCGATTTGTTCAAACCAGCATGTACCGTTTTCGCAAACATTTTTTATATCTTGTGAAATCTGGCTATCTCTTTTCAATCTCATCAAAAATACTTTTATCTCATTTTCATGATATTAATTCAGCTTTTGGGTGATCTTTTTATGAAGTGTTTGTCTCGTCGTTATTGTTATCCTATTTGCATGTTTGACTAATCACTCGTGTTTGAGAGCTTGTCATATAGTATTTTCTTTTGAGAAAGCTCATGCACACACATCGGTTTGTAAGATTATCCCTTCTCTTTTATTTAAGTATTCATGTTTTATATTGCACAAATTCCCTCTTAGGTCCATTTGCGTTTATGAGATTTTATATACTTGATTAGGTTTATATTGAGTATATAGCTTACCCTTCTTTTGACGAAGACAATAGGGGAGAAATATCATGCTTAAAAATGCCATGCTTATATGCCCTATACGTTTTATTTGATGCTATATTCTCATTTATTGACATGTTGCAATATTGCGCTATAAGCTTTGCTTATCCAAACAATATTACCTACTTGACTTGTTACACATATGTATATTCTCACCATGACTATTATGTCACTTAAATTGTATTAAGATATATGTTTTGTGTAAAGAGAGTCGCGCCTTGAAAGATTCTATATGTCGTGTCTTACTTATCATTTGATTATATTTACATTTTTTGAGGAGGAGTCTTGCATTTTAGACTTTATATATGTTGCATTGCATATCATTCTAAAATTATATTGTTGCAAGATTTGTCATCATCAGAAAAGGGAGAGAATGTTGGCAAATTACCCTTTCCATATGTTTTTATATGACAAATCTTTGTGTGTTTTAGTGACAATTGCATAGGTATATGGTTTAGATTTGCAATATATATTGTATCATTTTAAGAATCATATAGTTTCTACAAAATAGTTTTACTCTTCATCTTCTTTACATGTTTTAGGCTTATGTGCATTAACATGAGTTAAACACTTTCTAGATCATAACTTTTAATGTGTATTATTTTTGCCATAATGTTGAACTGAAAACATATTAAGATTTATTGTTAGATCATTTTTATGTTAAGTTCAAGAGCATTTGAGTATATTTACTTAGGCAAAGACATGCCTTTTCGATTTCATATTCATGAACATGTTTTTTGTGCTATAACTTCTTTTGTGATTCGAACATGAAGAATTCCTAAACCTACAACTTCCTTAGAAATTTATTTTAAACATATCTCGTGCATAATTTTTTTCATTCGTGCAACGATGCTAAAAGTCAAAATCTGAAATTGGGTGCAAGATACAGAGAATTTTTGGGGTCCCGTTTTGGATCAAAACTGGAACCCCAAAATCAAGCTAAAAAGGGACCTGCTTTTGATAAGTAGTCTTTGAAATTTAATACGTTTGAACTCAACGCGAAGAAAGTACATTTTTTCCAAACCAATAACCCGATATGATCATAAAAGACACATTAATTTTCAAGTCAAAGAGATTTCTTAATAAATTAGTTAGAGCCTTTGAAGGCTATATATACCCACAATATTGAAGTTTAGAAGACATCTCTTGAAAAGTAAACTTTCACACCAACAAAGGGACCATCCCACGAGAGATCTCAACTTATGTTCTTCATTTTCATATCATTGAAATAGCTTGAAGCACTTCATTGTTATATCCAATCAAGAAGAAGTTTAACATGCATTCATTATAGAATCTACTCAAGAAGGAGTTCTACAATATTATTGTATTATTCGCTCATTTAGAGATTATCTTTAATTCTTATAATAATCATTCATAAACAATTATACTCAAACTCTCGCTAGGAAGTGTGATTCTTAGAGTGAAGGCTTGTTAGCTCTTTGAATAAGAGAAGACTTTGTGTGATAGAAGTGGTTTGAGGGTTGAGATTGATCATGTTAATCGATTAGCTTCCGTGATTAAGCCCATAAAAATTCACGCTTAAATTTCATGGTCGAGCTCGTCAGAAACCACGTGTGAGGGTTGAGATTGTGCCCGGTAAAAATCTTGTTTAGGTTGTGGTTAAACCCAAAAAAACCTCATTGTAAAGGTTTTACATTTCACCTTCTGAAACATAACAAGTTTACTGGAGAAACTTAAAATCCTAAAGTGGCTACCTTATGTGGTGGATTAGGACCTTGAGAGTTCACACCACTTGAAAACAAATGTGTATCTCCTATCCATATCTCTTTGCACTTTTTTTTTTCACATGCATGCTTTGCTTTATTATCAAACCATAATCATCCATTTTGTATGAACCATATGTATTTGATATTATTCCAAAGCTAGTGGTTAATCTTTAAAGTGCTTGCATCTTCCGTATTAGCAAACTTGTATTAATCCTTTTGTATGATCCCCTTAAATTTGTTAAAGAGACTTGATTTTATTTCAACAAAAAGATTGTCTTAGTTAAGTTTTTAATTAGACATTATTTCTTAAGTGTCATATTCACCCCTGCCCCTTTTAGGACCTAACAAATTCCTTAACATTGAAAAATATTGAACTCGAGTGTTACCCAATATTGTTGAAAAAACAAACCATGTAGACCATCTGGACATGTGATTTAGATCTAAATATACGAAAAATCATCGTGCAAATTTCTTCCATTGTCGGTTCCACAATTCATGCATCATTCATAGAATTATTGATTTTACAAGGACCCGTAGCAGTTGCCAAATTAGAATACATTGCATTTCTTTCTAGATAAAAGCATTGTAATACTCTTGGAGCATTAAGTTAATTTTCTATTGACTTTCTTGCCAACTTCCTAGATGATATTCTAGCCTTCAAAATTTGTTCCTACAACATCGAATAACAGTGGAAGCGTGAAAATATTTTGTATTACGATCACCCTTTTTTAACCACTTAATTGTGCTCGCTCTGCCCAGCATTTCTCTTTCCTTTCCCAAAATTGTTCTAATTCTTTAGTAATAACCTAGACCTGTTCAATGTTAAGTTTAAATAGATCTTTATTCTAAAGTCGAGTTAATACTTATTCTCTTCTATTGTTTTCCAATTTATTGTTCTTAAACGATCTTTTGCTCAATCCATCTAAAAACCAGACATGTAATTTGTTTTTACATTGAAAATTTCGTAACTAGTAAATATGGAACAGGTTCACCCCAATATCAACAAGATCTTTACACACATTCACACCAAACCCAAAAATTTAACTTAAACGTGGCTTCTCTTTATCTCTAAACTTATTAAGAGGCGAATGACTCGACCTGATAGTTGGAGGAACCAGTAAACATGTATTCTAGAACCTGATTATCCATTCTTGATTACAGAGAATTCTATCAAACCTTTCTTTAACATGCTCTTGGGCTTGCCTTTTATTCGGTTACGTGAAAAACAACCTTTCGACGGAAGATCCATTAAGTCGTTTGAATTAATTAAATCGTTAAATGTGTCTATTCAGTCTTCTTGACATCTTTAACGCAATTTTTTCCAGTTGATCTAGTAATCTCAAAAAAAAATCGATAATAAGCCAAGGTTGGTCTTCGATAATCCTATTTTTTTAATATGATTCCATAGTTTTTGTGTTCTTGATAATCAGTAGGAGTGTGCACAAACAAAATATACCTAAAGAACAACCATTATAAAAATACAACAAATTACGAGGTTGTGTTTTGCGAAAACAACAACTAAACTAACAAACGACTTCCATAAAACAACTATTCCACCAGACTTACTACACTTCCCATTTGGATTAACAACAACCCAATCGACAAATTGTTGTTGTTTCATCCATTGAGTCACAATATTAGAAGTTAATCGAAATTCATATAAACAGACAATACTTAGATATGAGGGATTTTAACATCGGGGTCGTCGAGGATATCCTCACACTCAAACAGTTCCACGTCAGGTAACTTATATACAGTTTTCAGACATCTTAAGAACAATACAAATATCTTTCTAATTAGTTACACATATCCATGCAAGTTCCTACACCATTTGTCTAACTAGTGCCCCCATAAATGCCTCTCATATCCTTAAAGATCATACCTGAATAGAGTATTCCCATTATGGACCATAAGAAAACGAAAAACCTCTCTTCATATTAAGTGAAACCATCACACATGTCGACTTATTAGGAGACTAATTAAACCCAACTTCCAAACCAAGGTTTATTATCGTCAACAACTTCATTAAATATTACCCAAAAAGTGGAATTTAAAATGTTTTTAACCACAAATACCATCAGTCCCATAGCTCAAAGTGACTCTAAGAAACGCCCAGTAACTATAATCCTAAGCAATGTCCAACTACATGACCTAATCCATATATCTATTCTTCTTATTCTAAGGATCCTTGTCCAAACCTTATATCATCCTTCTAACGTAAATCTATCGCCAAAGTTAAACGCTTCAACATATCAATCCCATCCAACCCTTTAGCAGTAGCGTGAAAATACAATTCGAACACAAAGATCACAAATATCATAGCTACTCATCTCCTCATTCTGTTAACAACCCAAACCCAACCTCCCCTTCCCGTCTCCCCTGTGATAGTTCCCCGATACCAGGACACATTTAAACTGCACCATTCCCCCATATTAATCGCATAACTTACTCTCCAATCATCAAATTTGGAAGTTTGGTATCCTCTTGTTTACAATTACAAAAACCATTAAATCCAAAACTCAAGCCTCTTAGCAACAAGTTATCAGATTCAAAATTCTCAACGATATAAGAGTAACACATAAGAAAAACAACAAAGTTCAGATTCTGTTACTTTTCTTAATCTAAAAATATAGTTGAGATAGTATTTCAAGAAGAGATGTGTATTCCTTGCCTCGCCCTTCTTAATTTTCTAACCCATGTGAGATCTCCTTTGTCACCGAACAAAATAATTCCAAAGGGGAGGATGAGGCTTGGTTGTTGTTACAGCAACTCGCATATATAGATTGCACATCTCTTCCGATTGTGAACCCCTTTACCTATAGAATGGGTGTGTATGAAATCACACCTAATGATAAATGTTTTGAAAATGGATATTTTGACCAATATGTTAGATGAATTTACTAAAATTGGTAAAGAATCAACCCCAATAGTAGGTCGTGTATCCGAACCATGTTTTATATGTTATATATTCTCATAACGATTATGATTTTCCACTTTATGATCCGTTTTCTGAGGATATGAAAGAATCTATCTGTACACTCCAAGATCAAGCTTGTCGGGTGATGAGGGTAATCCATTTACTATCAAGGCTAAAGAAACACTTATCAACTGAGGTTGAGGCCTCACCCAAATTTTTCTTCGGTAAATAACCAACAAGTTGGCCAACCATCATACCGAGCACCACTTCCACATCCCAATGGTAGGTCATCTTCTCTGGGTGTTCAACCGAAGCCAAGATATGTACATCCTAAACCTCCTAATGCATTGGGACAATCTTCTAGGTCAGACTTTGAGGTTACGATTTTGTGAAAGTTGAAAAATTTAGAGGTCACAGCACAAACCACTACCCAATTTGTCCAATATCATTCACAATATATTAGGTTGTTAGAAATTCAATCAGAGCATCTAGCGGAGTATAGAATTGTTAGGGTAGGTAGAATTTTGCCCTCTTAACCGATAATTAGCCCCAGGGGGAAATCAAGGCAATGTGACTAACAAGAAGAATATTTTTTAAAGGAAATCACAACAACTATGAGTGGAAAGAAGATAGATGATGGGGTTAATGTAGAGGCACACATGAAAAAGATGAACAAACATACTAATTCAATGAAATAAAATGCATGTAAGTCTAGTAAAACTAATGGATCCTCCATACTTTTTTAGGATGGCCCAATACCACACCTATCCATTCTCCTAAACTCCCTGTTTCCATAAGCTTTAGTAGGTTAAGTCACACTCGAGGATAAGAGAGCGGTTATGCTTGAAATTTTTAAACAACATATTCTCGCATATGTTAAGTTTCTTAAGGACCTTTGCACTCATAAAAGGAGGCACAAAGCACATGCTCCTAAGAAGGTGAGACTTAATAACCAAGTGAGTAGTCTCCTAACGTGTCCTCCCTCGCATAAGATGAAAGATATGGGATCCTTTACGATTCCTTGCATCACTAATAACCTTTGTATTAAGCGTTCCCTACGAGATTTAGGTGCTAGTGTCAACCTCCTACTATATACAATATTTAAAATATTAGACATATGAGAGTTGAAAAAGATGTTGGTTACACTTCAATTAGTCGATAGGTCGGTAAAGGTCCATCGATGAGTCGTGGAGGATGTATTCATCTGTGTTGATAAGTTCCAAGGAGTCGTAGAGGATGTATTAATTCGTGTTGATAAGTTCTATTTTTCTGGTGGATTTCATTGTACTAGGATAGTAATAAATCCCTCATGTTGCATGCATAAAACTTATTTAGGAGAGGGAGCTAAGTCATATAAAGAGGCTCAACAAAATTTGAATCCCAGCATGTGTGAGGTAGTGAATAAAGAAGTCATCAAATTGTTAGATGCATGTATTAATCTATCCTATTTTGGATAGCAATTGGGTAAGTCCCATTCAAGTGGTCTAAAGAAAAAGGAATATGGTAGTATGTATAGCTTATCGCACGTTGAATGCTCGTGGGAGTTATTTCACACATGTACCACCACGAGGTGGAGAGTGTGTATAGCTTATCGCACGTTGAATGCGATGAACCATAAAGATCACCTCCAATTTCCTTTTATTGACCAAATACTTAATAGGTTGTCCGTGAAGGGATATTATTGTTTTATTGATTGTTACTCAGGATATAACAAAAAAAAGATTGTTTTCACATATCCATTTGGTTCCATAGATCGCACAAATAGGAGTTTCACTTAGGAATTTCCGCTACTAAAGTACCAAAATCATCTGGTGGGAAATAATCTCAACCACCTCATTATCACGTGAGTTGAAAGCTAGATCAGTCCTCCCCATAATTGAATTACCACCACCTTTGTTTGCAAAGAAAATCCCCTGATAAATGTTAACCAAATCAGATGGACTCTCAGACAATTACTTAAACTGGAGATTTTTTAAGCACGCCTTGTTATTCCCTTAAGCTCCCTCACGCGGAGTATCTTGAGAACCATTAAATCTAAAGTTGCTACCTGATGGTGTTTCACTTTGAAAGAATTACCCCCACCACGTAAATTATTATCATCTTCATCACTTAAGAAAACACCAATTGTATCACCCATCACACAGTTTGATAGCGCTTGTGGATGTGACAATGAAACACCTTTATTAAAGTGATAATGATATGCCTCCCCAGTCAAAGAAATGAAAACTCGTCATATATCTATGAGGCTTCAATATTGGCATATCACATGAAAGCCGACTATGCCCAAGTTGACCTCATTTATAACAAAGGAGCCCAACAGATTCATACGCAAAAGGGACCCATGCAGAGCCCTCTTCTTGAGTAATAAACACCCTCGTCTTAAGTGGTTGAAAAACATTAATAATGACATGAAACATGACAAACTGTTGGTAAAACACCCTCTTCCACAGGGTATTAGCCTCCCTAAAAAAGGCAGCAAACCTACCAATGTTACAGAAAGTGTTTTATTTATGATCTAATTAATCCAATCACCTGGATCCAAATAAATAATGTCTCCAAGTTCATTTGGAGCATATGTTGTCTTTTCTCCTAGTGTTTGAGAAGGACATGTAAAGCTTGTACATGTTTATGAAACCAGGCTTTCTCATAGTCAATTATGTCATTAAACTCAACCACAAAAGTGATTGTCAGAAACTTCTTACACATGCTTCCCTTCACGAATACCCCACCGTCTTTTATGTATTTCTTAAATGCGACTAAAGAGACTCATCGCTAACCCACCATTCTAGCTAAAAATATATACACTTGTAAATTTGGTTCTTAATAAAGGCTTTGGAATCCATAGGAAGAAGAAGAAATGAGTGTCCGATAATGTTCTTCTCTAATAATCAATAAAGAGAACATGGTGCTCCATAATAACCATGGGAATGGTGAAAATACAAAGGAAAAATGAAGTTTGTTCAAAGTCCAAGCTAGGACAACTTAAAAATAGCCAAAGTCTCTAAACAAACCTTAACTTAAAAGCAAACCAAAAAGTCCAAAAACCTTTTTGAAACGAGGTTTTAGCCATACACCCCCTATGCTATTCTAAAATTGCTGAAACACCCATGCAAGCTTGGTTCTTTGTTTGGTAAGCGTTTTGTCAAAGCTGAGCATCCATGGAAAAAATGACACCAGAATAAACAATACCAAAATAGCCTTCACCCAATTTATACCCGACCAAAAAGTTACTTCTCTTAAAGAATTTTCCGACACATTACAACCCATATAACCTAAATCTCCCCTTTTAGCGAATCATCTTCCATAAAATTAAAAATTTATAATATATTAATTTAAGCGATTAAGTACATGTAATACATTAAACACCATTTATAATTGTCGCTAAACGGATGAAGTTTCAATGGGATTTATGGTTTACTCTTTTTAATTAATATGAAAAGTATTTTGGTTATAAATTGGTGGAATAGCTATGGTCTCGACAGAGGTAATGAGGGGAGAAGGAGGAGATGATATAATATGCAAAATATTTGGGGCTAGGGTTCGGCTCCGTCAATGGGAAATGGAGTAGGGGAGAGTAAGTGATGAGAGGAAAGTAATGTTTATTTTTTATATATCCAAAACAAACACTAACTACTTGAGTATAATAAAGGGAACATGGCCATGAGTTTTTTTTTTTTTTTTTTTGGGACAAGGTCCAACTTGTTTTTTAAAAATAGTAAAATAATTTTTCGAAATTAACTATTACCTTCATGATTTCATGTATATCAAAAAATGATAATTTTACTTAATACGCAGTGTTATCATTTAGATTGAGGTATTATTGATTAAAAAAAAATTGAGGTATTGAGTTCAATTTTAAAGAATAACATTTAGTATAAATTGATTTGTTTTCATAGCACCAAAACATATTTTTTTGGACAGAAGCACCAAACTTATTAATAATATAATAATAAGTTTATTCGTTGGGTTAATTCTATTTTTCTTAAAAAATAAATAAATAACTAATATAAAAATCAATTTTAATCTATCAAATATATTTTAAATCTTAGCATGTGTTTTTAATAATAATAGTGGAGGAAAAAATTCTTAAAAAGAATATTATTATACTTATGTGATTAAGATTCTTAATAAATGTTGTATCTTTTTTTAACTCTTATGTATAGGATTAAAATTCATTAAAGATTACTAATAGCATTATTTAGTACCAATTGATGTAAGTCATAATTATATATTTATATCTTTTCCAATTGACTTATTTTTTACATAATTATACATTCAAATATATAATAGACCAAACAATATAAATTTAAATGAAATATTGTGAAAAATTAAAACTAATTTATATCAACAACAATAATATATATATATATATATATATATATATATATATATATATATATATATATATATATATATATATAAATAACGCATATTATAAACGAAAATGTTAATCAAAATTTTAATTACCAAAAACATATATTCCTATCAAATACAAATTATATTAAAAAAATCTAAATTAATATTATATTTATTTAGAAAATTCATACAAAGACCATCATATTATAATTTATCATATAAAAGTGTTTACACTTGTCTATATTTGTATGCTCAATGATAAAATTAGTTTTTTATTATTAATCATAATATATATGTATAATTATGGAGGATACCAAAAAAAATTGAATTGTAAGTGGACTTAAATTTTGATTTTCGCATGGAACGTCCAAAGTGTATGGAACCCTGATTACAATATCATTACTCGTTTATTAAGAACGCATAGTATAAAGTATTTAAGCGATTTCGGAATAAATAGTTAGGGATGTAATGGCAAAAAGCCAATTTTGAAAACAGAAGTAATAACTTAAGCATGCGATATTCTAGATATATATATGCTGGCAGTCTCGTACGAATATAAAAATTATAAGCAAGGTAAGTTATCACCTCGAGAAGAAGCAACGTGTCAGCGTGAAAATTGGAGTGCTCAAGTTTGAAGCAATCTAAGCCGTCCACGTGAACGTTGCATGTAAATTCTGATCTTCCATAAGAGGGACAAGTACAGCGAAAAATAACTAAGTAAATCTTAACGTTCAAGACTCCTCGTGTCAGATGAGAAAAAGCTTCACCAAGCCCAAAAAATTCACCACGTGTCACTATTTGTTTCAGCATGAAAGCCATAACTCCAAAGCTTTCTTACAGACTTTTGTTTTACGGGTCCTAAAAATTAACCAATTCCCAATATATTGAACACGTCATGAAAGATGCACCATTTTTCGTACCCTCTCTTACGATGCCATGCCTTACATTCTTTGCATTCATCCTTCTTGAAAATTATTGAAAGGTGATAGGACCAGACTCTTTCCATGTATGTTTGATTTTACGGATAATCGGATAAATCTTTCAACTAACTACTAACATCTGCTTAATATCTTATATTCATTTAAAGTTATATGAAAAAATAAATTTATCTTAATTAAGAAATTCCTTGCATATTTTTGTAGTTTTAAGCACCACCAAGCCTTCTCCTTTTAGACTCGTGTTGAAGGAGATGGTATCTTTGATTTTGACTTTGCCGCTCGTATTCCTAATATTCTGAACAATTTTGATTCATGTTTCGTCCTTATAGATCTTCTATTAACGATCTTTCTCGCACCAAGACTGGTTCGAACTATTATGATACCTAAAACGAATTAAAAATAATATGTTATTTCTAATATTGGCAAATCTAATAAAAAATCTTTTAGATTTAAGATTTTTTTATGCTTGAGCAGCTTGACTCATAAAAAAACTTGTGTTTTGTGTTTTATAACTTTTTGATAAACATAGTATATTTATTTTTTACGAAAATAATATATTTACCTTTATCAAAAAATAAAGTTAAACTAATTTTACGTATTTAAAAGGTTAATTTTTTTATATATAATTGAAGCTCAAATCTTGGTCCTTTTTCTAAAGTCCCTTGCAGTTTTATTTAAATTAAATTAGAGATTTTTTTTGACAATTAAATTAAAGATAAAACAAATATATATTCAACCTAAAGACTAATAAATATATTGACTAACTAGGTAAGACAGAAGTGAAATCAATGTTAAATCCGACATAACAAGTAGATTCTCTAGCTGACTTGCGAAACGTAATCACCAAATATATGAGTAGATAGTTGATGCGTAGAAACGTTTTCAGTACCTATATATATGTGTGTGTGTGTTTATCATTGTTTGTTCTTATCGAGAGGGACTCAAATGCATGAAAAAAATTATATATCTACAAAATAACAAAATCGAATATAACTATTAGTAATGATTATCCTTAGTATAGATCAACCACTACGATAGTACATTACATAGTCCATCAAGTGGATCAACATAATGTGTCGGTTATGTTATCATTCTTTGTCCTTTTTTTTCTAACCAATTTGTACACATGTTCGATTCCCTATAATTGTGGACGATTGGGAATCCCAGTTTGGATGCATAATTTTGCGTCATTCACGTACCATTATATGTTAAGAAGATCCTTGGAACTCGTATTGTCCTTCACTAGCACATACAGATCAAGCGATTTTGTCTCAACGCAAAAACTTTTGGATCCTTTTGTTCCTACCATTCTTGCCCCATAAACAAGTGCATAAAGCTCTGGAAAAAAAGTTGATTCAACCAAACATGTTCCCACATATCTACACAAAAATACATCCTTCTTGTCCCCAAAAAGCCCTCCCATTACAGCGTAACCCAGAGTGTTCTTGTAGGAGCCCTCGATATCCAACCTGATACCGAATTCTATTTTCGTCCATTTCACCAAATAAGTTTTATTTGAAAATATTAGACCACCATCCAATTCTTTACCCCAACTTCTTATAAAATATCTAGCTAAATTTAGGACTTTATTTTTAAAATTATCTGCTTGTTGGGAGGCTTGACCGAAATCGAACACAATCTCGTTTCGATCTATCCATATGGTCCATTTAGGAATTTTAAATAATAAGTCTTCATTCTAGTCCATCTATTAGTAATACTTTTCATTTTAGATTAAGCATCCATCATTCCTCATGTAATTCACTTTCATTTCAATGTTGATGATTGACCAACGTTATCCACAAATCCCACAATTCCTCTATTTGATGACGCGATTTCACTATATGAGTTTTTTTTATAAGAATAGCCAAAAAAACAACTATTTGAAAGTAATTTAAAATATGGCATTCTAGCTGCGATTCGACCACCGACTCTTTAAAAGGCGGTCATCTAATGACCATCTTTTCTTAATCATAGATTCACGAAAGAAATACGATCATTTGATGACCGTCTTCCTTGTAAATACTATAGGAGATCATTTAATGACTGTCTTTGGTTAAAATACATAAGAATATTCATTTTGATAGCTTATTTAAACATTCAATTTGTTCCCATATATAATCAGTTTGTTCTTATATATAATAAATTTGTTATTATATATAATATATAATCGATTTGTTTCTATATATAACATATGATAAATTCTCTTCCGACCGACTCATGCTTCATTTCCCCATACTTTTATTGACCAAAATAAAATAAAATTGGTAAGTCGTTCTTTGGTCAAAAATTGGTGTCGTATATTCCCTTTTGTCGTTATATGTTATATATAAATACAAATTGATTATATGAACGAATTGATTATATATGAAAACTAAATGATTATATATTACATATAGAAACTAATTGAATGTTAAAATAAGTCACCACAATGAATGTTTTTTCGTCTTTTATACAAAGACGGTCATCTAATTATTGTCTATTAGAAGAAATCTACTCGCAAAGAAAATGGTCATTCAATGACCCCCTTTTCTTAAAACAAAGATTAAGTGAAAAGCGGCCATTCAGTGATCACTTTTTTCGTGTTAATTTACTTAAGAAAGGTGGTCATTAGATAAGCACCTTTAAAATAGGCGTTGGTCAAACCACATCAAGAGTGTCAGATTTGAAATTAATATTAAATGAGTGCTTTATTTGCCCATTTTTAGCAAAAAAAAGACAAACTTTAAAAACTCTCACTATTTGTTACACTAGAAGACACAACTTCTGGTCCTATCATTCTATTGGCCATAATAGATTGACCATGAAATCTTGCTCGTATCCCCCATATCAGTACCAACTCTTGTCGGTCAGGCTTTTCAACCATCATTTGACTTCTTACAACTTCTAAACAAACTTGCATGACATCTTCCACATAATGAGGAATTAATTATTACTCTTTTAACCAAATTGCTTCCTCTGTTTCATAATGTTTGTCCACTTACTAAAAGAATAGTTTCAAAAGGTTTGTCTAGTTAGAATATCGAGACACTTTTCTCCTTTGTTGTCCACAATTACCCTTATTAAAATATTAGAATTTATTTTTCTAATACACATTTAAGATATCAAGACACTTTATGAAAGGTAATCCTGTAACAGGAAGTGTAATGATTACATTTCTTAATATGTGTGAAAAGTAAAGTGGACAACATTTTGAAACAAAGGGAGTAGTTGTTGTAGGAATCTGATCTTGGGAAACGAGCTATTAAAGGATTTTAATTTTTCGTGGACATTAATTTCCAAATAAGTGTCCAATTAAATTGTTGGCTCGAATATAATGGGGAAATGGCCAAAAACGCTGATTTAACCATGAACACTCCCGAGGCTTATTTGATTACATTTTCCATTTAAACCACACTATATCGTAATACCTTTTTGCCTTCCAATATATTCTTAGACTTTCTAGATTACGGGCTCTTCGCTTCATTTTAGCTTCCGCCCAAGTTTCGAGAGTAAAGATCTATTAAAATTCCTCGCATCTCAGAATCCTTGACCTCCGTCCTTCTTTGGTCTGCACAACTTCTCCCATGCAAGCTAAAGTATTTTTTTTGCATCGTTTGTCAATTCATATATAAAGTCTCGAATTATGCGATCAATGTCATTTCGAACATAGACGGGTAGTTTCATTCTTTGCATGGTATGCGTAGGAATGGCGGTCAACACTGATTGAGCAAGTGTTATTCTTCCCGCCAACGATCGATTTTGGGTGTTTCATTTAGGCAATCTGTTCCTCATCATTACAGTAAATTTTTTGTAAGAACATCTAGATAGTTTAGCTACGCAAATAGGCATGCCTAGATAAGTCCCTGAGGAATTTTCTAGGGTAAACCCACTTAGACCAACCAACTCCTCCCTTCTTGGTGTGATATATTTTTTGAGAAGTAGATCAATGACTTTTAAAGGCTGATTGTTTGACCCGATTCATGTTAAAACGTCTTTAGATTATCTTGAATCAGCCCACTCTAATCCTATGTCGCCTCTTCAAAGAATAACATTTCACGTGTAGAGAGGAACATAAAAAAAAAAAAAATTAAAGTCCCAGTATATGTCACTATATTTTACAGTTTCTTAAAATTTGGCATTATCTTTCATTTTCTCTAATTTAGGCCATATCTTTTTTTATTCCTTTTTTAGTCACGAATATTTCATTTTTTTCAACACTTATTTTTTTTATGGTTAGATGAATTAAAGATTAATGACACATTTCTCTTCCCATCCTTTCAATCTACTTCTTATTTTCTCTTCTTATTTATAATAAAGTAAGTATTCCAGAAAGATAAAATATAGTGACCAAAATTAGAGCAAAAAAATATGACAAAAATTGAAAAAACAAGTAAAAGATAATGGCCCAAAATGAAACTTTACTAAAAAAAATTAAATTAGACATTCATTATGAGTCGGATTTTCATCTAATATTAGATGGTCCTGTATATATATTATAACCAATTATCATAATAATATCACATGTCAGTCGATTATTAGGTAGTTACTATAATTCATTTTTTTAAATATAGAATATGTGTAATCATACGATTGGTTAAAAACAATACTGAACCATCCTATTGAATGAAAGAATTTTTTCACTTTGGGATTATATCGTACAATTAACCAGCTAATGTTGGTCTTTAGTTAAAGGTTCTCAGTCATAATATAATACAATATATTTAATCATATTTTTGGACCTTTTTGGATTTGGGATCTAAAGTCATCGTCTTGGTTGTTTCGGGCCCAAACATACTTCCACACCACAACTCAAGAATCTTCACCATAATGATTCTCGTTTAACTCCAAGACCACCCCATACGTATTAGCTAGATGTGGATTTAAAGAAAATCTATTTTTTAAGAGTAAAGTCCAATTTTACACCACAATTCTATACTAGTTTTTATTTGAGATAATTTCCTGTAGGATTTTGAAGACACATCATCTTAACCAATGCCCTCTATAGTCTTACATCTTCTCCAAAGGAGCCAACCCCGTTAAAATCAAATCAAAATTAAAATTAAGCCATACTCTCTCTCTCTCTCTCTCTCTCTCTCTCTCTCTCTCTCTCTCTCTCTCTCTCGGAAAGATTAGGAATATAACAACGGCTGGGTGAGGGGGTAAAATAGGAAAGGAAAAAAAGATAGTGTTTTTATGGGTAAGAAGAGAGCGACGGGGTGAAGGGAAATTAATTTTAACTTGAAGTGTTTTTTGGACATTAATCTAATCCATAAATATTAAAATTTAGGTTTATTCCTTATAAATTAAACATCTATACATTATAATACTAAGATTTTCTCTTATCTTCTTTTTCCTGAGTTGTTAGGCATAAAAATAAAAGCTGCTTTCTTCTTCAAAAACAAACGCGCTTACACACCTCTACTATTCTAACCTAAACATACCCATCACGCTGCACTCATAAATTAAATATTTTATATTATTAGAAATAATTTATATTAAAGTTTAAATAAATTATCACAAAATTTATGAAATATAAAATATGGAACAAGTGAAAAAATTTAAATTTTAAATTAAAAAAGCTTGATATCCATAAAAATTCACGAATAATTTATTTTTAGTTTTAGAATACTTTTTACTTATAAGATAATTGTACGATTTATAAATTATTCCTTAATTTACACTTTATTATTATTTGAAACAAAAAAATATATGTCACAATGCATAACTTATTAAAAAATTAATTGAAAATAATATAATATTCCATATTGTCCATAACATTCTCCTATAATACAATATTCTGCTACTCAAGTGTTATTCTGATACTCTGTATCGTTTTTGATGTTCAGTGTTTTTTTCCTGATACTTAGTGTTTTTTCTGATATACATAAAATCTCGAATAACACCACCGGAGTGACGCCGACGTTGGTCAGTGGGTGGTGGCCGAAATTGAATGGTACCAATATAAAATTGATAATCTTTTAACTTAGTTTTTTGTTTTTATTTTATATGAGAGTATTTTAATATTTGAACATTCATAAGATGACCTCTCTAAAAAAGAATCGATATTTTCAAGTTCCATATATATAACATATATGTCTCCTAAATTCTTATGTTAATCATCCTTTTTATTTGGCCATACATAGTTCATTTGTATTCCAGTTTGTTACTTGTTTCTAAGTTAGAGCAAATAACCATTTCCGTTATAAAATAGGCACGTGAAATTAAGGGCAACGCTATATTTCAGATAAACATCATCTTTATCCATTTAAAAAAGTTGAACGCATTGTTTTATCTACAATTTTTAATTTTTACTTTCTAAGTTAACACATTTCACGAAAATGCTGTAAATTCTTGATCCATTAACAGGTAGGTTTGATGCTGATTTGCTTGTTCCATTGAAACTAAGATTAATTGCTGAATTTTTATGATTTTAAGATAACTTTTTACCGTATTTTTACCAAAACGTTGTAGACATTGGAGTAGATCACATTTTAAGACCGTGACAAAATGTTGGCTTCTATTGTACAGAACGCAAGGACACAATAGAAGAAAGTTGTACATATATTCAACCAAACCACAAGTGAATTAATTGATAATCAACATATCAGAGAAGTTGTATTTCAAGCACTTCATTTAAATAATTGTATATTTTAGGAGCAATTCGTGCATTTGAATGTGGCAGGGAAAGTATTTAATGTATTTTGTTTTATTGGTTAAATCATACATTAATTAATAGCATAAAAATAACTTGATATTGTAGGAATTAATTGAGCAGGTGAATACTATAACAATTGAGGATCATTACTTGAAGTTTAATGATTCATTAGCTTTAGTGATACTGGGATCTACTACAAGTGCTATCAAGTTTAGTGGAAAACTACTACATACACTTTATGTTTTTGTTTTTTGTTTCAGTTGAGATAATATTATTATGAGCACACAAAAGAGAATAACAAATAGTAAAACCTGTGAACCAATCTCTACTCATACAATTTCCCTGGATCCGGTTTTCTGTGATTTAAACTTGATGAAATAAATAAAAAAATTACTAACTTACCATTTATTATTTTGCAGGAATCAACAAAAAAGCACATACAAGGCCTCCATTTCTACTTGTCCTGCAACAAAAAAGCACATACAAGGCCTCCATTTCTACTTGCTTGAAAAGGAAAAGCTGCTTTGATTCCAAAAATGGCTAGGACACCCTTGTGTCACTTTGAAGACATTTCAAACTGCAGCAAAACCCAAGAATCACGTGAAGAACAAAAACTAGATCTTGTTGTGTTTTTTGTGTAATGCTGGGATGATACTTTAATTTATGCTTGTTGGAATATAGATTCGTGGTAAAGGATTAGATGGGTAGAATTGTCAGTTTTGGCTTTGGAAATGGAATTTGATTCCTTTTGAATATTTTAAAATACATGCAAGCAACTTTAATCGATGTGTGGTCCATATTTTATGCAAAGTTTGTTTTTATTCAGCTCTATTTAATATTCCAGGGACCACAATGCAATAAACCTGTTTAAAACACACTTTTTTTAGTTAATGCAGAGATCGATCTTGCATAAATACTAGTGAAACGGTAAAATTATGGTACTTTTACATAATTCATTAAGGGATCATTTTTTGTGATATTTTGGAAGCTTGATTTATTTGGTGATGTCGAGTAGTATGTATGCAGTATTTGTGTATGTATATATTACCATTGGATTTTACCGTTGTAAAAGAAAATGTTTGGCCACAATTTTAAACGATTCATAAATGCGACTCCAATTGCATGGAAAAACAGATAAAATATGCAATGATCGTTCACCTCTAGAGTTAAACTATAATTTACAAGTTAAATTTTTAAGGGTACTATAAATTTACTAAAAAAAAATTAAGAATAAATTAAAGATTTAATCAAAATTGGGACAAACCATTTTAAAAAAAAATTAAGAATAAATTAAAGATTTAACCAAAATTGGGACAAACCATTTTAAATAATTAGATATGAATGATGAACAAATATAAAAGAACTATACTATCGTTGAGCCCTAATTAGCAGTAAACTATTCAATTTGTTAGAACCAACTTATCCAATTTCACTACATCAAATTTACAAACTATTCATTCAACCATAATTTTTGGTCCTGATTGGCCGTGGTCGGATCTAAACTACTCTTTGTACTTGCAAAATACAGTTATATATCAAAGGAAGATTTTCTCCCGTTAACACTTTGACGCTGAAATCAGTACGAGGAACGTAGAATAGGGCCCTAGGTATGTAGAATCAACGAGAGGTAAAAGATATAGGAGTTAAATGTATAGCAACGAGAGTAGAGATGGGAGAATATGAGATACATTGACTTTAAAATTATTGTCTCTATCAATAGGCAAAGTGATTGGTTGAAGTAAATTTCTACCGAGTTAAGGTTCTTCTTGAAGTTGATCCCTTGCCCTTCATTCAATTATATTTCTAACTCATCCCAGACAAGGATGAACTATTAGGGATTCCTCCAATCTTCTTTTGGTTAAACTCATCTCATTAGATCTTTCTCCATATTTTTTGCAATCTGCGTCCATTATTTGCATACCTAGTATGTATAAATGAGACCCTACCACCCTGTTAGTTCGACGAGACCTAGGATAGACTTGAATAAATGATTGAACTGACCGAACAACTTATTGTTCTAACTATAACTAATTTTTATGATTGTTGTGCTTGGTCGGGTGCTTGTTGATGACTGGTGATGGGTGCCAAGTAGTAAATTAAGCAATGAGTGGCGTGACTAGAACCTATCCCTTCTTAGAGGAAAACATTTCTAAGATAGACTAAGTCATTTAAATGAGCGCAAGACCCACCCCAAACATTTTTAACACTATTTATATCAGCTCCCATCATTAAAAAGTTATCCTTTAGCCGCCAGAGCTCATTTCCAAGAATATTTTCCATGGTAGAAGTGATCAGAAGGAACTAGAGAAGGAAGAAACAATGCTGAAGCTTCACCGTATCACGTCTGCACTTCTCCATCTCTAAACTATTGGTAATTTGGTATTAGACTTATTTTGTCTATGATTTATTTCTAAACTATTTATTCCAAAGTTGTATTATGCACTATGAATTGATTGTGATTAGGATTGTAGTTGGAAGAACGATTGAATATTGTTTTGATGTTAATTGAATTTGCGAATTATTGTATTTAACTGAATTAGGATAGTAATTTACATTGATTAGTTTGTTTTAATACTACCTATGCTCCGACCAAGTAGTGGGTAGCTATAGTAATTGAGCGTCCACCCGAAGAGAAGAGGGTTCAATTGCGGATATATCGTACAAACGCCTAGTGTAAGGAATTGAACCGAAAGGTCTTCACCACTAGGTAGTCAATGGGGAAGGAGCTTAATTCACCCGAAAACCAAGGTGTGTAGGTTTCCTCTAAGTCTACCCTGACAGGAGTTAGAGAGATATTAGAATCCTTACTAATGTGAAATTACCCATTTACTCTAACTCCTAGAAACGCACTTCAATAGGAGAGGTTCATACTTGCATCCTTAGCTACTATCATACTTGCATAATTAGTTTAATTATTTAGGAAACAAACATTCACATTACTTGCTTTTAATCGAAACACTTAAAACCAACTAAGCTAATATTGAACACGACTTGAAATAAATACTTATATCCCTGAGGAACTAACTTAAATTACTTACTTATTTTTATATGATATGTACACTTGCGGAGAGTTAATATTGGTATCTGAGGTGTGTGCGATTTTCACAATTATTATTTCATCATACGCTCGGGCCTAACACCAAGGCTAAGTTAGCCTGTAAAATTTAATGGTAAACTTTCTATTCTAACATAATTTCCTATGCTTAAATATAGGTATAATGAGATTCTTTCCAAACACTTGATTTCTCATTCCACTACTTAGTTGCTTGATGACCATAGCCATAAAATTATCAGTGAGTCACACTTCCCTTATCTAGTTCCACCAAGTACTATGGCTAATATGTTTGGGGTCCATGAGCAATGGATCTATAAAGTTATAGAAGCGAGAGACATTAAAGTAAACAAAGTTTAGTCTTCACAAGTGCCAACATTCGATACACATGGAAAAACATTAGGTAAGATTGTAGGAAAATAACCCGGGAGACCTAATTCTACAAGATAAGAGTAAACATTACAAAGTGTAGTGAGATTTTGTAATTTATTTAATTCTTGTATGGAATTGCAGCGGGAGAGTTAATGAATACACAGATGATGCAGATGTAAGCTGAAAAGTTTGAAGAGTTGCTACTAAATGCTTAATTTCTTTAATTGTTTCTCGACCTAATATGATCTTTAAGTTATACAAAAAAGTACTTGTGAATTTGAAGGTTTATTTCTTTTTGGCTTTAAAAGGTTTCGTAATATTTGAGTATCAAGATTCATGTTTTCATACTAAACTATTTTATCATATTTGTGTAAGAAAGTGTATATTCTTCTTTTAGATATTAAAAAAAAAACAGTCAACTTTTTAGAAAACAATTTATTTGAGATCTTATATTTAATGAGCATGTAAAACTCAAATATAATACATATAAGCTAACTCCTCCAAATAGCTTAAACTTTTGGGAGAATCGGTTATCTAACATGGTATCAGAGCCTAGATCCATAAGAGGTCGCGGGTTCGAGTCTTGCCGTCATCACCCAATTTAAAAATTCACGTACCAAAAGACTAGACATGCAAAAAATGACATGAATCTAGCTTGCATATGAGGGGGCGTAATGAGCATGTAAAACTCAAATATAATATATAAGATAACTCGTCCTGATAGTTTAAGTTTTTGGGATAATCGGTTATCTAACAATATTCACTCCATTTTTTTACATATATTGGCGCATTCTCGGTTTCGGAAAAACTTGAGGTGGTTCTTCATGCAAATCACATTGGATCCCCTGTCCTGGAAAATCTTTTTTTTTTTAGTTTGAAATTTTAATACTAAATAGATGGATAGTTCAAAATATTACAAGATCATCCTACCCCCTGGGTTTATCATCTCTAAGTAGGATCATAGCTAACTGGGAAGGAATACAGGTATTCTAGTTGCCAAACAGAGTGTTACAAACTTCTATTTAACAACCCAATCAGCTGCCTGATTTATGCTTCTAGCAATTGTAGCAAAACTAGGGTTCTATAATTCTGCAAAGCCATAAATATTACAAATAATATTGTTAATTGAATGACACTTGATAATTTGGTTCATAATGAGTAGCTTCATAATCTTCTCCACGTCATTTTCTATTAACACGCTTTCCGGGGGTAGTCCAAAACCAATCTGTAGCCTTCAAAATCCTGTTGCATCTGCCTCAAGGACTCAATCTGCTCCGATTTTTCAACTTTTTCCGGTTACAAAATCTCCATTATAATTTCTTACTATGCATTGATAGCGCAGCTCATTTATCCGAAAAAGATGTGTCACAATTTATTTTAAAGTGGTTAAGAAAGGGGGTTCCTTTTTCTTTAAACTTTATATGTTGATTATTATTTTTACTAGGACTTATGTTAGATTGTATATTATTATTATTATTGCTCACTTCCCTATCCATAAAGTGTTGATCATTTGGGTTTGAGAATTTATAGTATTCCTTCCATGATTGTATGGCTTGTGTTATTGTATGCATAAGATCACATTTTCTATTATTATAGATAAAATTATTTCTTTTTTTCCAAATTTACCAAGTGATATTGCAAATTAATTCTAGGACTCTATTTTCCTTTTTAAAGGATTTTAATAAATTATTAATATCATTTAGTAATTATTGGTCAATTCTATTGGTAGATTTATTTTGAGTTTTAAGATTTAGGGGGCTTGCAAACAAAACCCTTTTTGCCCAGAAATATCTAAAAAGCATGTGTTCAATAGTTTCTATTTCTTCATTACAGATTTTACAAACATTAGTATTACTTCATTTCTTATCAAAAAGGTTTTCTTCTGTAGATAAAAAAAATCTTAACTGCCTTCCATAGAAAATTTCTAATTTTTGTAAGGGTTGCCATGTTCCAAATCATTTTCCACACATGTCTTTAGCTATTTGTTTATCATTTTCTTGTGTTTTTAGATAATGGTAATTTTTAATCTGATAGTATAATTACTATTTTTACAATAATCAATATATATTTGATCTTGACAATCAAATTTTGGTATATTTATTTTTAATATTATCCACTATATCATCAGTATAAAGGATATTTAGAATCTCGGCTTTTTAAGTTTTATTGTCATTATAAATAAGTTGTTTGACATTTGTAAATTTAGAGTTATTTGGTTTTTTATTATCTCTATTATTATATATCCAGTTGTGTTTTATTAATATTAATGAGGTATCAATCTCCTAGTTTTCAATGTATGTTGTTGATAAAAGTCTCCTCGCCTTTTAGAACACCTTTGCATCCTCAAATAGGTGAACTTCTAATTTTGGTTTCAAAGAAGTTGTCATTGTAAAAATATTTTGTTTTTAATAATCTGTGTAAGAAAAGTTTTGATTTATATAAATATTCTAAATTTGTTTTTCTAATAAAGCTATATTTATAAGATGGAGATCTCTAAATCCGAAACCTCTCATCAAATTTTGATTTTGTTAATAAATTCCATTTAGACCATTTTCTTCTTTTATCAACCCACTAAAAATTGGCAATAATGACATGAATTTTGTTGACAATATTTTTAGATAGTAGGAAGTTAGACATTAGATAATTTGATAGGCTCTGAAACACTGCTTTAATTAGTATTCTATTCCACCTTTCGCTAGAAATAAAGTTTTCCAATTTTTTATATTTACCAAAATTCTATCAATTATGTATTGTAACCATTCTGATAGAATCATTGCTTAGAAGGTTACCTAACACCGCAAGAGACCTCTTTCGAGTATACTTTGAATGAATGCTCGACGCTAATGGTAATTACCCTATATGATTATCCAGTTAGTCAAACCCATGAGGATCACTAAAGCATATCATAAATATATGAATTCGTATTATTCCTCAACACCCCCCCCCCCACTTGTCAGGGTGATAATTTAGTGCACGGGTTAATCTATATTTAATCAAGATCCAGAAAGATAATTAATTCAATTCGTAAACAACAATAATCAATTACCCAGTTTAATTAAATATCAACTTATCCCAAATAACATAAAAAATCCATCAAAACAATACTCAAGCTAACATGAGATTAGTTCAAGAGAGTATAAATATTAGAATCAAGTTTAAAACACAAAAGTACAAATTACTCTAATGGTTGAATGGAATCAGTGAATGAGTAGTGAAGTAAGGCTCAAATTCTTCCTCTTCAGGCGTCTTTTCTTCACTCCTCTCTCCCAGACGTGTCTAATATTATTGAATGAATGTGTAACCCGTTTTAAAATGAATTTAATGATATATTAAGGGTTCCAAACATTTTTGGTGTTGTAGGCCCTTATTAAATGGCACAAGTCAACCCAAAAACGTTTTAAAGAAAGAGTTTTTCTTTTAGACAAATAAAGAAAGAGTGGACTGGTTCAAACCTGACTGTAACTTTAATAGCTCTTTAATGTTAACTCCAATAACATATTATTGCATATTAAACAATATATTATTGCACATTGTTTTACAACAATCTACATTGTTTGTCTAAACTAACAAATAAATCTTACCAGTGATATTTAGTGAGATCTTTTTTTTTTGTATTACAAAAGAGGTCCTAGGTATTTAGTGAGATCTGAAATGACATGATCAGAGATCTATTTTTTTCTAAAATAGATTCAATCCTAGACATGATAGATAAACCCGTGTGCAAGATCTATAAATATATAAATAATTATTTATCAATATTAAATTTCACAATAAAATTGACTATTTGTTTTATATAATTGATTGGAAATCTTAAATTAAAATTATACTAAATGTTCATAAATTTTATTTCTTAATAGAAAATTAAATACAAATGAAAAAAAGTATATATTAAGTAACCATTTGATAAAATTGAATCTCAAAAGTATGAAGATTAGAATTTACCCAAAAATTCAAAATAAATCATATATCACTAACCCTAGCGTTGAATGTATAATGATATTATAGAACATGTTTGAAAATGTTTATTTTAGAGTAAACCTTTTTAGTTAAAAATAAAATATTTTAAAAAATTATTAAAAATAATTTTAAAATCTAAAAATCACTTAAGTGCTTTTTAAAAAAACATATATTTGGTGTCTCCCTAAAAGTCCTTTTCAAAAAAAGTACTTTCAAACGACCCTGACTAGCTATTACCAATATTATTATTAATCAAATCTAAACCAAAGTGAAAACCTAAGGCCCTGTTTGGTTTACGAAAACAATATGTTTTTGTTTTCAGATATATTTTTAGAAAATGATTTTCATTTTATTTTCAAAAAGTTTAGAAAATATGAAAAATGACAATTTCACGTTTTCCAATATAGCATTGTTTTTATTTAATTTTCTAAAAAATTGTTTTTATTATCTCTAACCAAACACGTTTTCATTAGTATTTTGAAAAATATAGAAAATAAAAACATAAAAGACCTATTATTTTCACGAACCAAACGGGGACTAAGTTTCACAGTTTTATAGAAAGAATAGAAATAAAAAAGAAAGTGTGTAAATCGATCAATAAGATATAGTAGATCTGAGTGGATCAATAAAATATAAATCATAACCCAAGTTTTGTAGATCAGAAAGTTTTGTAGATCAGAGTTCAATTAATTACAATTTAAGATAAATATATTATCGCACTTTAGACTCCAGAATGTCAAAATGATGCCATCACAAATGCAATGTGTTGAATGGTATCATCATGGTGGTTGGGTGGTGGAATGGTTTCCTTTTGTCGTTAGAGTAGTGAATTCAAAGTCGTGGTGGTGATGGTGGTTGTGAGTCACAGTGGTCGTCGTTAGTTCGAAAAGAGTGATGAAATGAAATTAAATAAAATATGGATCCTTTTCTTGATTTGTTTTATTATTTGTTATTTCATGGTAAAATAAAGAAAACGAATATTTGTTTGACCTACATTTTGAACTAAACTTATCTAGGAGCTAACCACAAATACAAAGTATAAACAACATAAACGCCAACGCAAACAAACCTGTTAAAAATAGAAAAATAATTAAGAAAGTTACATTAGGGAAAGTTTCATTAAAGAAAGCATATAAAGAACGGAGAGTTTGAGCGAATATCTTCTAACATCTTATCAACTCTCACCATATCATAGTTGTTAATCTTGAGTGCTTGCTTGGCCTGCCACATTCATAAACAGAGCAAGTCAATCTTGAGTTCAGAAATTAATCACCAATCTCGTACTTGGTCACTATTCTGCTTTTCAAATATTTGAGTGGTATGGGCGCCTCATACCACTCCATAATATTTATAAGAAGCAGATGAGGTGAGGGGCGCGAGATTGATGATGATGTCATCAATATAATAATAAAGAAATTGAAAAGGTCTGAGACGAAATAAAATCTCTCCTGCAATATAGAAAAAACCTTATAAATAAGAGAGAAATGTTATTTATTGTACCTTGTAATGTTAGCTACTTAAGCAAAGCAAAGCACTCGGATATGCTTTACTCAGTAAATGCCCTTTCCTTGTTGCAAGGCGCCCGAGATT
This sequence comes from Nemophila menziesii, assembly GCA_029959085.1. Taxonomy (NCBI): domain Eukaryota; kingdom Viridiplantae; phylum Streptophyta; class Magnoliopsida; order Boraginales; family Hydrophyllaceae; genus Nemophila; species Nemophila menziesii. The sequence goes on along the minus strand of JARWIR010000137.1, from coordinate 122,725 downwards.
GGTGTTGTCATTAATGTAATATAAAACGAGATGAGATGCATGAGATGCAATGCAATGCACATGAGATGAAATGCAATGCACATGAGATGAAATGAGATGCAATGCATATGAGATGAAATGAGATGCAATGAGATGCAATGCCAATGCATATGAGATAAGATGAAATGCAATGAAGAAAATAAAAGAGTTGAGAAGATACTAGTTAGTTGTGAGACGAGATGAATGCCTGCTCCGGGGCTTTACTATGATACAAAACATATATGTGAACAAGCAAAGTTATAGTGTTACCTTATCAGCAAGCATACACAATCCCTACATAAGATATGCGAAGAAGGCAAAAATAGATGAGGATAGGTTGGGTGGGACCCACACACAATGGAAGAGTAAAGTAGTGTAGTGTAGTGTAATGTACCTTATGAGGTCTGCATGCCTCTGGATTCAGTTTATAAGAGTGCCTAACCATATACAAAAGCCACAACCTTTTAAATAATAGCCACAAAAGTACTAGGACCGAGCCACAATTAGCATACCAATTTTAGAAATGCTCAGAAATTCCTCCTTAAACAAGCATTGAAATATCCACCTTCTTCCCTTAAATGACCCGTAAACATCTAAATGGATAAATATACATAATATTAGAGCTGAAGGCCAAAGGAATTATTAGGGAATAAAGGATAAATAATTTGCAATTCAAACCTCAATAATCTGATGAGGTTGAGGCTTGGGACAAAGAATTTGAGAGCTTGGACAAAAAAAAAACAAATCGTATGAGAGAAAATAAGGAAAATTAATAAAAGAAACGATATAGAGAGAGGGGGGTTGAAGTGAATCTTATCGACTCTCACCGTTCTATTTGAGTGAAATTGGTGAAGCATCCTCCCTGCCACAATCCATGTTTACAAGTATGAGATGATCGGTCCACGTTTATAAGTGGTAAGCAGGGTCAAAAAAATTCTCGCCCCGAATTTTCGAGGTCAAAGTAAAAGGCCATCCATGGAGCCCCAGCTGAAAATGCAACAGTTCCTTTCTCGGGGTACACCTGGACTTGAAATTAGAAATCAAGATAAGATTGATGAAATACTCGCTTTCCAGTAAAGCAAATCTCTTCAAGGACTCATCAGTCATATCGTAGTACAGTTACATACCCGTGGATTTGATAGTAATTCATATTACCAAACTTCTTGAGCAATGATACCACCATAGAATTGCTCACACTGGATTTTCCTAATACAAAAAACCATCAATTATTACTACGAGAAAAACCAGACATTTTCAATATACTCAAAGATTAAAAAAATAAGAGATATTTTGAAATTGTTTTGTTTGTAAAAGAATATAAACCTTGGGTACCAAAACATAAGTAATCTAAAACTCACAGTGATCAACATGAGAGCAATAACAGGCATGTTATGCTTCTAATCCATAATTATTTGGAGCTCATCTGCTGTAAACTTCACCTGTTAATCTGAAGTGTTTAAGAAACAAACAACAAGCTATCTTGCTTACCATTTTGACTCACAAATCGCAAAAAGAAATCAACTACCTGAAAATAATCATTAAAATTCAATATATAAAAATATCATTTTCATCATCACCATTCTCGTACTTTGTCACCATTCAAATATTTGAGTGATATGGGCGCCTCATACCACTCCATAATATTATTTGAGTGCAAGATTGGTGATGATGTCATTACTAATAATAATAATATTATTAAAAAAATGAGATGAGATATATGAGACGGTATGGTGGAGGTGAAAAGGTCTCAACGCTTGCTCTCTCTTTAAGATAAGACCATGCAAGCTGTACATCTATCACATGGAAGAAGAATAAGACACAAAATAATAGTTGAAAAAACATTATAAATAAGAGAGAAAGGTTATTTCTTATACCTTGTAATCTTGGAAGCTACTTAAGCAAAGCAAAGCACTCAGATATCCTTTACTCACATTAAATGCCCTTTCCTTGTCGCAATGCACATGAGATGAAATGAGATGCTATGCATATGAGATGAAATAAGATGCTATGCCTATGAGATGAAATGAGATGCAATGCATATGAGATGAAATGAGATGCAATGTATTTGAGATGCAATGAGATGCAATGCCAAAGCATATGAGATGAGATGAAAATGCAATGAAGAAAGAGTTGAGAAGATACTAGTTAGTTGTGAGATGAGATGAATGCCTGCTCCGGGGATTTACTATGATATGAAACATATATGTGAAGAAGCAAAGTTAGAGTTGTGTACCTTATCAGCAAGCATACACAATCCCAACATAAAATATGTGAAAAAGCAAAGTTAGATGAGGATGGGATGGGTGGGTCCCACACACAATGGAAGAGTATTGTAGTGTAGTGTAGTGTACCTTATGAGGTCTGCATGCCTCTAGATTACGTTTATCCAAGTGCCTAACCATATACAAAAGCCACAACCTTCTAAATAATAGCCACAAAAGCAACATCCGGAGCTCATCTGCTGTAAACTTCACCCTTTTAATCTACAATCTTTAAGAAACAATCAACAAGCTATCTTACCATTTGACTCACAAATCGCAAAAACAAATCAACTACCTGAAAATAATCATTAAAATTCAATATATCAACATATTATGCAAAATGTTTGAGGTTCATCACCATTCTCGTACTTAGTTACCATCATAAATATATGAGTGGTATGGGCGCCTCATACCACTCCATAATATTATTAAATTTAAGATCTAGCGCGAGATTGGTGATGATGTCATCAATAAAATAATAATAATAATAATAGTATAGAAGAGAAGAGAAGATGTGATGAGATATATAAGACGGTGATGGAGATCTATGAAGAATGATAGAAACAAAATATCTCCTGCAATACACCAAACAAAATATTAAGAAGTTAGCTTTTAAACAAAACATTAAAAACAGGGTATTTGAAACAAGCTACCTATTTCTTTTCCAGGCTAACTTTTCACCCTGGAGTTCATATTTCCTATTGCTTTGCTCGAAAATTGTTTTCTCCACAGTGATCTACTCAATTACAGATATACAAAGGACATATAATAAATAACAAGAGCCCAGCAAAGACAAGATTTATCATTAAAGAAATACGCTTATCTCCTCTCCACCTAGCATCCATGTCAAGAGCTTCTCAGCTATTGGTATGCTTTGCTCTTAGATGTGATTTTTAGGCACTAAAACAAAAAAATGTAAGCGCGTAATGTCCAAGTAAAAGAGTATAAATATAATAGAGATGTTATTTATAGTACCTTGTAATGTTGGAAGCTACCTAAGCAAAACAAAGCACCAGATATGCTTTACTTATAGATTCTCAATAAATGCCTTTCCTTGTCGCAAAGGGCCCGAGATTGGTGTTGTCATTAATGTAATATAAAATGAGATGAGATGCATGAGATGCAATGCCATGCACATGAAATGAGATGCAATGCATATGAGATGAAATGAGATGCGATGCATATGAGATGAGATGCAATGAAGAAATGAAAAGAGTTGAGAAGATACTAACCTGACCAATTATATCAGCCCATTTCAGAGTTCTGATTTCCGAAATTAAAGAGCCTTGTTATAAATTGTTTGACTCGGTTAGGGAAACTTACAATAGAAGCATATCTGATTTGCGTGAACCGCTCATTATCAGTCTAGAAAGCTTCCTTGATCTCCAAGTTTCTGTCATAATTTCATATTAACCACCAGGAAAATTTTCATAAGAAAAAGGAAAACAAGATATTCAAACCAGCATGTGATGCATTCACAAAAATAGTCATCTAAAGACCTCCGTTATATTCTGAGTAAAATTGCTGTAAAAGAAGAAAGACCTTAAAATGTGACATCACGTACCTTATTTCTATCTTGAAAAGAATTTACTCGTCTGCTACAAAAACATTCTTCAAGAGAATATCTTCTGATCCGCAAAGTTCTAGTCTTAACAGATGAAGTTACAGTCAGTTTATGATCATAAAGCAAGTTAGTAAGTGTGTAATGTCCAAGGAAAAGAGTATAAATAAGAGAGAAAGGTTAATCATAGTACCTTGTAATGTTCGAAGATACTTAACCAAAACACTCAGATATGCTTTACTCAGTAAATGCCTTCCCTTGTAATCAAGTCGATCAAAATAGCGCATAACAAGGAAAAAGGCCCAAGATTGGTGTTGTCATTGTACGAAATGTTTTGATAAACTTATTAACACTCTAAATTTGGAAGAAATTCCAAGGCATGGATGTGAGTTCACATGTTCTAATAGAAGATTAGGTGATAAATTAATAAAAGTTGTATTAGATAGAGCATTAATAAATCCGAAATGGAATTCAATATTTCCAAATGCTTGGGTAGTTGTTTTACCAACAGTTGGCTCAGATCATTGTCCAATTATACTCCATCAAGATCGAATTTATAATAATAAAAAGAGAATATTTTATTTTCTATATTTTTGGGCATCTAAAATAGAATGCATGAACATTATAAAATGAGTGTTGGATTGAAAGTCTATATGCGTCCTAGAAGGGGGGTTGAATAGGACTACGGAAATTAATCGACTAATTTTATTCTAAGTAAATAAAATTAAAATCTAATTTAAATCCTATTCTCTTTCTAAACTAGATGGACATAAGTTTGATAAATAAGCAACAGATAATAATCACCTAGATATTCATACACGCATATTATCAAACATATAGAGTGCAGAAGTAAATAGTTTAGGGAAAGAGAATACTCAAGCATGTATAGTGGTTCGGTTTCCCTACTCCACTACCTAAGGTAGCCACCTTAGGATTTTCAAGCTTCTTTACTAAGCTCCGTGTCTCTCTTAACCGGGGCGAGAACACAATACCCGTTTACAACCACTTCGAAAACCCGAAGGAAACTCTTGTGTAATCACAACACAAGGACACCAAGTATAATCCCTATACTCACACACTCTCTTAATCTATCTATTACAAGAACTAGACTAAGAGGAAGAACCAAGTATTTGAATGGTTTTACAATAGTGATGAACTCCTAAAGAGTGGATATGACTTTATAGCACACTAAGAATGATTTTGACTATGTAAAGCTCTTGACACCTCATTTAATGATAACAAATAAGCCCCTTAATGTTGGTGGATGAATGGTGTAGTTGTAGCCTTGAAGAACCTTCATTTTATAGCTGCAAAATGCTCCCAACGGTCATAAGACTTGTGTCCAACGGATATATTAATATTCCCAACGGATATATGCCTTTTGTCTTCATTTTGCTGCAGAAAACCCTTACTTGCGGTGCACCGCGGGATTGGTCATGGTCCGTGGTGTAATTTGTGCCGCTGCGGTATGCCGCTCGTACCTCCGGTATACCGGTCCGGCTACTCAATAAAGCTTTAAAAATGATGTTTAATTCATGAATAAGAGGTATTTAGTAAGTACAAATGTAATGGACTATTTCGGAGATGTTTAAAGCACGATTTGGAAAATATTAAAACAAGATTAAAGGAAGTTAGGCCAACAGGGATGAACACCATAATCTATGGGGTATCCCTACTTATGTAATAAAGTATAAGCTTAATATTACAAAGAGAAAATTATTAAAATGGAATAAGGAAAAATTAAATAACAATAGAAAGTGTATGGAAATTCTGTGGAAAGGTTAAAAATATTAGCTAATGGAGTTACGAATGTTGGTAATTGGGATGAGGATAATGATATAACAAAACTAATTGAGAAAGCATGGGAAAGAGAGGAACAGTTTTGGAAGGATAAATCTAGAGTCATATAATTAAAAAAAAAGGAGAAAAGAATACTACATATCTGCATGCATGTAATAAAAATAGAAGGGAAAGAAACAATATAAGAAGAATTCAAAATGATAATAACGAGTGGTTAGAAAAAGAATGTGATATCGTAAGTGTTTTTATGAATTATTACAATGATGTTTACAATTCAGAGGGGGCTAGGGATTTTACTCATGTATTATCCTTAGTGCAACTTGTTGTAACTAGTGAAATAAATCAATCTCTTATAGTCCCAAGCACCTGTGATGAAACTAAAACAACAGTTTAGGAGTTTGGTGGAATAAAGACTCCAGGTCCAGATGGATACACTAGAATGTTCTATAAAACATATTGGGAAACCATTAAGTTAGATATTATACGTATCATGAATGATTTATGGTTTAATAATGGTAGATTGGAGCCTTTGAACCAAACTTTCATAGCTCTCATCCCTAAAGTTGAAAACCCCTCTGAGGTGACTCATTATAGACCTATCAGCTGCACCAATTTTCTTATACAAAATTATATCAAGAATTTTGGTTAATAGGTTAAAACCTTTGATGCCATTAATTGTAGATGATAATCCAATAAGGATTCATACCTGGAAGGAATATACAGGAAAACATCCTAATATCCTATGAATTGGTTACTTTCATAAAAAGGAGAAAAGATACTAAAAAATATTTCTTGCTATTAAGGCGGATGTTTAAAAGGCTTATGAGTATATTGAATGAGACTTTTTTTAAAAATTATTGAGTAAAATGGGCTTTCACCAAAAATGGGTTAGTAGAGTTATGAATTGTGTTAAGACAATTACATACTCTGTACTTATTAATGGAAAATAACAAGAGTTAAACAAACTCTCTAGAGGAATTAGGCAAGGGGGCCCTTTATCCCCTTTCCTTTTTTTGCCTTATATCTCAAACTCGTAACCTCCTTGTTCAAGATAAAGTTAAGAATAACCTTTTGGAGGGTTTTAGAATAGGTAAGAATTGTATTATCTTCACCCACCTGCTTTTCGCAGATGACGGACTATTCTTCCTTAAAGCAACTTATAAAGATATTGAAACTTTTAATAATGTGATGGAACAATATAGTAAAGCAATGGGTTTGGGTCTAAATATAGATAAGTGTGGTATCATATATAGCCTCAACACTCCTAGTCGCATTAAGTATATCATGACAAAAAGATTACAAATAAAGCAGGTGGATTCTATGGATTCATACCTAGGATTACCAAGTGATTGGAGTAAAAATAAATGTAAAGATCTGGAATGTTTAGTAATAATATTTTTAAATATAATTGAAAATTAGAAAATGGTTTTTCTTTTTGAAAGTGGAAAAGAGATACTTATTAAATTTGTACTTCAAAGTTTACCAAATTATATAATATCTTAACCAGTTGGGGTTAGCTCAACTGGCCAGAGCCTTGGTTATCCTTTTAGGCAGTACAAGTTCGAGCCGTGTCAATGACACCGAGTCCAAGAGTGGCTCTAACATGTAACAAAATAAAAATTATATAGTATCTTCTTTTACAATCCCTAAAAATCTTTGCAACACTATAAATGGTATCATCTCTAATTTTTGGTGGAGTAAAAATAATAACAAATAAAATCATCTTGAGAGTTGGGACTCACTTTGCTCGTCCAAATTCTTGGGTGGATTAGGTTTTGGAGATATTAATTTAATGATTTTGGTATTATTAGATAAACTTGCTTGGTATGTGCTCCATAACCCGGAACCACTACTAGGCAGGCTACTTAAAGGCAGATATTATCCTAGTAAAATTTCTTTGGAAGCTAAAATTGGTTGCGCCCCCCATTCGGTTGGACAAGTATTTTGAAGGGCAAAAAAGTAGATATCAAATGAAAATTGAGAAATGGTTTGCAAATAAATATCCAATGCGATAAGTGGATTAATAATAAAGAAGATGTTATAAGACCAAAGGATAATAGTATTATGTTGGTTAAAGAATTCTTTCAAACTAACAACAAACATTGAAATATGGATTATATTAAATCTGAATTCAACCAAGATATAGCTAATACACTTTCTTGTATGCCTATACTTCTTATTACTGTAATGAGTTTTGTTTTTTGAATGCTACTAAAGATGTGAATTACACAGTAAAAATGGCTTACCAGATTCTTTAAAAGGAAAAGGAAGAGAAAATGATAGTATCCAAAATTCTTCTTCCTTCATCTTCTCATATCAATAATCCAGATATTTGGAGTATAATTTGGAAAATGAATTGTACTCCAAAGATAACAAAATTCATGAGAAAATGTATTAGGATATAAATTCTACTGAAGTGAATCTCTATAATAGAAAATGTACAAAGTCTAACGTTGTAAAATTTGTAATTATAATGATGAAACTATTAAGCATCTTCTGTTGCCTATCCTCGTGCAAGAGTTGTGTGGTATTCATTCTCTTTAACAATTAGAACTATGAATAATAGCACTTCAAGGATTGGTGACTAGTTTTACCAAATTGTCGTCTCCTTGAATGAAATTCATGGTCAAAACCTTAATATTGATGCAATTTTGAGCAATATATGTTGACAAATTTGGAAAAGAGCGAATAGTTTCGTGTTTAATGGAGTTAATCCCGACCCAATGTACATGCGTAGACAAGCATGTTATAATTGGAAAGAGTATAAAAATGCTAATTACAATCCTAAGGATGCTACTACTAAAAATGAGCTGAAGATTTTAGTCCTAACAACTCAATTGAAACTGAGTCAAATGTAAATAATCAAAATGAGTTTCTCACATGTAAAAAATTTAAATGAGTCCCTCCCTCTATAAAGAAATTTAAAATTAACACTGGTGCTCGCTTCACTCCTTCTGATTGTGCTATATCTTATATTATTAAGGGATTTTTTGGCAATATGATTTGAGGTGAAGCTAAAGTGATAGAAGTTAGAAGTTCAATGGAAACATAGCCTCAAGGCATTTTATGGGGATATGAGAAAACACAAGATTTTCCTATCAGTACAACAATTGTAGAAAACGATTGTGAAGTGATAGTTAAACCTTAACTTCTAGAATTTCTTGTTGTAATTTTGTTTATAATAATATTTTTAAATCGGCATACGGTATTGCAAAAACTTGTAATCTGTTCTTTTCCTTTGCTAGTCGCAAAAGAAATAGAGTAGACGATTGGATCGCCAAACACAAGTTTGTAGACACGCTGTTTGATGACTGGAGATTCTCGCCTTCTTCCCAGTTAACTTAATTTTTTCACCATGATCAAATCGCTTGTGGTATCAAGTAACTTTTTGTAATATATTATATTATGTATTCTAATATATTTGAACAATTGAAAAAAATAAAAATAAAGGAGATACATAAGAAAAATATTGCACGCCACAATTTATTTATTTTTCTGAATTATGGTAGAAAGTAGAAATCCTTTCGGTCTTTATTTTTTCTTTTAAATATTAGTTACTACTAATATATTCATACATATGTATATATAGGATAAAAAGAAAACATATGTCGACATGTGTCAACTTTTTTTTTTTTTTTTCTCACGGAAGTGTGTTAAACCTTTTGTTTTTTCTTACATAAGTGTGTCAAAACATTTTTTTTAAGAGTAATGTTGGATATTATCTCTTCACATCATCTTTCAATCGCTTCCTATATAGACCACTTATAATAGAAAAAGAAAATGATAAACTAGGAAAAAGAAATTATATGATTGGTCTATTTAAAATCCACATAAAAAACGATGAAAGAATGATGTAATTTAAGATGATATCCAACATTATTCTTCTTTTAATGACTAATACATATATATGCATGATACAGAATACATATGAAACGTTAATAATAACTGTGAAAAAGTAATTTATTATAAATAATTAAACCTAAAATATGTTTAAGCATTTAATCGGTAGAGACTCGTTGCTAATGACATGTTATAAATTAACAACGATAACTCGAAACAGAGAGAACTCTCGTATTAGTATTATTATTCAGTGGAATTTAGAATTGTTACAATTTGATATGAATATCGAACTATATATAGAAAACCGTAAGTAGGTGCGCAACTACTAGCCTAGCTTAAGCCTCGTTGTGTAGCTATTATCTTAAGTTGCTGCATAACTGATACATGCAACTCGTTTCAACACGCTATAACTTTATCGGAAAATATCCACCATTAATTAAATAATTCACAACATAAAGGAACTTTAACTTTTCTTAAAGTCAGCATATGTTTTTAAGGAAGGTGTCAAAGCAAAGGTATGGTAGCATCGGTACTTCAAATTTCAAAGGCTTATATGCTTGCCGATAGGGATGTTTAGTGCTAAACTATTACAAAATTAGCAACAAGACGGATTGCCTATGGTATAGCTGAAAAGTGAATCTTCAAGTTGTGCTTTTATTTAATAGATATTAATATAATTGTTAACAAAAACCTGTGTTGCTTAAACCACAAAAATCAATTAAACTAAACTTATTACAAGGAGGTGAAGAAGCTTATTGTGTCATTAAGTGCTGCTATGAAAGTATCAACATCTTCTTTAGTGTTGTAAAAGTGCAGGCTAGCACGCGCAGTCGCACTGATTCCTAAATGCCGATGGAGAGGCTGTGCACAGTGATGACCTGATCTAACCGCCACACCATGCTGTAATTTTACAAAGATTTACATTCTTGCCCTCAAAATATACCAAATTAACCTATAAATGAATTTAGATTATACCTGCTTGTCAAGAATACATGCAATATCTGTAGGGTGAAGACCTTCAACTGTGAAAGAGCAAAGAGCTGCACGCTTAACAGTTTGTGAAGGTGCAGGTCCATAGATTCGTACATTCGGCACTGAACTAAGACTTTCATAGAGATAGTTCGCAAGCTCAACCTGTGAAATAAAGAAGATGAAATTAAAACTCACATAATATTCTCCAAACCTTGAAATTTCACTAAATATTTGGCCTTTGATATGTTTATTTACTGTACTAACCTCATAATCATGAATCTCTTGCATACCAATTCGCGAAAGATAATCAATAGCTGCTCCTAACCCAATTGCTTCTCCAATAGCTGGGGTTCCCGCCTCAAATCTGGTAACCGGATTTTAACTACTTATTTTAAGAATGAAAAGTAATACAACAATCTATATCCCAAGAAAAATAATCTAAACAGATAAAGCAATAAAGTGATAGGAAATACCTGGATGGAGGTTCAGCATAAGTGGAATGATCCAAAAATACGTCTGCTATCATTTCACCACCACCTAAGAAAGGAGGCATGACTGACAAGATCTCACTTTTACCGTATAAAAATCCAATGCCTGTAGGGCCACACATCTGAGGCATGTTTATTACTTTAACTTCGATCATATCTAAGAAGACTAAATCAATGTTAAGGTAAACAGATAATGAGCTAACCTTGTGTGAAGAAGCAACCAGAAAATCGGTATCGAGGCTTTTAACATCGACACTAATGTGTGGAACACTTTGGCAAGCATCTATAAGTACCTTTGCCTCAACATTGTGGGCCCAACTAATGATCTCCTCAACTGGGAGTAGAGATGCTACAGAAGAGAAAAATAAATACAAGCGCTAAATACATTGAACAGATGAATCATGTAATAAGCTCACCTAACACATTTGATACATGATGGACAACAATGAGTTTTGTTTTCCTTGAGATCATTTTCTTTAATTCCCCTACATCTGGAGCTCCATCTTCATTTAAATTCACAAAGTTTAAAACTGCATCAGTCTTTTGAGCAACAAATAGCCAAGGAACAATGGCACTGTGATGCTCAGCAATTGTTAGTATAATCTGCACAGCATATTTTAGATTATACTCAGCAAAAACATGTGTGAAGGGCTCTTTAGGATGTGAAGTATTAACAGAATTCAAATACTATAGGGACTAGGAGGGCAACTAGGTGACTCAATTTCTCAAATGATTTTAACCATATGAATATATTACGTTAAATAGAATAAACGTATCAATATTCGAGAATCATTTCTTTAGAATGAGTCACCTAGTGTCATCGTAAACATGGTCATCACTTGGGTAATCTCATTTGACCAACAAAAAGAACATAAATTGAGAAGAGAAAGAAATCTAATGTACATATATGACAAACCAACCACATTTTTCCTTAAACACCAAAAATCAGTCTATATAACATTTCTATTGGATGCCCCCAGAAAATGCTCTACCTATTGTATGAGCTAAACAATAAAAATATCATTTTCACTTACATGATTAACAGGTAGTGAGACACAATGTGTAATCTGATTAGTACACAACTTTGTCTATAGTTGGTTGTGGTGATGTCGCTCACAGTGGTGGAGAGCATGACACTACTTGGCTAATCACAACCTCCATTGATCATCTCTATTATGGGCTATACATAACCACTGAATTGAAAATCATCATAGAAATTCATTATTAAGATGAAACAGATCAAAGGCCAAGTTCGGTTAGTAAATCGTAGCCCAAGCTTAGTAGATTAGAGTTCAATAAAATACATTTTGGAGTGACTATAAAGTCAAACTTCAAATTTTATGTTGGCGGATTGACCATCAAAAACGTGGTGTGTGGAATGATATCATCAAGGTGGTGTAATTTTTCCTTTACCTTCACAATGGTAGAGTAGTGAATTCATAGTCGCGGTGGTGATGGTAATTGTGAGTCGTGGTGGTTATGGAATTTCTCGCCTTTAGGTGGGAAGGATTTTGGTGAAATGGAATTAATTAAATACAGATTGTGTTATTAGTATATTATATATTGGTTTTTTTGTGTTGTTCTTTTATTTGTTCTTTGAGGTAAAAAGAGAAGTAGGAATTGCTTGACCTACATCTCGAATGAATGTTGTATTCTAAGCTTATTTAAGAATTATTCACAAACACAAACACCCCAAAAATCAAAATCAAAATCAAACACATACCTATATAGATATAAACCTGTGAAAGTTAGACAAAAGAATAAGTAAAATTAATTAAAGAAAGCATATATATAGAGAGAGAGGGGAGTTGGAGTGAATATCTTCAAACATCTTATCAAGTCTCACCATATCATAGGTGAAAAGGCCTTTCTACTTTCTACTTGAGTGAAATTGCTAGTGAATGAAGCATCATAGTCGTTAATCTTGAGTGCTCTCCTACTGCCACATTCATATAAAAAAAAGAGCAAGAGTTAGCATTGATGTTGACAAACTAGTCACACATTCTCGTACTCAGTCACCATTTTGCTTTCAAATATTTGAGTGGTATGGGCGCCTCATATCACTCCATAATATTATAAGAACTAGTGAGGTGAGGGGTGCGAGATTGGTGATGATGTCATCAATAAAATAATAATAACAATAATATCAAAGAAGATGAGATGAGATATAGAAGACAGTGGTGAGGATGAAAAGGTCTCAGTGCTCTCTCTTTAAGACCATGCAATCTAACACCAAGTTGTACAGCCATCACGGGAGAAAAATAAGACACAAAATAACAGTTGAAAAAACATTATAAATAAGAGAAAAAGGATATTTATTGTACCATGTAATGTTGGAAGCTACTTAAGCAAAGCAAAACACTCAGATATGCTTTACTCACTAAATGCCTTTCCTTGTCGCAAAGGGCCCAAGATTGGTGGACATTAATGTAATATATAACGAGATGAGATGCAATGCACATGAGATGAAATGAGATGCAATGCATATGAGATGAAATGAGATGCAATGCATATGAGATGAAATGAAATGCAATGCATATGAGATGAAATGAGATGCAATGCATATGAGATGAAATGAGATGCAATGCATATGAGATGAAATGAAATGCAATGCATATGAGATGAAATGAGATGCAATGCACATGAATGAGATGCAATGCAGAAGAGATGAGATGCAATGCAGAAGAGATGAGATGCAGTGAAATGATATGCATGCAAAGAAGAAAAGAAAAGAAAAGAGTTGAGAAGATACTAGCTAGTTTTGAGGTGAGATGTCATGAAGATATTTGCTCCGGAGCATTAGTGTGATATATTATATATGTGAAGAAGCAAAATTAAAGGAGAAGACTGTTGAATGGATGGATGAATGGGATGGGTCCTACACAGAATGGAAGACTAGTGTAATGTAGTGTACCTTATCAAGTCTGCAGCTTTCACCTCCCATGATTCTGGATTCAGTTTATACGAGTATCTTACCATATACAAAAGCCACAAAATCATCAACCCTCTCAAATTCAAAAGTAATATAACCGAATCACAAGTAGCATACCTATTTTACAAATGCTCTGAATTCCTCCTTACTGCGATGATGCTATGATAACAAGCAAGAAGAGATGCACATTGAAAATATCCAACTGAAGACGCAACGGTTCCTTTCTCGAGGTACACCTGGACATAACCAATACAAAGAGCAGTTGAGAGATGATATCGTACTTGTTAATTATAGTAGCAAAAAGAGTGAGACAAGTTGAGATTCACCCATCATTGGTGGGACAATCTGTTTCCCAAATTGTCTAAATATGTCTCAATCACCAGCTCTAGGATTTCCTTCTTCACACAAGTGTTCAAAAATGCCATTTCAAAGTTAAGGTAAATGTAAAAGCAAATCGTAAATTTATGGGGACTAACTAACCACATCAATTTGACAATGGATGTTCCACAGGAAATGCTTGTCGATATAAGCTCACTGTACATCCTATTTCAAAAATCATAATAAGGATTATATAGCCAAGTACAATACCTGCAATATGTTAAGTACGGCCCTGACCAATTTATTTCAGCCCATTTCTACTAATTACCCATAACCAGTTAAAAATAAGCCACGACAAAGGAAGACAATTTCTTACCTGATTAGGGAGTTCCATCAATATTTGCAAAGATTTGTCCCTCTTCTTTGGATAACCTAAAACATTTTGATTGTGAAAAACTGACCAATACTTCAGATATGCTTACAGATTCATCCAAGGCTTTATGTAAGTGAAAGAATATTACCATGGGCTAAAGAAGGGTAGACCAAAAGAAATATCAAAAGGGTATTTATGTAGATTCACATGGTTGAATGAATTATTACCTTTGGAGCTACTCTTTTTCCATGAAACTTGTTACTTTAAAGAACACTGAAAATTTCACGCGTTCTGAAAAACATAAAGTCTGATAAATGGTTTCACAAGCTCCCATAAAAAAACCTTATAAGAAATGATACATTAGCCTAGTTTGCTCAAATTCTGTTTACCCAGTTTCTTTCAGCATATGCATGCAACAAGCTGCTAAGACATGATTGTTGAATTCTCAATCTTCCCTACAAAATTACCAGATTACCCTTTCATTCAGTACCATGCTTAACAAATATAAATAATAAACTCATACATACTTGCACAAACAAAACCAATAAAGCTGTATTTCCAGGAACTAAGAATAGGCTCGTCATTCCTACCCTTATCTGCTCATCACACAAGCAAAACATTCATTTGAGATCAATAGTAAGATAAATAAGAAGTTAAAAATTAAATTTTACATACTTCTCAATCTGCTATGTGAAGGCAAAACGAGACCACTACAAGCGTGAAATAAGCAGAGTCACGATTTCCTGCACATAATATAAAGCATGACATATATTTTAATACCAAGAGGTGAACCTTTTTAATATAAATAGTTCGAATTATAATATTACTGACCTGATAATTGCAATGCATATGCTAAATACTCCTTTATTTTAAATGAAACAGGGCCGTTAAAAAGCCATGGACATGCTGTACTTCCAAGCATTCTAGCACCAAGCAAGCATGGGATTCACAGTTTTCTATATATTTAATTCTAGAATATATGAAAGAAACATACTTGTGTTTCCATGGATAAGAGAAAAATCAAGTTGATCTACAAAGCATTTGATATTTTCTTTGGGAAGGGAAATATGATGTGCTCAGTAATGTCCAATACTGTAAATTCAAGAAAATATTATAAAGAGTGGTATTTCATGCACGGTACACGTGTTGTTCAAAGAAATTCTCACCCAAAGACTTTCCATCATTTTCGACTCCTCAACACCGCAATATTTCCTTTCTCGGGGTCCACCTGGACATTAATGATACAAAGACCAGCTGTTGAGTTAATTGTTTTTGTAATTTTTGATACAATCCTAGCATAGACTTGATTGAAAGACTATTTTGAAAAAAGATTGTTTGTAAAATAATGTTAACATTGAGGACCATCACACAAATAATCTAAAACTCACCGTGAATAACAGATATGTTATGCTTCTAGTCCATAATCATTCCTTGGGAGCTCATCTGCTGTAAACTTCACTTGTTAATCTAAAATCTTTAGAAAACAATCAACAAGCTATGTTGCTTACCATTTTGACTCACAAATCAACTACGTATAAAGAATCATTAAATTCAAGATATCAACATGTTATGCAAACTGTTTGAGACTCATTACCATTCTCGTACTTAGTCACCATTATAAATATTTGAGCGGTATGGGCGCCTCATACCACTACATAATATTATTAAATTTAAAAACCAGCGCGAGATTGGTGATGATGTCATTAATAATATTAATAATAATAATATTAAAGAAAATGAGATGAGATGAGATATTTGAGACGGTGGTGGAGGCGAAAATGTCTCAGCACTTGCTCTCTCTTTAAGATAAACCATGCAATCTGTACATCCATCACATGGGACAAGAATAAGACACGATATAATACTTGAAAAATCATCATCATCCTGATTGATTTAAGCGAATAAATAATATTACCTTTCAGTAAGTAATATTCCAATATCTTCAATTATTCCACACAACAGACACCCTTCCCTAAAATGAAGGATTGAAAATCAGCGGCATATATGGATTATTATAACAACAAATTTACCTGTTATAAAACTCAAAAGCTTCCTTATCTCGGCAACGGCACAACTCGGCATGGCACGGTACGGCAAGGCACAGTGATGTCACGGCTCGGCTCGATGATTTCACAGACAGGCACGGCTTGGCACAGCTCGGCTCAGCCAGGGATGGCAATGGATTCCAAATCCTGATAAGCAGCCTTGTGTATGTATTGTACCTTGTATCTTGTATAGCAGAAAGAAACATAAATCTGAGCCTTTGCCTTCATCTACTTCAATTCAATCTCTCCTATAAGACAATATAAGATGGAAAACTTTAAATTCTAAAAATTTAAAATTTAAAATTCAATATACCTCAAACTTGTCTGCTGAGGCTTGGGACAAAGAATTCGAGAGCTTGGACAAAAAAACAAATCATATGACAGTGAATAAGGAAAACTAACAAAAGAAATGATATAATGTGAGAGAGGGGAATTGAAGTAAATCTTATAAACTCTCACCGCTCTATTTGAGTGTAATTGGTAAAGCATCCTCCCTGCCACAATCCATTACAAGTATGAGATGATCGGTCCCACGTTTATAAGTGGTTAGCAGCAGGGTCAAAGAATTTCTCATCCCAAAGCCCCGAATTTAAAGGTCAAAGTAATAGCCCATCAGTGGAACCCAGCTGAAACGCAACAGTTCCTTTCTCGGGGTACACCTGGACATCACCAATACAAAGACCAGCTGTGACTTGAGATTAGAAATCAAGATAAGGACTCATCAGTCATTTCGTAATACAGTCACATACCCGTGGAGTTGATAGTAATTCATATCACCAGTAACTTCTTGAGCAATGATACCACCAGAGAATTGCTCAGACTGGATTTTCCTGATACAGAAAAACCAGACATTTTCAATATACTAAAGGACAGAGAAAATGAGAGATATCATTCGGAGTCATCTGCTGTAAACTTCTCCTGTTAATCTAAAGTCTTTAAGAAACAATCAACAAGCTATCTTGCTTACCATTTTGACTCACAAAAGAAATCAACTACCTGAAAATAATCATTAAACTTCAAGATATCAAGATGTTATGCAAACTAGTTGAGGTTCATCACCATTCTCATACATGGACACCATTCAAATATTTGAGTGGTATGGGCGCCTCATACCACTCCATAATATTATAAGAATCAGGTGGGTGAGGGGCGCGAGATTGGTGATGATGTCATTAATAAAATAATAATAATAATCAAGAAGATGAGATGAGATGAGATATAAGACGGTGGTGGAGATGAAAAGGTCTTAGCGCGCTCTCTCTCTCTCTCTCATTAAGACCATGCAATCTAACATCAAGCTGTACATATATCTCGAGAGAAGAGTAAGAAACAAAATAATAATTGAAAAAACATTATAAATAAGAGAGAAATGTTATTTATTGTACCTTGTAATGTTGGGAAGCTACTTAAGCAAAGCAAAGCACTCAGATATGCTTTACTCAGTAAATGCCCTTTCCTTGTCGCAAGGGGCCCGAGATTGGTGTTGTCATTAATGTAATATAAAACGAGATGTGATGCATGAGATGCAATGCCATGCACATGAAATGAGATGCAATGCACATGAGATGAAATGAGATGCAATGCATATGAAATGAAATGAGATGCTATGCATATGAGATGAAATGAGATGCAATGCATATGAGATGAAATGAGATGCAATGCATATGAGATAAAATGAGATGCAATGCATATGAGATGAAATGAGATGCAATGAAGAAAATAAAAGAGTTGAGAAGATACTAGTTAGTTGTGAGACGAGATGAATGCCTGCTCCGGGGCTTTACTATGATACAAAACATATATGTGAACAAGCAAAGTTATTGTGTACCTTATCAGCAAGCATACACAATCCCTACATAAGATATGCGAAGAAGGCAAAAATAGATGAGGATAGGATGGGTGGGACCCACACACAATGGAAGGGAAGAGTAGAGTAGAGTAGTGTAGTGTAGTGTAATGTACCTTATGAGGTCTGCATGCCTCTGGATTCAGTTTATAAGAGTGCCTAACCATATACAAAAGCCACAACCTTTTAAATAATAGCCACAAAAGTAGTAGGATCGAGCCACAAGTAGCATACCAATTTTAGAAATGCTCAGAAATTCCTCCTTAAACAAGCATTGAAATATCCACCTTCTTCCCTTAAATGACCCGTAAACATCTAAATGGATAAATATATATAACATTAGAGCTGAAGGCCAAAGGAATTATTAGGAAATAAAGGATAAATAATTTGCAATTCAAACCTCAATAATCTGATGAGGCTGAGGCTTGGGACAAAGCATTTGAGAGCTTGGACAAAAAAAACAAATCGTATGAGAGAAAATAAGGAAAATTCATAAAAGAAACGATATAGAGAGAGGGGGGTTGAAGTGAATCTTATCAACTCTCACCGTTCTATTTGAGTGAAATTGGTGAAGCATCCTCCCTGCCACAATCTATGTTTACAAGTATGAGATGATCGGGTCCATGTTTATAAGTGGTAAGCAGGGTCAAAGAAATTCTAACCCCAAAGCTCCGAATTTTCGAGGTCAAAGTAAAAGGCCATCCATGGAGCCCCAGCTGAAAACGCACCAGTTCCTTTCTCGGGGTACACCTGGACATCACCGATACAAAGACCAGCAGTGACTTGAGATTAGATATCAAGATAAGGACTCATTGGTCATTTCGTAATACAGTTACATACCCGTGGATTTGATAGTAATTCATATCACCAATAACTTCTTGAGCAATGACACCACCAGAGAATTGCTCAGAGTGGATTTTCCTGATACAAAAAAACCAGACATTTTCAATATACTAAAGGATAGAGAAATTGAGAGATATTTTGAAATTGTTTTGTTTGTAAAAAGAATTTAAACATTGGGGACCAACACATAAATAATCATTCGGAGCTCATCTTCTGTAAACTTCACCTGTTAATCTGGAATCTTTAAGAATCAATCAACAAGCTATGTTGCTTACCATTTTGACTCACAAATCGCAAAAAGAAATCAACTACCTGAAAAGAATCATTAAAATTCAAGATATCAAGATGTTATGCAAACTAGTTGAGGTTCATCACCATTCTCGTACTTGGTCACCATTTTAAATACTTGAGTGCTATGGGCGCCTCATACCACTCCAAGATATTATTAAATTTAAGAACCAGCATGAGATTGGTGATGATGTCAATAATAATAATAATAATATAATAATATCAAAGAAAATGAGATGAGTTGAGCTATTTGAGATGGTGGTGATGGAGGTGAAAAGGTGTCAGCTTGGTCTCAGCGCTCTCTCTTTAAGACCATGCAATCTAACATCAAGCTGTACATCCATCACGGGAGAAGAATAATAGTTAAAAAAATATTATAAATAAGAGAGAAAGGTTATTTATTGTACCTTGTAATGTTGGGAAGCTACTTAAGCAAAGCAAAGCACTCAAATATGCTTTACTCACTAAATGCCCTTTCCTTGTCGCAAGGGGCCCGAGATTAGTGTTGTTATTAATGTAATATAAAACGAGATGAGATGCATGAGATGCATGAGATGCAATGCAATGCACATGAAATGACATGCAATGCTCATGAGATGAAATGAGATTGCTATGCATATGAGATGAAATGAGATGCAATGTCAATGCATACGAGATGAAATGAAATGCAATGAAGAAAAGAAAAGATTTGAGAAGATACTAGTTAGCTGTGAGATGAGATGAATGAATGCCTGCTCCAAAGCCTTACTATGATATGATACATATATGTGAAGACGCAAAGTTAGAGGATGGGATGGGTGGGTCCCACACACAATGGAAGAGTAGTGTAGTGTACCTTATGAGGTCTGCATGCCTCTGGATTCAGTTTATCCAAGTGCCTAACCATATACAAAAGCCACAACCTTTAAAATATTAGCCACAAAAGTAGTATCAACTCTCACCGTTCTATTTAAGTGAAATTGGTAAAGCATCCTGCCTGCCACAATCCACGTTTAAACAAAATGAGAGATATTTTGAAATTGTTTTGTTTGTAAAAAAAAATGTAAACATTGGGGACCCACACATAAATAGTCTAAAACTCACAGTGATCCACAGGAGAGCAATAACAGAGATTCGGAGCTCATCTGCTGTAAACTTCACCTGTTAATCTAAAATCTTTAAGAAACAATCAACAAGCTATTTTGCTTACCATTTGACTCACAAATCGCAAAAACAAATCAACTACCTGAAAATAATCATTAAAATTCAATATATCAACATATTATGCAAAATGTTTGAGGTTCATCACCATTCTCGTACTTAGTTACCATCATAAATATATGAGTGGTATGGGCGCCTCATACCACTCCATAATATTATTAAATTTAAGATCTAGCGCGAGATTGGTGATGATGTCATCAATAAAATAATAATAATAATAATAATAATAATAATAATAGAATATAAGAGAAGATGTGATGAGATATATAAGACGGTGGTGGAGATAAAAAGGTCTGAGAAGAATAAGACAGAAACAAAATATCTCCTGCAATACACCAAACAAAATATTAAGAAGTTAGCTTTTAAACAAAACATTAAAAACAGGGTATTTGAAACAAGCTACCTATTTCCTTTTCACCCTGGAGTTCATATTTCATATTGCTTTGCTCCAAAATTGTTTTCTCCAGAGTGATCTACTCAATTAAAGATATAAAAAGGACGTTTAATGAATAACAAGAGCCCAGCAAAGACAAGATTTATCATTAAAGAAATATGCTTTACAGACTTACAACATCACCACTCCACCTAGCATCCATGTCAAGAGCTTCTCAGCTATTGGTATGCTTTGCTCTTAGATGTGATTTTTAGGCACTAAAACAAAAAAAATGTAAGTGCGTAATGTCCAAGTAAAAGAGTATAAATATAATAGAAATGTTATTTATAGTACCTTGTAATGTTGGAAGCTACCTAAGCAAAACAAAGCACCAGATATGCTTTACTTACAGATTCTCAATAAATGCCTTTCCTTGTCGCAAAGGGCCCAAGATTGGTGTTGTCATTAATGTAATATAAAACGAGATGAGATGCATGAGATGCAATGCCATGCACATGAAATGAGATGCAATGCATATGAGATGAAATGAGATGCGATGCATATGAGATGAAATGAGACGCGATGCATATGAGATGAGATGCAATGAAGAAATGAA
This sequence comes from Nemophila menziesii, assembly GCA_029959085.1. NCBI lineage: Eukaryota > Viridiplantae > Streptophyta > Magnoliopsida > Boraginales > Hydrophyllaceae > Nemophila > Nemophila menziesii. The sequence continues at coordinate 100,951 of JARWIR010000137.1, read as the reverse complement.
AAGAGTTGAGAAGATACTAACCTGACCAATTATATCAGCCCATTTCAGAGTTCTGATTTCCGAAATTCAAGAGCCTTGTTATAAATTGTTTGACTCGGTTAGGGAAACTTACAATAGAAGCATATCTGATTTGTGTCAACTGCTCATTATCAGTCTAGAAAGCTTCCTTGATCTCCAAGTTCCTGTCATAATTTCATATTAACCTCCAGGAAAATTTTCATAAGAAAAAGGAAAACAAGATATTCAAACCAGCATGTGATGCATTCACAAAAATAGTCATCTATAGACCTCCGTTATATTCTGAGTAAAATTGCTGTAAAAGAAGAAAGACCTTGAAATATAACATCACGTACCTTATTTCTATCTTGAAAAGAATTTACTCGTCTGGTAACATTCTTCAAGAGAATATCTTCTGATCCGCAAAGTTCTAGCCTTAACTGATAAAGTTACTGCCACTTTATGATCATAAAGCAAGTGAGACTTTTTACAATGGCTAAAGAAGAGTATACTAATGGGTATATTAAAGGGGGTATTTATCTAAACTCATATAAAGAACAACCTTTGTCATAATTGGAGCTACTTCTTTTTCCATGCAACTTGTTACTTTGAAGAGCACTAAAAATTTCAAAGCTGGGAATAGCATTCTAAACTAATTCCCTTCACTTCTTCGCATACTGTCTCAATTTCTGAAAAACATAAGGATTCACAAGCTTCCATCAAAAAAAATTATAAGAAAAGACTACCTACCTCTACTTTGTTTGCTAATAACAAAAAATTACACTAAAGGTCCTTACATTCTTGTCTGATTCAGCAGCCTTCGAGAATCGTCTCGTAAATTCAAATCCAGTAGGAACTCTCATATTAAACTGCAAGCTACTCAGCATGAATTTCTCCGGCAATGTACCAAACAAAATGTTAATAACTTAGCTTTTATCATGAAAAATATATGCGACACTAAAAAATATGTACTTACCATATCAATAACTTCTTTGCTTTGTCTGAAATGAACACTAAATCATCCATGATAGAAACCCAGGCTTCCTTGATAATGTTAAATCATTCAGAGTTCTGCATAGATTGAACTTTTTTAGTTAATTTCACTCTAGGTCCCCCTACATTATGCAAAAATTGCATTATAGGTCCCTAAAAGGAACATTTGAAAAATCTAGGAGCTAAATGAAGACTCTGAAACTTTAGGGGACTAAAAGGTAAAAAAGAATATATGGAGCCAAATTTAATTTAATTTTTACCATGGCGCCCTAGACTATATGTGACCCAGCCATTACATAGAACGTTACCTCAATTTTTATATACAAGACATAAAGCCTCCATGTAATCAAAGTCGATTATTCTTCAAACATATATTCCATTTCAACCTCCTATACCAAAATTCATCCATTCAAACTAAAAATAAAATAAAAGTATAAATTTATATAAATTACCATTTAGTCCTTTGTTTTCTCCAAGGACATAGATAGACACGTGACTAGATTTATATTCCATATCTGCAAAGATTATTGAAAATTGACAAGACAGAAAAGATTGATTTTCTATAGGAAAATTCATTGAAATCAGCAACAACTTTACCTATTTATGGATGGAGATATTAACTGCTCTATACGAGCCTCAAAAGCTTCCTGTACTTCACAAGAACCTGATTAAAAGTAATTACATAAATTTTATAAAAGATGAATCAATATTTAAAAAAAAAAAGTTTTAAATATGGATGGAGAAAGGTTAATCATAGTACCTTGTAATGTTCAAAGATACTTAACCAAAGCACTCAGATATGCTTTACTAAGTAAATGCCTTCCCTTGTAATCAAGTCGATCAAAATATCGAATAACAAGGAAAGGGGCCCAAGATTGGTGTTGTCATTGTAATAATAATGATAATATAAAACGAGATGAGATGCAATGCATATGAGATGCAATGCACATGAAATGAGATGCAATGCACATGAAATGAGATGCAATGCATATGAGATGAGATGAGATGAGATGCATGAGATGCAATGAAATGATATGCATGCAATGAAGAAAAGAAAAGAAAAGAGTTGAGAAGATACTAGTTAGTTGCGAGATGAATGCCTGCTTTGGAACCTTCCTATGATATGATATGAGACTCATGAATAAGGTATATCAGGCCTGCAACTTTAACGTCCCATATATCTGTTATCATAACAACCCATAAACACCTAAATATAGAGATAATCTGAGATGCATAATAAATTACCTTACTCTCACTTTTCCCTTTTGGATCAAAATCCTAGTCTATATGGAGATAAAGCGTTCTTCAAATTCTAAGCACAAGGACATATGAAGCAATGTTAAGATAAAGGAAACCTCAAAGAAATTATAGTAGCACCAAAGAAATATATAAACCTGTTCAAAACTAAGAACCTTGGCTATGCTAAGACTCGTGCATGGACCGAGAGCTTGATTTACATGTGTTTTGCCTCTATCTTGGAAAATAAATTAATTTAGAAAAATGTACATAACTGACACAAGTAATGTTTTTAAGGAAGATGAGAGGAAAAGAAGCATTTGATACCTCACAAGTAATGCATTCAGAAAAATCCACGAGCACCAATCTATATATAGAGCTCCCTCATATTCTCAGTAACAATACTGTAAAAAGAAGAAACAGTGTAAACTACATGATGACATGCAATGCATGAAATGCAATGCATGAAATGCATTGAGATGCTATGACTTACCATGTAGAGCCGCAAAAGAAAGAGATAAGCTAAAAAGAATTACATGAATTAAAAGAAAAGAAGATGAAAATAGGTTGGAAGGCCACCCTGAGCCGTGAAACAGCAAGCACCTGTGCATAAGATGGTGAAATTACATTATTAACCTTTAGATCACTTAGAGAAATACCCCTTTCATGTACCTTATTTGTAACTTGAGAGTAAATTAAAAGGCCTATGAATGTTCAAACCTGAGTCCAGAGGTTGAACACTTGATATCTTCATTGTATGCTTTCAACAGATATGTTATGCTTCTAGTCCAGTATCATTCAGAGCTCATCTGCTATAAATTTCACCTGTTAATCTAAAATCTTCAAAAAACAATCGACAAGCTATTTTGCTTACCATTTTGACTCACAAATCGCAAAAAGAAATCAACTACCTGAAAATAACCATTAAACTTCAAGATATCAGTATGTTATGCAAACTAGTTGAGGTTCATCACCATTCTCGTACTTAGTCACCATTATAAATATTTGAGTGGTATGGGCGCCTCATACCACTCTATATTATTATTTAATTTCAGAACTAGCGCGAGATAGGTGATGATGTCATCAATAAAATAATAATAATATTAAAGAAAATGAGATGAGATGAGATATACGAGACGGTGGTAATGGAGGTGAAAATGTCTCAATGCTTGCTCTCTCTTTAAGAATAAAACCATGCAAATCTGTACATCCCTCACATGGTAAAAAAGAATAAGACACAAAATAATACTTGAAAAACACCCTTCCCTAAAATGAAGAATTGAATTGAATAAGCATTATCATATCAAAACACGACACTAGATTCGACTTGGTTAGGGAAACTTACAGTAGAAGAAAGAAGAAGCATATGATGATCACTTTATTGCCACTCTCCTCGGCTATTCCAATCCTTTGCTCTCAGATGAGATCTTCCTTCTTTGCCAATGCTTTTGCAGTAACCCTCTAGTAAGCCGAAAGGAATATCAGATGAGCGTTTTCAAGAAAGTATCAATTAGCAAATGAACAAATCACAGAATGGTCATTTCATATGTGTACCTTATGCAGTAATCAAACTTTGCAGACAAATCAATCTTTGACAAAGAAGACCAGGACATCCATAATCCTAAAAGCCAAAAGGAATATCAAAGGGGTATTTATGTAATTTCACATAAAGAACAAGGTTGGATTGTTACCTTTGTTATAATTGGAACAACTTCTTTCTCCATGCAACTTGGGATTGAGCAGCCTCAACCTGCAACATACTATATCACATGAAATTACATAACAAAGCTTAATCTATTCATGAGGTGTTTATTTGTTTACACAGATTTTGAAGAGCACTGAAAATTTCAAAGCACCTAAACTAATTCCCTTCACTATTTATTATCTACATACAATATAATTACAGATCTAGTATTTATTATAGGCTTTACGATTTAATGCTGTCGGCATTTATAAAAACTCACATGTTAAGGAATTAAAGGCATTTAGAACAGTCTCATAAGTTCATATGATTTTGACAGATTATAGACATTATATTTGGTTTCTGACCTTGTATGCTGTTTAATCACACACTTCCCAGATAAAATGCAAACTGTACAAAAGCCTTCCTGCAATTATTACAACTATCAGTAAGAAAACAGATCAAGTCAAGATTGATGTTAACAAATTAATCACCATTCTCGTACTTAATCACCATTCTGCTTTTAAATATTTGAGTGGTATGGGCGCCTCATACCACTCCATAATATTACAAGAATCAGGTGGGTTAGGGGTGCGAGATTGGTGATGATGTCATCAATAAAATAATAATAATTATAATAATAATAATAATAATAATAATATTAAAGAAGAAAAGATGAGATATATAAGACGGTGGTGGAGGCGAAAAGGTCTCAGCGCTCTCTCTTTAAGACCATGCAATCTAACATTAAGCTGTACATATATCACGGGAGAAGAATAAGACATAAAATAATAAATGAAAAAACATTATAAATAAGAGAGAAATGTTATTTATTGTACCTTGTAATGTTGGAAGCTACTCAAGCAAAGCAAAGCATTTTACTCAAAGATTCTAAGTAAATATTATTAATGTAATATATGACGAGATGCACATGAAATGAAATGTAATGCACATGAGATGAAATGAGATGCAATGCATATGAGATGAAACGAGATGCAATGCATATGAGATGAAATGAGATGCAATGCATATGAAATGAAATGAGATGCAATGCATATGGGATGAAAGGAGATGCAATGTCAACGCATACGAGATGAAATGAAATGCAATGAAGAAAAGAAAAGATTTGAGAAGATACTAGTTAGCTGTGAGATGAGATGAATGAATGCCTGCTCCAAAGCCTTACTATGATATGATACATATCTGTGAAGAAGCAAAGTTAGATGAGGATGGGATGAGTGGGTCCCACACACAATGGAAGAGTAGTGTAGTGTACCTTATGAGGTCTGCATGCCTCTAGATTCAATTTATCCAAGTGCATAACCATATACAAAAGCCACAACCTTCTAAATAATAGCCACAAAAGTAGTAGGACCAAGCCTTTTGAATCTTATCAACTCTCACCGTTCTATTTGAGTGAAATTGTTGAAGCATCCTCTCTGCCACAATCCACGTTTACAAGTATAAGAAAACTGGTCCCACGTTTATAAATGGTTAGCAGGGTCAAAGAAATTCTCACCCCAAAGCCCCGAATTTCAAGGTCAAAGTAAAAAGTCCATCAGTGGAGCCCAGCTGAAAACGCAACAGTTCCTTTCTCGGGGTACACCTGGACATTAACAATACAAAGACCAGCTGTGACTTGAGATTAGAAATCAATATAAGGACTCATTGGTCATTTCGTAATACAGTCACATACCCATGGAATTGATAGTAATTCATATCACCAGGAACTTCTTGAGCAATGACACCACCAGAGAATTGCTCAGACTGGATTTTCCTGATACAGAAAAACCAGACATTTTCAAAATACTAAAGGATAGAGAAAATTATTGTTTTGTCTGTAATTAATATAAACATTGGGGACCCACACATAAATAACCTAAAACTCACAGTGATCAACATGAGAGCAATAACAGACATGTTATGCTTATAGTCCATAAACATCCGGAGCTCATCTGCTGTAAACTTCACCTTTTAATCTACAATCTTTAAGAAACAATCAACAAGCTATCTTACTTACCATTTGACTCACAAATCGCAAAAACAAATCAACTACCTGAAAAGAATTATTAAATTCAATATATTAAGATGTTATGCAAAGTGTTTGATGTTCATCACCATTCTCGTACTTAGTTACCATCATAAATATTTGAGTGGTATGGGCGCCTCATACCACTCCATAATGTTATTTAATTTAAGAACCAACGCGAGATTGGTGATGATGTATGTCATCAATAAAATAATAATAATAATAATAATAATAATAATAATAATAATAATAATAATAATAATAGTATAGAAGAGAAGAGAAGATGTGATAAAATATATAAGACGGTGATGGAGATAAAAAGATCTGAGAAGAATAAGATAGAAACAAAATATCTCCTGCAATACACCAAACAAAATATTAAGAAGTTAGCTTTTAAACAAAACATTAAAAACAGGGTATTTGAAACAAGCTACCTATTTCCTTTTCACCTTGGAGTTCATATTTCCTATTGCTTTGCTCGAAAATTGTTTTCTCCACAGTGATCTACTCAATTACAGATATACAAAGGACATATAATAAATAACAAGAGCCCAGCAAAGACAAGATTTATCATTAAAGAAATACGCTTTACGGACTTACAACATCTCCTCTCCACCTAGCATCCATGTCAAGAGCTTCTCAGCTATTGGTATGCTTTGCTCTTAGATGTGATTTTTAGGCACTAAAACAAAAAAATGTAAGCGCGTAATGTCCAAGTAAAAGAGTATAAATATAATAGAGATGTTATTTATAGTACCTTGTAATGTTGGAAGCTACCTAAGCAAAACAAAGCACCAGATATGTAAGTATTTACTTACAGATTCTCAATAAATGCCTTTCCTTGTCGTAAAGGGCCCGAGATTGGTGTTGTCATCAATGTAATATAAAGCGAGATGAGATGCATGAGATGCAATGCCATGCACATGAAATGAGATGCAATGCATATGAGATGAAATGAGATGCGATGCATATGAGATGAAATGAAATGTGATACATATGAGATAAAATGAGATGCGATGCATATGAGATGAGATGCAATGAAGAAATGAAAAGAGTTGAGAAGATACTAACCTGACCAATTATATCAGCCAATGCAGAATTATAAGTAAAATGTCCAAATTAACCTGATAATATAGAAACTATAAAAACATAGAAAAGCCTCTTAAGAACCTGCACATGTATTTGTATCGATCTTCAAGTGTCAGAAGCATCAATTTCCCATCAACAAGTGACTGCGAATAAGACCGAATATTTGTATATACTTAATAAGAATATATCATATTAATGATGATACTAATTTGTAAAGAATAAAAGACAACCTGAAATGATGATACAAAGCATATTCTGATACGACCTGAATATGGCCATTGCCGAACAAATTTAACCCCTGCCAAAACCTACAGTAACTTAAAATCACTCGCTAAATTGAGAAATTATCTACTCGTGCATTTAAAGTTATTTATTAGCGAACAAAAGTACCTTTAGTTCAATAATTATCTAACCCAGTCGTTTATCGAGTACTCCACTCATATCATCTGCAGTTCGAAAGTTGATCCCATATTCTAAAACCTGCAATTCAATAAAATTTAATAATTAATTTACGCTAACGCTAAAATAACTGACTACTCTCTCGTATATAAAAGACGCAAGTAATGTTTAAGATGAGAGGAAAACAAGATACATAAACAAGCACTTGATACCTCACAAGTCAAAAGTAATGCATTCAGAAGAATTACATATAGCATAAGGACTAATAATGCAAATTAGCTTAATATTCAAACTAAAAAAATCATAAATTTTTAAAAGCTGAAGATTAATTGACATTATTATCATTACCAATAATTTAAATGCCACCAAACAACCCGTAAAACATTCATACACTGGTTTAGATATATTTCAGACTTTGTTCCAGGTTTAGATATACACATATTACAGTTCCCAATGCCCTTTATCTCTGATTAACATTCTTCAAAGTCCAAAAACCAGATACATATTACATTATTTTCCTTTGACAAGAGATAAGACCTACCTAATCTTTACTTGGGCATATGCACACATAAATACCAAGAACTGAAGTAATCTAAAAACACCATATTAGTTATGCTACACGGAAGAATAAAGCTATAGAATTCTTGACAAGAGAAAAAATTATGGAGGTGCAACAGACCTGATCCTAAGTATGGACAATATCTCTGAGTTGCTAGAAAGAGTATAAGTATGGTCCCTTCAATGCTTGGAGGCTTCGTGCATCAACTTCTAAAGAAAAACAAGAAAAATCAGCTAAATATTAAACGTAGAAACACAAAGAAATATCACTTTACATTTAAAGCGATCTACAATTCTAGGATTTGCTACATGAATGTACAACACATAGGTATATTTGCTACTATTTCATAACAAAAGGATTAACGGTGCATTTAAGCTTAAGAAAGTGATGAGACTTTCTTGTTAACAAGACATGGATACTAATTACAGCCAACAAATTTCTGATTGATCACACCTAATGCTCGTCTATATAAAATAAACATGCAATCACTTAAGCAGTATAACATTTGATGCTCATTTTTGAAAAAACAAGGTCTAAAAGGCAGAATATAGAAATGAGACAAGGTTTGGGATAATTACAGTAGAAGAAAAAGCATATGAGTGGTTCAATTTTTGAAAAAACAGGGTCTAAAAGGCAAAACATGCTATTTTATAAGAAACTCATTCAAGTTTTTTGCACTATAAAGAGGCAAGAATTTTTGAAATACAAAGAATTAAGAACCGTTGATACCTAATGCGTCTGTCTCTTTGAAGAACTGCTTGCGGAGGAATCAGACGAGTGCGCCAATGGAATAATCACCCAGGAGATGCGTTAACAGGTGAGGAAGAGAGGTTGACTACCTTCTTGGTCGGCGAGAGAGAGGATGAATCGGACCCGTCGAGTGTGGGAAGGGACCGGTGAGATTGAAGAGTTCGTCTCTGATGAAACAGAGAGGTGGCTTTGGATGGTGGCTGGTGAATTGAAGTGGAGTTGATATGGCGGAAATCGGTGGTTTTGCTGGTGATCGGAGTCGGAAATTTAATCGGAGGGGAATATCGGCGTAGTGTTGTTCAAGACGAGTGACTAGAGAAGGAGAGAGAGAGAGAGAGAGAGAGAGAGAGAGGGAGGGGAAGTTGGGTAGTGTTAATACTCGATACTGTGATTAATTAAAGTGTAATAAAGAAAGCTCAGTAATGAAACCAACAAGAGAGAGAAAGATTAGGAGAAAAGATTTAGTATCCGTTTTTTTTTCAAATATTTAGTAGAGTATCCGTTAATAATCTTTGAAGTTTGACCAAATAAATTTGATTGCTGACTTGAACCTTTCTTTCCTTTTTCAAAAGACTTTTGAAACTTTAGACGAAAAAAAAAAGACTTGAAATTCGTTTTTTCTTTATTTTAAGCTAATAATTTGAATATTTAATAAAAAGAGAAAATGACACTTAGGGTCTTGACCACACCCCCCCTCTTCGAGTTAGCACCCCTACCTAGAGCCTCTTCTTACTAAAGACCTCAGCAACTTTTTAACACATGAACCCCAAAACCCCAATTACTAGACTACCCCTCTTTTGTTTTTTCTATACCTATATATACTAATTTCCATTTCTAATTTCATTCACGTTCTAAATTCAATACCTCACCTCACTGCTTCTCTCTCCTCTCTCCTCTCAACCACCACCGACACCACCTAAATGGCCACCACCACCGCCGAAATGGCCACTACCACCACCATCTCCCTCCTCCCTTATCTCTCTCTCCTCCCCCCAGCTCCCAAACCGCCTCGTTACAGATCCAGATCCGCGAGCTCGTGACCACCACCGAAATGGCCACCACCACTCTCCTCCTTTCCTTCCTCCTGCACAGAGCTCCGGCGAGGATCGAGATCCCTCTGTTTGCTGCCATGGTGGTGCAGCATCTAGAAGCTCCGATATGTTCCGATGAAGACTGCTATGGTGTTTTGCCGAAGAAGACAGTTGCAGTGAGCAGCCATGGCGGAACCCTAGGAAGTGGCGGAACAGTTTGCAGCTCGAGCTCTCTCGCCGTGGTGGTGCAGCATCCAGAACTCCGTCAAGTGGTGGTGCTTCTGTTTACGATTTGCAGTGGTGGTGGTGGTAAGCAACCATGGCGAAGAGAAGCTTGAAGCTCCCATACACATAGAGAAGCTTGTCGAGCAAGGAGGCTGGAGAAGGGATCCGTCGGTGGTGGAGGTGTTGAACTTGCGCTGTGTTTTTTTTTTTTTCAGATTTGGTCAAACAACTAGTATTTTTTTTTATTTGTTTGAATTGCTTTTTTTATTTGTAATTCATTTGAAATTGTATAAAAAAGTTTGAAAAGTGAATAAATTATTTTTTAGGATTTATTCTTTATTTATTTTTGTAAAATACTCATCAAATATGCAGAGTACTCATCAAAATTACGGAGTACTCATTAAAATTATCTAATTACTCGTTAAAATTCATAGAGTACTCGTTAAAATTCATAGAGTACTCATTAAAATTATTCGGAACACTCTATAAAATATATAGAGTACTCAGCAAATTTAGAGAGTACTCTCAGTTTTTTCCGATACTCTCAGTTTTTTCCGATACTCTATGTTTTTTCCGGCGATCGGTGACTGGTGGTCGGTGGTCGGTTGTTGGTGGTCGGTGGTTGGAGGAGGTCGGTGGTAGGTGGTTGGAGGTTGGAGGTAGGTGGGTAGTGGTAGGTAAAGGAGAGAGAAACAGTGACATCACACTTTTTGTCTTTAAGTGATAGTAAGGGTAGGAAAGACTATTGTAAAAAATGAAGTCCCTAAGAATAACAACTTTCAAGACACTACTCTATAGAGAAAAAATAGTGTCTCCAAGACCCTATATATAATTCACCCTAATAAAAAAGATAATTTTGTAAGTATTGATACTTAATATTTTTCAAATTTTAAATAGTATTTGGGTAAATAGCCAAAATCAACATAATACATAGTTAAATTTTATTTTATTTTTAATATTTTACTTTGGTCATTAAAATAATTAAGAATTATAATCTAACTGATCTTAAAAACTTCTTTCTCAAAACATATGATTCTTACTTAGATCATTTTCTTTATTATAGATTACAGATAAATTTTAACACTATACTCCTATTTAATTCACATATATTTTTGTACCTACTATATTTACCAAGTATACACCTAAAATCAGAAAACCTTAATACACTATCTCCTCTTCTACCCTCTTCCCATCCCGACCAACACCTTAATTATGATTAAACTATTTAATTTGTTTTTATATTTATAAAATTTTATTTTCAATAAATATATTGTTAAACTAAACAAATATCAATAGTTAACTAATTTTCTTTCAATGTCCAAATTACCCTTATTTATTAATTAATTTATTAATTAATTTATTAATATTTACAAATATTTAACAACCACTACTTTATCCACCACTGCCCCTATTGACCACCACCATCTCCATCGACCATCGTCGTTTACCATCTGTCGCCACCGCCAACCACCATCGTTGTCGACCACCATCAGGTCACCATCAACCACCATCTTTGTCAACACTATCGCCGGTATTCGACGAACAAATCCACGTGTTTCATGTTTAATTCTCTACTAGGTATAATTTTAAACGATGAACATCAATCATAGAATTCTAGTTGAAACTGTTTCAAATAGGGAATTTCCTGTTTCGAAACAAAAAAAAAACATGTTATGCAGAGTTGTTTGTCAGACATCTGATCAATTCATTTTCAAAAAAAAAATCAATTTTTTATCCCTGGTTGATATGTTAATTTCGAGTTCAAATCCTGTAAAATGATTTTTCCGATTCTTTTCTAAATTAACTATGATTTTCTTTTGTAATTGGCCGGAGATGGTGATCGGAAATAGGTGACCGGAAGTGTTGTTGGTCGGAGGTGGTGGTTGTCGGAAGTCTGGTGGGCGCCGGCGGTGGCCGAATGAGGTGGTCTGACGGCAGTGGGTGGTTTTTTTTTTGGACAAGTAAAAGCAAACCATCTATCGTCACTAAAATTAGCCGATCCCAAGTCTAGAAAATTGGGGCCCCAACTGAGCTCGCCCCACTAAATTGTAAGCCTTTGATGTCTCCCCATTTGTGATGATTTATTATTAGTTGGAGACATCATTTTACGCGTATTTATTAGAGTATAGGTCGATTTTATCATGATTTAGTACACTTTCCTATTTTGGGTCTTGAATTGATTATTTATTATTTTTAGAGCATATTGGGTTTAATTATTTATTTAGTGTGAAGCTTTAAAGATATATGGTAATTAATTAGAGTCCAAGTTGGTTCCAAGAGCTAAAGGAAAGAAGATAAACATGGAAATTGAAGATGAGGAAGTAAAAACTAAAATTATGGAAAAAGAAAAGCTGCCATAAATTTGAATTCCAGCACATACGACCACAAATCAACTTATATCTCAAAATCGGTGAGGAATTTGGAAGAACGGTCAAGAGAAGAGTTAAATATCTTTCCGAGACGATCAATTTCGACTACTCATACGCGTCAAACGGATGAGTACTGAAGCCGCTAGGACCAAAAAAAAACGGGGCTGATTCCATATTTTTGGGCTACGAATTTGAGTTGGGTTAGGAGTCCAACACTTACCTTCTCCTTCAAGAAAAGGAATAGGTCTTCCTATACACTATAAATACAGCCTCTTAACATTAGAAAATCATCCTTGACCAAACCTTAAGGTGCTACAACAAGAAGAGAAGTTTGGAAGGAGTTCTGCATCAATCACGACTCCTTCAACCTTTAATTCTGTAATTCTTTTATTTTATTTTCTTTTCTTAGTATGAATTAAATAAATTAGCTTGAGTTTTAGCATATATGTATGAACCCTAGTTTTGGTTGACATCTATCTAATTTGATTGAATTTATGTTTTAATTTCTTTGTTTATGTGTTGGATTTATATTATGTGTTCTTTACGGTGTACAACATATAGGATTACCATCATAGTAGTTAGATAACCGATATATTTAACTATAGTATTAGCACATAACGTCTAGAATAAGGTTTGATCTGACAATTCAGCTTAACTAGATAGTCAATGGTTTAGTGTATTGCTATTTTATCAATTGCAGGAACAGTTTACTTAGGTTCTTATTGACACAGGTAAACCCTATTTGAAACTACCTAGCGCAATTGAAACCAAACTATTGGAATACTACATGATTCATACCTTACATGTTTAGAACGGCAAAACTAGTGGGGATTACATGCTATTTACTCAAGCTAAACTTTCATACTATCTTCTTTTCTTTTATTTATTTTTTGTCTTTTAGTTTATTAGGTTAATTTTCCTTTATTAAAAATCTATCTTTCTCTTCTTTACCCTTGCGTATTATTATTCTAGCTTAATTATTTGCACTTGAATATTTGCATAAGTTCTTCTTAACCTTCGTAGTCCCTGAGGAACAAATTCTACTTGTTCATTAAAACTTGCATACGATCTGTATACTTGCAGAACCGTGCTCAGCTTAGGGTGTTTATTTGAACTTATTTATTACATTATTCTATCACACCTTAGGCGGCACCAAGTTTTTGGCGCCGCTGCCGGGTACTACATCGTTAGTCCTTGTGCAATTATCTAGTGCTTATATTTAGTTAGTTCTATTTTACGCTTTTCTTTTTAGTTTTTCGTTTTACAGATTTTTTCCAGGCGAGAGCAGATTTATTAGGAAAGGAAAGTTTCGTATTACTAAATCCTGCAGAAGCTAATACAATTATGGAGAAGATAGACCAGCAACTCGCTGAATTACGCGAACTAGCGCGAGAAATAGCTCAGGAAAATCTAGTACATACCTCACCTTCATGGCCTAGTTGTGGAGCAAGAGATCACTCCTGGGAGAATTGCATGAATAATCCAGGTTCGATTTCCTTCATACCTTATCAAAGAAACCATGATTATAATGGTTATTATCAATCTCAAGGAAATTACGCTAATTATCAGCCCCAACAGAATTATAATTGGGTCAGAAATCAACAAGCATATTATCAACCGCGACCACAATCTTATTATCATCCACAACCTATCTATCAAGAAGCGCCAACTTATAACGAAGCTTATCAAGAACCACTTTCCTATTCAATGCAGCAAACCATGCAAGAACAACCTTCGAGTTTGAATTCAAGCATGGCTAAGATGATGAATTTAGTTGAACATATGGAGATTAGCCAACAAGAATTCCAAACCCAGTCCAAGATGCTTAAGAATCTTGAGCATACCATGTCACAAATGGTGAATAAACTTCAAATCCTTGCAAAAAGGCAACTCCCAAGTGATACTAGAGCTCCAGAAGACAGTGGTTGTCATGCAGTTGAATTAAGAAGTGGAATCTAATTACCTTCACCTAGAGTAGAACCAGAACCAACCTCTATTCCTGGAAAAGTGGTTGAAGAAACAAAAAGGTGGAAGAGGTAATTGAACAAAGGAGTGTCCCAGAGAAGACACGTGAAAAGAAAGAGAGCACGGTGGTAACCAACACACGTCCTCCTCCACCATTCCCGTCACGTGTCAGAAATCAGAACAATGAAAAAGAATTCAAGAAGTTTCTTGACATGGTGAACAAGATAAAAATTAACATACCGTTTGTAGAAGCTCTCACAAGAATGTCACAATATCGAAAATTCATGAAGGACATTCTTTCTAACAAACGAAGATTCGAAACTGAGGATATGAGTGGATCACCAGAGGAGTGTAATGCTATCGAGTTACCACCAGAAACACCCCCTCCCACGAAATCTTGGATGACACCATCCATGATTATGAAGAATCGAGCTGAAAAGTTCGTGGGAATTAGAGGAAAGGGGTGGAAATTTCGTCATTCTTAATCAAGGTAACACGTCTAACTTTAAAAGACGTTAAACAAAAGTGTTATACGGGAGACAACCCATAGTTTCTTGTATGTTTTCATGTTTTTATGTTTTTAATTCATGTTTAGTCTAGTTATTTTTAGTTGATATTGCATATTTGAGGAAGGTATTAGTGTTTTTGATGTTTAGGTGCTAAGAAATCGAAATTGGGAGAAAAACGAAAGTTTTCGGAAAAATCAGATCCCAGCACCGGTATACCGGGCCCTAGGGGCGGTATACCGCAGGTCAAAAAGCCCGTGCCCACGGGTATCGCCACGCGTTTAATGCCAAGAGGTCAGATTTTGAGAGATGACAGCTCCGGTATACCGGGCTATACCCCAGGTATACCGCCCAGCACAAAAACCCGTGCCCACGTGTTACGACTCGGGTATTTTATGACGTAACTCGACCTGGAAGAAAAAAAGATCCGGTATACCGGGCCCCATGGCCGGTATACCGCCCAAACCCGCTGTGTCGGAAAAAAAAATTCTGGACACAATCTGAGAAAACTTCGGCAAGTCATATCTTTGTGCTCAGATGTCGAAATCAGGTAATCTTTGAGCCTAAACTGCATAACTTTTTGAGATCTAGCTGTCGGGTAGGCTGTCATTCTCGACCGGTATGCCGGACAGAAACCCGTGCCCACGGGTGTCACCACGTGTTCTATGCCGAGAGGTACCTTTCGAAAGCAAGCAGCTCCGGTATACAGGGCCCTACGGCCGGTATACCGCCCGACACTGCTGGAGAGAGGAAATTTTCGCGTTTTTCAGGTTATAAGGGTGAGGAGGTTGCTCTATTACGAAATTTTTAATCCTTAAGCTTCTCCTTCTTCCCCAAACCTCTCCGAACTCCATGGAAGCTTCATCAAACCTTCCCTAAACATCAAAACACTACCCAATCACCATAAAAACACATCCAATCCTTTCTCGACATCATTACAAGGAAGAATCAACCACCCAAATATTACCAAAACACATTGAATCCAAGAATCAAAAGCTTAAATTTCATAAATTCATCCTACAATTTCTTAAATCCATACCAATCCATGAAGAATCTATCTTACCCATATAGAGAATCATCATCAAAACACCTTTCCTAACCCAAATAAAGCTTGTACAACCAATAATCAAGAGTTTCAAATTTCGAGAGTGGTTAAAGCTTTGAGTTGGGGGTCAATTGAGATGATTAAGAGAACATAAACATTATCTACTGTAAGGGAGATGAAGATAAGCAAGGTATTGGATTTAATTGAGAAGAAATCAAGTGAGAAAAGTCTTAGTTCCAATTCAAAGGGTTAAACAAGTCAAGAGAAGAGAGGTAGCATGCTGTGTCGATTCAATGGGCAAAAAGGTTCCAACTTTAGTGAAAAAGACAACACAACCTCTACAAATCGAAGACCCTACACCCGAAGAAAAAGAGAAAGCTTCAATGGCCATGATAGCTTTTTCAAAGAAATAATTAAAGGAACTACCTTTTTCTTATAAGCAAGTATTTGAAGAAGAAGTTGATAAAGGAGAATACAAGAAGATTCGTGGAGATTTGGAAAGATTGGGTTGGTCTACGTTCATGGTAAGACGTTAATAAAAACGTTCTTTTTGTTGAATTGTATTTTGAGAGGAGAAGAAGAAGATGCGGCACAGTTGATCTATGAGGAGGTGATACGATTTTCGGTCTCTCCCATGTCGTTATTTAATGCAATATCCTACTATGATCACGTGTCTTGATCGAAAAGAGAATAAGAAGTTGGGTGAAGAAGAAACACGTGAGTTTAAGATGAGTAACAATATTGACAATGCTTGGATCATTAAAGTTTTGAGAGTACATACACAACTTTCAAAAGAAGAAAATGAGTACATTATAATACTCTGTGAGCAATTAAAGCAAAATCCTATCTTGGATGTTGATAAGGCGAGGTAATAGCCTCGAAAAGTATGTTTTCTTTCTTCCCTACCATTTCTTTATGTGCAATATTCCTGCTAATTTTAAATTTTATTTCTTTATTGGAAGCGAGGTAGGATTTGGGTCTTATAAACCGATTTTCCCCGAAAAATATAGGTGCGATAACTGGAGAAGGATGTCAGTAGATGATTAACAATTTAGGAGGTTAGAAAAATTCTTCTTTTTTTTTGGTGTGAATGGTCAGTGGTGTATATGTTAAAGTCGACTGATTTTTATAGATGGTCATTAGAACTCTAATTAAATTTCAATCATTGTCCAAAAAAAAATTAGATTCAATCTCATGATTTTTTGGTTTATGTATAGTAGTCTAATTACTAGACCAACTATCAATCTTTAGCATTTAAATCAGTTGAGTTAGCTTAACTGGCCAAAGTTTGCTATTTCTTTAACATTTACAGGGGAGGTACATAGTTCGAATCCTCTCCTTAACGAGTGTAAAGTAAGAGGTACAATACTCGAACTCCTCTTTGAATATCGGTAACCTATTTCTGATTTACCTGAGAATATATAGGGAGAGGCGTGTATATCCCCCCGTGGGATTAGTCGATCACCCAAGTACCCAAAAAAAATCTATCAATCTTTACGAATGACATTTCTTGCGTTACTAAATAATTGTCTATCCAACCTGATCATTTTATAAAAAAAATATTATAAAATTTAAAAATATCTATTAAAAACATAAATTTTAATATTTCAATAAAAATAATAATAAAATTATTGAAAAATATTATGGGATTTTTGTTTAAAAAACCTAATAAAAGTACCTAATTGTTAAAAACAATCTCCAATAATTTACTTTATAAAAAAAAAATGCGCTCGTGGATACCTACTGTTACTGAATTTTGACAACTAAGTGCCCAATTTTTCAAAAATGACAAATAAACATCATTAGTTTTGACTTAAGTGCCACGTGGAGCCCGTGTGACGCTTCCTTGCAGGCGCCACATAGACGTCACGTGGCACTTAACGTCAGAACTAACGAAAGGTCATAATAGAAGACAAAATATAAACTTGGTTGGATACTTAATTGTTATTTTTGAAAACTTGGACACTTATTTGCCACTTTTGAAACGGTAGGTATCCACCAGGGTATTAAGCCAACCATCATAACAACACCTTATTTCACCCTCTTTGCATATCAATTCTAGTAATTCTTATTTATTTCCTTTGATTCTTGAAATTATGAATATCTTTTACTTTGTTTTTATATTTTCCAAGCATGAACTAAATATATTTTATCTTGATAGTTCACATGTATGAACCCTAGCTATGATATGGAATTATTTTCAACAAAATTTGAGTTTGCATGTTAATTTAAAGGGTGTGACCCATATAGGGTCTTGGAGATGACTTTTGTGGCTCATAGAGACTGTGTAGTTGCATTCTTCTACTAATATCCCGCCCAAATATTATAGGTCAAAAATAACCACAAAGTATATATAGAAGACTCAACCCTCAAACCTTTTCATTTCAATTCAATACATTTCCTTTATACATAATTCTTTGTCTCGATCTTTCTTCTCTCTTCAAGCCATTTTCGCAGCGTTTTGAGCTCTAGTTTTGTACATTTCGAGCTCCATTTTAGCAGCACCTTCAAGCTCAATTTTGTAGCATTTTGAGCTCTATTTTGCATCACCTTCAAGCCATACTTTGCAACACTCAGTGATCTTGTATAATACGAGTGATTTTGTGTAATACTTAGTGACTTTTATGTTAATGCGCGATGATTTTGTTTAAAAGTCAATAATTTTATGTTAAAACTTAGTTATTTAGCGTAATACTCAATGATTTGTCTCATATTCAGTGATACAGTGAAACTCAACGGTTTTGCGTTAATATTAATGATATTGTGTTAATACTAGGTGATTTTAAATAGAAAACAATCTTTGAGTACTCAGTGAATTATCTAAGCAGTAAATTCTATGAGTACTCAGTGAATTCGTTGAGCACTCGACAAATTTGTGAGTTATTTTGTATAATAGTATTATTAGTATACTCGGAAAAATCTCTGAGTAATCAGCAACTTCTCTAAGTACGCAGCAAAAAAACACTAAGTATACTCAGCAATTAACTGAGTGTATGCATAGTGAATTTTTTAAGTATTTCCATACACACTGAGTATAAGCATAAGAATGAAGGAAAACATACAACAAAAGTTATTCTGCAGAGAGAATTTGAATATTACAACACTATAACTAAAAATAATAAAAAGATAACTCTTACACGATTATATTCTTAAAAACAATAATAGAAAAAGAAAAGAGTCACTACACTACAACTCAACCATTGACGAAGTACTAAACAATGAAGCGAGGGAGCTAGTTCCCTATTACCATACTCTAAATAATGGGAAAAAAGGTTATTGTCCCTATCAAACAAAAAAGCCAAAAGCTTACTGGACATACACCAAAAAAATGCTTAACAGCACGTTTCGACAAAGAAAAAGGAAAAAACTCAAAGGCTAAAACTCACTAGTTGCTGATGTTTCGTCTTCAGATTTCCTGTTGCTGCTAAAGACGAAACTCACTAGCCACTAACCACCCTTACAACATTCGAATTTGGTTTTGCAGCCATGTCAGTGTACCGATCTAGAGCTGCTTCGTTTGTTGGGTTGAGGAAAAATAAAATAGAAAAGGAGCGAATGAGAGAGAAAGCTGCAAAAAACAAAGAATGAGAGAGAGAATAAGTCAAAAATAGGATTTCAGGTATTTATTTAATTTATATAGTGGCTAAAAATTATTTTAAGGGTGATGCGTAGTGGGTAAATAGATTATAGTGTAAAATCTTGTTAGTGACTTATAGTAAGAAGGGTAGATAGGTGAGTGTAGTTGGGTCTGAAGGGGGAGGGGGGTGTCTCCAAGACACTTTGGGTAAAAATCTCTAATTTAAATAGATTGTGGATACGTTGTTGATTATAATTTTTATGCTTCTTGTATCTAGATATCTTAATCAAATATTGGAGGGGCTGATCTTCAAAACTAAAATTGTAACATATAGTTGAGTTTGAGAATCGAAAGATCTAACTTAGGCGTTATATAGCTCTTTAGGATCACTTGTTAGGATTTATATCAACCCCTACTTACCCGGGAGGGACTTAGAGTAACTTCGAAAACTTGGTTAGCAAGTGAAATTCCTAATTTACACGTAAGGGTGTATTCAATATAGAGTTTAAATTTTTCTTTTGTATATCAAAAAATTTAGAGGTATTCAATCGGAATTTCAAAAAATCTTTTGATATCTTGTGGTAATCTATCCAAATTCGAAAACGTCTTTTAAAATCTTGTGATATTTAGTCTGGAATTTAAACATCATTTTAAAATCTTATATTATTCAAAATTTTATGGATTTCATTAACTATTGGATTTTATAGCTATAGGAAAATTCCCATAATACAGATTTTAAGTTTTGAGAGCAAACTTAAGATATCTTAGGAGAGTAAAAAAGACAGTGCCTTTTACAAGATAGTGGACAAGGTTACATTGGTTTATTGAGCATTAACCCTTTTTATAATTCATAGATTTTGTTAACTTCATATTCTTATTTGATTCCAAAAGACTCTCGATGGGATTTATTGAATTTTTTTGACAGATTCTAATAGAATTTATTATATTATACCAATCTCTAATGGAATAACAATTTTTATTAGTATAATTAGGTAAATAGCTTATTAGATGTTCCAACACGTTAATAAAAGGTATTTCAATGTTTTCAAAATACTCGATATTTTCAATTAAACCAGTATTATTTCATTTTCATAGAAATCACTACCGAAAAAGTTTTAAGTAGGAGTTTTATATCCAGCAGTAACTTAAACTTATTGGTGTGAAAGAATAGAAATTAAGTTCTTTTAGAAGCAATACTCTTACATATAATTTCTTTATGTAGATCTTTTGTTGAGCTCTTACATGAAAAAAAAGGTCTTATATGAAAAATATTAATAGCATAGATGAGTTATTTTCAACTGAATCAATAGTCTTACAATAGTCTAAAGTCTAATTTTTTTCATAGATTTCAATTACATATTGACTGTTCAGTTACATATTCTTGGCGTTTCTATGATGAGAACAGGATGAGCGAATATAACAAAAGAAAAGAGCACAACACCAAAAATTGGAGCAAATACACATCTATCCTTAATCAACCCATTAAGAATATTCAATAACACGTTAACTTTCGCATAACTAGTTAGCAAATTAATAAACTTTAGTATGATAAAGAAAATGCTAATATACCTATATGACAAATCAACCACATTTTTCCTTAAACACCAAAAATCGATCTATATAACATTTCTATTGGATGCTCTACCTATTGTATGAGTAAAACAAAAGAAATGTCATTTCTTCACTTACATGATTAACATGTAGCGAGATAGAATGTATTATCGGATTAGTACACAACTCTGTCTATAGTTGGTCCTAGTGATGTCGCTCACAACCTCAATTGATCATCTCCATTATGGGCTATACATAACCAATGAATTGAAAATCATCATAGAAATTCATTATTAAGATGAAACAGGTCAAAGGCCAAGTTCAGTTAGTAAATCGTAGCCCAAGCTTAGTAGAGTGGAGTCCAATAAAATACATTTTGGAGTGACTATAAAGTCAAACTTCAAATTTTATAGTGACGGATTGATCATCAAAAACACCGTGTGTGGAATGATATCATCAAGGTGGTGTAATGGTTCCCTTTACCGTCACAATGGTAGAGTAGTGAATTCAAAGTTGCGGTGGTGATGGTAATTGTGAGTCGTGGTGGTTATGGAATTTCTCGCCGTTAGTTGGGAAGGATTTTGGTGAAATGGAATTAAATAAATACATATTGTGTTATTAGTATATTATATATTGGTTTTTTTGTGTTGTTCTTTTATTTGTTATTTGAGGTAAAAAGGGAAGTAAGAATTGCTTACCTACATCTAGAATGAATGTTGTATTCTAAGCTTATCTAAGAATTATCTACAAACACAAACACCTTAAAAATCAAAGTCAAACACATACCTATATAGATATAAACCTGTGAAAGTTTGAAAAATTAATTAAAGAAAGCATATATATAGAGAGAGAGAGAGAGAGGGGAGTTGGAGTGAATATCTTCAAACATCTTATCAAGTCTGACCATATCATAGGTGAAAAAGCCTTTCTACTTTCCACATCATAGTCGTTAATCTTGAGTGCTTTCCTACCTGCCACATTCATATAAAAAAAAGAGCAAGAGTTAACATTGATGTTGACAAACTAGTCACGCCATTCTCGTACTCAGTCACCATTTTGCTTTCAAATATTTGAGTGGTATGGGCCCCTCATATCACTCCATAATATTGTAAGAACGCAGTGAGGTGAGGGGTGCGAGATTGGTGATGATGTCATCAATAAAATAATATTAAATATAATATTAAAGAAGATGAGATGAGATATAGAAGACAGTGAGGTCTTAGCGCTTTCTTTAAGACCATGCAATCTAACACCAAGTTGTACAGCCATCACGGGAGAAAAATAAGACAAAAAATAATACTTGAAAAAACATAAATAAGAGAGAAAGGTTAGGTTATTTATTGTACCGTGTAATGTTGGAAGCCACTTAAGCAAAGCAAAACACTCAGATATGCTTTACTCACTAAATGCCTTTCCTTGTCGCAAAGGGCCCAAGATTGGTGGTCATTAATGTAATATAATATAAAACGAGATGAGATGCAATGCAATGCACATGAGATGAAATGAGATGCAATGCATATGAGATGAAATGAGATGCAATGCACATGAATGAGATGCAACGCAGATGAGATGAGATGCAATGCACATGAGATGCATGAGATGCAATGAAATGATATGCATGCAATGAAGAAAAGAAAAGAAAAGAGTTGAGAAGATACTAGTTAGTTTTGAGGTGAGATGACATGAAGATACCTGCTTCGGAGCATTAGTATGATATGTTATATATGTGAAGAAGCAAAATTAACGGAGGAGACTGTTGAATGGAAGGATGAATGGGATGGGTCCCACACAGAATGGAAGACTAGTGTAATGTAGTGTACCTTATCAAGTCTGCAGCTTTCACCTCCCATGATTCTAGATTCAGTTTATACGAGTATCTAACCATATACAAAAGCCACAAAAATCATCAACCCTCTCAAATTCAAAAGTAGCATACCCATTTTACAAATGCTCTGAAATTCCTCCTTTCTCGAGGTACACCTGGCTTTATGTAAGTCAAAGAATATTACCATGGGCTAAAGAAGGGTATTTATGTAGATTCACATGGTTGAATGAATTATTACCTTTGGAGCTACTTCATTTTCCATGAAACTTGTTACTGTAAAGAGCACTGAAAACTTCAAAGCACGCGTAGTGTGTCAATTTCTGAAAAACACAAAGACTGATAAATGGTTTCACAAGCTCCCATAAAAAAACCTTATAAGAAATGATACATTAGCCTAGTTTGCTTAAATTCTGTTTACCCAGTTTCTTCAGCATATGCATGCAACAAGCTGCTAGGACATGATTGTTGAATTCTCAATCTTCCCTACAAAATTACCAGATTACCCCTTCATTCAGTACCATGCTTAACAAATATAAATAATAAACTCATACATACTTGCACAAATAATACCAATAAAGCTGCATTTTCAGGAACTAAAGATAGACTCGTTATTCTTCCCCTTATCTGCTCATCACACAAACAAAACATTCATTTGAGCTCAAACATCATTCCGATCAGCACATTTTCACAATCAAACAACCACCACTATCAATCAAATCTTACATGATAAGAAAAGGGAAAGTATGCCAACCTTTTTAGTCTATAATATCAGAGAACAAATATGTGGCCGTCTGTGTTGAGAGAGAGAGAGAGAGAGAGAGAGAGAGAGGGGGGGGGGGGGGGGCAAGAGACAAGAATCGACTCGGTGAGATGGATTTCATGCTGGAGGGAAAAGAAAGTGAATAAGAAATCATGCCGTGTTTGTTAAAACAAGCCTAATAAAAATATATGATAATTAAATTAAGTTTTTAATAATTTATTTTAAAAAAATATTTAATAAAATAATTAATTATAAAAAAACGTCTTATTTATATTTTTATATATTTATTTTTTATTATTAAATATATTATTTTATTTTTAATATAATATTTATTTTTAATACAATATTTATTTTTAAATACTAAACAAATAATAGGATACTTCCACCACTACCACCACCATCATGTATTTAACCACCATTACAGCCACCATAACCACATCCACAACCACCACCACCACCACCTACTGCTACTAATATTATTACGCACGCGCGGATCCATAAAATTTGACTCATCTTCATTATCAAGGGCGGAGACAGGTAGGTCCCAAGGGGATCCATGTCCCCCCTAACTTTTAAAAAAAAAAACATAACTATACTTAAAAAAAAAGTAATTAACCCTTAATTTTTTTTAAATCTTCATTTGGTCCCTCTTTAACTTTTAAAAATTTATTTTATTAACCTATAACTTATTCTATTTATAAGATTTTGTGGTTCTTTTACTAGAAAATATATGTTATTTTGTATTAAAAAAAATATAAATTAATTGATTAATAAAATTAATATCGAAACTATATTGCAATCTTTACATAATATAGAGACCTATATCGGAACTTATATTACAATCTTTACATAATATGGGTAACTACAGTGCAGTTTTGCATAAAATAAGGACTTGTTTAGCAATTTTTACATAATATAAGGAACTATAGTGCAAATACCGTGTTAAAAAAATTCCGGGTCGTTTCCCCTGAACCCCCTTGGCCCCCCCTACTAAAATATCCTGACTCCGCCCCTACTCATTATCCTTCCCTCTATATCTTTGATTTCTTGGCCCCCAAAAACCATGGCTTTGTTAACTTATTTTTTGGGAGGAGCTTTTGTGCAACTGCTTGATTTTGAACTAGGCCTAATTCCACCACTCAAAAAATATATAACTTATTTATATTCTAGTTTCCCAATTAAGAAAAAATATTTCATACATTTTACAAATTAAAATCAATACAAACCTTTTTTTGGTCTTCTTTCAGAATTTATCGCCTTTTCTTCTATTCTTTTGGTCTTGGTAGGTGGCTATGCATCGTTACTAGCCCTATTTAGGGTTGAACCACGACATTGAGAATCTGTCTGTTGAGCTAGCTGTTGATAAATGGCCCTAACTTGCAATTTCTCTAAAGCTGGAGGACCTCGTGTGCAATTTGACCAGATTGGCGTAAAGATGGACGTGAGAAACCTGCATACTCACGATTTGTCTGTCGTTCCTTATAAAGTGATTCAACCCCCCCCCCCCCCATAAAGTTACCTGAATAGTCCTCGGTGTTCATTTTCGTCTCATGTAACTATGTCAGGTTTTGAGTGTTAAGTGTCACATGGCAAAGACGTTCAAGAACCAAATCGGTAAAAAGTGAATAGTTCAAGGACTATATTGGGGAATTTTAAAACCTTGTCGACTATTTGGGGAACGAGACTATTCGTTGTCACATAGACTTAACAGTAAAAATGGATTGAATTTGGTGTTGGGACTAATGACGGTAAAAAACAAAGTTCGAGGATTATTTAGGTAACTTTGGAAATTCTAGGACCATTCGAGGGAATTGCGTATGGTTTGAGGACCAAAAAGGAAATTTTATCTTATTAGTTTATCAAAAAAAAAAAGCAAAACTAATACAAATCTATAATATCTATTTGTGGAAAATAGTCCACATAAAAAAAATAAGAAAGCTTGAGATTGTACTTATTATTTGTAGTCCGTAATTGATGTATATCAATATCCAATGCATTTGAAGCTTCGCGAGCTTGCCTAGAATTCTTCAGCTCTTTCTGTAATTCAACAAGTTCAGATGATGTACGATATGCTCTCTTATTGGATACAGAAAATTCAACTTTAACTTCTTCTTTCTCTTAAAAATGGCAATGTCTAAATACAAAAACAACTTGGGTGATTGACCTATAAGGTATTGGAAACTAATTTTGTAGTTCAAAGGATTTTGACTCTTCACTCTTCTACTAAGAGGTCACCAAAATCTTATGGGTCAAAAATACCCTACATTATATATATAGATGAATCAACCCTCCATTTATGTTCATTTCATTTACTTTTTTCAAATTTCTCTCTCTCTCTCTCTCTCTCTCTCTCTCTCTCTCTCTCTCTCTCTCTCTCTCTCTCTCTCTCTCTCTCTCTCTCTCTCTCTCTCTCTCTCTCTCTCTCTCTCTCTCTCTCTCTCTCTCTCTCTCTCTCTCTCTCTCTCTCTCTCTCTCTCTCTCTCTCTCTCTCTCTCTCTCTCTCTCTCGTCAAGTCATTTTTACAATTTTCCAATCTCTTTTACTGAAGCATTTTGAGCTCCATTTAGCAACATTTCGGGCTCCATTTTTTCCAATACCTTCAAGCTATATTTCTAAAGTAACTGGAGCTCCATTTCGCAACATTTTGGGCTCCATTTTTTTCAATACCTTCAAGCTATATTTCTAAAGTAACTGGAGCTCCCTTTTCGTATCACTTAGCGATTTTTCGTAATACTAAGTGATTTTGTGCTAAGAAGTAATTTTTTTTGTTAAACCTAGTTATTTTGTGTAATACTCAGTTTTTTTGTGTTATAATTAGTGATACTCAGCGTTTTTGCATTAATACTCAATGATTTTGTGTTATAACTTATAAGGAGTGATTGGTGTCAGTTGGGGTGTGATAAAATAATGACAATATAAGCTAAGAACTATCACTCTACCAATCACGTGACTCACTGCAAGTATCACAGGTCGTATGCAAGTTTTAATGATAAGTCAGATTTGTTCTCAGGGACTTAGTGTGTTATACGTATGAGTTATCAGAAAGCGTAGTAAGACTTAGTTCAAAAAATTGAAAGACAAGAAAAGTAAATATGAATAATTGTGGAGAGAGTAACTATTAACTAAAACTAATGCAAGTAATTAAAGATGTAAGAATAAGATAAAAGAGATATATTTTAGGTTTACTAGTGTGCACTTATCTTTCTATTTATTCTACTAGTTATAAGGTTGATTAAAGCTTTTAAAGTAAGTAGCTATTCTATACTCCTCCTAACCCCCTTATGGGTGGACTTAGGTGGCGACCTAACAATTACCAAGGGACTTGGGTAAGGGGAACCTGCGCAATGAACGGTGGTTAATCTCAAACCCTAGTGACTATCTAGTTAGGCAAGCCCTTCCGGATCACTACCGCACACTAGATGTTTATGTTGTGTTTCAACAATCTGAAAGTCCTAGAGGGGGGTGAATAGGATTACTAATAAGATTAATGCCTAATTAAAAATCTTTTGGACAATAATAAGTTTAAGAGAAAACTTCTAAGTCAACTAATATATCAAACACTTATGGGATCATGCAAAGGATAAGTAAGAGGTTCGATATATAAGTTTAACAAGTAAAACGAGTTTCTATTCTCTTACTACTCTAGATGGCAATAGGTTGATTAGCTAGGTAAACATTATTACGATATTTATACTAGCATGTAATCAAACATATAAAGTGCGGAAAGTAAATAGAGTAGGGATAGAAAGTACACAACGATGTATAGTGGTTCGGTTTCCCTGCATCCACTACCTAAGGAAGCCTCCTTAGGATTTCAAGCTTTTCACTAAGCTCCCGTGTCTCTCTTAACCGGGTCGAGAACACAATAACCCTTACAACCTCTTCGATAACACGAAGGACAACCTCTTCGAAACCACGAAGGAAACTCTTGTGTAATCACAACACAAGGACACCAAGTATACTCCCTATACTTGAATTCTCTCTTAATCTATCTATTACAAGAACTAGACTTAAGAGGATAAATACAAAGTGTTTAAAGGGTGAAACAACTGATGTCTCCTCATTTGTGATAGATTTATATTAGGATGAGACATCATTTTTAGTGATTTAGAAGTCATTATAGTCGATTTTCTTGAGAAATGCTACACTTTCCTATTTTGAGTCTTGATTTAGTAAAATAATATTTTTAGAGCATATTGGGTTTAATTATTTATTTAGTGTGAAGCTTTAAAGATAATTGTGGAGATTAATTAGATTCCAAGTCAAAGACTACAAGATATGGAAAGAGATAGACATGGTAATTGGAGATAAGGAAATAAAAGCTAAAAATATGGAAAAGGAAAAGCTGTCTTAATCCTGAATTTCTGCACCTACGACCACAAATCAGCTTATATCTCAAAAACGGTGTGGAATTTGGAGAAACGGTCAAGAGCAAAGTTGAAGAGCTTTCCGAGACGATGAATTTGGTGTACTCATACGCGTCAAACGGATGAATATTGAAGTTGTTAGAGCCAAAAGAAGATCGGACCTGATTTCATGTTTTTAGGGTTACGAATTTGAGTTGGGCTTGGAGTCCACTACTTACTTCTCCTTCAAGAAAATGAATTAGGGCTTCCAAGACACCTATAAATACACCCTTATACCATTGTAAACATGTCCTTGCTCAATTGCAAAGTATAGGCTTAGTCTTTACTTATATTTTCTTAGTTTTAAACAATAGTTTAGTCCTTTAGATAGATATTCATCCTTAGAATCAAGCTATTCATCCAAGAAGCAAGTTGACCTATAGAAGAAGACAAGAAGAAGAAGATTGGAGACTGACAACCCCTCTTCTACATCTCACCTTCTCTATATTTAGAGTAATTAGCTATAGATCTATTCTCAACCATATTTCTAAGCTTTTATTCTGTAAGTTTACTCTTAATTGTTGGATTATTATTTTGTCTTTAATTACTATTTGTTTATTCTAATTGGTTAAGCTTGGCGTATATTGTATTATGTGTTTTGACTTATTTCCCTAGATCTGATCAATCTTAGGATTAATCTTAGTTATTGACAACACCACATAATCGTCTAGTGTAACTAGATAGCCATTAAGGTTTGATTTAATCACCAATCATTACTTAGGAATCCCTAGTAGTGGAGAGGTTGCTCCTACGCCTAAGGAAAGGCTACGGAGAATTTAGAATCCTGGTTAATATATAATGCTTAATGTGACAGGTTAGAATAACAATTGAGTATTAGACCTAGTAATCCTAATCTATTTGACGTACTTTCATATTTAGTTATTTGTTTTGTTTATTGTTTTATTTATTTATTTGCATTAGATAGTTATTTATCTTTTCATATTTTATTCAAACATCTAAATTCATCTACGCTTGTTAAACATAAATTGATCTAACGGATACAATCCCTGCGAACGAACTTGACTTATCATTAAAACTTGCAAACGATCTGTGATACTTGCAGTGAGTTCCGTGGTTATCAAGGATGTGTGACTCTTTATTATTATCTTTATTTATCTATTATTTTATCACACCTTTGCCCCCACCAAGTTTTTGGCGCCGCTGCCGGGGATTTATCTTTAAGTTAAATCTATTTGGTGTTTATTTAGTGTAGAAGTTTTTATTTGTTTTCAGTTTTACGCGTTTTCTTTTTAGTCTCTTCTCAGGTTTATTAGGTATGGAGAATTATTACGCACAAAATATGCATGGGGCCCGAAGTCAAATTTTTTATCAAGAAGGTTCGAGCTATCAATTACAAGCTCCACCACAACCCATGCATAATCCACAAAATGAAGCTATGACAGAAATGATGGATAGATTATTGATTCTGGTTCAAAATTTTACGCAGCTCAACAATAAAACATCCAAGGAGCTGGTTGAAAAAGTGGAAACCCTGGAGACACAAGTCACTCAAGTGACCAATGCTTCTCTAAAATTCCAACAAGAGTTTCCACCGTTAATCCGAAGTATCATAGAAGAACAGGTTCGACTAGCTCTTCCATCTCATCAAGTCTTTGAAAGTATAAGTTATTTGGAAAATATGGAAGAGCAACATGCGGAAAACATAGATGCTAATACAACCTTAATACGTTCTATGTACCAAAAATATCAAGCAATGGAGCAAAGATTAACGGACCTCACTACGATCAATCAACAGTTACAACAGGAATTACATAAAAAACTGGGTTATAGCAATGTTGGGTTCGAAATTTCAACCGTAGAAGAACCAACCAAGCTTAGCTTAGAAGAAGTAATTGTTAAAGATCAAATTACGAAGGAGGTTGAACCAGAATTCAAGCATGTGGAAGAAGAAAAAGAAACCGATAAAGAAGAGACAACCGCACAAAAGGTGCAAAAAGAAGAAAGTAAGGTGGAACCACCACCTACACATCTGTTACTATCACCACTTCATCTACAAAGAATTACTTATCCTAGTGGTGATACTAAATCTGAAACGTCAAGCCCAGAAGAAATCATTGTTCCTATACTCGACGTCCCATACATGCAAACTGGCCTAGGTAAAGAAATTGATGATGGTGTCACTGAAATCGATAGCGATGTTTGGTTCGATGTTGTTGAAGAGTTCAGCCTTCGAGAAGAGGAGGAAGTGGAATCACCACAAAGTCCACTTAACGAGCTAGAACAAAGCACGATATGCATAGAGGACGTAATCGCATATAAAGAGCCTACACCACCACTAGTCTGCAAGGAAGATCTGTCTAAAAAGAGTGAAAGTGTAGAAGTTGAGATCGAGAATAGGAACCGTACTAAAGAAAGCTTGACAACCATTCCAAAGAAACTACCACAAAAGATGCAAGATCTTGGAGCGTTATATCTCCAAATTAATATAGGTGGTAATTTCAAAGCTAAAGCGATGTGTGACTTGGGTTCAGGAAGGAATATCATGCCCAAGAGTTTGTTCAAGAAGTTAGGCATGGGAGATGCCAAAAGAAAAGATATTGATTTGCTGCTCCTAGATAATTCAACGATAAAGCCATGGGGAGTCATTGAAGACATGCTTGTCCAAGTAGGTACTTTAACTATACCTACAGATTTTGTTATCCTTGATAGCATTGCAGGTCAACATGTTCCATTGATACTTGGACGCCCATTCTTGGCGACAAGTCAAAGCATAATTGATATGAATAGGGGAACCGTGACTTTCCAAGTGGGAAAAGAATCTAAAATGTTCCACTTGGTGGATGAAAAGCATGAGGAATCACGTATAGAAGCCCCGACACTCCGAGTTGTGACAAAAGAAATTAAAAAGAAAGTCCACAGTCAACCCGTGAAAAAGAGAATCAAAAGTGAGTTTGGGGTTGGTGACATGGTTGCATGGAAAGCCCCCAAACAAGAAAATAGACCACGGGGATTCAAGGATTCGTGGATGGGTCCGTTTGTAGTTACAAGAGTTGTTTCGTCAAAACGGATTGAAATACAAGCTAAGAAGGGTCACAAACTTCGGATAGTAGATGAGCATGACCTAACCCGTTATTGGGGAGGTTATGTACGCAAGCCTTAATCGAGGTAACACGTCTAACTTTGAAAGACGTTAAACAAAAGTGTTGTACGGGAGACAACCCGTAGTTTTTTTTTATATTCATGTCTTTTATGTTTTTAATTTATGTTTAATTTAGTTGTTCTTAGTTGATATTGCATATTTGAGAAAGGTATTAGTGTTTTTGATGCTTAGGTATTGGAGAAATCGAGTTAGGGAGGCGAACAAAAATTTTCGGACAGAAACTTCGGCAAGTCATATCTTTGCGCTCGGATGTCGGAATCAGGTGATCTTTGAGCCTAAACTGCATAACTTTTCGAGATCTAGCTGTTGGGGAGGTTTTTTCCAGGTGCAGTACACCGGACCTCAGCCGCGGTGCACCGCAGAGGAGAAACCCGTGCCACGGGGTAGAGCCACGTGTTTTATCCAGAAACGAAAAAAAAAATAGCTGATGGGTCCGGTATACCGGACCCTATACCGCGCCATGCACCGCACAAACACGTGCCACGGGGTCCTACCACGGGTTTTTGACGTAGGAGGCGCGGAGCACCCCCGCGGTACACCGGACCCTGGTCCGCAGCTCAAAAACACGTGCCACGGGGTCCTACCACGGGTCCAATCCAGTGAGCAAAAATTTTCACCCATCAGATGCTGCGGTGTACCCCGCGGTACACCCCCTGGTCCGCAGGGTAGTCCGCACGAGCCGCCAGAAAGAAAAAAGAAAGGGTTTCAAGCTTATAAGGAGATCTAATGCTTATTATTCCGAATTTATCAAACCTTAAACCTCTTTCTTCTCTCCAGGACTCTCCCAACTCCATTAAAGCTTCAACAACCCTTCACCTAACATCAAAACATCACCAAATAACCATGAATTCTCATCCAAATCCTTCCCTACATCATTACAAAGAAGATTCAAGCACCCAAATCATATCAAAACACCTAGAAACCAAGAATTAGAGCCATGAATCTCAACATCTTTTTCTAAAAATCCTTAAACCCACATCATTAAAGCTTGATTCAATCATACCCACATAGAGAATTGTCATCCTAACACCTTTCCTACACCAAATAAAGCTTGTTCCACCTATGATCATAAGTTACAAATTTCAAGAGTGTTCAAAGCTTTGAGTTGGGGGTCAAAAGAGATGATAAAGAGAATAGAGCTATTATCAAGTGTTATGGGATATGAAGAATCAAAGCAAGGTATTGGGTAAGCTCTAGAAGATTTCAATTGAGATGGGTACTAGTTTGGGAATAAATTACAAGGTAAATCGGATCAAGAGAATAGAGGAAAGCTAGCTGTGGTGAATTCAAAGAACAAAAAGGTTAAAACTTTCATAAGGAAGACACCACAACCTCTACAATCGATAGTCCTTTAACCCAAGATGAACAAAAGCTTCTGGGACGCTATTAGCTGTATTCAAAACATATTCCTGAATGAACAACTGTCACATGAGAGATTATTCAAAGAGCAGAATTGGAAGAAGATAAACAAGAGGTTTCTAGAGTGTGATTGATTGGGATTGAGCATAAGAAGATGTAAGGGAAAGCAAAATTGGTGATACATGAAGTTTGCATACATGAAAGCACTGCACCCTATTTCGGGTATTGATCAGGCGAGGTATATAGCCTCGAAGAGTATGTTTTCTTTCTTCCTTACCTTTTCTATATGTGCAATATCTGTAAAATATTAATTTTCTGTTCTTTTATTTTCGAGTCGTGGGGACACGGCTCATTTTTGAGTTGGGGGTGTGGGGATTCGTGTCTCTCATCTCCAATTTTTCTATTTTTAGGTAAAATTAAAATTTTTATGAGAAGGTTTAGATGTATGTAGAGTGTGTTTAATAGCTTAAAAGCATAAGCTCAGTAAGTTAATGATAGGAAGTAGTATGTTTATGAGCTATTTTATTTTGTATGCTTTGAGGTATTTGCAGGAAAACACACATTGATAGTAAAGAAAAGATTAGTTAGCAATGCGATAGAAAGTATGTACGATCTCAGGGAACCTTGAGAAGTGTGTAGGCCGTGAGATCCAAGCTAGTTGATAAACCCATTTGATGAAAGTGCTAAAGGTAAGAAAATAACGAAATTACATAGTGTAGAAAGTGATTAAGGCGGTTCTTTCATATTTGAAGCCACTTGAAGCCTTTTTATACCTTCTCACCTTGTTATTTGATTTAATATTTTATATCCTTCTCAGCCCCTTCTAGCCTTTCTACAGCCTTTTTAGCCACATTATAAGCCATATCCCTTTAGGTTATAGGACTTTTCCATATGACCCGCACTCGAATCGCGATGCATAGACAGTTGTTTTAGAGCTTGAGTTTGGGGTGGTGGGTCCACCATTATGGGAAATATTATTGGGATGGGAATTTTTGAGCTTATTAATTGTGCTCTGTTATTTATATTGATGATGATTCACAGATTTGTATTGTAACCCTTTGCCAGGGTAATAGTGAATGAAAAAGAAGCTACAAGCTAATTTTGCCAACAAGGGCATTAAAAGAAAAAATATATATATGAGAAAATTAGTGTGATATCTCAACATAAAGAGAGTCATAGCTATAGAAAAGAAATTGATTTGAAAAGAAAATATATATATTCAGACCGGCAAAGTGGAATTTTTATGTGAACATCTTATGCTTTAATTGGGTTATTGGGGATGCTAAATTGTGCATCAAAGAAATCATTGGGATGAGTGAGAAACGTTTTATGAGAGTAACTCAAGCTCTAGGGCGATTCGTTGATGGCTAGTGAGGAGAGAGCCAAAATCTCACTCTAAATTATCCAAATATACTTATCATACCGTCCCTAAGCCTACATTACAACCTTAAAGACCTTTTGATTCTTTGCTATGTAATCGAGAAGTGATTTGAGCCAATAGAGAGTAGTTAAGTGAAGCTTTGGATACTAGTAAAGGTCGATGAACA
This sequence comes from Nemophila menziesii, assembly GCA_029959085.1. Taxonomy (NCBI): domain Eukaryota; kingdom Viridiplantae; phylum Streptophyta; class Magnoliopsida; order Boraginales; family Hydrophyllaceae; genus Nemophila; species Nemophila menziesii. The sequence continues at coordinate 66,931 of JARWIR010000137.1, read as the reverse complement.
ATCTATAGCTTCCTTGGGAAACTGAGTAAAGTCCCAATCCTTCTTACATTGCGAAACTAATCTGATCTTGAATTCAAACCGTGTTGACTGTGGATATGAGAAGTGTACAGTTATGTAGTTTTTTAAATATTATTACATGAAATTTTCTGAGTAGTTGCTTTAAGTTTATTTTCCATATTCTTCTATCTTCTGTCTTCTGTGCTTAATTGACCTAGGTGTGTATTTAGAGACTTCCCTTTGTTTTTATCTTTATTGTATCGGGACGATACAACTTTGAGTTGGGGGTCTTGATGTCTCCTCATTTGTGATAGATTTATATTAGGATGAGACATCATTTTTAGTGATTTAGAAGTCATTATAGTCGATTTTCTTGAGAAATGCTACACTTTCCTATTTTGAGTCTTGATTTAGTAAAATAATATTTTTAGAGCATATTGTGTTTAATTATTTATTTAGTGTGAAGCTTTAAATATAATTATGGAGATTAATTAGATTCCAAGTCAAAGACTACAAGATATGGAAAGAGATAGACATGGTAATTGGAGATAAGGAAATAAAAGCTAAAAATATGGAAAAGGAAAAGCTGCCTTAATCCTGAATTTCTGCACCTACGACCACAAATCAGCTTATATCTCAAAAACGGTGTGGAATTTGGAGAAACGGTCAAGAGCAAAGTTGAAGAGCTTTCCGAGGCGATGAATTTGGTGTACTCATACGCGTCAAACGGATAAATATTGAAGCTGTTAGAGCCAAAAGAAGATCGGACCTGATTTCATGTTTTTAGGGTTACGAATTTGAGTTGGGCTTGGAGCCCACTACTTACTTCTCCTTCAAGAAAATGAATTAGGGCTTCCAAGACACCTATAAATACACCCTTATACCATTGTAAACATGTCCTTGCTCAATTGCAAAGTATAGGCTTAGTCTTTACTTATATTTTCTTAGTTTTAAACAATAGTTTAGTCCTTTAGATAGATATTCATCCTTAGAATCAAGCTATTCATCCAAGAAGCAAGTTGACCTATAGAAGAAGACAAGAAGAAGAAGATTGGAGACTGACAACCCCTCTTCTACATCTCACCTTCTCTATATTTAGAGTAATTAGCTATAGATCTATTCTCAACCATATTTCTAAGCTTTTATTCTGTAAGTTTACTCTTAATTGTTGGATTATTATTTTGTCTTTAATTACTATTTGTTTATTCTAATTGGTTAAGCTTGGCGTATATTGTATTATGTGTTTTGACTTATTTCCCTAGATCTGATCAATCTTAGGATTAATCTTAGTTATTGACAACACCACATAATCGTCTAGTGTAACTAGATAGCCATTAAGGTTTGATTTAATCACCAATCATTACTTAGGAATCCCTAGTAGTGGAGAGGTTGCTCCTACGCCTAAGGAAAGGCTACGGAGAATTTAGAATCCTGGTCAATATATAATGCTTAATGTGACAGGTTAGAATAACAATTGAGTATTAGACCTAGTAATCCTAATCTATTTGACGTACTTTCATATTTAGTTATTTGTTTTGTTTAATTGTTTTATTTATTTATTTGCATTAGATAGTTATTTATCTTTTCATATTTTATTAAAACATCTAAATTCATCTACGCTTGTTAAACATAAATTGATCTAACGGATACAATCCCTGCGAACGAACTTGACTTATCATTAAAACGTGCAAACGATCTGTGATACTTGCAGTGAGTTCCGTGGTTATCAAGGGTGTGTGACTCTTTATTATTATCTTTATTTATCTATTATTTTATCACACCTTTGCCCCCACCAACAACTTTGCTAAATAATCTCCTAAAGAGTAGATATAACTATAAGCATGTAAACTCCTCTTGAGTAGATAATAACTTTGAAGCTTATTGGTTTAAGCTCTTGATCAAGCTTGGATGATTAACTTTGATAGCTTGAGACCTCTAATTTTGTAGGAGAATGATATGTATAATAGTTGAAGTGTGAGAGGTAAGTTTCTCCTTCAAAGAGGCCATATTTATAGCACAAGAAAGTCCCAAACGGATATAAAGTTGGTGGTATACTTTGTGCCAAACCGGGTTCCCGGTTTCCCAAATGCGGGTACCCGGTTTCAATTGCAACGGCTACATAACGGCTATAAAGACTTGATGTTGACTTGAGCTTCACCAAACCGGGTTCCCGGTTTTACCAAATGCGGGTACCCGGTTCTTACTGACTTGGAATATTTGATATTTTGATACGTTGCTCGGATGGAAAAGTTATCTTCACGAGAGTTGTAGTAAACATCATTTTAAGAAACTTTGTTGTTGATCATGAAAGCTAATTCTCAATGTACACATAAGATAAGGTTAAAAGTAATGGTATGAAAATTAGCTACTTAGGATATGATAACAAAGCTTTGATCTAAATGATAAAGATTGTGCTTTTTGATGAATTAGAGTGCAAGATAATAAAGTAAAATTAGCACACTAAACAATAGAGGATTTGTCACATTAAAACACCTAATCGATGGGAGCAATATGCCAACACAATCAGACACCCCATCCGGGTGACCATCCAACTGCTATTAATAGAGTAGTCTATACTCGTGCACTAGCAAGAACTACAGTCAATAAATCAAAGCACATAAAACAGATATAAAGGTTAAGAAGCTCAATCTATTTAAAAGGGATTTCCCAAAAAAACTTAGATAGAAGAAAATAGAATTCAAAATTATACATATGTAAAACTCAAGTTATGGGAAAATTAGTTCATGCTGGAAAAAATTAAACTAAAATAAAGATACAACTATTAGCTTGCTTCATTTGATGACTTCTAAGAGTAATATAATTTAAGGACTTGTAAGGACCAAGCAAAGAGAATGTTTACAATGATAAGAGTGTGTATTTATATGTATTTTCTAAGCCTAGGTCTAAATCTTGGAGTAGAAGACAAGTAATTTACGTCCAAGTCCAACTCAAATTTGTTTTCTAAAATATAGGACATGATAAACACTGTTGTTTTGTTTTGACCATATCTCCTTCGTTATTGGACCGATTTTCGCCCACTTTATATCAAAAGGATCGCATCAGAAAGATCTAGCCAATTCTTTTAAAGCTCATCCAAAATCTCAGCCGATTTGAAGTTATCTCCACTTTAGTAGACGTAGCTGTAGAATTTCCAAATTTATTTGACAGCTTTTCCTTTCCTAATTCAACTTTACTTTCTTTTATCTCATGATTTTTTCCATATATTCTTTCCTTAACTCATTAGAATTGATTTGGAAGCTGATTTAGAGTTCACCACCTGTATCTCCTCGTCGGAGCTTGAACATACCTGCACCTTTTTGCCTGAGCTTGAATGTACCCGTATCAGCTCGTTGAAGTTCGAACGCCGCTTGAATGAAACGACCTTTCCTTGTCGAAGTTTGCACGCAACAACAGATAAAAAGATAGAGTAATTAGGGTTGGAGGGATCGATAACTTTAATGTATTGAGACTGCTATAGATTGATGAGTTAGGTTTAAGGTAAACGGAGAAAAGAGAAGAAATAAGAATGGAAGATAGATATTATTTTTATGTTTTTGATTTAATATATTATATATGTAGTAGTTAAAAAACAAAATGAAAAATGTATAATAGGTAGTAAATAAATATAGTTATAGTTAGAGTTTTTATTAAAGTCATTAGTAAAAAGGCTCGTTGGATAAAAATCTAAAACAACTAAACAAATTCACAATATAAATTAGTAACTCTTGTGGCCGTAAAAATGAATAGTTTGTAATTTTGATGTAGTAAAATTGGATAAGTTGGTCCCAACAAAGGTTTATCGAGTCTCCTAGTCGATTGTTAGTTAGGGCTCAACGATACTATGGTTCTCATGAGGTTGTTCATCTTTAATATCTAGTTATTTGAAATAATTTGTCCCAATTTTAGTTAAATCTTTAAATAATTCCCAATTTTTTTTAGTAAATTTATAATACCCTTAAAAACTTAACTTGTAAATTATAGTTTAACTCTAGACATGAATGATTATTGCATATTTTATCTGTCCATTTTTTCCAATTAGAGTCGTATTTATAGACCGTTTCAAATTTTGGCCAAACATTTTGTTTACAACGGTAAAACCCAACGGTAATATATGCATACATAAAATATTGTATACATACTACTCGTTCCGCCATCACCAAATAAATCAAGCTTCCATAATATTACAAAATGACCTCTTAATGAATTATGTAAAAGTACCATAGTTTTGCAATTTCACTATTATTTATGCAAGATCGATCTCTGCATTAACTAAAAAAAAGTGTGTTTTAACTTTTAAACAGGTTTATTGCATTGTGGTCCCTGATATTATTAAATAGCTCTGAATAAAAACAAACTTTGCATAAAATATGGACCACACATCGATTAAAGTTGCTTGCATGTATTTTAAAATATTCAAAAGGAATCAAATTCCATTTCCAAAGCCATCCATTCAATGCATTTAACCTACCAAAAAACTGACAATTCTACCCATCTAATCCTTTACCACGAATCTATATACCAAAGAGCATAAATTAAAGTATCATCCCAGCATTACACAAAAAACACAACAAGATCTAGTTTTTGTTCTTCACATGATTCTTGGGTTTTGCTGCAGTTTGAAATGTCTTCAAAGTGACACAAGGGTGTCCTGGCCATTTTTGGAATTAAAGCAGGTTTTCCTTTTCAAGCAAGTAGAAATGGAGGCCTTGTATGTGCTTTTTTGTTGATTCCTGCAAAATAATAAATGGTAAGTCAGTAAATTTTTATTTATTTAAATCACAGAAAACCAGATCCAGGGATATTGAATGAGTAGAGATTGGTTCACAAGTTTTACTATTTGTTATTCTCTTTTGTGTGTTCGTAATAGTATCTCATCTGAAACAAAAAAAAAAAAAAAACCATAAACTTGCTAGCACTTGTAGTAGATCCCTAGAATCACTGAAGCTAGTGAATCGATTAAACTTCAAGTAATGATCCTCAGTTGTTACAATATTCACCTGCTCAGTTAATTCCTACAATATCAAGTTATCCTTATGCTATTAATTAATGTATGATTTAATCAATAAAACAAAATACATTAAGCACTTTCACTGCCACATTCTAATGCACGAATTGCTCCTAAAATATACATTTAATTAAATGAAACGCTATTAATTAATTCACTTGTGGTTTGGTTAAATATATGTACAACTTCTTCTATTGTGTCCTTGCATTCTGCACAATACAAGCCAACATTTTGTCACGGTCTTAAAATGTGATCTACTCCAATGTCTCCAATATTTTTGTAGAAATACGGTAAAAAAAAAAAGTTACCTTAAAATCATAAAAATTCAGCAATAATCTTAGTTTCAATGGAACAAGCAAATCAGCATCAAATCTACCTGTTAATGGATCAAGAATTCACAGCATTTTCGTGAAAAGTGTTAAACTTAGAAAGTAAAAAGTAAAAATTGTAGATAAAATAATGCGTTTAACTTTTTTAAATGGATAAAGATGATGTTTAACTGACTTATAGTGTTGCCCTTAATTTCACGTGCCTATTTTATAACGGAAATAGTTATTTGCTCTAACTTAGAAACAAGTCAGCGGGGCAATCATGCCGGTCTGGTTGTACGGTTCTTAACGTTACTTGGGCCGTACCGGACCGTTCCGGCCCTATATCGGTTCGGTTTGGTTCCTCGAGAGTAAAAGAAAAGTGTTAACCATTAGTAGAACCGGTTTCGGTCCGGTTACCGGTTATGACCTTTTTTTTAATAGCCTTTTAAGTTCCCAAATACAGAACAATTTTCCCTCGACTCAAAATCAAACAAATTCATATAATGATATAAGCATCCTAAAAAACACAATTTACATACCAATTTTAATCCTATAAATCACTCTAGTACATAAATTAAATAAGAAAAATTCCTACTTTCTTTCACATCAAATGTATCTTGTATATAGCCATTCCCACCAAAGCTAATTCCTTCATCAAATACACGAAAAATAGCACACACATACACAGCCACAGGGACTAGTAAACAAAATGAGGCTCAGATTTGATCTCATAAATTAGAGAATAATTACATCCGCCATGGCTGCAGCCACTATAATTTGTGTGGGTGCCCGCCAAGATACGACTCACATTCATTCACTTAGATACTAGAAAGAATCATCACAACCTCTAAATTCTTTTATCCTGTTTGGATTGAGTAAAGTTGTTGAGTAACTGCACTATAGGTCCTTATATTATGAAAAAATTGCATTGCAGGCACATATATTAATGAGCATGTAAAGCTCAAATATAATGTACAAGATAACTCCTCTTGCCAGCTTAAGCTTTTGGGAGAATAAGTTATCTAACATGGTATCTGAACGATAGAGCCAAAGAGGTCATGGGTTCGAGTCTTGCCGTCGTCACCCAATTTAAAATTTAACGTAGCAAAGACTAGACATGCAAAAAATGACATGAACCGTAATGAGCATGTAAAACTCAAATATAATGTATAAGATAACTCCTCCTGTCAGCTTAAACTTTTGGGAGAATCAGTTATCTAACATATATCTGCAATTTTCAAGTAACATTGGGACATATTTGCAATTTTCGAGTAACAAAAGGACATATATGCAATTTTCTGTTTGTCAACATATTATTCAACATAAAAATATCATGAAAACAACAAATTGGAATTAAAGCCAAAATACGATCTGTCAAAGCCAAATTAGTCAAAGAATCTTTGACTATCAATCTTCTTTGACTAACACAGGGACATATATGCAATATTCTTTGATTACTCTCTGTCAGAGCCAAATTAGTCAAAGAAATCCATTTAAAACTTTCAGTTACAACCTGTAATACATAAAAACCATAAAGTTAGACTATCAAAATCTCATCAAACATTTTCTTATAGTATCAAATCATCTAAATCAAACACCAATAGTAACAATTTCACACAAAATGGTGACTTTCCATATAAATTCCAGAAACAAAAATAAAGGGACTCATAGTACTTCTTTTGAAAACATGGTGTATTACTTTAAACAAATTCACCCAAACCAGGAACAAATCTATCAATTTCACACAACATAAGAACTTTGTATAACAATTACACTAAAAAATGGTGATTTTTGAATAACATAAACCTTTTTTCCAAAAAATCATGGACTAAAACAACAATTTCAACATTAAACAAGGACTAGAGAGAATTTTACCCATAACTCCATCATGATTCTTCACTCCAAGTCCCAAAATTCATCAAGAGAATCCATATAATCAATCGTGCATGAGATAAATAAAGATAAAAATCAAAACCTTCAACAAATAATAAAACGATAGTTGAGAGATTACCACATATGAAGATTTCCAATTACAGAACCCACTAAATCCATCAACAAAACCCATCTGATGGAGATGGATAAAACCGAAACCAACCATGAATCATATGGCAAAATATTTGAAATTAGAAGATATTAGAATACATAATTGATAGTGTAGAATATAGATTCAGCATATTGGGATGAAGATGAAGATGAAGATGAGAGAACGAGTTGGTGAGCGAGAGATGAGTTGAGAGCGGGTGGGGTGGGTAGGGATAATAAATGGGGCGGGACTCTATTTTAAAATAAGATGAAAAGCGCTTGGGTTATTTAGACGGTAGGGATTATTAAACAAATGAGAAGAAAAATATATTAAATACCTTATCGGTTTAAACAACGGGGTTTTTTTTCCAACAAAAACCGGACCGATAAGAACTGGCCCTGTCCGGTTCGGTCCGGTTCTCCACTTTAGGTGTAGTGTCGGTCCCGATCCGGTCCGGTCCGGTTCTCCATTGTATTGTCGGTCCTGGTTCAGTTCTAGAACTGGCCAGTGGAACAGTAGGACTGGTCCGATTACCAGACTGAGAAACAAGTAACAAAATGGAGTACAAATGAAATATATATGGCCAAATAAAAAGGGTGATTAACCTATGAATTTAGGAGACAAATATGTTATATATGGAACTTGATAATATAGATTTTTCTTTAGAGAGGTCATTAACAAATCTTATGAATGTTCAAATACTTAAATACTCTTATATAAATTAATAAACAAAAAAAAGTGAAAATATTATCTATTCACTGAGTATCAAGTCGTTGAGTATTGGTACTGTTCAGTTTCGGCCACCACCTACTGACCAACATCGGCGCCGCCCCGGTGGTGTTATTCGAGATTTTATTGCATATCGGAAAAAAGCACTGAGTATCGGGAGGGAAAAACACTGAGTATCACATATAATACGGAGTATAAAAAAAAACACTGAGTAGCGGAAAATTTATTTAAGTATCGTAAAGAAAAACACTGCAGTAATTATGCGTAATTAAATTTAAACAATACAATAAAAACAATAAAATCATAATTAATATTATATACTAAAAAATTACAATAATGTGATTATGTGTATATTTTGAATAAGGAGGAAAAAAAGAATACTGTGTATTTTCTAAGTTACTTAAAAAGAAAAAGAAAAATGACATTGATTGCATAATTCGAGACTTTATATGGGAATTGACAAACGAGGCACGCAAAACACTTTAGGTCGCGTGAGAGAAGTTGTGTGGACCAAACAAGGACGGAGGTCAAGGATGTCGCGAAACTTGGGTGGAAGCTAAAACTACATGTGCTATGGGTTAAGGTGTTAGACAGAAAATACTTCTGAGAGGGTCTCATGAAACATGAATCGAAGAGCCTGTAATCTAGAATGTCCAAGAATATATTGGAAGGCAAACATGTATTACGATATAGTGTGGTTTAGATGGAAAATATAGGGTTCAAATAAGTCCCGGGGGTGTTCTCGTTTAAATCAGCGTTTTTGGCCATTTCCCATCATATACGAGCCAACAATTTAATTGGAAAATTATTTGAAAATTAAAATGTCCATGAAAAATTAAAATACTTTAATAGCTCGTTGCCCAAGATCGGATACCTACAACAACTACTCCCTATAGGTCAAAATGTTTGTCCACTTTACTTTTCACACATATTAAAAAATATAACCATCACACTCCATATTACAAAATTACCCTTCATAAAGTGTCTTGATATCTTAAATGTGTAGTAGAAACATAAATGTTAATATTTTAATAGAGGTAATAGTGAAAAAAAGAAGAGAAAATGTCTTGATATTCTAACTAGACAAACATTTTGAAACTACTTATTTAATAAGTGGACAAACATTATGAAACAGAGCGGCGGGTAATTTGGTTAAAAGTGTAATAATTAATTCCTCTTTATTTGGAAGATGTCATGAAAGTTAAGAAACAATTGTCCACTTGTTCAGAAGTTGTAAGAAGTCAAATGATGGTTGAAAAGTCTGACTGACAAGAGTTGGTACTGATATAGGAGATATGAGCAAGATTTTATGGTCAATCTATCATGGGAATGATAGGACCAGAAGTTGTGTCTTCAAGTGTAGCAAATAGTGGGAGTTTTGTAAGGTTTGTACTTTTTGGCTAAAAAATAGGCAAACAAAGCACTCATTTGATAGTAATTTGAAATCTGACACTCTTGATGTGGTTCGACCACCTCCTACTTGAAAGGTGGTTATCTAATGACCACCTTTCTTTAGTAGATTAACAAGAGAAATGTGATCACTGAATGAACGCCTTTCACTTAATATGTGTTTTAAGCAAAGTGTTCACTGAATGATCGCCTTCTTTATAAATAGATTTCTTATTATGGGCGATCATTCGATGACCGTCTTTGTTTAAAAGACGAAAAGACATTCATTGTGATGACCTATTTAAACATTCAATTAGTTTCTACATATAATATATAATCATTTCGTTTCCATATATAATATTATATATATTATATATGAAAACGAAATGATTATACATATATATAATCAATTTGTTTCTACATATAACATATAACGACAAAAGGGAAGATACGACTTACCGATTTTCGACCAAAGAAAGACTTACCAATTTTCGACCAAAGAAATACTTATCAATTTTATTTTACTTTGGTTAATAAAAGTCTTACTAATAAAATATGGGGAAATGAAGCATGAGTTAGACCAAGGAGAATTGATTATATATTATATATAAAAACAAATCAATTATATATTATATAGAAATTAACTGATTCTATATTATATATAATAACAAAATTGATTATATATAAAAACAAATTGATTATATATGGAAACAAATTGAATGTTTAAATATGTTATCAAAATGAATGTTTTTCAGTGTTTTACCAAAGGCGAGTATCAAAATATGTTATCAAAATGATCTCCTATAATATTTACAAAGAATACGGTCATCTCTTACTACTTTTTTAGGTGTGATTGGTATGCTGTAATGAGATCAGTAATGTAATGGCATTACTGATTCAGACATGATTACTGTGATTGGTACGTCATAATCAACTCCGTAATACCATTCCTTCCGTAATCACATTACAATGAAAATGGAGTTTTCATTACATAGCTACTACCCATGAATGACCCATTACATTCGTAATCGTAATGGATATTTTCTTTTAACAAACTAAAATAATTTTACTAAACTTAATATATTACACATTTTTTATTATATCTTTTTTTTCATTAAATCAAATATGTAAAAATTCAGATCATTATTTTTAGAAACTAAAAAAAATTATATTATATTTACTACGTACATACATAAATCGTATATAATTATATGAAATCTTTATATATCGGTGATATATTTCACCATAATATACTGAATTATAACAATTTTTTATTATTTCTCACATACCCATAAAACATGAATCAATATATTTATTAAAATATTAACATGAAATTAAAATTTTAATTAAATTATTAAAATTTTACTTCTCTATAACAGTTAAACAAGTTACCTAACCAATAACTAACCAATTAAATTTTAAATTACATCAATCATAATACCATCATACATTCTCAATAAAAGTTAAAACCGAACTGTATAAATCTAAGATTTATCGCACTATATGTACAAATTATTTAAAATTATTAAAATAACTTATTTTGCATATTCTATTTTATTAAAATTATTTATATTTTATAATAATAAAATGATTTTCTTATATCTTAAATAATTTATTTACAATCTTATTTAATTAAACTAGTTATTAGCACAAAGTTGAAACAACTAGGCCATTACATCCCTATTCAGATAGCATACCAAACATTGTACAGTGATTACAAAGTTCATTACATTCTCAATCTCATTACATTACTGAACTCATTACATTACTGACTAAATCCATTACAGCATACCAATCACTACCTTAGTTTTTAAAGGGGGTAAAACAAGAGGTAAAGGGTTAGAATCCCCTACCTGAACATGTGTAATATAGTTCTGATTAATTTGGAAATATGCATGGAAAAGCGTGTATACTTTTTATGGGATTAGTCGTGGTGCGTGAAAACTGGTCTGGACACCCATGAATAAAAAACGGTCATCAAATGACTGTTTTTTCCTTGTGAATCTACAATTAAGGAAAGACGGTCATTAGATGATCGCCTTTTAAAAAACGGTAGTTGAATCGCAGATAGAATGTCAGATTTCAAATTATTTTTAAATTGGTGTTTGTTTACTTTTTTTTTTCTTTTTTTTTTTTGCTATTCTTACAAGAAAAACTCATATAGTGAAATTGTGTCATCAAATAGAAAAAATGTGGGATTTGTGGATTTCGTTGGTCAACTATCAACATTAAAATGAAAGTGAATTACATGAGGAATGGTGGATGCTTAATCTAAAATTAAAAGTATTAACTAATAGATGGACTAGAATGAAGACTTATATTTAAAACTGCTAAATGGACCATATGGACAGATTGAAACGAGATTGTGTTCGGTTTCGGTCAAGCCGCCAAACAAGCAGGTAATTTTAAATATAAAGTCCTAATTTAGCTAGAGATTTTATGCGAAGTTGGGGTAAAGTATTGGATAGTGGTCTAAATTTTTCAAATAAAAATTATTTGGTAAAATGGACAAAAATGGAATTCGGTATTAGGTTGGATATCGAGGGCTGCTACAAGAACACTCTGGGTTACGCTAGAATGTGAGGTATTTTCAGGACAAGAAGAATTTATTTTTGGGTGAAGTACACGGGAAGCCTCTTATCTTTTCCTAAAATGCAGTAACCGTCTTCTATTTTTAAAATTATCCCCGATGGCCCTCTAACTACGTTATTTATGTCATCGTTAGTCTTTTTTATAAATTTTTGTTAGTTGACCATTAGTCAATGCCACTTGGCGCCATGTCACTGCCATCTCACCGCCACGCCCCCTCCACGTATGAATGACGTCGCCATTAATTACATGTCATTAATTTTTATTTTTATCTTAAATCTTATATTTTTATTTTAAATCATTTTTTTAATTCTTCATTTTCTTCTTCACTTAACAATCGAAGACCCCAAATTAAGGAAGCTTCATTAAACTACTCTTGAGCACATATTTTACCATTGTGTAGCCTTGAATTGTGTATTTAAGTTGCATAAATTACTTTTTCTTTTAATACATGAGAGAGCCACTTTGGACTTGGAGTAAATGACTCCAATGAGATTCGATCCCAGGACCTCTTGGTCTCTACGGAGTAACCTAACCACTAGGCCAACTATCGATCTCGCATAAATGAGTCTATTAAACTACAATCTGACAACTCTCGCCGGAATAGATCCTCAACACATACAACTCTGAAGAAACTCTCTTTCCGTAACTCCGACACACCGGAAACTTCCACGCTCCATCATCTCTCTCCATTTTCCAAAATTTCATGCCTTTCAGATCTCACTCTCCTTCACAAGTTATAACATTTCGCATCTCCCTCCCAAACATCTCCTCAATCTTAAACCTCAGCAAACTATTGAAAAACCTATTAAAAGTGGTGTTAAATCTATGGTATAATAATAAATAATAATAATAATATTTTCCCCTTACCCCTCTCTAGTATCCTTTATTACGTAAATACCCCCATTCCATGGTTTTATGTATAATAGGGCATCAAACATACAACAACTGGTCCACCTTTGGAGTTGGAAGCACTTTCTATTCATTCCTCGAGAGTTTCTAAATCTAATTCTCATCTCATGAAAAGGTAAATTCAGTTTTTCTGGTAGAGCAATTGCGTTAGCTCTAATGCATAAAGTACAAGTGGGAATATACTTCGATCGAGTATTTTTCACACAATTAGCAGGTAAAAAAGTAACGTTACAAGATATTCGCACAATGTGATATATGTAACTGTTGTGGTATTAGCATGAGATAAGATGTGATATTAGCATAAGAAATAGAAGCAACTCGAGTATAACCATGGTTTGATTTAGTATTATCTTCTTGATGAACAGTAGTGACATCATCTTCTTCACCAATCATAGTTTTTGAAGATTCGGGTAAATCTGATTCTTGAAGAATAAGAGATGGGTTGATTAATTTCTCAGCCCATCCTAATCTACAAGCAAAAGATCAGCTTGTAAAGTTGCTGAAAAATCTGTAACTGTTGAATTTTCACTTGATACCACAAATACAGCATAAAGTAACATTGATAATCGAGTTCAATCTTCAGAGTTTTAATAAAAATTGAATGTTATTGTGAAATATTGTGTTACTCACTCCTCTATAGGATCTTCGTAAGATTGTTCTCTATTTGAAACAAATCCTTCCAGGTCCAAAACTGAAATAGTTATATAATATTTCAAAGGTGGTGTTTTCGCTCATCTTTTCGCCGTTTTCCAAGGACTTCTCAAAGTACTCGCTTGAGAGCGAAGAAGAAGAAGATGGTTTTAAAAAGATGTGTAAATACTGATGCCGTGGAGCAGACGTGGCGGTGACATGGCGCCAAGTGGCATTGACTAACAGTCAACTCACAATAAATTATAAAAAGGCTATCGGTGACAAAAATAACGTAGTTAGAGGGACACCGGGGGTAATTTTGAAGATAGGGCGCGGGTACTGCGCTTTGGGGAAAGATAAGGGGCTTCCCGTGTGCTTCAGCCTTTATTTTTTGTAGATATTAAGGAACATGTTTGGTCGAATCAACTTTTTTTCTAGAGCTTTGTGCACTTCTTTATGGGGTAAGAATGGTATGAACAAAAGGATCCAAAGGTTTTTATGTTGAGACAAAATCCCTTGAGTTGTAGCCTATATGCGCTAGTGAAAGACGATACGAGTTCTAAGAATCTTCTTAACATAATGGTACATGAATGATGCTAAATTATGCATCGAACCCCGGATTCTCAATCGACCACATTCATAGGGAATCGAACATGTGTACAATTGATTAGCAAAAAAAGGACAAGGAATGATAGTAGAATCAACACAATTTGTTGATCCACCCTATTGACTATGTAATGTACTAACTAAAGATCGTAGTGGTTCTATACTACGAATAATCATTACTACTCATTATGTCCATCAATGTTTGTCATACTATTTTTTCACATAGTCCCTTCTATTTTTACTAAACTACCCTCAACTAACTAAATACATAAATCTAATGATAATAGGCTTTTGAATATTAAATAAGAATAGAATTTGTATAAAGTGTAAAAAAGTTCATTGGTATCTTAAATGAACAACCTTTTATGGACATTTATTTTTAGAAATTGTGAGAAACATTGATAGACGGAGAGAGTAATAGTTATACCTACCGACCATTACGCCTTATATGTATTGGAAAATAAGCTTGTTCTTTTTATGTTATTTATTTCATTACAAATTACAATAGTTTTTTTTTGAAGTCTTATTATTTTGTTAATTTATATTAAAATTATCTCTAGAAAAATCTCTTTTCATTACTAACAAAACTAATTAATTTTTGAGCCAATTAGAGATTAATGCCTATTAAAAAACTTATTTAATAGTCGGGTGTAAGCCCGGGAACCCTCGTAAAAAAAAAAAGGTGCCTATAATAAGATTTTTTATAGAAAACAGCCTCATCCCAAACTACCCTTATAATTAACAATTAAAAAAAAGAAATCTGAAAAAAACAAAACAAAAACTAATAAACGCACGCGCGCGTCCGTGAATTTTTTTTAAAATCGTCATAACTAATTCTAAAAAAATCAATTTTTTTTTTATATATTTGGATAAAGCAAATTAATATTTACGTGTATGATTTTTTTCAGATTTTTTTGATTTTTTTGAATTTTTTTGAATTTTTTAATTCGCAGAACATGGAATTCCATGTTTTAAACATGGAATTGTTTTGATATAAGGAATTTGTTTTCCGCAGACACGAAATTCACTGTTTAAAACATGGAATTGCATGTTTTAGAATTCCATGTTTAAAACATGGAATTCCATGTTCTGCTAATTAAAAAATTTAAAAAAATCAAAAAAACCAAAAAATTCAGAAAATTCCGAAAAAAAATCATAGACGTAAATATTAATTTGATTTATCCAAATATGATTTTTTTCGATTTTTCTGATTTTTTTTTGAATTAGTTATGGCGATTTAAAAAAAAATTCACAAACGCGCGCGTGTGATGAAATTAGTAGTAGGTGGTGGTGGTAGTGGTGGTGGTGGTGGAGGTGGTGATAGTTGTGGTGGCTGTAGTGGTGGTGGTGATGGTGGTTGTGATGGTGGAGGTGGTGATGGTTGTGGTGGTGGTGGTGGTGGTGGTGGAAATACCCTATTATTTGTTTAAGATTTAAAAATAAATATTGTATTAAAAATAAAATAATATATTTAATAATAAGGATAGTATAGGTATAAAAAATATAAAGGGGATGTTTTCTATAAATAGTTGTTCTATTAGGCATTTATCTCTAAAAAAGAAAATTAGAGGTTTAAAACAATTAAAGGCATCATTAAGGAGACATTTATCTCTAATTACTCTTTAATTTTTCTATAATATTAAAAAATAATTTTTATAAAATATTAAAATTCTTGTAAATACCATATATCTATCAAATAAATTTAAAAAAAACATTAAATAATATATATAAATTTTTTCATGCAGAGGCCAAAAAAATCGACCAGAACTAACCATGATAATCACATTTATATAGGTACTCAAATATACTTATTAGGTTGAATGTAATATTGATTTAACTTCTGCCTTACCTAATTAGTCAATATATTTGTTAGTCTTTAGGTTGAATATATATTTGTTTTATCTTAATTTAATCGCCAAAAAAATTCTCTAATTTAATTTAAATAAAACTACAAGGGACTTTAGAAAAAAGGCCAAAGATTTGAGCTTCAATTATATATAAAAAAATTAGCTTTTTAGATACGTAAAATTAAGTTAAATATATTTTTTGATAGGGAAAATGACCCAAAAAATCAAAATAATATTATTTTCAGCCCAATAACATCAATGACAAAATTTCTTCCCAATAACATCATTAACTAAATTTTGTCCTTGATGGGAATCGTCCTTGACGGGAATCGTCCTTGACGGGAATCGTCCTTGATGGGAATCGTCCTTGACGGGAATCGTCCTTGATGGGAATCGTCCTTGACGGGAATCGTCCTTGACGGGTAAACATGTAATCTTATAATAGTAAGTTAATGAATGATTCTTTGGGGCAAGTATAATATTATTTTGATTTTTTGGGTCATTGACCCTTTTTGATAAAAGGTAAATATATTTTTTTTGTAAAAAAATAAATATACTATGTTTATCAAAAAGTAACAAAACACAAGTTCTTTTATGAGTCAAGCATAAAAAAATCTTAATTTTGTACGTTTTTTTAAATTTGCCAATATTAGAAATAACATATTCTTTTTAAAAAGTATTTGTTAGAAGAAATCTAATAAAAACACTTAATTGTTAAATTTAATTTTCAATAATTTACTTTATAAAAATACCTAATGAAATAATTATTTATTATAATATTTATTTATTAATATTAAAAAAATAATATAGCACTTCCACACTATCACCATCATCACCACCACCACCACCACAATATATTTAACACCGCTACAGCCACCACCACCACCTACTACGAATTCCATCACATGTGCGCATCAGAGATTTTTTTTAAATTCGTCATAACTAATTCTAAAAATATTATAAAAATAGAAAATTTGCATTTTTTGACAAAGCAAATTAATATTTACGTCTATGATTTTTTTGATTTTTTGATTTTTTTTGTAAATTTTTTTTCGCAAACATGAAATTCACTGTTTAAAAAATAAATTTCATGTCTGCTAAAAAGTAATTCAAAAAATTCAAAAAAAAAATCATAGACGTAAATATTAATTTCTCTTTCAATTTTTTTTTCTGATTTTTCTAGAATTAGTTGACGATTTTAAAAAAAATTCTCAGACGTGCATGTGATGAAATTAGTATGGGTTGTGGTTGTGGTGGTGGAGTTTGTGGTGGTGGTTGAGGTTGTAATGGTGGTGATGGAGGTGGTAGTTGTGGGGGCGGTGGTGGTGGTTGTGGGGGTGGTGGGTGGTGATGGTGGGGTAGTGGTGGTGAGAAGTTGTATTATGGTGGTTAAATATAAATGATAAATAATAAAGTAATTAAAAAGATGATATAAAAGTATTTTTGTCAAGAGATATTTTTTTATAAAGAATCTTATTAGAAAATATTTTTATTAACAAATAAATTTTTTAATATGCATTTATGGATTAATGGGTCTCTTTTTTTAATTCATTTTAGGTATCATAATAGTTCGAACCAGTCTTGGTGCGAGAAAGATCTTTAATAGAAGATCTATAAGGAAGAAACAGGAATCAGAATTGTTCAGAATATTAGGAATACGAGCTGTAATGTCAAAATCAATGATACCATCTTCTTCAACACGAGTCTAGAGAAAGAAGGTTTGGTGGTGCTTATAAGTACTAAAATATGAAGAATTTTCTTAATTAAGATAAAATTATAACCTTGAGTGAATACAAGAAATTAGACCGATGTTAGCAGCTAATTGGAAGATTTATTCGATCATTCGTAAAATTAAACATACATTCATAGAGTTTGGTCCTATCATCTTCAAGTATATTCTAAGAAGAATGACTGCAAAGAATATTAGACATGGATTCGTAAGGGAGTGTATGAATAATGATGCATCTAATCTACCTGACGTGTTCAATAAATTAGGAATTGATATTTTTAGGGTTTTTTTTCCCTTTTCTTGTTTGTTTCCTTACCCGTAAAAGGAAAATATACGAGGAAGCTTTGGAGTTATGGCTTTCATGCTAAAACAAATAGTGACACGTGAATCTTTTGGGCTTGGAGAAGATTTTTCTCATCTGGCAAGAGGAGTCTTGAACTGCAAGATTTACTTAGTTTTTGTTTCGCTGTACTTGCCCCTCTTATGGAAGACCAGAATTTACATGCAACGTTCACATGGACGGCTTGGATTGCTTCAAACTTGAGGACCCCAATTTTCACGTTGCTTCTTCTCGAGGTGATAACTTACCTTGCTAATATTTTTTCTACTCGTAGAGACTGCCAGCATATATATTTGCATGCTTAATAAATAGAAACTAAATTAGAACAAAAAAAAAAATAGAAACTAAATGCCCCTAAACTAAATGGACTTAAAATTTTGATTCTCGCATGGAACGTCCAAAGTGTATGGAACCCTGATTATAGTGCATGCATTATTTTTCTATGTTTTATATATTCTAAAATTTATATATAATATACAACTTTATTTATTTTTTCGGTATCCTCCATAATTATACATATAAAATTACTATGATTAAAAAAATATAAAACTATTTTTATAATTAACTTTTATAAATGAGCATACAAATTTAGACAAGTGTAAACACTTTTATGTGATAAAAAATAATATGATGGTCTTGTATGAATTTTCAAAATAAATATAAGATTAATTTTTTTTTTATATAATTTGTATTTGATAGGAATATATGTTTCCGGTAATAAAATTTTAATTAATATTTTTGTTTATAATATACGTTATATATTAGTTTTTTTATTGTTGTTGATATGAAATGGTTCTAATATTATATAGTATTTCATATAAATTTATATTTGTTTCGTCTAGCTATTATATGTTTGCATGTAATAAAACAATTCAATGATAAAAAATATAAATATATAATTATGACTTACATCAATTGGTAGGTAGTAATGAAATTAATAATCCGTAATGAATTTTAGATATATACTTAGTAGGAGTTAAAAAAGATGGGACATTTATTACCATAGGAATCTTAATCACATAAGTATATTCATTCCATCCACCCCATAGTATTAGATTATTCCATATATATTAGGAATGAAATTTGAGCCAATTGTTGATTGATGCCTATTAAAAAACTTATTTAGAAAAAGGTGCCTAGGAAAAAATATTTATTGAAAACAGCCCCATCCCAAAATTACCCTTATAATTAACAATTAAAAAATAAGAAAAAAACTAATAATCACACGCGCGCGTCCGTGAAATTTTTTTAAAATCGTCATAACTAATTCAAAAAAAAAAAAAAATTATATTTGGATAAATCGAATTAATATTTACGTCTATGTTTTTTTTCGGAATTTTCTGATTTTTTTGATTTTTTTAAATTTTTTAAATTTTTTTTTTCGCAGACACGAAATTACATGTTTTAAACATGGAATTTCATGTTTTAAACATGGAATTTCATGTTTATTTCACGGTTTAAAACATGAAAATCCGTGTCTGCGAAAAAAAAAAATCAAAAAAATTCAAAAAAATGAAAAAATTCAAAAAAAATCAAAAAAATTCATAGACGTAAATATTAATTTGCTTTATTCAAAAATAATTTTTTTTTTAATTTTTTGATTTTTTTTGAATTAGTTATGACGATTTTAAAAAAAAATTCACGGACGCGCGCGTGCGATAGAATTAGTAGTAGTAGGTGGTGGTGGTGGTGGTGGTGGTTGTTGTGGTGGAGGTGGTGATGGTTGTGGTGGATGTAGTAGTGGTTACATACATAGTGGTTGTGGTGGTGGTTGTGGTGGTTGTGGTGGTGGTGGTGGTGGTGGAGGAGGAAAAAGAAGTATCCTATTATTTGTTTAATATTTAAAAATTAATATTGTATTAAAATAAAATAATATATTTAATAATAAGGGTAGTAAAGGTATAGAAAATATAAAGGGGATGTTTTCTATAAATAATTACTTTATTAGGCATTTTTTTATAAATAAGATTATTGAAGGCATAAAAAAAACAATTAGGTAGTTTAATGGGGATGTTTTCAATAATAACCCCATGAAATTTTATATTCTAATTGACAATTTATCTTAAACTTATAATCTCGACAACATATTCATAGTTATAATTAACATTATAATTAAATTCCAATTGGTCGATAACACAGCAAAACCCTGTTTTTCAATAATCAATTCTAATATCTAATCACCTACAAAAAACCTATGATATATATTTATTTTAAACCTACAAAATTGGCGTTAAAGATGTTTAACATGACAAAATGGACACATTTAATAATTTAATTAGTTCAAACGGCTTAATTGATCTCCCACCGAAAGGTTGTTTTTTCACGTGGTCGAATAAAAGGCAAGCCTAAGAGCATGTTAAAGAAAGGTTTGATAGAATTCTATGTAATCAAGAAATGTTAATTAGGTTCCTGAATACATGTTTATTGGTTCCTCCAACAATAGATCGATTCTTATTAAGTTTAGAGATAACGAGTAGTCACATATATCAAGTCGTTTAAGTTTTTATTCTGCGTTTGGTGAAAATATAAGTAAAGATCTTGTTGATATGACTAGGTTTGAACCTGTTCCAAATTTACCATTTACGGATTTTTCAATGAAAAAACAAATTATATGTCTAGTTTTTAGATGGATTGAGCAAATGATCGTTTAAGAACAATAAAATAGAAATCAATAGAAGAGAAAAAGTGTTATCACTAATGTAGAATGAAGATCCATTTAAAATTAACATCGAACAAATCAAGGTTATTACTAAAGAATTGAAACAATTTTGGGAAAGAAAGGAGAAATGCTGGACAGATCGAGCACAAGTTAAGTAGTTAAGGAAGGTTGATCGTAATACAAAGTATTTTCACGTTGCCACTATTATTCGATGTTCTAGGAACACAATTTTAAGGTTAAAAGTTCATCAAGGAAGTTGGTCAAGAGAAAATTAACTTAATGCTCCAAGATTATTACAATACTTTATCAGAAAAGAAATGCAATGGACTATAATTTGGAAACTTATACGGGTCCTTGTAAACAGTTTTTCAATGAATGATGCATTAATTGTGAAAGCGACAATGGAAGAAATTCGCACGATGTTTTTTTTAATGTTTAGATATAAATCCCTAGGTCCGGATGAGCTACATGGTTTGTTTTTTCACAATATTGGGAAACACTCACGTTCGATATTTTTCAAGGGTTAAGGATTTTGTTAGGTCCTAAAGAAAAGGGGGAGGGTGAATATGAAACCTAAGAAATAATGTCTAATTTAAAACTAAATTAAGACAATCTATTTGTTCAAATAAAAATATTAAATAAACTTAAGGGGATTATACAAAAGGATTAATACAAGTTTTTTTTTGTTACATGGGTGATCCGGGTTAGCTTGTGCGCACCCGACTAATCCCACAGAGATATACATGTCTCTCCTTGTATATTCTCATGGTAAATCAGAACTAGGTTACCCATGTTCAGGGAGGGGTTCGAGCCTTGTACCTCTCACTTTACACCTGTTAGGAAGTGGATTTGAACCATGGATCTTCTCCTTAAGTGCTGAAGAAATAGCAAGGCTCTGGCCGGTTGAGTTAACCCAACTTGTTGGATTAGTACAAGTTTGCTAATACTGAAGATGCAAGCACTTGTAACTTAGTAAAATTATCAAATACATAGGGATCATGCAAAGGGGATATTTATGATTTGATAATAAAGCAAAACATGCATATGAAAACAAAGTGTAAAGAGATAAAAATAGAAGATACATATTTGTTTTCAAGTGGTTTGAACTCCCTAGGGCTAAATGCACCTCATAAGGTAGTCACCTTAGGATTTTAAGTTTATACACTAAACTTGTTATGTTTCTGAAGGTGAAATATAAAACCTTTACAATGAGGTTTGTTGGGTTTAACCACAAGTAAACAAGACTTTTACCAGGATCAATCTCAACCCCCACACATGATTTCTAACGAGCTCGACCATAAAACCTAAGCGTGAATTTTTACGGGCTCACTCACGAATTCTAATCGAGACTTTTACAGGATCAATCTCAACCCTCAAACTACTTTGATCACACAAAGTCTTCTCTTATTGGAGGAGCTAACAAGCCTCTACTCTAATTTAAGAATCACCTTTCCTAACGAGAGTTAGAGTATAATTGTTTATGAATGATTATCACAATAATACAATGATATTGTAGAACTCCTTGAGTAGATTATACAATGAATGCATGTTGAACTTCTTCTTAAGTGGATATGACAATGAAGTGCTTCAAGCTATTTCAATGATATGAAAATGAGGAACATAACTTGAGATTTCTCGTGGGATGGTCCCTTTGATGGTGTGAAAATTTAGTCTTCAAGATATTTCTTCTAAGCTTCAATGTTGTGGGTATATATAGTATTCAAAGGCGTTAGCGTATTTATTAAGACATCTGTTTGACTTGAAAATTAGGGTGTCGTTTATGATCATAGCGAGATACCGGTTTGGGTAAAAGGTACTTTCTTCGCGTTGATTTCAAACGTATTAAATTTCAAAGACTACTTATCGAGAGCGGGTCCCTTTTTAGATCGATCTTGGGTTTCCTTTTTAAAGTGATATTCCGGTTTTGATCCAAAACGTGATCTTAATAATTCTTAGTATCTTGCACTCAATTTCATATTTTGACTTTTGGCTTCGTTACACGAATGAAATTTTTTTATGCACTAGATATGTTCAATTTATTTTAAGGAAGTTATAGCACAAAACATGTTCATGAATATGATATCGAAAATGCATGTCTTTACCTAAATAAATATGCTCCAATGCTCTTGAACTTGACATATAAATTGTTTTAAAAATTCATATTAATAAGTTTTTCAGTTCAACACTATGGCAAAATTAATACACATTAATGTTATGATCTAGGATGTATTTTAATCCATGTCAATGCACATAAGCCTAAAACATGTTTAAGAAAATGAAAGAGTAAAACTATTTTCTAGAAAATATATAATTCTTATAATGATACACGATATGTTGCAAGCCTAAACCAGATACCCATACAATTATCACTAAAGCACACAACGGTTTGTCACATAAAACACATGAAAGGGGTAATTTGCCAACAATCTCCCTGTTTTTTATGATGACAAATCTTGCAACAATATAATTTTAGAATGATATGCAATGCAACATATATTAAGTCTAAAATGAAAGATTTTCCCTAAAAAATTATAAATATGATCAAATGATAAGTAAGACACAACATATGGAATCTTTCAAGGCACGACTCTCCTCACACGAACCATATATCTCAATACAACTTAAGTGACCTAATAGTCATGGTGAGAATATGCAAATATATAACAAGTAGAGTAAGCAATATCATTTGGATAAGCAAATCTTATAAAATAGTATTGCATCATGACGATAAATGAGAATATAACATTAAGTAAAACATATAGGGCATATAACCATGGAATTTTTAAGCATGATATCTCAACCCCAAAGTTTTTACAGAAAATATTTTGATCCAAAATAAAAATCAAAAGTGAAAAACATGGAAAGAGTCTTTAAATAATGAATTTTGAAACCCAAAGTTTTGAATATTGGGGGGGTTTTGCAATGAGGTCCTTAAACTATTTAAAATCATTCAAATGACCCTAAAACTCATGCAACAAGATTTAAGCAATTAAAACACATATAAGCAAAATGATCAAAAGAGGGATCGATATACTCGTTACCATACAAACTCGGTCTAAGAATACAAATTATGAGCTATTAGCATATTCTTCCTTTTAGGCTCCATATTTGGCTTCAACTTGGGAGTATACTCAGTAAAAATCACTGAGTATTTAAAAGACATTGAGTAAAAACAAAAAATGCAACATTGAGTATCGAGGAAAAACACTAAATATCTAGAAAAAATCACTGAAAATCGAGGGAAAAAGATTAAGTATCGGATAAAACTCACTGTTTAGACTAAACAAATTCACTAAGTAAAACACTTAGTAACTATTGAAACAAAAAAAAAAAAAAAATTATTTTAAGAAAAGTAATCTTATCTATTAATCACACAATCTATTACTCCATTGCTCCAATTAAATTACTTAGTTATTCCTCTTGTATTTTAGGATTTTGACAAATCTTATCTCCACTTTATAATAAATAATTGCATTATAGTCATTAAAACCAATAAACAAACAAATGAGAACACTAGCTTTTTTTCAGACAATGAACACTAACTTAGCCCAAGGAGGATCGGCCCATTTAATTCATTTTTGACCTATATCTTAAATTTAAGTCTCATTCATACAAACATCAATACTTACATTACCGCCGTTTTTCTCGTTGTTCATATCATTTCTTTTTTTTAGAAACTTGCTATAATCCAACAATGGCTTCAACAACAAGCTACATGAAAGTGTGCGTGAAGGGCAGGTTAGTTATTTAGCAGTTTCTCTAAAAAATTGAAACAAAATTTGGTTTATTTGTTCTTTCTTTAATTTTTTGTGTTTATTGGATAGACCTGGTGATGGTGAAACCATTTCGTTCGATAAAAATAACCACACCATTAGAGTAAATCAACAAGACTTTACCTTTGACAAGGTATTACTAAGTAAATAAAATAAATGTGCTGTTCTTTTGTAGTTTGCTATTAGAAAGTTAATTTTATTTATATCTGAATTTGAAGGTCTTTGGACCAGATTCAAGTCAAAAAGAGTTTTTTACAGAAGCTGTTGCACCAATGATAGATGAAGTTATAGAAGGAGGCAAGGCTACGATTATAGCCTATGGACGAACGGAAACTGGTAAAACTTATACCATGGAGGGAAATTTCATTCCTAGAAAAATTAAGGTATAATATGCAATATATCCATTTAAATGTACTGTCGAGAGAGCATATTTAAATTTAAATTGGCATGTTACTGTCTAAATTTGTGGTAAAGCACGTTTTATTTTCTTACCCCAAACATGCCCTGTAGTGTAATTTTGCATAATATAGGGACCTATAGTGCAATTTACCCAATAACTTAATTTTTGTGAAAATTTCGTTAGGTTAGCGAGGAGTTATCGGATGGTATAATTCCACGAGCGCTTTCAAAACTTTTTCAATCTTTGGGTGCGAAAAACAAAAATTGGATTTTAAAAGCTTCCAATTTTGAAACATCGGGTGATGAGATTACTGATCTTCTTTTATTACAAACTCGTACTAAAAAACAAAAGCCCACCTATTCTATATTGGACGATGAAAAAGGTGGTGCTGTTGTATTAGGACTGAAAGAAGAGTCCTTATCGAGTATGAAAGATTTATATGGTCTTCTTTCAAGAAGAATTAAAAATAACAAAAGGTAAATTCTTAAATTTGTCTTTCCCATTTCGTATGCATTTAATAAATCCTCTTTTTTTTTTTTTTTTTTTATGGCATAGATCACATAAAATCTTTCGTATAAGCCTTCATATGAAGGAAACTGATGAAGATGAGGAGTTTAGTAAACATGGACAACTTTTATTTGTTGATTTAGCAGCGTCTCAGGAGGTATGAAGTGAATTAATCTTTTGGTCTTACTAGTTTTCAATATGTTAACTTGTATTTTTTATTAGTTACTTAATAGTCTCGTGCTTGTAAATTTTTTACCAATACATTTATGATGAAATTAAAACAGGTACGTGAAAGAGAATCTCGGATAGTAAATAGGAGTTTACGTGCTTTTGACGATGCTATAGAAGGACTTATAAATAATTCTGTTTACATCCCTTACAGGTTAGTACAATATAGTGAATGCATTTAGCTTAATTTTTTAAGGACCATTAACACAATTCACTTTAATATTGTCTTTTTTGAGCAGAGAAGATACATTAACGAAAATTCTTCGAGACTCGTTTTGCGGAAAGACAACTACTTGTATTATTGCAACAATTTCTACTCATTCCAATATTAAAGACACTTTAGAAACATTAAATTATGTTTCTCGTATTAAAATGATTGAAATAAGAAACCAGGTAAAGTTTGGGGATTGCTAAATTAGTCTATTAATTGCATTAAAGATCTTTTTATAATGCATTTGTGTGTCCCTCAGGATGTTGATGATATTTCCCTTCAAACAGAACAACTTGATCTAGAACCACAGGTAAATATAAGGACTTAAAAGTGCAATTTTTTTGAGCAAATATATTTACTTAACTTTTACATATAACAGAGCAATAGATTCTCATTTATAGAAGCTAATCTTGAGGTAAGTCATTATAAAACCAATTTTATATTATTTTTTCATTTTAAAAGCTTGTTTTATAATATAATAATTTTAATATATTACAGAATAAGGAACATTTTGGTATTTTTATCTCTTCGAAATCTTCGGTAAGTCATAATAATCTTTTCTTTGCATTTTTAACTCCTAATTTTGTAATAATAATAATAATAATAATTGCATCACACCTCCTTCTATATTTAGTTCAAATCCGATATGGAATACAAACTCAAGAAGGTTAAATATGCTTTTGAATCATTTTCATCAAAGCTGGAGAAGCATCCTCAATCTTTGCCTCATCAAGAGGAAATGTCCAAGACTTTATTACAAGTGACTGAGATGAAGAAAGTAAGTTATTTTTATTTACTTTTTAGTCCTTGATTTATGTGTTTATATTAATGATTTTCCATATATGTATGTAGTTCTTTGAGTCCGAAGAAGTTTTGAAATTCACCAAGAGTTTAGATGAACAACAATATGAAGAGGTATGTGTTTATTTATTTCTGCCCCTCAATTAATAAAAAAGAAAAACTGACCCCAACTAACTAACTAATACCTTATAGTCCCCCCACATTTATTCTAGACTTGCACTTGCACCCTCTTTTATTTTTTATAAATTGTCCTTTTAGGCTTTGATTAATCTACTCGAACAAAAAGTAATATAAGGAGGGACATATATTTTGAGAATATACACTTGCAAACCCCCCCAGCTTTTTAAAAATTATTTTTTTACTTATAATATAAAATATTAAAAGTTGAAATTATTTTTTTTATCATAAAATTATCTTGATATGGATTTTGAGTGTCCTTGAATGTTTTTAAAACATAATTACACACATTATTAAGCATCAATTTTTGATATTTCTTTTCAAATTTAAGCAGAAACCGAAAAAGTGCATAATTTATGCTGTAGAGATGTGGAATTATTTTAAAGGATACCGGGATATGGTAAATTATTATATATATGATGATAAAAAATATTGTGATATTTGGAAAAGAGATATAAAGACGTTAGAAAGTTCTGAATATGAAATATGTAGAGGGAGCAAAATTATTAAAGTAGAAGAAGGGGTAGTGGTGGACCCCATAAGTACAATGAGTTATTTTCACGATGATTGTAGCTACATAGTATTTAAATCTAAATTATTTAGAGTTGGTGGTTCGTATTATTCTTCAACCGATGCACGGGAAGAGAGAAAAGATGGGTCTCCTCCTCTTAAATATTTACATGATGCCACTAATAGGGTAGGAATTCTTGATTTGAAGAAAATTAAAATTAATAATCAATGGGTCAAGGGTCCAAAGATGAATTGTCCTAGGAGTCTTGCACATTTGTTTAAATTGAAAGATAAATTATACGTTGCTGGTGGAATATTTACTCGCAATGAAGAGGTTGTTAAATTATTTAGATTTATGGAAGTTCTCGAAAACGGAAATTGGAAAGTTCTTCCAGATCATCCGAGATTTGCATATGACAGACCACCAAATAATGATTATTTTCTCTCGAAAATTGTTACTTCTGTTATTGAGGAGAAAGAATTAATCTTAGCGGGTGTTATAATGTATGATTATTCTAAAGATTATTCTTTCTACACTTTTAAGCCTGATGATGCATCTCCCATGTGGAAACCTTATATACGCATTAGTAAAGATATAGGTACTAGTTTGATAATTGAGGAGTCATATCTATCACCAGCTGTGGTTTCAAGAAATTTAATGATTTGGGTGTGCTATAATTTAGAAAACATGCTATTTGTAATGGATTTTGAAAGTGGTTCAAGGTTTTATTTAAGTTTAGTTGATCATTCGTTGGTACCACGTGGAGATATACAAGGGAGTAAACCTCTTTTGTTGAAAATCGATGAAGACAAGTTTTGTATGTTTTGGACAGTTCGTCATTCAGAATATTTGTCTGGTAATGAAGTTTATGTAGGGCTACATAGTACAATCTTCACACTTAAATCAATATCCGAACATCCATATATAGTGATTGAAGTCATATCATCAAAATTTTCCCTAATTCCTAATATATCTATTCACAGTCTTCAAGCTATTTGCATTGCGTATGTTTCTCTTCATCTTTTATTTTTATTTTTATTTTATTTTATTTCATTTCATAATCAATAATAATTAACTATTACTATATGACATGACAGGGACATTGAGGATCCGATGGACTTCACTCCTTTTATATGATCAAGTAACTTCTTCTAGGCTGTAGCTGAGGTGTTATAATTTTAATTTTGGCCATGAAAAGATATATCACGTGGCTTTCATGTAGAAAGTTATGTTATGTTATGTTATGTTATCACTCTTATCATCCTTATCTTATATTTGATAAGAAAGTCAAACATGTAGTAACTAATTTAGGGGTAAGCACAGGTCGGGTTTACCCGGGTTGAGTTAAGGTCTAGGGTAAAGGTAGGGTAATATTGAATTATGGTAATAGTTAGGGGGTAAATCCAAGAGTAGGGTAACAAAAAAATTACCTTCGGGTCGGTTTGGGTTAACCATTGGTAAAACCTATTCCATTGTAAGTAAACACAACATATTTGACACTCTTTCTTTTTGCATTCATAGAAAATACAAGGATTAATTTCAATTTGAACAGATTTACAGAAGAAATCTTCAAGTGTTTATTCATTGTATTATTCCTTCCGGTTCCCATGTTATAATCTGCATCGCATCATTGCTTCTAGTTTTCATATTATAATCTGTAGAAAAGTTTAAATTATGTCAGAATTGAGAATGTGAGGCCCATTAAACTTACCTCGTTTATCAGATCTAAATTCAAAATTGCCAATAAACAAAAATTAAGTTTGAGTGCATAATTCCACGTCCAATTGTAAATCTTTCAAGTCTAAGCAACCAAATTGCACTATCAAAGCATACTTGACTGAAATGAGGATATAATTTCCCAAACATTATCATATATATCAACTAATTATCCTCTGCAATCAAATTTTATTGCATGAGAAACAATCAAACTGAAAAGGTAAGAGAATCTATTTTATTCTAATCACAATCAAAGAGAACAACAAACTTCCATTTTTTCCATCTTCAATCAGATATGAAATTTGAATCAACTAAAACTAGAATTATCAGTTTAATTGCACCAAATTTTTTGTTGTAAATTCTGAATTTTAATTTTAAATCCTCAATTTTGATTGAGGCTATAATTATATTTCCCAAATTTATCGCAATAAACTAAACAAAGAATAGAGAACTCAGAGTTAACTCATTCTGAATGTAATTTTATTAATAACAAAAGCCACATACACGTAACTAAAACGAAAAATTCACTTAGTATTATGTACGCATATACATGACTTGTGTCTGAGTAGATTAATAACATAAGAGATAATTACACCTAGGGTCTTGACCACACCCCCCTCTTCAAGATGGGAACCCGGCCTAGAGCCTCTTCTTAGTAAAGACCTTTTAAACTTTTTAACACATACACCCCAAAACCCCTATTACGTTTCTACCCTCTTTTGTTTTTTTGTTTCCTATATATACTAAATTAGAACCCCACAATTATAATTTCAGCTCATTAGTCTCTCACCTCCCCTCCTCCACTATCTCTCTCCTCCCCCTCTCCCAAACCGCCACCACCACCTCCATCAACCACCACCGGCATTAGAACATTTACCACCACCACCATCTCCCTCCTCCCCTTTCTATCTATCTTCCCAAACAGAACCGAGCAGCAACCTCAAACGGAGCAGCACACATTCACGAACGGGATCGGGGGAGTTTCAGATCTGTTCCAGCGAGTAGCACATAGAGAAGAATTGGTCGCGCCACCTCACTGCAACTCCGGTGCGAGTTCTGGTGGTGACGAGAGGTTCCTGCTTCTTCTTCTTCGATCCTAGCTGCAGATCTCGATGGTTGCTGCTTTCTCCCGGTGGTGTTCGTGTGGTGGCTGTTGTGTTCGTGTGTATGGTGGTGACGGGCAGGGGGAGCAGATGGTTGCTGCTTTCTTTCCGGTGGTGTTCGAGGCTTCACGGAGCGGACTGTCGAGAGGTTCCTGCTTCTTCTTCTTCGATCCTAGCTGCTTTCTTTCGGTGGTGTTCGTGTGGGGGCTGTGGTGTTCGTGTGTATGGTGGTTGAGCTCGCGGTGGTTAGGTCTTGGCCATTGCAGGTGACAGGTTCCGTGGTGGTGTGCTCGTCGACGCGAAGAAGGCATTTTGTTTTTTTTTTTTTTTTTAAATTTCAGATCTAGATCTGGTCAATGGTCAATGGTCAAACAAAATAGTAATTATTTTTTTATTTTTTAATTGTATATCCCTTTGTAATTGTTTAAAATTGTGTAATAAAAGGTGAATAAAAGTTTTTTTACTATTTATGCCTTGTTTTATTATAATACTCATCAAATTATTATAATACTCACTAATTTTTTGATTACTCCGATATTTTCTTAGAGTACTCCGATATTTTCTCAGAGTACTCCGAGTTTTTTCTTAGAGTACTCTTAGTTTTTCTTAGAGTACTCCAAGAGTTTATTAATGCATTCGAAAAATTTAGAGAGTACTCCGCAAATTAATAGAGTACTCAGCAAATATATAGAGTACTCTATATTTTTTTCGATACTCTATGTTTTTTTTCCGGTGACCGGTGACTGGTGGTCGGTGGTCGGAGGTCGGTGGTCGCTGGTCGGTGGTCGGAGGTTGGAGGTAGGTGGGTAGTGGTAGGAGGTTGGAGGTAGGTGGGTAGTGGTAGGTAGAGGAGAGAGAAACAGTGACATCACACTTCTTTGTCTTTTAGTGATAGTAAGGGTAGAAAGGACAATTGTCAAAATTCAGGTCCCTAAAAAGAATGGCATTTAAAAAACTACTCTATAGAGAAGACAATTTATCTCCAAGACCCTATATATAATTCACCCATAACATAATATAATTGATTTGTAATTGGTAAGAGAGAGGGGAAGAATAGATATGTACCTCCTCAAGTTGTACTGATTTGATGAAATAACGGAAATGATTGATAATTTTTTTAGTTGGAAAGGAATTGAGTGATGATCTCAGATATCACGGTATAGGTATTCTAACAGTCCAAAAAAAAACCGATGGTAATTTAAAAAATTGGGCCAAATCATTGGGTAAGGTAAATGTAATAATGGGCTGGTATTTTTTACCCAAAAATTGGTCGGGTTACCTTTACATCGGGTCAATGTTAACATAAACCCAATTTTGCTCAGCCACTAACTATTCCATTTTTATGATTTTTTCTCATGAAAAATACACTACAACTATATGGAAGGAAACATTAAAGATCGTTTGTTATTTTAGCAAGCTAATTATAGGCTACAAATTTATCATTTATTTTCTAGAGATTTTAACCTAATGGCACCCTAGTCTTAATTTAACTTTTTTTTTTTCCACTACAGATCGCAACTAATTTTTTTTACATTACAGGTAAAAATCTTCTTTTTTGTATTTTCATCTTATATATACTAAAAATTCTTATTTCTAAAACCTAACCCCCCCTCTCTCTCTCTCTCTCTCTCTCTCTCTCTCTCTCTCTCTCTCTCTCTCTCTCTCTCTCTCTCTCTCTCTCTCTATATATATATATATATATATGTATATATATATATATCTGCCGAAGTTCGCCTCTGATCTCGTTGTTGAAAGCACAACAGAGTGTTCAACTTAGTACTCCGTTCAAGGTCACACGATTTAAAGGCGAGGATGGATCTCGTGGCCATGTCTCAAACGGTGGTCCCTCTTTTCATCTCCGTCAGCCGTTGTCGGTCTCCTTCTTCAATAGCATTTTTGGTCGGAATCCTGCAAGTTATGGTTCAAGTTATGAGCTCCTTTGATATGTGTAATTAATTAAGCTGACATTTGTAATAAATAAAATTTATCTCTTTTTTGTATCAGTCCTTGTTTTGTAATAATACTCATATTTTTTAATGAGTACTTATCTTTTTTATATAGAATACTCGTCTTTTCTATAGAGTAATCTATGTTTTTTATTGAGTGCTCCGTAAATATAAATATATGTTGTGTTTTATTTTCGATACTCACTGTTTTAATTCTGATACTCCTTTTTTCTTGTTACTTTACATTTTTTCCGGTAGCCGGAGCTCGGTGGTCGGAGGTCGGAGATAGGTGGGTAGTGGAGAGAGATTAGGGATGGCAACGGATCGGATTATTGCAAAAAAAAATCCAAAACCATGTCCATTTCCATTATTTATCAAAACCAAACCCTAAAGGATTTAACCATCGGACTTACTTTTCAAAACCATATCCAAATAATTCAGATTCGGTTTTTTAAACGGTTTATGGATTTTAACCATAACCAGGCTCGCGAGGCGTCGCTCTCACAGTAGGATTCTTAACATCGCCTCGCTTTTGTGACATGCCAAACTATAACTCTCTAAATATATTGAAAATATTGAAACAAAATCACAAATACATGAAAAATCTTCAATATATAAAATATTATGTTGGTCTTTAATTAAATAACATTTTTGTTATTTCTTTTGTTAATTCTAATATTTAGATTTTAGTTTTGAGATATGAAAATACTTTTTTTTATCTATATTACTATAAAATATACAAAAATATATGATAATTAACGGGTTTTTGGTTATTCGGTTTTATTTTTATCTAAAATTTTAACCTAAAAGATTTAACCATCGGGTACATTTTCCAGAACCATAACCTAACGGTTTTATCCATGGTTGCATAATCTGATTTTTAATCGGTCCAAATTTTCATCGATTTTGATTTTAAACCATAACCATTTCCATCCTTATCTATAGTTGGGTTGAGACTTTTGGCCTTTTGGTAATTAAAAATCAAAAAAATATAAGAAAGATGGGCTTCAAAATATAAATATAAATATATATAAAAATGGTTTTCCGGTTTTTCGGGTTTGTTTAATCTAAAACCATAACCTAACGGTTTTAACCACCAGTTTCACTTTTTAAAACCAAACCCAAACGGATTTAACCACGGTTACATAATCAGTTTTTATTCTGTTCGGTAATCCGTCGGTTTCGGATTAAAATGGTAACCACTGCCATCCCTAAGAGAGAGATGAACAGTGACATCACTATTTTTGTCATTTAGTGTTAGTAACGGTATTTTAGTATTTGGTCATCTTTGAGATCTTTTTAAAAAGTAAGATTCCCACTAGTTTCTATAGGAAAAAAAACTAGTCTGCAAGACCCTGTGTGTCAATTACCCTACTTTCTGTAATACAAAATTATATTACAATATTTGGGGTCTCACGTTCTCTCCACCTTATAAAAATTTCGCTTTCGAAATTCATCCTACTATAATAAATTTTAATTCATATAATTAATTTTTCGATCTTTCATTTTCAATTAATCCCAAATATTAAATTTATGTAATTAAGACATAACATATCGATACAAATTCTAATAATTCATGACTGATTATCAAATTCTAATATTGAAAAATTCAAACACGTAACGGAAATCACATAACTGACCCTAAGTTAAATAAAATTGTTTTTTTTTTCAAATCCATCGTTTTTTTTCTTTTAAACCAAAGATTGAATAACCATTGTTGAAAAAAGTAGTAGAAAGTATAAAATTATTATAGGCAAATTAATGTGCTTCATCATATACTTGGAAGATTCTTACTTTTAACAGAGAATTGTGATATATACACGCATACATTAATTCAAAATGAAGGTCAAGATCATAAATTTACGAATACAATCTCTTTTTCTTTTTAAACATTATGCCAAGCCAAAAAGAAAAAATATTGAGTATTTGCTTTCAAATATTCATTAAATATATGAGCAAGATTAAATTAATTTAAAAAATACATTTAATCATGGCTTGTGATAACCAACAAGTACATACAGATAAAAATCTATTGAGTAATGATATTTGTCACCCTTTTTTGGTTCATCCTTATACTGCCTCCTATGTGGACATTTTAAACACCAATCAGAGTGTTTCTCTTACCTAATTACTTCTCTCTCTCTCTCTCTCTCTCTCTCTCTCTCTCTCTCTCTCTCTCTCTCTCTCTCTCTCTCTCTCTCTCTCTCTCTCTCTCTCTCTCTCTCTCTCTCTCTCTTTGATTTAACACCACATTGAGTGACACATAAAGGGTAATATAAGAGTGAACCAAAAAAGAGGTGACAAATATCATTACTCAAATCTATTTATATGTTATAACACATGTCATCAAATAAAATGTAGATGGAGCTTGATGCCATCTTGTATATTCTCATTTAAAACGGACTATAATAAATGAGAAAATTACGTTTTCCAGCCCAACTAACAAAAAAAAGAAAGGTATAGAAGGTAAATTAAATATGCTCCCAGGCACGAAACCCAATAAAACCCCTCTCCGACTCGAAAACCCTAACCCCTCCCTTTCACCACCGTAAACCACCGTGCTCTCTCTCCCAAAACTCTGCTCTCCAACCCTAACCTAAATCTTAACTCACTCTCCACCCTCTCTTTCTCTTACTCACCCCACCCTCTTCCACCCGCTTAAGTTTCAATTTAAGATCCTTCTAGGATCTATGAAATTTAACATCTTCTACTTCTCGTTAGCTTCGATTCATTATCTTAAAATCATCGTTAGGTGTTTTATAGAGTTCTCTATCACTCTTATCTTTTAAAATGGCTTCATTAGTAGGTCTTGGGGATATGGCGGAAGAATCAGAAGATGACTTTTGTCTATCACCGGATCGAGAAGCTATTTACTCAAAATATGAAGAACCAAAGCTTTTGGTTCGAATTCTGGCTTCAGGTAACGTGAATCTTAACTATCTCAAAAAGATAGTGATACAATATTGGTGCATCTCAGGTAGAATCAATATTGAAAAAAAAGGCGATAATTTGTGTACGATTCAATTCGATAAGGAAAAGGATCTTGAAACTGTGTGGGCTAATAGACCATACCATGTGTTTGGTTTTCATGTTATGGTTCATAAATATGATGAAACTATTTTAAACCCTTCTCTTTTGGAGGAAACTACTTTCTGGGTTAGATTGGAAGGTATTCCACCATTGTTTATTAAGGAGTCAAATGTTTTCAAAATTGCTTCAAAGATTGGTACTGTTACTGAGGTTGTTCTTCCAGACCCTCTGAAATTCAAAGAAAATTCTTGTATAAAAGCTAGAGTGAATGTTTCAGTCTTGAAGCCACTTTCAGCTGGTTTTAATTTTAAAATTTCAAAAACTCAATTAGTCTGGATTGCATTTAAGTATGAAAAACTTTTTGACTTTTGTTTTAGATGTGGGCTAAATTCTCATGAGGAAAGGCATTGTGATAATCCAAACAATCTTGCTGTAAGATTGGGAAACTGGATTAAGGCTACAGATTTTGAAAAAAGAGATAAGAATTTTGTTTTTAAAGCTATGAAAGAGGGCAATCAAGTTTAAAAAACTAAAAAATATCTGAGGAATAAGAATAAGAAAAAACCTTTAACCCTTGAAGAAGGGGAAATTGATACTTCAAAAGGAATTACAGGTTCAACTGAGAGTAAAACACTGAATTATGTTCAAAAGTCTCTAATGTTACCAACTGTCAAGATTGGTAACAAAGTTATAGAAGGTGTTGCTTTTAAAACTGAAATAAGACCTCTGGTTTCATCTGAGGTTCTGAAGTTATGTGGTGCAAATGAGGAAAATCCAAAGTTAAGTCCAATCCCAATATTGGAAGAAAAAGTGATTATTGACCCTTCAATCACTCAAAACTCGAGTGATATTATTCGGTTTGGATCTCTGAGAAAAATAAGAATAGAACAGAACAAGTTAGGAAAGATCTTGGCCTTCCTTTAGAAGAGGAAAAAAGTGATCAAAACTCAGCAACTCTTGTCAACCTCTATGAGGATGATGATGAGATGGCTGAGAATGTTGAGATGGATAAAGATTTAACAGAAGAAGGCATTGAACAATGGTATGAGGAAGAGTTAATTGAAGGGATGGAAGCTGAAGAGGTTTGCGGGGTTGACCTAAATCAACCCCTAGATCTTCAATGATACAAGCATGGAACTGTCAAGGCTTAGGCACAGCCTTGACAGAGCTGAGCTTGATTGACATGATCAAGACTCATCAAATAGAGGTATTATTTCTATCTGAAACTAAACAAAAGTTTGATTTTGTGCTATCTTTGTGTTCAAAATTTCATATGTCCCTTATTGCTCGAATTGACCCTGTTGGCTTAAGTGGTGGTCTAGCAGTGTTTGTGAAAGATGAGATGAAATTTAAACTTTTTAACTCAGATAAAAACATTATTCAATGTTCTTATCAAAGTAACAAATGTAGGATATGTGAGATTATTTTTGTTTATGGCCCTCCAGATGATGAGGACAAAAGTTCTTTCATTAGAAAACTGAATGATTTGATTCATGTGGAGGAAAAATGGTGCATTTTGGGTGATTTTAACATGATAAGATACCCCTCTAAGAAATTAGGGGGAAATCTTAACTCAGTGCATAAAAAACATGTTGCTCTTTAATGCCTTTATCCAGTCAAACCTTCTGATTGATCTTCAAGCTAAGGGGTGTAATTTCTCTTGGTCCAACAAGAGAAATGGCAACCAGCTGATCAAGCAAAAGCTAGATAGGATTTTGGTAAATCAGGAATGGA
Organism: Nemophila menziesii; assembly: GCA_029959085.1. Taxonomy (NCBI): domain Eukaryota; kingdom Viridiplantae; phylum Streptophyta; class Magnoliopsida; order Boraginales; family Hydrophyllaceae; genus Nemophila; species Nemophila menziesii. The sequence continues at coordinate 30,028 of JARWIR010000137.1, read as the reverse complement.
ATGACTCTTTTTCAAACTCCTGTACTGATTATTTACCCCCTTTGGGGTCTGACCACTCTCCAATACTTCTTAAATTGGGTCTTTTTACTAAGACACATGAAAAAAGGTTTATATTGGAAAAAGGTTGGATTTTTGATAAACAACTTTGTAAAAAGATTGTTGAGAAATGGAAATCTGGTGTAATGATGGATTTGAGAGGTATCTCTAAATTGAGGTACAAATTATCACAGATCCAAAAAATTACATCAAACTGGGCAAGGAAGAGAATTTTAAATAATAGAATTCTCATTCAAAATAAGATTAAAGATCTTGGAAAACTTTTTAATGAACCTCACAATGATGAGTATGAAGTAAAATTCAAAACTCTGAGTCAGGAATTGGAAGAAATTTGGAAAAAAGAGGAACTGTATTGGTCCTTGAGGTCAAAGAATAACTGGCTAAAGCTTGGGGATAGGAATTCTAAATTTTTCCATGCCTCAACAAAAGTCAGGAGAGCTAAAAATAGAATTGGTAAGATTAAAGACCCTAGTGGTCAGTGGGTCTCAGATTCAAATACTATACCTGAGATTAAAACTTCCTATTATAATCAAGTATTCAAATCCTGTGGGAATAGAAATTATGATCCAGAGTTGAGCAAAATAAAAAAGGTAGTTACTGAAGAGATGAATAACTCACTCATAAAACCTGTCACTTGTGAAGAGGTTAAAAATGCAATTTGGTCCCTTGGAGGAGATAAATCTCCAGGACCAGATGGGTATGGAGGTTTTTTCTTTAAGAAATTTTGGGAAACACTAAAAGATGATCTTATTGAGATGGTGTCTGATTTTATTTTAAATAATACACCACTTGAAACTATAAATTGTACTATTATAGCACTTATTCCAAAGTGTAATAACCCAGATGTTGTGGCCTCTTACAGGCCAATTAGCTGTGCAAACTTTATTTATAAAGTTATCTCAAAAATTTTAACATCTAGGCTCCAGGAATGGATTGGTGATTTGGTCTCTGAGACACAAACTGCCTTCATTCCTAACAGGTCAATTTTTGAGAATATATTGATTGCTCAGGAATTAACTCATTACCTTAACAACAAGAGGTCCTCAAAAAATTACTCACTAGCTATAAAAGCTGATATGAGTAAAGCCTATGAGAATATTGAGTGGGATTTTCTTATTGATCTACTGTTTGAAATGGGATTTCACCCAAAATGGATAGCTTGGATTGAAAATTGTATTACTTCAGTTACTTATAAAATTCAAGTCAATGGTCAACTCTATGATTTGGAAAAACCTCAAAAAGGACTTAGGCAGGGGGAACCCCTATCCCCTTACCTGTTCTGTTTGGTTACACAAGCTTTGACCCATCTCATTGACTATTTTGTTGAACAAGGCCTTCTAAAAGGCATTAATATTGCGAGAGCAGCCCCAATAGTCACTCATGTTTTATTTGCTGATGATAGCCTCTTTTTCTTAGAAGCTTCTGATTATAATATTGATATTTTCAATAATGTGACTAATTGGTATACTCTTGCAACAGGTCAAAAAGTGAATCTGAATAAAAGTGGGGTAATGTTTAGCAAAAACACCCCCACTGAATTGAGAAATCATTTTGCCTCTAATCTCAGGATGTATAAACTTGAGCACTTGGGAAAATATCTTGGAATTCCCTCCTCTTGGGGAAGATCCAAGGTAAAATCATTAGAATGGCTGGTGGAAATGGTTATGGAAAGGATGGATAGATGGGACACTAAGATGCTTTCTAAAAGTAGAAAGGAGGTACTGATCAAAGCAGTGGTTGGTGCTATCCCAAATTTTATCATGTCTGTTTTTCTTATTCCAAAAAAGGTAACATCTCACTTGACTTCACTTATTGCTAATTTCTATTGGAATAATCAAGGTGAGGACAGATGCCATTGGGTTAAATGGCAAACTATCATGAATACAAAAGAGGATGGAGGGTTAGGTTTTAAAGATTTTCACTTGCAAAATTTAGATCTTTTATCTTCAAATGCATGGAAATTTTACTTAAAAAAAGAATCATTGGTTTTCAAACTGTTCAAAGGTAAATATTTTCCAAAAGGTGATTTTTTGAACTCTAATCTTTGTTCCAAATGCTCATGGGGTTGGAAAAGCCTTGTAGAAGGTAAAAATTGTTTTGTTAACACTTTAAGATGGAATATTGGTAATGGGAGTTCTATTAGACTCTGGGAGGATCTTTGGGTCCCTTCTCAAGGCTTAATGGTGAAACCTCTTAATTGTGACTTGAAAATGGTTTCTGAAATTATAAATCCAACTTCTTTTGAATTGAGACTTGACTTACTTGATCTTTACTTCTCAACTGACATAGCTGCAACCATTGCAACTATATATATCCCTCCCTTTGACTGTGTTGATATGCCTTTCTGGCCTTTGTCCTTGAATGGGTGTGTCACAGTTAAGGATATGTATAGTGAGCTTTGGAGGGCACAATTGGCAGTTGAGAAGATCAAGGAAAAAAATCTTAGTTTCTCATCTTTTAAACTCAAATCTGAGGAATGGAATTATATTTGGAGAATGAAAATTCACCCAAAGGTGAAAAATTTTATATGGAAATGTTGTGTTAATGGGCTAGCAACTAATGAGAATAGAAAAAAGAGAAAATCTTGCAAATCTGATCTCTGTACAATCTGTGAGATGGAGATAGAAAATGTTGAACACCTTGTTTTTCACTGCTCTTGGGCAAGAGCTCTGTGGAAGGCTAGTCCATTAAATTTTGATGCTATGACTGAGCCCACCTTTAATTTTATGAAATGGGTGGCATTTGTGAGAAATTGTAGCCTGGAAACTAAAAATAGCGACACTTACTCAGGAGAAATGGCATTTTATTTGGTTTGCTATATTTGGAAAGGGAGAAATCAAAGTATCTTTAGAGGCACTATTCCAGACCCTTTACTTGTTATGCAGGAAGCTTTGAATGCCTATGATGAGAATAACACCTTGAATAGGTTTAACTTTGAGGCAAAACTGAAATTGAATCACATCTTGAAAGTAGCCTCAGTTACAAATGTGATAAATAACAATCTTATCTCAAATTCTGTAACTCAAGGTCTAACCTTTGGAGAAGACAGAAATGAGAAATGGAAACCCTCTCCTTATGGTTTTCTAAAAATTAATTCAGATGCATCTTTTTTTAAGAATAATAAGAAGGCCTCATATGCTTGTATTACTCGTGACTCAACAGGGTGCATGGTGGATGGTTCTGCGAGGAAGATGGATGCAAATTCAAGTCTTGAAGCAGAGGCAAGAGGGTTGGCTCAAGCATGTGTCATGGCAGCTGCTTATCCACCTGGCTCTGTTGAAATTGAATGTGATAATTTAGTCCTTGTAAATCAAGTTGTTTTTGGTAGGAAAATGTTTTGTAATATCCATAACTTAGCAAACTTCATTCTCAAATGTAAAGTTAAGAATAGGATTAAAATCTCCTTTGTTAGGAGATCTAGAAACTATGCTGCTGATTGGGTGGCTAAACAAGTGCTTAAAAGCGCCTTGTTTAGCCTTTGGAACTTATTTCCACCACCTCAATTGGCAAGACTACTTAGAGCCTGTATATTTCTTGAGCCCTTAAAGGGGGTAAGCAAGGGGTGCATGGTTCGAGTCTCCTCCCTGAACATGGGTAACCTAGTTCTGATTAAGTGGGAGTATGCATGAGGAGGCGTGTATATTTCCTATGGGATTAGTCGTGGTGCGCGTAAGCTGGCCCCGACACCCATACATCGAAAAAAAAAGAAAAAAAAAGACTACTTAGAGCGGATTTTGATCCTCTAGGGATAGGTTGATGGTTTGCTTTCTTGAAGTTTTTTAATACAAGTACTTCTTTCGACTAAAAAAAAACAAAAAAAAAAGTTATATTTTAAGGCCTGGTTGTAATAACGTATGTTTTAAGGCCTTATAATACTTTTAAAGGCCTAAATGTAACCAATATCTTATTCTCCATCTCTCTCCCACTCTCTTATTACACACTCTTTCTCCTTTACACCTCATATCTAATACACAGATACATATGTTTCTCTCTGCTTCTTTCTTAAATTTGAATTGAATTTAAATCCTCACTGATTATGGACGGCCTTTTATCTCCTTCTCTCCTATAATTCCTATTCATCCTCTCTTTGAACATCTCTACCCAGTAAAACTATAAAACAAAAGCTTTGAGAACAGAAGACTTGTATTGGGCCCAACATGGTGGATAATACTTTTCACATGACGGCGATCACCATCGAAATTGCAGGTAGGTCCTTAATATTTGAATTGTTATTATTGAAACCCCTTTACCTTGAGCTAGTAATTAATCGTGCCTGATGTGATTATATAGACAAAGGCTATGGAAGCAAATAACTCGCTGATGATACTTTCGATAGGTTTAGTTTCTTAATTGATTACATCTTCAAACTTAAATAAACCCTTCTCAATTCTTTCTGTAACTAATTTGATTTCATTCCATTGCTTAATATATATAGGAGGCAACCCTCCAATTGAGATAGTAATACAGTCTGGGGTTGTTCCTCGCTTTGTGGATTTCTTGCTAGAGATGACTACACACAATACGAGGTTCGGATAAGTTGAAACAAATGAGTGCGGTTAATTGTTGTTTTAGTACTTTCTCAAATGTCTGTGTTAATTTTTTTTAGTTTGAGGCTGATTGGTGATTGGGCTCACAAACTTTGCTTCCGGAACACCTAAAAGAATCGGAGTTGTAATTGATCATGGTGATGTCCAAATTTTTGCTAGACTTCTTAATGTCCCAAGTGATGATGTTCGCGAACAGGTATACGATTAAATGCACCATTGGTCTAATCTTAATTGGTAGTGATGTAAATTAACTTGTTTGTCATATATAAAATGGTTATTTGTCATTAGGATAGTGTTATTAGTTTCCGTTCTCATTCACTCATATATGGAATGTTCAGTCAAGGCTTGATCAGATGTGTAGGTTTTCTTAATTAAGTTAGCTTTGGCTAGAAATAGTATGGAAATAATTTCCCTTGTCTTTTACTTATTGTAAATTTTCAACGTAAGCTTCGGTTCCACATTCAGCACAAACTACTTTCCCTTTCATATTTGATGTCAGCAAACTTTTGCAGGTTAGTTAATTTCCTCAAGGTCCCTATATTAATAATTTCTTCTTAGGGCCTAACATTTTTCATATTTACAGTATGATCAATTTGATCTTGTTGGAACAATAATCTACGAAATAGACCATCAGCCTTATCAAAGCACATGTTATGAATTGATGACACAACTTTGATTCATGGTGATAGATGCTCATCATCTTAAGGTGGTCATCCTGGTGATTGGATTTCAAGAATTATAGGAATTGTAGGTGTGTTAGATTTAAAAAATTATAGCAATAGAAAGTGTGAATAGCAATAATTATATAACCGTTTACATTTAATCATAAAAACAACAATGAAGCCAAAATCAACATATCTGGGCAGGCTTGTGGTTTACATTGTGAAATATTTCAAGTAAACCTTTCATTTGAAAATGGGTGTGTATTCAAAAAGAAAAAATATTGCAAGAGAACCTACATACAGAGTTGAACAAATTCCATCATAATCATTGTATATAATGGGTCACACAGATCAAAATACCTTTGTAATCCTGGTATACACCATTGCATATATGACATTTTTCATGTTTTAGTGTATACTCGAATTCAGCGACCAAATATAGTATCTTTATAGTATCAAAATTAATCAAATGGGTGCCCAGATTCAACAATCACATAATGGGTGTATACTCAAATTCTATTCAATAATGACACAATAAGTGTATAGCCGACCCACTATAGTATCTTTGTAGTGCCAAAATAAACAAAATGGGTATACACACACAAATGGGTGTATACCCAAATTAAATAATAACACAATGGGTGTATGCCCATATTTAATAACGACCTGATATAGTATCTTTTTGTAGTATCAAAATAAACAAAATAGGTATACATCCTTAATGGGGAAACCCAAAATCAATAATGACACAATGGATGTATACCAAATTCAATTATGACCCGAATTGGGTACACACCATTGTATATAACAATCTGTAATACCACCATTATTGAAATTGGCTATGCCGCCATTAATTTGTAACTTGGGTATACACCCATCCTACTTGAATTGGGTACACACCCATTGTATATAACAATATGTAATACATAAGTTCAAATTGGGTAACCACCCATATGTATTTGCGTGTCAGTCACATTTAGATTAATCGATACAGTAATACAAATGAAAATAGGTGTACATCCAATTTATTTGTAGTTGTGGTCACGTGTTAGCTTTTTAGGGTCAATGGGTTAGGTTATTAATCCACATTCTTTTCATATATATGTGTATACACAATAGAATAGAAACAAAATACAAAATGATATGGAATTGGGCATGCCGCCATTAATATGTAACTTCGATATAAACCGAGTATAAGTTTGATTGGGCATACAATCATTATTGAAATTGGGTATGCCACCGTTGATTTGTAACTTGGGTATACATCCATTCTACTTGAATTGGCCTTGTATATAATAATTTGTAATACGTAAGTTCAAATTGGATAACTATACTTTTAAATAGTTTAAAATTAATATTTATTGAAATAAATATATTTTATCATAAACAAATTTAAAAATAATTAATGATCGACATAAAAATATAATTTATCTTTATCTTAAAATAGACTATTTACGAGTGATAAATCAAGTGGCCGCTCTCCGAACCCAGTTAGCTTTAATTTCCCTTCTTCATGTGTCAACCGCCATTTATTAAAATTTACAACTTATGCAGTCTATTTTGTGTTTGTATAACTTTATACGAATTTTTCGTTGTAAGTCAAATTAATAGTCTTCTTGTAGTTTAATGGCAGAGAATGCATATTTATATTGAAAGAAGAATCCGATTATACTAGCCTATTTAACTTAGTCATTTGATTAGATGAGGTGTCATATTTTGAATTACCATGAAAGATTATCGTGGCTTTCATGTAGAAGTTATGTTATGTTAGACCATCTTTTAGGCAATTTGTATAATAGAGTAGTTTTCATTCTATTATAGATTATTAAATAGTTATTTTTACAAAATTTTATAAAATTATATAATAAACAACTTTAATGAATATTATAAAATAGATTTTACCTACTCTAAATTTATATTATATTATTATTTTATATCTTGATTATAGTAGTTATAATTTTAACTCGAATAATTTAAACCCATTAAACCCGATTAATTTAAATTCCAATTCCTTAACCCATTAAACACTCGATTTTTAAAAAAAAAAACCAAACCACCGACCCATTATTCCACATCAATCTAATTGAGCCTCATTTCTTTTGCTTTTGATTGAACAAATAAGAAATGCCAATATTGATAAGGTAATAAATTTTCTCTCTCTAATATCACGCCTCTCTCGCTTCTCTCTTACGTCATATTGATTTTATATTTTTTATTTTTGTTTTGTTCGTCCCGTTCCCACCCTAGATCGGCGGTGGATCACACAGATCGGCTCCGTCTAAGGGTGTTAAGTATTAATAGAGTTAAGGTATATCCTACGCAACACCACATCTCGAGGATGGGGCTATCATCGGCAGGAGGTAAGAACACGAATGAATGGATTGGATACCCTAGCCTACCAATCAATCTATCTGTTTCCCCCATTATCGAGATATATGCAGCTAAGGTAAGGGTTAGATTAGAAGGGAATGAACAAATCGAAAGAAAAGATGCTTTAGCAGGACCTAATTCACGCTGGACAAACCCTAGAAAGAGGAAAGAAGAGGGTAATCATATCTATGGAAGAGGAAAGAACACAAGCAAGGTAAGGTTTCTCTCTTTTTTATTTGATTTGAAGCGGTTGTCGTATGTGACCTGCAGATTAGCGTGGAGAGGAAGATTGAAATCTGAAGAGGTTCTTATCGCTATGATGGAGTCTGAAGAACGAAGGGGAAATTGGTTCTATCAATGAACCACTGCGGTTAAAGAGACACAATTAACAAGGCCCATGCAGCAACTTTTTGTAGTCCACGAGGCCACCGATATTACCAAGGCAAAAATGGAGAGACGCCACCTCAAGTCTGCAAGCAGCATCATTACTACGCGAGCAATGAAGAGGCTCAAACATTATTCTATTAGAAAAGAAATCATACGCAGGGTAAACTTACAGTATAAATTCAATCCAACAGAACAAGGTAATATCAATTTCATCTCTAATATCTTTCCTCTCTGCAAAACTCTTCTTCTCTCGCCTAAATCAAAGTTAATCCTTCTCTTACTTATTGATTCTCCCTTCTATTACTTTCTGGTTGCAACCAAAACACCCAAAACACCCAAAACTTCTAACTGTGTGTACTGTGAGAATTGTTTAATGGCTTCCAGGGATTTTCACTCATTTCCTATCATACCACTGACTGAGCACAAACTTAGGAAGCTAGGAGTTATCGACATTGGGGTTAAAGCTCGCCTAGCTGAGAGTATGAAGGAGGAAAAGGCAATACTATTGAAGGTTATTGGAGACTCTACTGTGTATGCTGTTCAAATGAGGAAGTTTGTTGAAGATAGGTGGGGTATACAAGGCCATTTCCGCTTATCTGATGTCAAAACTAACACTTTCAAGCTTGAAATTTTCAATGAGCGGGAATTCAAGAGAGTTTGGGAGATGCATCCAAGCATTATACAGAAGATGCATATGAGCATGACGATTTGGCCTCAGGTAATCGAGTTTCCCGATCTTAATACTGACTATTCTTCAATCTGGGTTCAGGTTAGAGGACTTGCTTTCAAACAAAACAATGTTAACACTGTCAAAGCGTTGGAAATATGCTTTATCAAAGTAGAAGCCATTGACTACCCAACTGTAACCAATTGCGACATCAAAATCCTACGCTTCAGAGTAAGGATCAATACAAAATACCCCCTACCCCCAGGAACATATCTCCTACAAGAAGAAGGTGTGGCATGGGTTGTCTTCCAGTATGAGAATACTGGCACGCTTTGTTTTAGATTTGGACGAATTGGACATCAATATGGGGATTGTCCAGTAAGAGTGGCCAGACAAGTGGAGGACATTGATGAGCGCAGGAAAGTTACCTGGAGTATTGATAATATAGCGAAGTTCCCTCCCTTTAACACAATTTACGGACTTCACTTAAAGGTTGATGGTGAGTTTGTACATTTTCTTATAATAACAATGATATTCGAGGTCCAGGTGTAAACATGGAGGCTCGAAATCCAGCAAGAGGGCTAGTGATAAGAGAGCACAGGGATGGAGACCTTAGTAAATTCAACTATACTAAGAACGTAGGCTCGAGCAGAGTGGGAAACCAAAGAATCACAGAGGAGGAGAAGCAAGGGGAAGAGAGGGACTGGAATAATTGGAACAAACAGATGCATGATCTAAGGATAGAAATTCATGAATCAGCCCAGAAGATTGAAGCTTTTAAAAGAACTCATGGAATAGTAAATGATGGAGAAGATGAGAACTCTGGAAATGTGCGTGCAGCTCTTATGGCGTTTGAGGAGGAAGTGAGAAAGATTAAAGGTAAACAAGTCATGGCCCATAACACTAATAATTCTGCAAACCAAGAGAGTGGGTCTGAGAACCAACAAGTTATTAAGAGAAGAAGAGAACAAAAAAATACACAAATGGAGAATGAATTTAGTAAGAAAAAAACGAAAATCACAGGTGGTTTCAAGAAACTAAGAGTTGTAGATCCTATCGAAGACTTTGTCAATAAAAATAGATACAGCTTACTGGAGGAAGAGAACGAGGAGAGCGACTTCAACCAAATTGCTCATGAAAAGAAGAAGGGTAAGGAAGATGCTTCAAGAATACTAGACGAGTATGATTCCAGTATGAACTTGAAGAAGAGAAAGAAGGAAATTTTGAGAATAGCAAAAATTACTTTGATAATTGGGGATTTTAATGCCATACTCAACAATAACGAGAAGTTCAGCAAGAACCTTGCGAACTTACTCCATATTAATGATTTTCTTAACTTTACTTCTACTAATGCTTTGTGTGAAATTTAATCTAATGGGTGTTTTTTTACATGGTCAAACAGGATGGACGGAGATAAATACGTAAAGACAAGAATAGATCGAGGACTAGCTAATTACGAATAAATGAGCAAATTCCCAAGAGTGCAAATTTATATTCCTACGGCTATCGGGTCGGATCACTCGCCCCTTATACTTCATCATGATATTAATATGAAAACTGGAATTAAATATTTCAAATTTGAATCCCGATGGCTTGATAATGAAGAGTGTAGTGAAATAGTTGATAAAGGCTGGAACAAACTAAGTAATAACATCCCCGTAAAAAACTTCATAAAAAAAAGAGAGAACACTAAAAAAGAAGTAGTAAAGTGGCATATTAGAACTTTTAAAAACCACGATATTACTATTAGGAACCTTCAAGTAAAACTTATTAATTTAAATAATGACAAAGTAAACTTAAATAAGATCGAAGAAGAAAAAATAATTAAAAACGAAATAAAAACCGAGTACGAGAAAGAAGAGAACTATTGGAGTGATAGATCAAGGCAAAATTGGCTAATGTATGGGGACAAAAACACAAAATTCTTTCATTTAGCTACCATTCAAAGAAAGAAAATAAATCGAGTAACAAAAATTAAGGATAGTAACGAGAATTGGATTGAGGACAATAATGAAATCAAAAACTGCTTCCAGAACTATTATAATGAGCTCTTTAAAGAAGTAGGGATTACGGATAATATTATGGAAAAAGCTACTTAGTTTATAAAACCTTGTATAACGGAGGAAATAAATAGAGAACTTACAAAAAGACCTACGATAGAAGAAGTGGAAGAAGCGGTTAAGGAACTGTCTGCGGCTAAAGCCACTGGCCCGGACGGGCTGAACGGTAAGTTCTATAAAGAATTCTGGGGTATCATCAAAGGTGACGTTTTCAAACTTGTATTGGATTTTTTCGATAAAAACTATTCTGTAGAGAAAATTAATGATACTTTAATAACACTTATTCTGAAAGGCAATATTCAAGAAAATCTTGGAGATTTTAGACCCATTTCCTGTGTGAACTTTATTTATAAGATAATTGCAAAAATTCTCTCAAATAGACTCAGATATTACATGAACAAAATTATTTCCCGACCCAATCTGCTTTCATTAAGGATAGGGCCATACAAGACAATATTATTATTGCACAGGAAATATCCTTTTTTATGAACAGGAAACGGAAAAACAGTAAAACTTATGGCGGCGATAAAATTGATATGGCAAAAGCCTATGATCAGGTACGTTGGGATTTCGTTCTCCTTGTGTTAAAGAAATTAGGGTTTTGTGAAAAATGGATACTTTGGATCAAAAATTGTATAACCACGACTTCTTTTAACATTAACCTTAACGGAGAGAGGTTAGACAAGTTTAAAGCTTGTAGAGGAATAAGACAAGGGGACCCTCTATCCCCGTATATCTTTACTGTTATGACGGAATCCCTTATTAGTTTAATTGATCACGATATCGAAACAGGGAGTATTAGTGGGATAAAAATTAACCGAAACTGTCCTATGATATCTCATCTTTTATTTGCAGATGATTCCTTGTTTTTTATAAATATAAACGAAACTAATCTGGATACTTTCAAGCAATGCTTAAACACCTATTGCGAAGGTTCGGGACCGAATATCAATCTAAACAAATCAGCAATTTACTTTAGCAAAGAAACACCTGTGGAAAAAAGGAACGAGACGGCGGACGCGGTGCAAATTAAAGAAACAGAAGACCTAGGTTTCTATTTGGGTGTTCCACTTTGTCACAAAATATCTAAGGTGGACTCTCTGGAATGGATAGCTAAGAAACTTTTCAAAAATACCGAAGGATGGAAAGCAAGATTACTCTCTGAGGGGGGCAAAGAAGTACTCATAAAGGCGGTTCTTCAAGCAATCCCAAATTATTATATGTCAATTTTTTCGTTTCCAGTATCTTTTTGTACTAAACTTATCTCAGCAATATCTACCTTCTGGTGGAATGCAGGGAAGAAAGACAGAATACATTGGCTAGCATGGGAAAAAATTGCAATAGGAAAGTTAATCGGAGGATTAGGTTTCAAGGATTTCAAAAAAATGAACACATCATTACTAGCTAAACAAGCATGGAGGATACTCCATAGCAAAGACAATCTTGCAGCAAAACTCTTAAAAGGTATTTACTTCCCTCGTTGTAACTTTCTTGATTGTAAGTTACGACAAAGCAGAACTTGGAGCTGGGCAAGCTTAATAAAATGAATGGATTTTCTAGTCAAACATGGTATATGTACAATAGGGAATGGGAAAGACATTGATATTTGGAATAATAGGTTGATTGATACATCATGGAAAATCAAAAAACCTAATAACTGTAAACAGAATAAGGTTTGAGAACTCTTTATAAGGACACGAAGATTTGGGATAACGAAATACTAGATAACTTATTCCCAGAGCCGAGCATACCCCTTATTAAAAGAATAAAAGTTCACAGTACAGGAGATAAGGATAAATTTATTTGGCCATTCTCAAAAGATGGAACTTATGACACAAAAACTGGATACAAAAGATTGATAGAAGACCATTTAGAGAAAAGTCCGACAAACTCAACCACAGTTCAAGACCATACATCACCAATATGGAAACTCATATGGAACTCCAATATTCCGAAAAAAATAAAATTGTTTAGTTGGAGGGCGATTAAAAACGCAATTCATACAAGGAAAAACCTTTATAATAGGAAATGTGCGTCATCAACAAATTGTATCTGGTGTAACGAAGAAGGCGAAACGGTGGAACATCTCCTTTTAAATTGTAACATGTGTAAGGACATTTGGGCAGGAACGTTTGCTCAGATAAGAATCAAAGAACACAACGATGATTCAATTAAAGGCTGGTTCATTAAAGTAGTGAAAGGATTCAAAGAGGCTGGTTGGGACGAACAAGTCATTAAAGACATGATCATGATCAATCTTTGGAATATCTGGAAAGGGAAAATGAAAGGAATGCACGAGAACAGCCCAGTCAATGGAACAACCATAATTCAAAACACAAATAAGCTAATGGCGGAGATACATGGCATAGACTGGAACAGAACTAAAAACACTAGGCGCTCCAACAGTAAACACAACGAGACATGAAGTCCTTTACTATAGTGACGCCTCGTTCAATAACAAACACGAGCCCACCGGACTTGCGGTAATCGAGGTTAATCTTCAAGCCGAATCCACTACTAAACACACCTATAGTATGGATTGCGACTCAGCAGTTGAAGGAGAAGCGTATGCAGTACTTAAAGCCGTAGAATTGGGAACTATAAACCGAAATGCCAGTATAATGGTGCTTTCGGATAACCTTGAAGTCATCCAAGGTATCAAGCAAGTATCAGCAGCACGTTGGTCCATCCAACCCATCCTTCGTAGTATTATTCTCAACTGTAGAGAGAACGGGCCTCAATTTTACCACATAAAAAGGAATCTCAACAAGTTGGCGGATAAACTAGCAAATGAAGCTAGGCACATGGCAATGGAGGAAAGAGAAAGGGCCTTTCGACCTTTTCAACTTTCTGATCTTTTTGGTAATTTAGGTATCGGATAGGACGTGTTCGTGACTTTCGGGGATGCATAGCATCCCTTTTATTGTTAAAAAAAAAAGAACAAATAAGAAATGAAAAATACATAAACCGTCGCTGATCAAGATGATGTATTAGGAAATAACTGATTTATAGCCTAGTCTTCTACGTTTGCTGATTCAAGTGGGACCTATGGACTTGAAGAACCTTGATCCTAGGTCAATAAGCCGCTGTGGTCATAACAAGCTCATCACCATTATAAACAGTAAATCCCAATTCAGCAAATCTTTTTGTCCCTGGTGAAGAATCATCACCATTAGGGCATGAAGAATACACTGAATTAGTTTCAATCAGAGATACAACTTGAGTTTTGAAGCTTCCCATTATTTGGTTTAACTTTTTATATCATTATTTGTCTCAACATTGCTCAAAATCTTTAATATTTCAAAAGGCCTGTTTATAACATTAGCAATAGTTTTTTTTTTAATCTTTGTGTTGTCATCTTGTCATTATGTGCGGTGCTTTATCAATCACATTCACATTAAATTAACATTAACATAGCAGTAAAAATCATCTTACATAAATAATTCTAAGAATATTTAAAAGAGAGACAAAACGTACGAATAAATAAAAACAAGTAGTCCAATATAATCATCGTCAATAAATAAAAGACTGGAACAGAAAGTAGACTTGATCTCAACCGTACATCACTTGTCAATAATCAAAAGGAGTAAGCTGCATTGAATCCTCAATATCCCTGCGTATGCATATAGTAGTTGTTATTATAATCATGGAACAAAATAAAATAAAATAAAATAAGAAGATAGATAGAGAGAACATACGCTATGCAAATAGCTTGGAAACAGTTGATAAGAAGATCAGGAATAATAGACACCTTTGATGATATGACTTCAACAATTGGCTTATTATCAACGATTTTGAGTGTGAAGACAGTACTATGTAGACCAAAATATGTCTTAGTACCAGACACGTATTTACCAGAGAAGTAACCACCTGTTATCCAAAACAAACAAAACTTTCCTTCCTCTAGCATGAACAAACTAAAAAAAGGTCCAGGATCGGACCACTTATAGGTAGGTACTAACAAGTTTCTGACTAAATCAAGGTACATTGTTGTATCATTTTCTAAATCCATTATGTACATCGTATTTGGTAATTCGTAACATAACCACAGCATTAACTTACCAGAAACAACAGCTGGTTTCAAGAATAGTTCTTCTATCATCGTATAACTATAACCGTCACTAATTTTTATATAAGGTTCCCACTTTGGAACTGCATCTTCTGGTTTATACGTATAAAAACAATAATCCTTTTCATAATCATCCATTCCAACCCCAGCAATTATAAACCCTTCCTCTTCAATGGCCCCTATTACAACTTTTGAAAGAAGATAAGGGTTTTGTGTTTTTTCATCTAAAAATGTAGGATGATTTGGAAGAGCTTTCCAAGTTTCATTTTCTAAAACCTCCATGAAAATAAATTTTTTTATCACTTCTTTATGGGTGGTGGTAAATGTTCCACCAGCAACATATAATTTACCTTTTAAAATAAAAAGATGTGGATTTCTTCTAGGAGAGTTCATCTCTGGACCTTTGGTCCAATCTTTATCAATGTTCTTTAAATCAAGTATACCTACCTTATTGGTGGCTTCAAATCCGGGTCCATCTTCTTTTATCTCTTCACTGGCCGAGTAATAAGACCCACCTATTCTAAATAAATGGGATTCAAAAACAATATAGCTATAATCCGTGTGAGGATCAGGCGTTGAACTTATAGGCTCCAACACTACTCCTTCCTCTAATATTGTATTATTTTGCTTATCCCTACACATATCCAAAGGATCTATATTTTCAAACATAGTCAACGATTTTTTCCAAATATCACCAAATTTCTTCTCATCATAAACATAGTAATTCACTTTATCATAATATCTCTTCTCCATGCAAAACATATCCACCGCAAAGATTATGCTTTTTTTGGGTTTCTCACTTGATCTGCAAGAATTACTCACTTTTAGACCTTTCATCTTTCTAAGAAAAGGGGAATCCCAATCGCTGATTTCACTAGACGTCGACATATATACACTCTCCAATTCCTGCATATATTAGACCAAATCCTAAGCTTTATGGCACAACCCAATTCAGATAAATATATATACACAAATAATAGTTTCTGAAAAATACTCAAACTGTTGCAAAATTCTAAAAAAAAAAAAAATCAATGAAAGTGAAAAGAATAAATTGATGGTTAGATTTCAGTTTTAAAAATATCAAAATCAATTTTTTGTTGATTATATTTACGGTTTCAATTGAAAAAAAAAAAAGAGGGGTTTTTTACCTTAGGATGATATTACTTCTTGTTGTTGAGCGAACGGTTTCAGTGCGACGTGATGGCGATGGTTTGGGTATGCGCGTGTGTTTCGAAGAAGATGCGTTAAGAGTACCAGCAACTCAAGCCCTATAATAATATCTAATATAAAGAGCTTGTGAAACTAAAAGTAAAAGGCAGAGAAAGAGATAACCTATTGTATCAAAGAGATGTTTTATTTATAGGGAATATATAAACCTAAACTTTAGTATTTTATGAATTTTACAATAATAAACTTTGATTTTTTGTTAAATTACATTAAAACTTCCAAATTTAATAGTAGTTTAAAAAATAATTTTTTTATTACCATAGCTATTTTATGGTAATATCCACTCAATACATCCTATAATTGATAGTCTATTCTATTTAAATTAGAAATTAAATATTATTTTTAACAAACTAAGTTAGGTAATTATATAAGTCATCTTTTTTTAATTTTTTTTTTTTCATTACATCTGAGGCCGGAAAAGCCTTAACAATTACACGTTATTCAACTAGTCAAGCTCCCGTAGGAGAAACTAATATATGTCTAGGAGTGGCTGCCCCACACTTATCTCTCATGATACGTTTCTTCAGATCTTCTGGAGGATCTCTGTAGTATTGTATTACTTCCCTTTCTAAACGCGCACCCCACTTAGCCAAAAAATCCGCACATCGGTTTGCTTCTCTATACACATGAATGAGCTCATAACCAGGATGATTTACCAAGATATTCCTACATTCCTTTATGAGCGTGTCTAGCCAATTCCCATTGTTCCCACCGCCCTTCACTAGCGCGTGTAACTCTAGCGAATCAGTTTCGACCGTTATTTGCGTCTCTTCTCTTTTAACCGCTAAGCTTAAACCAAAATGTAAAGCTAACAATTCCGCTTGAAAAGGTGTACAATCTTTAGATGCTCCCGCGAACCCTCCTAAATAGTTCCCCTCATTGTCCCGAAAGACGCCACCAACTCCAGCCGTATCCGCACCTTCTTTAACGCTACCATCTACATTAAGTTTTATTCCCACAGTCGGTTTAACCCATTTCACAAGCGTGCTTCTCGCGGAGGTTATAAGTCCACCATCTAGTTCCTTTCCCCACGCTCTAACGTAGTTAATCGCGTTATTTTCCACCATGTATACCAATGACTTTATGGACTTTCGTTTATTTCCTCCATTAAATATTCTGTCGTTTCTATCAAGCCAAATTACCCAGCAAATAGCGAGTGCAACTATACTAAGTTCAAGCCCATTTAACACACCTTTATTGTTCAATAGTCCACTCCACCACTCGGATCTGCAGCGGCTTTGAAATTGCAGAAAAACCTGTTCGGCGCTGCTGTTTGGAGGAGTACCTGCTGTCGTGACTTCCTCCCCATGGACCTGATGTGTGATACCGCCACCTGGAGCAGGGAAGTTCATACAGCCGAGCTGGAGTGTTGCAGCATTTGTTTCGGGTCTTGTATTAAAAATCCCATCTTCTTCAATATCCTCAATTCCAGTAGCGCCCCTCACCAAGCTACTGACTTCATAGGACCCCATCTCCATAGCATGCGATTCTGCAGCTTTAGACTTCCTTCTCAACTCAGCTAATACAGTCCATTCATCCCACACCCTGTCATAAGCCATACAGTCCCGAAAAATGTGCATTTCAGTTTCACGCTCCAATCCACACCCCAAGCAAGTTTCCTCCATATCAATTCCTCGACGAACCAAATTCACCGCGGTGGGAAGTTTACCCCATATAGCTCTCCATACAAGGACTTTAACTTTTTGGGGGCATTTTAAAGTCCAGATCTTCTCCCATTTAAACCTTGTGTCCGCTTCCACATATCTTTTTTCAATTTTTCAACCCTTCTTAAAAAGTTCAATTTTCTTTCTGTCAACAAAAAAATAATCATCAAACTATAGTATTATAAATTTATATATATCCTTCTTCAGTCAAATTCTTATTGTTGATTTTTTATATTTTTTTAATATATGTATATATATTTTTTTATTTACTATTGTTGAAGATTTTTTTCACAGTTGATTTAATTATCCCGTTAAGAGTAATATTGATTTTGGATAATAATAATATACATTATTTATTAATATTTGTGTGTAATTTAAAACACAATTTATTAGGTTGAGAATTGTGTAATTTAGGATTAGGTCTTTTAGTTTTAATATAGTTGATCACATTAAAATATAGGGTGATTAATTCAAAAGATCCACGACCAATATAAATTTCTTCAATAAATCTAACCTATTTCTATAATATTTATAGTCTATAATACCTTTAATAATTATTGGCAGCTCATTTTCTTACAAGTTTTAATCTAAATGTTTTTTTAATTAAACGACCTGCACTACATAAAACAACCCATCATTATCAATCAAACCTTACACTAAACAACGATTAGCCATTTGGAACAAAAAAAACAATGATTAGCATGTTGTCTTTGACACTCTATTCTTGATGTATGTCGTTCAGTCGGGGTTTCTGGTGGCCGGACCAAACTAGTTTGTTTACTTTGGCTTGCGATTTTTTGGGTTAACTGGATAAACGTGCTTTGTGCTTTCTGTTTTGGTGTTGGTTTACTCTTTTGGCCCTTCCTATCTCGTTTGATGTTTCTATCACTTGAGCTAGTGATACCTCTTTTATTTAAGGGCTATCAGGATCTTCGTTTTTATTATAAAAACTGTCGTCTTAACTTATACTTTGGTTATGAAAGTCTACTTCATGTTGGTGGTTTGTAATATGGTAGTCGATTTACTCCCCCTCGTTCTAAGGCTTGCGTTTGTCTTTCTTAAGGATCATGTTTATCGACTCTTAGTGGTCTTAGCCCGCTACTTAGGTGGCATCTACGTTTCTTGTTCACTTTGGGAAGGTGTTGCGGATCGAGAGTGTCTTATTTTAGATTTGTTTCCTGTTGTTCTTTGTTTTTATTTCATTGGGTTTTGGTGGTCAAACCTGAGTACTTTATAATTCTTTAATTTCTAATATAAGCTTTTGGAGCAAAAAAAATAATTCTTGATGTTGACGATGAACAAGTTTGATGGGCTCTTTGAACAAGTTCGGGAACTCATGCACTAAAAGACGACCAAGGTAATATTAATAATGTATTCTAGGTGTACCCCTAGGTTTTTAAAAAAAGAGAGTTTTAACCCTGGAGAAAAAATTATATTAATAACTTTTGGTTTCTCTATATTTTTTGAATTTTCACGGGGTTGGAACCCCAAATTTTTAAAATAATCTTTTTAGGCTTTGATTTGTTTTGTTGTTTATATGATAAAATATAGGTTATTTTTGTATAATATAGACACTTATAGTGCAATTAACTCAAAACAAAATTATATAGGGACTTATAGTGTAATTTTTGCATAAAATAGAGATCTAAAGTGCAACGAACTTTTAAAAATTATATAGAGGGACTTCTAGTGCACTTAACTCAAAAGTATTTATAAAGATATAGGGACATATAGTGCAATTTTTGTACAATATAGGGGCCGATAGTGCAATTCTTGTATAGTATAAGGACCTGTATTGTACTTTTTGTAAAATATAGGGACCTATAGTGCAATTTTTGTATAGTATAGGGTCTTATCGTGCAATTTTTGTATAGTATAAGGACCTGTATTGTACTTTTTGTACTATATAGGGTCTATAGTGCAATTTTTGTATGGTATAGGGTCCTATAGTGCAATTTTTGTATGGTATGGGGTCCTATAATGCAATTTTTGTATAGTATAGGGTCCTATTGTGCAATTTTTGTGCAGTTTCTGCATAATATAGGGACCTATAGTGCAAATTTTGATGGGTAAATTGTTGCAGATATGGGAAACAAACAATGACAGGATTGATTAAAGATGGGATGAGTGCTCTTTCAAGATACTACTTAAACAATTTCCAAGATGGATTATGGCAGGTAAGTTATTAATTAGAAGTTGAGGGACCAAAATGCAATTAAAATATTTATTTGCAGGATGCTATTGACCTTATTAGTGGTCGATATATGGTTAATAGAAACAACCCTTCTCCTTTCCAGCTTAGATTTGATTCACTTTCGGTAAGTAATCACATCCTCTATATAGTATATACGTATCTTATGGTCCCTCGAGTTTTCAGAAATTTCATTTGCCCCCAGGTTTTAAAAAACTAATTCTATTAGCTGTGAAAACGTTGTTTCTACACATTTAAAATAAAATTAATGGCTACATAATATATGGACCTATAGTGCAGTTAACTCACAAATTAATATGAGGACCTATGATGCAATTTTTGCATAGGGTAGGGCCATATAGAGTATGTAACTCACAATAGTTAATATAGGGAATGATAGTGGCTTTTTTTGCATAAAATTTAGGAAACTATAGTGCAATTAACAATCAATCGAGTACTTATAACTGCAAGTTTCACATAATAAAAGGCTACACAAAAGCAATTCAAATTTTAGTGTATTACAGTAAAAAACAAGAATTTATAACATCCAATTCACTACAAAACCAAATAAAAACAAAAAAACAAAGCCAAGCCACATCTATGGCTAATCATCAACCACATAAGAGTGGCTCATCATCTAAAATCTGCCGGTAAGTGCGCCTGTATAATATAACAAAGTTAGTTGGAAAACAAATAAAAAATTTAGACGTAGAATTTAAAAACTTACTTTGTTCCGAAAACATTGCGACTCTCGAATTTACGAGCCAAATCATACCACAGAAATGGAACCATGTCAACCAGTACTGCACATGCCATATCGTGTAAATTTGCAACAGTGGAATTACGATATGTATTCCACTATAGACTTTACAGATTCGCCCCAACAATTCATTTTTTACCCAACAAATATAGAATTAAATCGTCAAAATGTACATAAAGGACTAAACTGTCAAATTAAGCACGATAAGGGACTAATTTAATAAATTGAGCATTATAAAGGGACTTACCTGAGAAATATTTGAGGAGCTGTAGATAAAGGAACATCCTAGGATATACATATATAAGTTAGTAATCATTACCGTAAAACAAATATGAGTGTAAGGGTAAAATGGTACCTTAACTAAGAAATACAGGGACTTATAATGCAAATAAATGTTTGACTGTTTTGTTTAACTATAAATGGTACCTAAACTGCGAAATACGAACATCCTAGTATATACATATATAAGTTATTTCATGTCATTACAATAAAAAAAGTTACTCAAGCTACCCAAAAATTGAAGGACCACTATGCAAAAACATAGTTACAAACATACCCTAATGTCAAAATGGTGTCTAAATATCGGTTTTGACTCCACTAGCACTAGTGGATTGTTCTTTCGCAGGTAAAATATTCAACGGGAGAAAATACTCTAGAGCCATTGGCTTTGCAGGTCCCATTAAAGGCAAGACTCCATCTAACTCTTCAACCTGCAATTGGAATGCAAGTTAAATGGGTAGGGGCAGAATGAGACTTTATGTAAAACCTAAGGGGGTGGAATGCAATTATGAAAATTACCTTTTTTTAGAAGAGTTTCATCCGTTAACACACTCGCTGAGCTTTAGTTCTTAATTGATCGAGTTAATTGGTCAAGATTTGCTCCTGAAAAAAGTAAAAAAAAAAAATTACAATCAAATAAGTTTCTTAAATCCAACTAATTACTCAGAACAAAATTACCTTTCTCTCCTTTATAGATAACAAAGCTTCACTGAGCTGGAGTTCCAAGTTGTTGTAATTTTTCTCCATAAACATCAAAATCATCCTTTCCAAATAACCGGCTATAATTGATTAATAGCACAGTTATTCCCTGTGCTTTAAAATTTTCTAACAAGGAAAAAGAAGACATACTTTGACCTCATAGTAAGGAGTCCAACATCTTCTTTAAGCTCAAAAACTGGCTTAGCTCTCTCTGTTCCATTCATTTATCAAAGAAAACAAGAAAATTGGAAAATTACTATAATGAGCTAACATAAACACACGTAAGAATATACGAAAAGGGCTATAAAGGAAAGAAAAGTTACTAACTGAAGCAGTTTCAGTTTTTTTCTCGGAATCTGTTTTATTCTCCACCTCGAGAATTTCCTCTTTAACAACGTTTTGTGGAGGTTCAGATTTTTCTTTGTATAGATTGAGTACAGTTTTCATGCTGTATCGAGAGAAAAAACACAACATAAGTCTATAGATATACATATAATCATGAATCAATAAAGAAACACAGGGACTAATAATGCAAATTTAATAAATGTTTTACCATCTCTATAAACAAAGCAATGCCGATAGATTGAGGATATGATGAGTTACTAATCAGCTTGGTTAATTTATCTATCCTCTTCCTGCGAAAAGATAAGTATAAATAGTTGACTATTATACCCTTACCTAGCTGAATCAAACTAATAACTATATACCTAGTTGACTATTACGCTGTCATGATGATTCCCGTAACAAAGAGAACCTTTAGACAATCTACTCGAGTATCATCTTTAACAGCTTTAGCAGCATCTAATTGCATTTCCAGATTATAAATGGTTTTATCTAGTTACCTGGAAACTGTAAAGCGTAATTTATTCTATGATTTCTTGATGCAGAAAATTAAAATAAAAAATGTATAAGAAAGTTACATTCATGTGTGTGAAAAACGCGAGATATACTGTCTCCTCCTAGCTCAATTTGAGCAATCTGTAACACAAAGAGTAATATTAATCATTGCAAATCAAAGAATTTTGTTTGTAACACATTACTGTTACACGAAACTGGTTGAACAAGATCAAGAAACTCTTCTAACAACTGTAGTGTAAGATTCTCCAAACTAGTTATCTTTATAATCAATCAATAAATAAACAAACCTCACATAAATGTTTGTTTCTAGCAGAAGCTGCTGGGTAACATTTTGTTTTCCGAGGCTTGGTATCCATCACAAGATCACAGTGCAGTGCTCCATATAAATTTGCTAAGCACTTGCTTTGACTCTATATCAAGGGAGCAATTAGGTAATTAGTATAATTACAGGGTGTAATTGCAATTAACTGAATACATGGTAGTAACTTACGATATTTAAAAGATCA
Organism: Nemophila menziesii; assembly: GCA_029959085.1. Taxonomy (NCBI): domain Eukaryota; kingdom Viridiplantae; phylum Streptophyta; class Magnoliopsida; order Boraginales; family Hydrophyllaceae; genus Nemophila; species Nemophila menziesii. The sequence goes on along the minus strand of JARWIR010000137.1, from coordinate 7,025 downwards.
TAGTGGCGACTATCGAAGTTCTTATCAAGATAAGTTTCGGTTCTGGATGCTTTTATTATAGTAACTACATCTCCATTTCATTAATATCTACATGAATTTTATGTGCTTCTTGATCTCATAATAAATCATTGCTTTGATGAAGCTTGCATTGAGTTGAAAGCTCGTATCTTTCTTGTTCTACAAATGGCATCAAATACTGCATAGTGTATACAACTATAATTCGATTCAATGCTAATAAAACTAGAATATTGAATTAAAACAGCTTAAATTATGGTTATAGATGATTAAATTTATACCTCTTCGATTACTTTCCAGGCTAGTCTACTTCTTTCCCTGGAACAATTAAGGGGGCCTTTGGTTGTTCTTTCTTGATACTAAGTATCAATATGAATAAGATTAGGGGCATTTAGTGCAGGTTTTTGTATAGGAAAGGACCTATAGTGCAATTAGCAACATGTTACCTCGATTCGAAGTGCTCTGTGTCCTGTAGAACAATGAAATGGATCCAAATCAATTAAGCAAATTAAGAAATTGCATACACCAACCATCAAACACTTATATCATATCAAATAAATTGCTCCAAGTACATCTCGACTAGAAAAAATTGCTCTAACTACATCAAGAACGGTTATATTGTGCATAAGTGATCTAGTTCATTACATTTGGAGGGTTTTTCTTTCGGTTATTACAAGGTTCAGATGGAATGAGACAAATCTTCAAACACGCTGACCACATTCAAATGCTTGTAAAAATGCTTATTTTAAGCTACTAACAGCACTATATGAGAATTCTGACCTGAATTGGAGAGGAAGAAAGGAATCTGATTGTCGAAGAAGATGAACTCTCCTTTTGGTGGAGGCGCTTGTAATTGGTACTGTGAGATGCAAGACCTATGACCTCTCATACTCTTCTTCACCTGCTGAGAAATAATCCTCTACTCCGCAATAGAGATTATCAGAAGTTCAACCAACTCCATTGACCTGATTAGCCTAAGTCAATGAATCAAATCCAAACTCCAGAACTTATTCAATTGACACAGCTCAAATCTCAGAAAGCTATTCTCCTATGAGTGTATTTTTCTATAGGTATAATTTTTTTTCAAATTTTCCAAATGAACTACACAAAGCTCACAGATTGAATCAAGCAATTAATCAAACACCTTGACAACAAATAAAACTTGAACAAACAAAAGCATAAAATTTAGATCAATCATACCAGGAAGGGCAGGCGTGGCACAACAGGTGACAGGCTTCGAGACTACCTCAACTAAACACGTATGAAAATTACCCGCAATAGAGAGACGACTATGATAACAAAACCTAGGTATATCAACACTAGCAATCTCACAAGCTTGAAGAACATTCATGCCTTTAGGTACACTGAAAAGTTACTTAACCAGAAATTATTATATATATATATATATATATATATATATATATATATATATATATATATATATATATATATATATGTATTTTGGTATATCACTTAACCAGACACCAAGATGTTGAAGGTGATGGCGCCGCTATTGCTCCTCTTTCACGGCGAAGTTCGTTTCCTGTGCGGTCTTCTACTCTGGTTAATAGAGGCGACTACCTAGGCTATGTTCTACTCATGCTGGTTCATAAAGACGATGGCATGAGGTGCTTCGCCTTCTTCTCCTGTGGTCGGACGAATTCGTGTTCTGTGATCTTCTCCGATTAGTTCTCGTCTTTGTTTTGTTAGTGAAGTGCGAGTTGAGTTTATATATATATTTAATTCTAATTTCTAATGATTGTGATCATTTTGTTATTTATTAAATTGTTTTTGTTGCTTAATGTATTGATAGCTGAACGAATGTTTAGTAACCTCTGTGGATAGAGAAATATTAAAATAAAAGCTCTCCGACTCTCTCAGATGTTTATCCTATCCACTGCTTCTACCTTCATCATCATCTTAACAAATTCCCAGCAAATTTCAGCAATTTCTCTACCAATTTAATCACAGAAGCTAAGATTAACACAAGAAACATCCAATCTCTGAAGTCTTATTACACAATAAAACAAAAGATTTACGGAAGATTTAGGATGAACGAGACATCAGATGGTTATCACAAGGAACACCAAAGTTTAGATCACCTATGGAATAAGGATAACAAGTATATCACTAATGGTTACTTCTCGATTTATGGAACTAGGGAGACGACAATAACAAAGAATCAGTACAAGGACGTATTAGATGTTCATGAAAGTTGCTATTCGAAGAAGATAGTTTCACAGAAAAAGGAAACAAGAGCAAAACAAGCAAGAAGATGGTGTCTATGTAAGGCTCTTATTACGGATATGAAGACACGAATACGGAACACACATGAGAATTTTCGAATTCATAGATGGAAAATTGAGAACCTGTGCAAGCTTTGCAAAGTCGTGGTAATAGGAAATCAAAAACTGGGCATGTGCAACTTCTCGAACCAGAGACAAAGGTAACAAAGATAATACGGTAGCAGGTATAACTTAACTTAATAATATTATGTTAAGTGAATCGAATAGGCATTTATTTAGTAAACACCATGGCTATAGCATAGGTGAACCTATAACTAGGAATTTACAGAAACAATACCATCATAGTATTAATACTAAGAATTACAAAATAAGTCTTAAGTTATATAATAATCAAATTTGGAACAAGGACACCTGCAAAATCTTCGTGTTAGGACTTGGTATTGATATGATATCTGTTACATCAGTGGAGAATAAGGGATTAACGGGTCTGTGCGATTTGAATGTGCATTTGCCTGTGGAAAGAGAGCTCTGTCCGTTTGATTTAGCTCCGGGGACTTCCACGGCGATTCAGACGGTGTTTGAGGATACCGTAGCCATTGCTCTCACCCGTAATTTGAGTAAACAAGATTATACAGGAATGGCGGTTAGGAACCAGGGGTGAATATTTGATGAGGAGAGGAAGATGAAGCGAACTGCTTTTTGGGCTTGGGTGACTTGGGTGAGTGAGGGTTGTTCTAAATATTACTGGGGAGTTTGGGCTCGCAAAACGAAAAGAGATAGGGGGCCTGATCATATAAGGAATAATACTAATTAAAATAAAATGGACTGCTTTAAAATTAATAAATTGTGTAAAAATTGGGCTAAAGAAAAATTGGGTAAGTTACATAATATTTGTATGAGATATGGTTACATTATTTGGAGGGTCATATAGGATATTCGGACGGTCCCAAGACGTACGAGGACACTAAATGATACTTGCGTTTGGAATTGCTAGGGGATACAGACTTCCCTGACAATTTCTTGTATAAAGTCTGTTATTAATAGGTTAAACCAGGAATCGCGTGTTTTTTTTGAAACCATGTTACGCGAGGTCGATGCTCCCGAAGTTTTAAATTTTTTTAGATATGCTAATAGTTATATTAGGGATCCCGTCGGTAATGCTTATCATTCTGGCGGTATTTTGGTGCTTTCGCAAGCAGATGTTAAGCTAGAAGTTATTATGTCTAATAAGTTTTTTGTAATTTTGTATATTAATGACGCTTATTTTCCTTATTATTTAGTATGTGTACATGCTCCTACTAAGCTAGAACAAAGACTAAAAACTTGGGATGAAATTACAATTTGGAATCATAATAATAATAAGCCATGGATACTTATTGGTGAATTTAACGATATTTTAAATAAATGTGAGAAATTAAGTAATACGCCTCCCGACAATAAACGTATACATGAATATAATTCGTTTATCTCTAATAACAATTTAGGTGAAATTCGATCGCATGGTTGTTATTTCACTTGGTCTAATCGTAGAATTGACAAGCTCGTCAAGGTCAAACTTGATCGGGCATTCGCATCATGTGATTGGTTAAACATGTATGTCAACGCTCAGGTATATGTCCCACCAGCAATCGGGTCAGACCAACAAGATCGATCAATGAATAAAGGCCAGAGATGGTTTAAATTTGAGACATTATGGATAGAACATGAAGAATGTGAGAAGGTGGTTAGAACAGCATGGGGGATCCGGGAGAAGATGAGTCACTGTCTTTATTTGTGGAAAAAAGAGATAACACTATTACTGCGCTTAAAGGATGGAGTAAACGTACATTCCAAAATAATGCTCACAAAATTAAGGAACTGACAAAAATACTAATGGAGTTAGAAAAGCGAGAAACTATAATTGATATAACAGAAGAAATAAGCAGTATAAAAGAAGAGTTAAAAAAGACGTATGAAGCAGAAGAGAAGTATTGGTACGATAGAGCGAGGCAGAATTGGATCAAATATGGGGATAAGAACACAAAACTTTTCTACTTGGCTTCTATCAAACGAAGACATATTAATAGAATACAACGGATTAGGAACATTGAAGGATTATGGCTGGAGGAGGTATCTGAGATTCGAAATAGTTTTCAAAATTACTATATGGATATGTTGAAAGAAAATAATAATGATGACATGGAGGAAGCTACGAAAACAATCCAAAGAAAGGTTACCGATGGAATGAACGACAAATTAACACAAATCCCAACGTTGAAGGAAGTTAGAAAGGCAGTGTTTGATATGTCACCGTCCAAAGCACCCAGCCCGGATGGGCTTAATGGTAAGTTTTACCAGGAATATTGGCAGATTATACAATATGACGTTTATTTAATGGTTCAAGATTTCATTTTAAATAACATATCTCTCGATACGTTTAATGAAACTTTGATTACTCTCATCCCGAAGGGGGAAGCGCAAGAAGGTATTGGAGATTATCGACCAATATCGTGTGTTAATTTTGGATATAAAATAATAGCAAAAATACTAGCCAACAGGTTGCAAGAGTTTATGAATACAATTGTCTCACCAACACGGACAGCTTTTACTGAAAATAGGGCGATACAGGATAATATTCTTATAGCCCAGGAGATTTCCTTTTCTATGAAGCGAAAAAGAAAGAATCCAAAACCTATGGCGGCAGTAAAACTAGACATGGCCAAAGCATATGACCAGGTACGTTGGGATTTCCTATTTTTTGTACTAAATAAATCAGGGTTTTGTTAGAAATGGATATCTTGGATCGCGAATCGTGTGTCCTCTGTCACGTTTCAGCTGAATTTTAACGGGGAACGACTTCGAAAATTTAAATCAGGGAGAGGACTTCGGCAAGGGGACCCGTTATCCCCCTTCCTCTTTTCCCTGATGACAGAGTCTTTAATTAGCCTAATTGATCAAAAAGTTGAAAAAGGAATGATGAAAGGTATTCAAATTACTAGAAATTGTCCGACTATTACACATTTATTATTTGCGGACGATTCGCTTTTATTTCTAACAATTGACGACCTCGAGATTGAACAATTCCGAGAGTGTATATCTACTTATTGTGCAGGATCAGGGCAACAAATTAATTTCACAAAGTCATCGATTTATTATTTACTATTTTGCGGAACGATGTAGCCCTAGTTTTACTCTTGTACCTAGGAGTAGAAATCTAGCAGCCGACTGGGTTGCCAAACAAGAGTTGTTGAGCACTTTGTTTGGTAATTGGGATTCTAATATCCCTCCCCAGTTGTCTTGTATTCTTCGAGTTGATAACGAGCCTGTACGGATAGGCTAATTTGTAATCTTCCATTTAATCTATCTATATATTATGTTTCGAACAAAAGAAACTCACCTTCTTTTATATTCCTTGAAAGTAAACGTTCACTTACTTTCTTTTAGCTTCATCTTATTAGCATATTTTCCAACCAAACAGTTTCAACTAAATTTCATCTCGAAAAATGCAAAAAATTTCCAATGGCTTTGAACGAGCAGTCGTACAAGGTGATAAAAATAGAAAACTCCGAGAAACCAAAGTGTTTCTCAACCATTCTATGCAGGTTCATGTGCATAGCCAGCTCTAAACACACCATCTGAAAATTTATTCATCGAACACTCGACAAAAAACTTATAACACAACGAAGAAGAGTAAAAAACTAGGTCAAATCCCAAATCAACACCAGGAATAGTAGCAAGATTAATGGGTTTAGACTCATTACCTAATCACATTATCAATTTATCTTACAAAGAAAGATCATTCGGTTCATATCTACGTAGCAAATCAGTAAATTCTCTTGATCTATCTCAAAATCTTCAACACCAAAGAGTCAAAACATCAGTATCATTTCGTGAAAATGGGGATGAATTGTTGGTCGTACATTTCGAGGAAGATGATAAATCGAATGAAAGAAAAGATTTGCAAGAAAAATCAGTTAAGAGAGTGCCGCTATGCTATAGATCTCCCCGCCTAGGCGTCAACTCCCCCTTCAGCCGCTTACGCCTAGTTAAAACTCTAGGCGTTTTTGCATAGCGTCTTAGTCGTCATGGAATAGGCGCCTAGCCCATCTAGGTGCCGATTAATGAAAAAAAATGGCCGCCTAGGTGCCGTTTAATGTAAAAGCATGCCCGTATAGGCTTTTTTTGTTATTTTTCTTATACTCGAGAATTCTTTAATTGATGTTATAACTCAATTCTTAGTATTTTTATATCTACTATAGTATTGTTAGATGAATCTTTATGACTTAAATAGTTAAAATTGATATAATTACTACATATATATTACTAAATAAACAAAATTACACAGCGGGATTCAAAAACGTATAATTCCGCCTAGACCCCGTGTAATCCCGCCTAGGCGCTAGGCCCCGCGTCAACCGCCTAAGCTGCAAAACTGGATATACAGCATAGGAGAGTGGTGCAAAGTATGAACAATGGAGAAAAACTTGTTGCTAAAACGTCTTTGAAGTCAACCGCCTAAGCTGCGAAACTGGGATATACAGCATAGGAGAGTGGTGCAAAGTATGAACAATGGAGAAAAACTTGTTGCTAAAACGTCTTTGAAGAGATGTGATATTGCTAAGACATAGAAGGGTGCTAAATTGTCAACTCAACCAAAAGTCTGGCATTATATGAGTGAGATATTACACTCCAACACGCCCCCTATAGTGGGTGGCGGTGGAAAGACTTGAACCCGGGACCACAGTCTATCATGGAACTCTAATACCATGTTAAATTACCAACTCA